>JBBGZY010000124.1:5830000-7030000 GCA_037952925.1 Lithobates clamitans
GGTTGCTTTTCGGGGGTTGGGCTTTGCCTTTTAGTTCCATTTAGTGGAACTCTTAAGGCGTCAGCATACCAAGACATTTTGGACAATTTTATGCTCCCAACTTTGTGGGAACAGTTTGGGGATGGCCCTTTTCCTGTTCCAACGTGACTGCACACCAGTGCACAAAGCAAGGTCCATAAAAACATGGACGAGCGATTTTGGGGTGAAGGAACATGACTGGCCTGATCTCAACACCTTTGGGATGAATTAGAACGGAGACTGTGAGCCAGGCCTTCTTGTCCACATCAGTGCCTGACCTCACAAATGTGCTTCTGGAAGAATGGTCAAACATTCCCACAAACACACTCCTAAACCTTGTGGACAGCCTTCCTAGAAGAGTATAGGGTGGGCCAACTCCATATTGAACCCTACCGACTAAGGCTGGGATGCCATTAAAGTTCTTGTGTGTGTAAAGGCAGGCGTCCCAATACTTTTGGCAATATAGTGTATGGGCCCATTTGAATGAGGCCTTATAGTGTGGATATAGTTGCGTTATTGCAGGTGGTTTATAACCAGGAAAACCTCGACACCTCTGCAGTGTAAGGACACAGAAGAGCAAAATCGAACCACAATCTCCTACAAAGTAAAAGTGTTTTCTCCTGAGCAGTATAGAGAGCAGGGCTCCTTATCCACCTTCTGAGTAGGACCCGCTGTGTTCCAGGTCTGTGCACAACCAGAGATAAGGAAGATAACACGGAGGACGGAGCTGCTTCCACAAGGTCCTGCAAGGTGACACCAGCTGAACGCTCCGATTTCCACCCTGCATGAAGAATGGAGTGGCTCCAGCTCTGATAGAATGACATGAGCTCACACTAGACATCAGTGCTGTCAGACGGGAACATCATTAGGCAATTGTAATACTTTACCGGAGGCCACTCCTGTCGGCAGCACAGAGGCAAACCGGTTATGTCAGCTGTGCGGAGGGCGTAAAAAGATTTTATAGACGGAATACTAGGCAACTCGTAAAAATTCCATGGAAGTGTGGATCCATGATCACTTCTAATGACAGGCCCATGGCACTGCCATTATGGGGTGATCATATTTTAGGGCTTATATTAGTCACGTAGGCAAAACATATGGCTTTGCTACTGCAGGACCAACAAAAAGTTGTAAAGAGGACATTCTTTTGTAAGAGGAGACGCTCAATTTTTACCTCTCTGGGGGTGGGCAAGCTCCGACTCTGCCATCTGTAACTCCTTAATATGTAGTAAGCAGTGAAAAGTGCAGCGCTAAATATATGAAGTGTATAGATCTCTAAATGGGATCCTACAATGTGACTTAACATGAATTTATATTGAGCAAAAAAATACACAAACAGCATATGTTGCAAATGCATGTGAAAAAAGAAAAGAAAAGAAAACTGAAAAAAGCAAAAACAAAAGTCCATGCAAGAATGTTCAATCCCTAGGTAGATACAACAAAGCACCCATCCAAAGAGAGATGTGAAGAAAAAACGCCAATAGATGATCCACCATGAAGTGAGTATATAGAGTCCGCTTACCGGACGGCGATGACCGCTATTACGGCAGTAATTAGCAGTCAGTCGTTTCCGGGAACATAAAACAGAATACTCCCTTAGCGTAAAACCGTATGATAAAAGGGGATTTATTGTAATAAAAGGAATCACACTTACAATGTTGTGGAGAACATAAAACGTAAGGGATATCAAAACAAGCAGCGGTGTCTCCGTATGCCGCGATTCACTTCCTGCACTCGTGAGCCCATCCAAGAACGTGATGACGGTCACCGCCGTAGGCTCCTCCCTGCGCGTTTCGTCACGATAGGACTTCGTCTGCCTTGCCATATGGCGGCCCTATAAGTGGATCCTAAAGCCAATGAGACGGAGGTCCTGATCATGTGACCACTGTGATTGGCCATCATGATTGGGAGTCCATTTCACAAGCTCCTTATCATATATGGTTACTGGGAGCTCGGATCAGAGCTGGGCATTAAAGCAGAACGAAACCCATCGATTTAACAGTTTGAAAATACAGTTACATTCCTGGCACGTGCCAGGAATGCAACTAACGTAACAGATTGTGCTCTCAACCAAACTGTCAAACCATCAAATAGCTGGTTTTAAAACTGATCACATGTGCAGCATCATGGTAGTAGAAAATCAGAGGCCAAGATGGCAACTTCCCTGGCTTAAAAGGATAGAAGGGTTTAGTTCCACACTAAAGAGGAAGTAAACACCAATGGGTTTTACTTCCTCTTTTGCTCCCTGCAAGGCCTGCAAATTAAAAGCATAATGGGCTAGTAGGCATCGCCTACTAGCCCATTATATGACACTTAACTGTAAAAGAAGCCCGCGCTGTCCCCTGTACAAGCCGCATCTATCTTCACCCCTCTTCCTTCCAAGGCTGCGGACTCTGACACTGGCCAGAGCCGCGTGACATCACTCCCGTGCATGAGTGTGGAGCCGTCAGTCACGGCACATGTTGGGGGAAGAAACGGCATGGTGGTCCGTTTCTCCACAGCCCATGCGCCGACGACGTGCGCACTACAAGTAAAATAACTCCTAAACGGCACACATTTAGGAGATATTTCCATTACCTATAGGTAATCATACATGGACAATGTAGTCCTATGGCGTCGCTACATCGACGACGTGCTGATCGTGTGGGACGGGACCCCAGATGAACTTCAGGGATTCCTTCGGGAACTTAATAAGAATCCTTTTAATCTGACCTTTACTATGACATTTCATGAATGCGACATCACTTTTTTGGATGTTACAATTCATAAACAACAGGATGGCTCACTCCTTAGTTCACTATTCCGGAAACCAACGTCCGGCAATTCCATTTTGCATGCTTCCAGCTTCCATCCAAAACCCCTTATCCAATCGATTCCTTACAGTCAATACCTGCGCGTCAGACGCAACTGCACCAGTGATGAAGTCTTTAAACGTGAGGCCGATTCACTGATGGAGAGGCTACTTACGCGCGGGTATTCTAAAAAATGCCTGAAGAGGGCGTACCAACGTGCTTGTCTGAAGACAAGACGAGAACTTGTTTTCAATACTGAAATAAAAAGAAAAAACAATCCTATTCGGATAATTACTAGATTTTCAAACCAACATAAAACCGTGAAAGACATCATTGAACGGTATTGGCATGTTCTAAAACTAGACCCTACAATCGGCCCCCTTATACAAGAGAAACCGTCGTTTACTTTCAAACGCGCTAGGTCCATTAAAGACAATTTAGTTTCTAGCGAATACGTGGGGGGTGGGGCAGGGAAACGAGACCCCTGCAAACGCATGGGAACCTTCCGATGTGGAGGGTGCCCATACTGCCAATTCATGAATACGAAATCAGATATAAAACTTCCGGATGGTAGTAAATACACACCGAAACACTTTGCTAACTGCAAGACAATAGGTGTTGTGTATCTACTTATGTGCGATTGCGCATGCTATTATGTTGGTAAAACGAATCAGGAGTTTTGGCGGAGAGCCTACCGCCACATTATTTCCATGAAAACGTGCAATCCTAGTCTACCACTGGGTAGACACGTCTCCATGTTCCATTCAGGGATATTCCCCAAACTGTCTTTTTTGATCTTGGATCGTGTTCACCCAGGGTTACGTGGGGGGGACTGGAACAAAACTCTCCTGCAAAAAGAACAAAAGTGGATTTTTCGTCTCCAGGCCACTAAGGCACCAGGCCTGAATGAGACGACTTCCTTCAGACCCTTCCTTGAGGGCTTCACCTCAGGAGGGTCAGAATGGGAACCTCTTGAGGTCATTACTCCCCTCTTTCTGTAGCATTCAAGCAGTTAAACCGATAGAACTTGCCATCAGTCATCTGCGATTATATGTTGCAGGGGCACGCAATATGAGGAATGAATCTGCCTCTGTCCCCTCCCCCACCTATAGCTCTATGGGAATATACTGTTTATGGTGACTGTTTTCTGACAGGTGCCGTGGTATGTGTATTCACTTTTCCAATATGCCTCTTTATTTTCTCCCCTTTCTGCAGCAATGGCTTTTAATTATCACATTCTTTTTTGTTTGTCCCTTTTTTTCTTTATGTTTTTCATATGACTAGTTGCGGGTGAGATATCACATGCATCCGTCTCATCCAGGGGTTGAGTGTATCGCCGGGGCTCGGGATCGACGGCGCTATAGTCCGGCCAGCCGTGTGAGTAGGCACTCGGATTTAACACTCGGCGCACGGGGGTCAGGCTGCCACTCTTCTGCCTGGCAATGCCTGACCACTCCCACATGACCGCCGTTGACAGGGATATGTTTATCCCGTTGTCATGGCGATCAGCGCGCCGCGGGTGCCTGACGCGGACGCCGGTCCCCTCCCAGCACCGGTCCTCCTTCCCATCCAGGATGCGATGCAATCCGCTCCTGGATGAGACCTGTGTGTGGGGCTGGGGGGCGGGTCTGCGCGCCGGGGATTCGGAGGGCGTCTTCTCCTGTCAGCAATGACGCTGCTCCCTGTGGAGTCAGCTGTCATCAATATACTAATCACGAACAGCACTATTTAAACTGCACATGAAGCCGCCAGCTCACTCGCTGGGGAGACACTGAACTGAATGTGCAGTTGCTGCTGACCGTATAAGGTAAATGAATTTTATTCCCTGTATGTGTATGGAAGATAGAACCCTTATGCTAAGAGGAGCTGTTGGATGTTTATACATCCTGAGCATAACTTTTATTCCCCTCTCCTCTTTGTAGTCATCAAGGGAGGAACTCCAATGCTTTTTCTTTCTGGACTACAGCTCAATTAGCTACTATAAACAACATTATAGGTATGTCAATTAGACTTCTGTAGATAGTTGCACAATAAGTGACAAACATTCAACTTAGTAAGACTTTTTATTATGTCTTTTCTTTCTTTTTTGTTTTTTCTTTCTATCTTCAGTTCATTAACATCACTATAGCTGTAAACAGTTGGGTGGCTGTCAGCCACATGGTCTTCCATATGTTGGAGCGAGAGTTGAGATTTCCACTCTCTACACAACAATAGGTATGTACTAATAAATATCCATTGGAGCTCCCCTGGTTAGGCATAACATTATTGATCAATTTTGAGTCAATATTGAATCTTACTATTAGAGGGGTTGCCTCACTATTTATGAGGATATATCTTCCTTCTCACATACATTTTGCCAAAGTCTTAGCTAATAATATGATTTAACATCCACCAGACAGACGTGACGCCCTTTGTGTTTGGTCTCGATCTGCTTATGATCTCGGTCTCGTGATGGTGGCGCCGCTACTCGGTTCTGGACCCCGGTGACTAACCATTTTATCCTCCCCCTTCCTTGGATTGGATGCTATGTGATGTTGACCTGGCAATACTACGGTTAGGAAGCATTATCATTTTTGTTATTTTTTCTATCATGTTTCAATACTTTGAGTATGTCAAACAGCTGTATTTGTACTATTTTTGATATATAACATATTTTGTCGTGTGTCTCTCTCTCTTTTTGTTTTTGTTTTCTAAAAATGTTCCTTAGACGGACTTACACCTCACCCTCAGCCCCTGAAGAAGAGGTTATAATCATTAGCAAATACCTTGAAACGCGTTGGGCCTGCACTGTCCAGAGCTTCTTGCTCAAGCAGCCTCCAAGGGTCAAGTGTAGTTCCGCCAATTTGCTTTGTATATATTTTCGTTTGTATTATTGTCAATCGTATATTCTGGCATCCATAACATTTGTCGGTATCTGTGATTACCTTCAGTATGTGCTATGTGTTTTTTAATAATATTTTGATACAATAAAAATTGGATATAATTTTTTATACTTTCTTTGCTACATTTTTTGGAGACCCTCCCCCAATTTAAAAATCCCCCAAGAGGAAAAATTTGTTGTTGCTTACCTATAGGTAAAGGTCACACAAAAGGGTTTACAACCACTTTAAGGGTCCTTTCACACGGGGCGGAGCCGTGATGATCCGCCCCGTGAACATCCGCTTGCTCAGCAGGGATCGCTCCGTGGATCCCCGCTGAGCAGGCAGATGACAGGTCCAACCTGTCAGAGCGCCACTCTCCCCTATGGGGGATCGGGTGATGAGGGACCGTAGAGTCCGTCGTCACCCGACCTGATCCGAAAACGGATGGAAAAGTAGGCTTTTCCTCCGTTACACTTTTTCGGATCGGAGCGGGTCGGATGTCAGCGGACATGTCACCGCTGACATCCGACGCTCCATAGAGGTCTATGGAGGGTCCGTTCAGGTCCGCCTAAAAAACTGACAGGCGGACCTGAACGGATCATTCGTGTGAAAGAGGCCTAAGGCCCGCACACTGCATGGTTACATATGCAAGTTACGCTGGCAAGAACTGGTTAAAACATACATGCGATTTTCCTTGCAATAGAATTCTGTGCGACTCAAGTCACATCTGAAATCGCACTAGTGTGAATGGAGCCTTAAAGTGGAACTTTACCCATAACTTGATGATGTTCTTTAGCAAGGTACATACATTCCACATTAATAATTATGCTGCCAAAACTAGTGTGTGCTGTAAATTGCCTCCAGCATTGCTCCTGTGTCTTCTTGCCGGAGGCTGCCATTTTACAGCGCTCCCAAACCACCCCAAAGATGCAGCTTGCAGGACTTTTCAGAACGTCCCGCAAGCGCACCGCCCCAGTGTGAAAAGTTACACTCAATTGAATAGGGAGTCGGTTTTCAGGCGTTAGAGGCTATTTCTAGCGCTAAAACAACTGAAAACCACCTCCGTGTGAAAGCAGCCTAAGGGCCAGTTTTCAAATACAGGGGGTTCCCTAGTTACAAACATCCGACTTACAAACAACTCCTACTTACAAATGGGGGGAGACAACAGGAAGTGAGAGGAAATCTACCCTTATGAAGGGAAATTCACTCCTGTAAGAACCATTATGGGGAAAAGGAACCTCCACTGATGCTTTATCACCAAGGCTTATTTCCACAACAACCCAAAATTTTCAAAATCCAATTGTCATTGGGACAGAAAGTGAGGTGAAATCTTCTAAAGAGGAGCACAGACAGCAAAACAAATGTTAAAGGGGTGATAACCCTTCCCTATGCTATCCAAAAAGCTTAAAAATATTTTTTTTGGCTGGAGCTACACTTAAAAAATGTACCTGTTCCGACTTACAAACAGATTCAACTTAAGAACAAACCTACAGTCCCTAACTTGTTTGTAACCCGGGGACCCCCTGTAGTCCGTTACATTCTACTGAGGAAGTGTATTGTCACAATGTGGTTCTGTATGGGAGCTTCTCACTTGGAGATGGATTTCATGCTCTTTTGATCCCTGTAATTCGCTATCAACACTGTTTGGTAAGAGGCCCTCTTCTCTTTTTTGAAGGAGCACTTCAGCACTTTTTAAAAGGACTCTTCTCAGCACTGAGCACCTTTATATCCATTATTTATACAAGGACTTTTTATTAAGAGACTCTTTATGACCTTTTTTGATTATTGACATCAATTGAATTGATTTGTACATTTTTTATTTACTGCTTGATTTGCACCATTTCTATTTTTTTTGCACAATCTTTTGCTTTTGTGGTTTACGTTACATACTGCTTAACTTACGCGTTTGTTTGCACATTTTGCACTCCGAGTTCATAGATTAAGGCAGTTTTGGATTGATTTGATTATTACATCTAAAAAAAAGGGACAGCAAAACTTTGTTTTAGATAAACTAACCAATAACCAAGCCCAATAGCTGTTACATGGGAAGCTACGGGTGTGCTTAGCAGAATGAAAAGGATTTTGAAAAAGTCAGTATTTGCACAGAATATTTTGTGGGACTGCACTATGTACTGGGGTGCCAGAAGGGGCGATACTGGTAAACGATTAACCGTGAGCATGGGGGGGGGATTAGCATTTGACAGGTAAGCTTTAAATAATGCAATGGACATCTAAAAATCTAAAAAAAAAAACTTGCATAAAATGTGAGCTGTAGGAGATTATAGGCTTTGTTCACACATGGATCGCGCTTTTCTGGGTTTTTTGCCTTCCTTTGGACCAACTGTGGGTATAGGATTGTTGATATGGGATTGTATAGTTTTGTTTTCCCCTTTTATAGGTTGAACTAGATTGACTTGTGTCTTTTTCAACTTGACTAACTGCAATTATATGTAACTAATGCAACTCCAAACTAGCGCAAGTTAATCCGACTTACACTCTGGCACGCAAATCGCAAGAAAGTTGCATCGAAGTAGTGCAGGAACCTTTTCTAAGTTGCATAGATTTGAACGGGTTCCACTAAAATCAATGGACTGCGACTATCTGTCCAAAAATACTGGATGAACTTAGTGTGCAGAGGGTTCATCCAGTATTTGTAGTGTTAATATGAGGTCACACCCCTTTAGCACCTGGTATATTATAGGCATGTACAAGCTATTGGGCTCTGAGCATAGGTATATCTTGCTTCTTTTTTTATGCGTCCAAATTTGCATGAAAAGCTGCACAAGTATAAAAACGGAGCTACAGCCAAAATTCCAGTGTATTATTTCGCCTGGGTGCCAACAGGTGCTGCGTACAGCTGCCTATGAACGGCAATGACAGTATACGCACGTATACACAAAACATACTGTGCCTTAAGTATTCATACCCCTTGACATTTTCCACATTTTGTAATGTTACAACCAAAAATGTAAATGTATTTTATTGGCATTTTATGGGATAGACCAACACAAAGTGGCACATAATTGTGAAGCAAGAAGAAAACGATAAATGGTTTTCAACGTTTTTTTTACAAGGAAAAATCTGAAAAGTGTGACGTGCATTTGTATTCAGCCCCCTATATTCTGATACCCCCAACTAAAATCTAGTGGAACCAATTGCCTAAAGAAGTCACGTAATTAGTAAAAAAGAGTCCACCTGTGAGTAATTTAATCTCAGTATAAATAACAGCTGTTCTGTAGAGCCTTCAGAGGTTTATTAGAGAACCTTAGTGAACAAACAGCATCATGAAGTCCAAGGAACACACCAGACAGGTAAGGGATAAAGTTGTGGAGAAGTTTAAAGCAGGGTTAGGTTATAAAAAAATATCCCAAGCTTTGAACATCTCATGGAGCACTGTTCAATCCATCATCTGAAAATGGAAAGAGTATGGCACAACTGCAAACCTACCAAGACATGGCCGTCCACCTAAACTGACAGGCCGGGCAAGGAAAGCATTGATCAGAGAAGCAGCCAAGAGGCCCATGGTAACTCTGGAGGAGCTGCAGAGATCCACAGCTCAGGTGGGAGAATCTGTCCACAGGACAACTATTAGCCATGGAATCCACAAATCTGGCCTTTATGGAAGAATGGCAAGAAGAAAGCCATTGTTGAAAGAAAGCCATAAGAAGTCCTGTTTGCAGTTTGCGAGAAGCCATGTGGGGGATGGCTTGATGGATTGAACAGTGCTCCATGAGATGTTCAAAGCTTGGGATTTTTTTTTATAACCTAACCCTGCTTTAAACTTCTCCACAACTTTATCCCTGACCTGTCTGGTGTGTTCCTTGGACTTCATGATGCTGTTTGTTCAGCAAACATGTGGAAGAAGGTGCTCTGGTCAGATGAGACCAAAATGTTACTTTTTGGCCTAAAAGCAAAACGCTATGTGTGGGGGAAAACTAACACTGCACATCACCCTGAACATGCAATCCCCACCGTGAAACATGGTGGTGGAAGCATCATGCTGTGGGGATGTTTACCTTCAGAAGGAAAGAACAGGGAAGCGATTTAGAGTTGATTGGAAGATGGATGGAGCCAAATACAGGGCAATCTTTGAAGAAAACCTGTCAGTCTGCAAAAGACTTGAGACTGGGGCGGAGGTTCACCTTCCAGAAGGACAACGACCCTAAACATACAGCTAGAGCAACAATGGAATGGTTTAGATCAAAGCATATTCATGTATTAGAATGGCCCAGTCAAAATCCAGATCTAAATCCAAATGAGAATCTGTTCCAAGACTTGAAAATTGCTGTTCACAGCTCTCCATCCAATCTGACAGAGCTTGAGCTATTTTGCAAAGAAGAATGGGCAAAAATGCAAAGCTGGTAGAGACATCCCCAAAAAGACTTGCAGCTGTAATTGCAGTGAAAGGAGGTTCTACAAAGTATTGACTCAGAGGGGGCTGAATACAAATGTACACCACACTTTTCACATATTTGTAAAAACTTTTGAAAACCATTTATCATTTTCTTTTACGTCACAATTATGTGCCACTTTGTGTATCACATAAAATCCCAATAAAATACATTTACGTTTTTGCTTGTAACATGACAAAATGTGGAAAATTTCAAGGGGTATGAATACTTTTTCAAGGCACTATATGCATCAAGGTGTACAACTTTGAACTCAGTCTATATCCAGAGTTGTATACCCGTACGCATGTGTGCGTTTCTATACGCTGTGTGTATACATGCATGTAACCACGTATGGCCATTGACTTTTATAAGCGGCTGTACACAGCCCCTGTGGGCACCCTGGTGGGGAAATAGGCCAGATCTTGCGGGTGCAGGGTCCCTAAAATACACATTGGAAAGTCCCAGTTAATGATGGAGGTCACCAAACATAAAACCAAGTGCTGGATTGGCAAGCTAGATGAGGGCTCCATGATCCATTCTATCCAATCAGATCCCTACATGAATGGCCGACTCTGGCAGCAAATCGACCACAAATCCCCTGGACTTCCAAAATTTTCTGAGGGCAGCAGAAACAGAGTAATCTGACTCAAAGCTCAAGCCAGTGTGATCCCAGCAGCCAAGGCTCAGGCTGGCACAGTGACACATGTCATGCAGAGCCATGGAGCTCAGCGATAAAACTCCAGAAAAAGAAAAAAACCCCACAGGAAACCGCAATGACAGCACCACCGAGCATGACCTACAATGGATTGCAGAGCATTGCACAAGCCCAAAGTTATTTAGGGATTATTTTAACTAAACATTAAGAGGGTGAGATAACAGAAGCATGCAGAGTATCGTGGAGCAGTGTGCATGCCAGGACAATGTTCAAAAGTAGAAGCGCCACAAGTATAAACGCAAATACCTCGCAGACTCTCAAAAGCGACCAGCGCACAAGGACATGCTTCATATACAGATACCAGAACATTTTAGAACTTTCCGTAGAACACACACAAAAAAAAATATTCCTTACAGAACATTGCACAATGCTGACAACTCCACACTGCCGAGCGTTTCACCTTACCCTGACCAAAACAAGAAAAGAACTGCAGTAATGAAGGGCACTGCGCGGCGAGTCGTAGGTCCCTACCCCGCATAGCATGGTGCACACTCACTCTCCCGATCCCAGGTTAGCACGTTGCTGGGCAGGCTGGGTACCGGAGGGCTGGCAGGAGGCCCCGACTCCCTCCCCGGCGCTGGACCGCGGGCGCCACGGCTGAACACCCGTGAAGCCAAGTTCTCCAACTTCTGTAGGGCCGACATCCTGGGGCCAAAGTTGAAGATGGGGCTACTGATGGGGCCGTCACATTCAGCTTGGGGGGGATAGATGCCAGTAAATGGAGAAAGAGGGAGATTCAAAAGAAAACTGGGGAACTAGACAAGGCAAGAAGACAGTAAGAAGGGTCTACAACGGGGAAAGGGGAGGACAGACATGACCAGATCTGCTCTGGGGTAGAGAAGTTCTACAGAAGAGGGAGACGTGACCAAGGTAACACACGGAGAGAAAGATCATGTTAACTATTAGGGAGAGGTGAAGAGGAAGGGAGGATAATCAGCCCTTCAATGAAGAGGCTGCAGGGCAGACTGAGCAATCTAGAAGTAAAGAGCAAGCGTGCGAGACAGGAGGAGGCAAGACAAGACAAGGACAGACAGACAGACGTACTACCAGGAGAATGAAAGAAGGAGAAAGGACTAGGCACAGAAGCTCAGCCTGCCTGCCCTCTTATCAGCTGGTTACAGGTCTCTTGTTGACAGGGGGGTGGAGGGAGAGCCAGATAAATACAAAGGGGAGGAGAAAGACCTGGAAGTGAGAGAGGAGGGAGAGAAGTAGAAACAAGAGTGATAATTAAACCGAGGGAAGAGGGAAGACGACGGGCTGGTTGGAGAGCCACACAGGTATACACTGCAGGTGAGAACAGGAGACCAACCATGAGGACGGAACGGGAACCAGCAGAACTTCACTCATGGGTCACCGATAACAGAAGGGGTTAAAGTATATATTACACACACACTCTTTAAGCCCCCCATTCACACTTGTATTATGTTAGGAAATTTAGGCTTTTTTTTCTGTGCGTGTTTCCGTGTTTCCAAGTTTTTAGGAGTGAAGTGCCGTACAGACGCTTCTTCGGCTGGAGTTGCGCGTTTTGGTCTCATAGACTTATGCTTCTATTTAAGCCAATGGGGCCAGTAGATACAGTGGCTGCATTCGTTTTTCATTTTTTGGGATTTTTGACTTGCCAGTAAAATCCTTTTTCTTGCAGTACAGGACAGGACAAAAAGGACCTTAAAAGAGAAGTATGGGGCTTTTTTTTTTTTTTTTTTATTAAATAATCTTACTTAAAGGGGTTGTCTCCACCATGTATTTTCACCTTTAAAGCGGAGTTCCGCCGAAAAAAAATAAAAAAATAAAGTCAGCAGCTACAAATACTGCAGCTGCTGACTTTTAAATATAAGGACACGTACCTGTCCAGGGCGCCCGCGATGTCGGCACCCGAAGCCGATCTGTCCCTTGGCTCCCGGGTGCAGGCGCCAGCATCTTCGGTAAGGGAATCAGGAAGTGTTGCGGCTTCACCGCCTGGTTCCCTATTGCGCATGCACGAGTCGCACTGCGCAATCTCACTGGTCCCTGAGTCTCCCAGAAGACAGCGGGGGTGGGGGGGGGGGGTGGGGGCTGGTGGAGTAGGGGCCAGACATGGCGAAGATAGCCCCAGATACTGCGGTGATCTATGCCCGGAAGTTGGAGCAAATACCTGGATTATACAGGTATCTGCTCCCCCCTGAAAGGTGCCAAATGTGACACTGGAGGGGGGGGGGGATCCAAAAAGCAGAAGCTTTATTTTTGGGTGGAACTCCGCTTTAATGCATTAAGATGAAAAAACTTCAGTAGTGCTGCAGCCCCCTCAGTGCCCCCGTTTTACTTACCTAAATGCTGTCTCTGGCCGGGAACGAGCACATCAGCTCTAGCTGGTGTTGTGTCCTGATTGGATAGATTGATAGCAGCACAGCCATTGGCTCCCACTGCTGTCAATCAAATCCAATGATCAGGGGACGGGGCCCGAGTCATGCTTTCTGTGTAAATACACGCAAAAGCAGGACTCAGGAGCGTGCACGCACGGGTGTCCAACAAGGTGAGCGCTTCTCCAAACGTGAACACCCAATGCGGGCAGGAGCTACCAGCGCCGCCGGGGGACCCCAGAAGAGGAGGATCGGGGCCACTCTGTGCAAAACGAACTGCACAGTGGAGGAAAGCATGACATGTTTGTTATAAAAAAAAAAAAAAAAAAAAAGAAGAGCGTTTACAACCCCACATGCAGCATCTGTCCAATGCTGCATCTGACCCCCGGCGCCTCTAAGACTGAGAACCGAGCGAGCAAACACCGAAGATTGCTCGGTTCTCACAGCTCCAAACAGAAAGCAGGAATTTGTCAGTCACCGGCTCTCTGCTCTGCTTCCCTGCCACAAACCCCCCCTCCCTCACGCTCACTGGAGTGCTGGGCTGTGGTGGGAATGGGAGCAGCCGGCTCAGACTCTCAGCAGCTCGCTGGGAGGCTAAGCCGGGTGCCAGTCCAGGCATGTGGGCGGATCCCGACATTGTTGTCACGATCCTGCCCGAGCCTGGACTGGCTCTGTGATGTCAGCAGACATCTGACTTCAACCCGCCATCTGCTGAAAACGAGTAACAGGAGTGAAACGCGATCTGCACTCCTGTGATCAACAGGAGAATTACAGCCAAGCGAGCTTTGGCTGTACTCCACCTTTAAGCAGCTCATAGATACATTTTTTTTGTTCAACCAGCAAGAGAAAAAAAAAACCTAAACAAACAGTTTCCTCCATCCACACACTGGCAATTGCTGCTGTTGAGCAACTGTGTTCCGACAGTGGGAAAAACCTTTTCTTCTGCGGTCCTCTACCGACGCTCTAAGCTCCTTCTCTTCTTCATGCACCGCCAGAAGAAGCTGCTTCCAATGGGGGGGAACCTGCGAGCACGCTTCCAAGCAAGGCGATGTGTGTCTATAGATGCACACAGCCCGGCTTGATCCCACCCCCATTCCCTCCTCACAGAATTTGATTAATAGCAGCAGGAGCCAATGGCTGAAATGTTTCCTCCAAAACCAATTCTTTAGGCAGCGCATTGAAAACTAAACTTAGAAGAGAAGAGACTAAAGGGTCTCTTTTGTGACCCCTGTGATCTATGGCTTCCAAAAGAACCTAGATTCTTCCCAAAATATCAGATGACGTGGCAGAAAATTCCTCTATAGATAGGAGAAAGGGTTTACAGCTGGTGGGCCAGAAGAATTTCCAAAGGAAGGTCGGGCTGCAGGCAATTGCCAGAAAAGGGGGCACCAGGGTCCTCTGGAGAGAAGCTATCAATCCCCTGAGCTGTTAGAGAAGCAGGGCCATCTGACCCCTTGGTGCCTATGATCTGCCATGACTTTTCACTGCTGCTGAGAGGCAAGGGTGAAGCCTTTTTGTTAGGCATTGGAGGCTGCTGAACCCAGGAAGCTCCTTAGGATTGCTGTGCTTTTTTTATTGGAGCCAACAGTCCAGCTGCCAAAAGGAAGCAAAATGGTGTGTAGTGGAGCCAAAGAAATCGAAGCCACGCAGGCGCAGTAGTGGTCCATGTGACAGACTTGCGCTAAAAAAGGGACCGAAAAAAAATTGCATGAAATTTTAAAGACTGGTGCAAAACAACCTTTAGAAGTGCTGCAGGCCACGCTCTGCTATAGCCACTCTATATCAGAGAGCTAGCACACTGGGGAGCAATTCCTAAACAATTTTTCATGGTTGAGGTCTCCCACTATAGGCAGGATAACAGGAACCATACCCACAATTAGCACATCTCTGAAGGGGATGTCAGATGCAATGGAGATGAACAAAAGGCAGGCATGTTTTGCAGTCCAGGTTGTGTGACAACCATGGTTTCCTCCATAGATATAAGTGGATGACATCAGCCATGCAGTGAAAAAATGGGTGTAGGTAGGAAGGGACGGGAAGTGTTTTTTGCAGGATCATCAGATGAAAATAAAAAAGGGGAAAAGGGCTGAAAAAAAAAAACAAATGCAGCTACAGCATCTAGAAACAGGTAAGCTATAATATATTACAAATGTAAATCAAAAATGTGGCGCTAATATCAAAAGGACACACCCGCACTTTTTATATACACATACATATTTATTATAAAAATAAATGTTGGTGGAAAATCAAAGTGTGCGTACTAGTGCCAACAACAAAATAATAGTCCCAACATATGAAAACAGCCCCAAATGGTAATCCGTGAAGAATTTTAATTTTACATTTACTATATATGTAGCATGGTGACGAAACGCAAAGGGCAGAGCTATTACTCGTGACGTCACCATGCATCTTGCAACCAGAAAGTGACCAGTGTGATTCCCAGGATTGGAGTTCTGTATTGACAAGAACACTCTGTCTTTAAATTTGTAAGTGGTTAGTACTTTTAAGATAGATTCTCCATTATGGTTTTACGCTACGTGGTTTTTCTGACTCTCTCTCTGTGTCATGGTAGAAAACCTTTACATGCAGATGAGGCACCTGTGAGACCATAAAAATAGAGACCTGGAGGTGGTACATGTTTTTCAACCAAAAAGTACAGTAAAACCTTGGATTGCACGCATAATTCGTTCCGGAAACATGCTTGTAATCCAAAGCATTTGTATATCAAAGCAAATTTCCCCATAAGAAATAATGGAAACTCAAACAATTCCTTCCACAACTATTTATTCATAGGTCTTTCAATTTATAGTCCATATAAAAAGATTATAGCAATGTGATAGGTTGTGTAACCTTAAAATGTCCATCCACAAATGGAAGCCTCCACAAGGGGATTAGAAGCAAAATCCAGGAGGAGCTACAGTGTAGAAAAGAGAAGAGAGTCGCCTCTAAGTGTAGCAATATGGTTACATTTAATGAAGGTAAAACATTTAGCAACACACATGGTTAATGATTAAAACAGGCACATCTAAGTATGCAGTCATCCGGGGTAAAGCACAGAGTGTGCTTGTCAATACAGAATGCCAATCCTGGGAATCACACTGGTCACTTCCTGGCTGCAAGATGCATGGTGACGTCACGAGTAACAGCTCTGCCCTTTGCGTTTCGTCACCGTGCTACAAATATAGTAAATGTAATGAGGGAAACCAAATATGGGGCAGAACAAGCTGCAACCCAAGCCTCACTTTAGTACCATGAATACCCAAGCCTCGATTTCACAAAAAACAAATCGCAATCCATGCCTCATTCAGATCCCTCGCACCGCCAGCTCTCATCGCTGTCAGTCTGCAATCGTGACCGGGAAGACTACCCTGCAGTAGAGCGATCTGAAAGCGAGGCATGGAACACAGCGTGGAAGGTGGTGACGTCAATGGCATTGCAGAGGACGGTCTATGTGGACAGCTTTACTCCGGATGCCTGCATACTAAGACGTGCCTCTTTTAATCATCAACCATGCAAGTTGCTAAATGTTGTACCTTCATTAAATGTAACCATATTACTACACTCAGAGGCACCTCTCTTCTCTTTTATACTCAGTTGCGACATGACGCTACTTGTATATCAAATCAAAATGTATTTTAAAATGTTATTCGTCTTGCAAAATGCTCTCAAACCAAGTTACTCTTAAACCAAGGTTTTACTGTATACACAACTGAATGTGACTTTGTTAGCAAACAGTCCACTAGCTCGGGTAAGAGTCTTCTTACACTTAAGGTGGTGGTACACTTATGGTGTTTGGAGTATCCATCGATTTATATAAACCAAGATTCTTCACAGCTTCACCTACCATTTGGGACTTTTTTCATATGTTTGGGACCATTATCTTCATAATTTATTGGCTCTAGAATGCATAATTTGACTTTTCAACATTATATGTATGTCCTTTGATATTAGCGTGGCTTTTTTTTTTTTTTTTTTTTTTTTTACATTTGTTACACAATTTACCTAAATTGTTATGCCAGCTGTTTGTTGGTCTTTTAGGCTCGGTTCACACTGGGGCGACCTGTCAGGCGACCTAGTCGCCTGACAAGTCGCCTCCCGTTCTGTGCTATGGAACCGTTCTAATCGGAGCGACGCAAGTCGCTCCGACTTAGAAAAAGGTTCCTGTATTACTTTGGGGGCGACTTGGGGCGACTTGCATAGACTTCTATGCAGAAGTCGTCTCGCAAGTCGCCCCGGCAGTCGTTTGCAGGTCGCCTCGCTGAGGCGACCTGCAAGTCGTGCTGCCCGTGTGTGAACCGGGCTTAAGTGTGATTTCTTATTTCCTTTTATTTTTGCAATATATTACACTTTGGTTTTCGATATGCCAAATACATTAACACCCAACGCTTTACTGAAAAGTGACTGAAACAGCCAAAGTCTAAAGCTAATGAGAAGGGGATTCTGGGATTCAGGTCCCATTCACACCATATTGTGTTGAGGTAATGCATGTACAGCAATGTAATGTAATGTAATGTGCTGTGTTACTGCAAACCTGGTCACATGGCCAATGCCAAGGTACTTGTCACATGATCTCCATCAGAGAAGACTGAAGAATTGATGTTTAGGCAGAGTCTTTCTGAACTGAGATTCCCTTCAGAGTCCAAGACTTTGGCCTAATGATTGGTTATGTGAACTGGTGTCAGGCCAAGCTAGGTATCAGCCATACCTACGCGCTCATATTTTATTAAAAATCTTCCAGGTTAAATATTAATTTGAATAGGAATGCTTTTTGAATATTTTTCAACCCTCTTTATTTCTGTGTAATCTTGTATGGTTAGATGAAGCTTCATCACAGACCCTAGATTTAACCTGACCTGGCTCTGGTCCTGCATCCAGATGCATGATTTCTAAAGTTATCAGTGGTGTACCCCAAGGTTCAGTGCTGGGACCCTTACTTTTTAATATCTTTATACATGATATTGGTAAGTATAAGTAACATTTCTGTCTTTGCAGATGACACCAAGCTATGCAGTGGAATAACGTCCTTATAGGATGTCTCCAATTTACAAGCCAACCTCAATGCACTGTCTAATTGGGCGACTATGTGGCAGATGAGGTTTAATGTTGAGAAATGTAAAGTTATGCACTTGGGGGCTAAGAATATGCATGCATCATACATGCTAGGGGGAGTACAACTGGGGGAATCTGTGGTGGAGAAGGATCTGGGGGTTTTGGTAGATCATAAGCTCAAAAATAGCATGCAATGCCAAGCTGTGGTTTCCAAAGCAAGCAAAGTCCTTTCTTGTATTAAGAGAGGTATGGACTCTAAAGAGAGATATCATTTTGCCCCTGTTCAAATCATTAGTAAGACCTCATCTGGAATATGCAGTTCAGTTTTAGGCACCGGTTCTCAAAAAGGATATCGGGGAACTGGAGAAAGTGCAGAGAAGGGCAACCAAACTGATAAGAGGCATGGAGGAGCTCAGCTATGAGGAAAGATTAGAGGAACTGAATTTATTCACTCTGGAGAAGAGGAGAATATAGGAAAAATGATCAACATGTTCAAATTTATAAGGGGTCCATATAGTGAACTTGGTGTTGAGTTATTCTCTTTACGATCAACCCAGAGGACACGGGGGCACTCTTTACATCTAGAGGAAAAGAGATTTCATCTCCAAATACGCAAAGGTTTCTTCACAGCAAGAGCTGTGAAAATGTGGAATAGACTCCCGACAGAGGTGGTTCTGGCCAGCTCAGTAGCTTGCTTTAAGAAAGGCCTGGATACTTTCCTAAATGTACATAATATAACTGGGTACTAACATTTATAGGTAAAGTTGATTCAGGGAAAATCCAATTCAGGAAGGAATTTTTTCCCCTGTAGCAAATTGGAGCATGAACTGCTGGGGTTTTTTGCCTTCCTCTGGATCAACTGAGGGTATATTGGATTGTACAATATTTTCTATTTTATTTATTTATTGTTTTTAAGGTTGAACTGGATGGACTTGTGTCTTTTTTCAACCTAACTATGTAACTAATTATTTTTTATAGGTAGAAACGGTTTAAGCGCTTAAAGGCCAATTTCACTTTTTTTTCCCCCTAAAAACTAATATACATATATATACACACACACACATATACATATACATATACATATATATATATATATATATATATATATATATATCGTATTTATCGGCGTATAACACGCACTTTTTTCCCCTTAAAATCAGGGGAAAGTCGCAGGTGCGTGTTATACGCCGATCCCCTGCGATCCGACCTGTCATATTTTCAAAATCGCCGTTCGCGATTTGAAAATGGCGCCGCCAGCGCCGAAATACACAGAGCCGGTCCTCGGCTCTTTCCGGCGGCTGTCGTTCATTTTCGGCTCCACTCGTAGTCCCGAGCGGAGCTATCCGAACCTACTCGGCTAGGTTCGGATAGCTCCGCTCGGGACTATGAGTGGAGCCGAAAGGTTCGGATAGCTCCGCTCGGGACTACGAGTGGAGCCGAAAATGAACGACAGCCGCCGGAAAGAGCCGGGGACCGGCACTGTGTATTTCGGCGCCGGCGGCGCCATTTTCAAATCGCGATCGGCGATTTTAAAGCCCAGAATGGCTGGGATCACTGGGGGAAGGCTGCACTGGGGAAGGCTGCACTGGGGAAGGCTGCACTGGGGAAGGCTGCACTGACAAGGCTGCACTGACAAGGCTGCAATGATGGGCGTTTAAATGTAAGTTTTTTTTCCCCTTCAACTTCCCTCCTAAAAGTTTTTTTTTCCTTAAAATTCCCTCCTAAATTGGGGTGCGTGTTATACGCCGATAAATACGATATATAGATATATATATACACACACACACACACACACACACACACACACACACTTAACTTACTCTCTTCATGGCTGTTTAAAAAAAACTTATCTATTACTTCTGCCTTACTTCCTGGATAGACTTTAGGTCATGACACAGGAAGGAGTTGACAAGCTGAGGGTCGATGATGCAGGGTGTGTGCCAATGAGATCAGTTGGTCAACTCCTTCCTGTATCATGACCTAAAGTCTGTCCAGGAAGTAAGGCAGAAGTAATGGAAGAGTGTTTTTGAACAGCCATGAAGAGAGTGAGGTAAGTGTGTAGAATTAATAGAAAGTGGTTTTATTTTTGCAAAAGAAGTACATTAATGCTATATTGGTACATAGGGGAGCTGGATTAAAAAAAAAAAAAAAAAATTAACAAAGGGGGAACTTAGCCTTTAAGTTAATGAGATGCGCTTTTCTGCATTCAGCACGTGTTTAAAGCGTGCTTTAATTGCAACTCAGCCAGACCTTTTCAGATCCACTCCTGCTGCTTCAAAGGCTCCTCAGTTACAGATTAAACACAGGCTCTACACTGGGCAATTTGGAACTGCACTCAATCACTGCTACTGTGATAAAGCAGTTACAGGAAAAGCACCCTGTTTACATATTCAGATCAGGGGTCAACAAAGGATACCAAAGACAAAACTAACGGAGTAAATTCCGAGACACAGCAATCTGGGGCATCCAAGGCCCTTAACAAATGGCGTACTGTCGGCGTTTTGGAGAAGTAAGAAGTGGAACTTCACCCTACCTTTGTAAAACAAAAATTCACTCTATAAAATTGTCCCTGTAATACAATAATAAAAAGAAATCCTAGTTCATAAGTCCAGTATGGTTCTTCTTTGCAACCAAATTTCTCCTTGGTATAAACAAGGCCAAGGATAAATCCAAGGAAAAAAAAACAAGCTTACTTACCGACCAGCTCGCAGACAACCGAATAAACCTGTCTAACCAGTGGCGACTGGTGCTCAATTTTTTTTTTGGGGGGGGGGTCAAATGAACTGAAAAATTCTGAAATACTGAAACGAAACATCAATTAAAGCCACTCTGCTCATCATATGCAGCCAATTGTGCCCATAATATGCAGCCAACTGTGCTCCATCAATTGCAGCCTTTGTGCCCATAATATGCAGCCACTGTGCCCCCCCCCGTCTGCCTGGCACTTACCCCATCGTGGTGGTGGGTCAGGCAGGTCAGTCAGCGAGCTGTGGGAGGTGTAGTGCGGCGATGGATGCCGTGTCATCCGTGCAAGTCCCCTTCCTGTTCTGCACAGCGGTCAACGGGATCGCCTCTACCTTCAGGCAATCAGGTGCCCAGGTGCCCTACAGATACCAGGGTGCCCTGGCAAGGCTCTATAGCTTACGCATGCATTTGCAAATGTGTGCAGACTAAACCCCTGCTTTTAACGCATACTGTTAGACAGGTTTATTCGGTTGTCTGAGAGCTGGTCGGTAAGCAAGCTTGGTTATTTCCTTGGATTTATCCTTGGCCCTGTTTATACCTTAAGTTGCCCTTCAATGCTGCTTACTGCGATGGCCAGTTATAGGTGGGGGCAGTGGCGCTTTTTTGTAACAAAGTTTTCCTTGAGCTGCTATGCCTCCCTGCTGCCATCTTCAAATTCCTCTTTGGAGTGGCATTCCGATATTCCAGTGCCTGCACAGACATGCCACAAGTGTTTCCCTGGTACATGGGACCTGGCAGAGACTTGCAGTCTGTCTTTGCAAGTGCAGGATTCCAACAGAAGGAAGCAGACAAACTCCGCACTGCGGTCAATGAGACATGCAGTGTTTATACGCTAGTGGCCCGCTGAAACATGAAGGTTCTACAAACCCCTGTGTGTAAACATTTGAGGGATGTAGAAGAAAGCATACATGAGTCTTTAACCCCAGGCAAGCCTATTGTGCTTCAGGTTGGGCTTTAAAGCAAACCATAGTCAACACTTGACTTTAAGTCCACCTTCCACCCAGGGTGCTGACTACCTGAAAAAAATTCTAATAGATAAGGTGAGGGGGAAGAGTCTTCCCTGCTGGACTACAGAGTACCTACCCTTCTTTAACTCCATAGGCGGCAAATGTTCTGTAATTGAGCAAGGGAAGAATGAAGGTAGTGCTGATGACACTGGTTCAGATTTTAATGCCATCAGCTCACTATACGAATTTAGGAGCTCATTGGAATTCTGGCAGGATCATTTGGCATTTTCTGTACTTGCAGGATGTTTAAAGGGATAAAACATAGGACATGTGCATGCATTGCAGAAATGACCGCAAACCATAATCCGTCAAGGCACGGACTCCACTAGATCTCTGAAGGAATGTTGTGGTATCTGGCACCAAGCTGTTGGTGGCAGATCGTTTAGGTCTGTAAGTTTTGAGGTGGGACCTCCATGGATCGCACTGGTTTTTCCAGCATATCCCACAGATGCTCCATTGGATTGAGATCTGGAGAATCTGCAGGGCAAGTTAACACCTCAAACTCGTTGCTGTGTTCCTTAAAACATTTTTAGAATTCATCAGACCAGACCGCATTCTTCCATTGCTCCATGGTCCAGTTCTGATACTCACATGCCCATTGTAGGCGCTTTTACATTTCGCCTAATAAAAGTGGACCGCCAAGCACTTAAACAAGAAGTTCAGACTGATATGACTCACTAAAAATGCATCCACCATAAACATGAGAAGGTATGAGAAGATCAGAAAACAATTCCAGCTTAGGCAATGCTAAAATAGCTGTAGCTGACGTGTTTCAGGGGAAATGACCTCTTCCTCAGAGCTCCAAGGAAGGGGGCATGTCCCCCAAAACATCAGCTTTCCACGAGCGGCTACTTTGGCATCGCCTAAGCTGGAGTTGATTTTCTGATATGCTCATACCTTCTCATGCTTGCGAGTATGTTTTTGTTACTTTTTATTCAATAAATGTGGTGGTGAAAATGCACTAGGCACTTGCGGCCTCCTGTGTCAGGTTTATTGATCTTACCTACTGACATACCATGCAGCAGTTGTAGAGCTAAAAATAGTTTTATCTTATATTATTCAAAAGAGATACACAATGTTCTGTGACCCACAGTTGCAGTGATTTGACTAAACTGACAAAGAACAAGAAACAACTGGCCAAAACGTTCCATGCCATCCAATACATTTTCAAGTGAAGGTTTGATTGACAGCTTTACTCCAAGACACCTTTCTACCCACCAATAAAAAGGACCTGCTCTTCCAGATTTGGACAGACTGTCTGTAAATAGCGGCAAGCAGAGTTCATGTTTTCTTGTTATTGTTAGAACATAACCAGATTTACTCATTTTTTCAACCAACGTTTACTCATTAATTAGCTCTCAAGCATTATTCCTTTGGCATGGTAAATAAGTAGCCAAAGCTGCTGTGCAGCACAGGCCCCAGTACAGTGAACTGACCAGGAAAAACATTTAAAGGAGAATCACAGCGAAGTCTAGAAACCAAATAGAAACCGCACAGCTAAAGACATCCAACCTCCTTGAAGACACCAAGCAAAAGTGGGATATAACTGCAGCCCCCCAAGTTTTTTGTGCCTAGTGCCCAATCTCCCACTGGTTACAGTAATCCCCATGGATGATAAATGTTTTTTTAGAACTCTGAAGGTTCTTAATTATCTAGGTCAGGGGTCTCCAGACTTTTAAAACAAAGACCAGTTTACGATTACTTCATACCTTGAGGGGGCCGGACTGGAGAGCAAAAATGCCCTGGCATCAGTGAACAATGTCTCAGGCTTAGTGGTCAGAGGGTGGGAAAAAAAAAAAAAGAAGACAAAGCATCTATGGTCAGTAGGAGGAGGAATTGTGCCTCATTGTTGGCATCAGTTGAAAAAAAATAGCGTGCCACTGTTCTCATCATGGAAAGGAATGGTTCCCCACTGTTGGCGTCAGTGGAAGGAAACTCATCATCGGTGTCAGTGTGAAATATGCTGCCCCATTGTTGAGGTCAGTGGAAGGAATGGCTCCCCATGGTCGATGACCGCGGAAAGAATAGCATTCCGTTGTTGGTGTCAGTGGAAGGCATGGTGCCCCATTGTTAATGTCAGTAGAAGTAATCAAGTTGTTGGTGTCAGTGGGGGGAAATGGTGCCTCATTGTTGGTGTGGGAGCATCTGGACCACAATTGAGACCACGGATCTAGGTCATGGCATATTTTGTAATGTTCTGTAATGTTGAAGAAATTTTGTAACTTATCTAAGCGGCTTTTTGAGTTCTAATAAGTGTCCCTTCCCTGAATAGAGGCGCCACTTTTGACACCATCAGTCTTCCCTATATAATGTAATTTTACCATCTCTACTCTAGCAATTTGACAATTCACACCTTTAGTCATGTAAAAACACCTCTGAAGCCTTTCTGGACACCAAGGATGGGATTATGCAACTAGAACAGGACGGTACCACAACTTTTACACCTCCCATTATGGTCTTGGAAATCAACTTTTGCCTTAACACATTCCAAGGTGACTTTGGGATTTTTGTTAACGTAAAATTCTTTACTCTGAGTTCACCGGCAGATACTGCTCTTCTGAACCTTGACCATAAAGTTATATCGCCACGTACAGGAGTAGGACACTAGGCAGAAAAGAACTCAGCACCGCTTATGGCAGGGGTGCCCAACCACTCTGATGTGGCCCACCACCTCCTGCTCTGGGACGGGTTGGCAAGTCAAGATGGCGGGTTTTCGACCCGCCATCCCCAAGCATTAGCGTGAAGAACAGAGCCGGCGCTAGAGGAAGCAGAGCCAATGGTTCCTGTATAAACAGGAATGTGACAGGAGCGATACAAGAAGCATAAGCTCTGCTCTCTACTACAGCTGCATGCTTCCTCCAGCACAGGCTCCTGTCACACTGATGCTCGGGATGGTGGGTTGGGAACCAGCCAGCAATACCCACTAACCGTACCTGTCTGTTTTTCAGGTGGACCCAAATCGGACACTCTATTCACATCTATAGAGTGGCAGATGTAAAAACGGACTTGAGTCCATTTACACCGCCCCCCTTTCCAATGCAATCCACTTAAAAAAAAAACAGAAGGGGATCTGTCCCCTTCTGTCTGGGCGGATAGGACTGCCTGCTTCGCTCATTGTGGCTTGCAACCGTTTACCAAGTCGCTAAAATGGCCCTTGCTCCTCAAAAGGTTGGCTTATGGGTAGCCCCTTCTGGCATAAAACCCCCTCTCTGCTATGGGAAATCCAGTTACTAGCAAAGCAGTGGCAGAAAGCATAAATGCCAACAGAGGGGTTGATGCTGTGTCCATCAATGAACTAAGAGAAAGGGATTTTACAGTGAGGAACAAAAAAAAAATTAAATTTTCTCTTACGTTTGACGGACACAGCTCTTCGAAGTCTTTACCATAGGAATGTCCCAAAGCAGTGCCTCAACAAGGGGTGGTCAAACCAAAGGTAACTGGAGCAACCAGGCCAACCACAAAAACAACCCCTAAAAAAGGGGCAAACTTTAAACAGCAGTCTATAGCATAAAGGGTGTTTTATGGCAGAAGGGACTGCCTACAGGCGGTACCGAGTTCTTTTCTGCCTATTGTCCTACTCCTGTAAGTGGCTATATTCCCCCAAGGTCAAGATTCAGAAGAGCAGTGTCCATCAATGAACGCAAGAGAAATACAGTTGTTCTCATAAGTTTACATACCTTGGCAGAATTTATGATTTCTTGGCCATTTTTCAGAGAATATGAATGATAACACAAAATTTTTTCTTGCATTCATGGTTAGCGTTTGGCTGAAGCCATTTATTATCAATCAACTATGTTTACTCTTTTTAAAATCATAATCACAACAGAAACTGCCCAAATGACCCTGATCAAAAGTTTACATACCCTGGTGATTTTGGCCTGATAACATGCACGCAAGTTGACACAAAAGGGTTTGAATGGCTATTAAAAGGTAACCATCCTCACCTGCGATCCGTTTGCTTGTAATTAGTGTGCGTATAAAAAGGTCAATGAGTTTCTGGACTCCTGACAGGCCCTTGCATCTTTCATCCAGTGCTACACTGACATTTCTGGATTCTGAGTCATGGGAAAAGCAAAAGAACTGTCGAAGGATCTACAGGAAAAGGTAGTTGAACTGTATAAAACAGGAAAGGGATAAAAAAAGATATCCAAGGAATTGAGAATGCCAATCAGCAAGCAGTGTTTAAACTCTAATCAAGAAGTTGAAAATGAGGGGTTCTGTTTAAAACAAACCATGGTCAGGTACACCAACTAACATTTCAGCCACAACTGCCAGGAAAATTGTTCGGAATGCATTGATTTCATTGCACCGAATTACACTAAGCGTATTGCATGCTTTACCTTTTTCACTGCACAGCACAGGAATGGGGCGATATGAACTGGACTTATAGAAGACAAGGCAATTTGCAGGGGCAGTGTTGGATTTCTGCAGCGGGACTACTGCTTTCACACAGAAAACAAGGGTCTGTTTCTGCAACGCGCTGACAGGGGACAGGCATTGCTATCCAGTCTGTAAGTCTGTAGCTACTTTCTAAAGAAAAACTATACCATTTTGACCACCGTTTGATTGGAGATGCATCTGGAATGTATTTAGCCGATTCAAAAAAAAAAAAAAAAAAAAAGGGATTTTAAAAACGGTTAAATCTGTTTTTACCTTATCACATTTTGCAGCCAAAAATGAAGGCACCGGGTGTGGGAGGAGGAAGACCAGTCTATCCAGGAAGCAGAGTGGTCCAGGGAACGGGGAAACCCTAGAACAGTGATGGTGAATCTCAGCACCCCAGATGTTTTGGAACCCCATTTCCCATGATACTCATGCACTCTGCAGTGTAGCTGAGCATCATGGGAAATGTAGTTCCAAAACATCTGGGGTGCCGAGGTTCGCCATCACTGGCCTAGAAGGTTTACACATAAAAATAGAGCTGGAACATTCACTTGGAGGGCCTGCTTTATGGATCTGGAGCCACCTTACAAAGTAGGGTGAGCCAACTGGTTTACTTTAACAGTTTCCTGTAACCTGGGCAGTCTCTAACACAACAGTCTTCCTTGTCAAGAAAGCACAAGTCTACTTTATAATCTGAACTTAAACAGAATATACCCCTGCAATGAGACGCCCCGCACTGCAAGGGTTAAATGCTTCTTTAGTCTGGTGGTGCAGGGATAAGGTACATTTTACTTCCCCTATCCCTTGGTCCAGCAGGTTCCAGCGCTGTTCTCTTCTGATCAAAACTGGGGACTTTGGGTGGTCCCTCTTCTTCATTACAGGGCAATAAACTGGCCATAACCCTAGTAACCGAGATGCAAAGTGCCCTCAAGAGGCGGCAATGCATGGAAGGAAGGAGCCTGCAGAATTAAGGAGCATTGGTATTTCACCTTATCCCTGCTCCTCTATAATAAATTCACAGTTAACCCTTGCAGTGCTGGGGGAGGGTGGGTGGGGCGCGGCCCACTACAAAGGTAGATTTTGTCCAAATCTCTGAGTGCCACAAGTCTGTATTGGAGATATAAATCTCCAGCCCCCAGGTTCTATGATCATTACCGTTCCTAAATCTGGATAGATCTATTCCAGACTCCCAGGTCAGTCTGAAATCGTAACTCATACATCCCTGAATTGCAAAATCTGATGCGGCTTATTAATCCCCCTTGTCAAAAAAACATTCAAAAACAAAAAAAAAAAAAACGTACACACAAGCGATTAGACATTCTTATGCCTGCCTTAGAATTCTCACCTACAGAAAAGGCAAAAACCTGCTTCCTAAAACTGAGCAGCTGTTATCTAAAACTTATACTGTAGCGCCACCCAGTGGGGAGTCTATTTGTGGAAATTTACAGCTTGTGTGTGAATTGCACTGTCACAGAGGGGATGTATAATTTATAATCTGCTTCTACTATAAATTAACCACACCCAAGAGCACCGAGGTCAAGTTTTGTGTACATACAAACATTGCAAATTTCTCAACCCACAGCCCTTCAACTGTCTCCTCCAGCCACCACCCAGCACTGTGCAGATTTCCTTTGCAGAGTGGGGCCTGCTCCATACTTGGCCATAAAGCTCTTGAACTACCAGCTTTCCTGTGCCCTCCTCGCCCCAGAGTGCATGGTGCATATTCAGCAATGGCACCACCAGCTCTCTTGTGCCACCCTCACCTCAGAGTGCATGGTGCATCTACGGCAATGTATTTCCAACCATGGCACTGCCAGCTCTCCTGACCTCACCCATAGTGCAGGGTGTATTTCCAACCATGGCACTGCCAGCTCTCCTGTCCTCATCCATAGTGCAGGGTGTATTTCTAACAATGGTACTTCCAGCTCTCCTATGCCATCCTCGCCCCAGAGTGCATGGTGCATATTCAGCAATGGCACTACCAGCTCTCTTGTGCCATCCTTACCTCAGAGTGCAGGATGTATTTCTAACAATGGCACTGCCAGCTCTCCTGTCCTCACCCATAGTGCAGGGTGTATTTCCAACAATGGCACTGCCAGCTCTCCTGTCCTCACCCATAGCGCAGGATGTATTAGCAAAATGGCACTGCCAGCTCTCCTGTCCTCACCCATAGTGCAGGGTGTATTTCTAACAATGGCACTGCCAGCTCTCCTGTCCTGATCCATAGTGCAGGGTGTATTTCTAACAATGGCACTGCCAGCTCTCCTGTCCTGATCCATAGTGCAGGGTGTATTTCTAACAATGGCACTGCCAGCTCTCCTGTCCTGATCCATAGTGCAGGGTGTATTTCCAACAATGGCACTGCCAGCTCTCCTGTCCTCACCCATAGTGCAGGGTGTATTTCCAACAATGGCACTGCCAGCTCTCCTGTCCTCACCCATAGTGCAGGGTGTATTAGCAAAATGGCACTGCCAGCTCTCCTGTCCTCACCCATAGTGCAGGGTGTATTTCTAACAATGGTACTTCCAGCTCTCTTGTGCCATCCTCACCCCAGAGTGCATGGTGCATCTACTGCAATGGCAGTGCCAGCTCTCCTGTGTCATCCTCACCCCAGAGTGCATGGTGTATCTACCACAATGGCACTGCCAGCTCTCCTTTCCTCACCCATAGTGCAGGGTGTATTTCTAACAATGGTACTTCCAGCTCTCCTATGCTATTCTCACCCCAGACTGCATGGTGTATCTACCGCAGTGGCACTACCAGCTCACCTTCGCTATCCTCAACCATAGTACAGGAGAGATTCACCAAACACTGCCAGCTCTCCTGTGCTATCCTTACCACAGAGTGCAGGATAAATCCACCACAATGGCACTGCCAGCTCTCCTATGCTATCCTCACCCCCGGGTGCAGCATTTATCCACCACAATCATAATACCGGCTCTCCTGTTCTATTCTTACCCTAGAGTGCAGAGTATTGTCACCACAATGGCACTGCCTGTTCTGTACTTTCTTCACCCCCGAGTTCAGTTCATATCCACCACAATGGCACTGCCAGCCCTCCTGTGCTATCCTCACCCCAGAGTGCAGTGTATATCCACCACAATTGTAGTACCTGCTCTTCTGTGCTATTCTCGCTGCAGAGGGCAGGATATATCCACTACAATGGCACCGCCAGCCCTCCTGTGCTATCCTCACCCCAGAGGGCAGTATATATTCACCACAATGGTACAGCCTGCTCTCCTGTGCTACCCTCATCACAGAGTGCAGGAATTTTCCACAATTGTAGTACATGCTCTCCTGTACTATTCTCGCTGCAGAGGGCAGGATAGATCTATTACAATGGCAATGCCAGCTGTCCTGTGCTAGCCTCACCCCAGAGAGCAGTTCATATCCAGCACAATGGCACTGCCAGCTGTCCTGTGCTATCCTCACCCCAGAGTGGATGGTGCATCTACCACAACGGCATTGCTTGCCAGCCCTTCTGCACTATCCTTGCCCGAGAATGCAGGGTATATCCACCCCAATGGCACTGCCCACTTTTCTGCACTATTCAGTCCCAGAGTACACAATGGCACTGCCCGCTCTCATGCGCCATACTTCATACCCACTAAAAGTGGGCTCATTCTCCAAACATGTCTGAGCTTAGACATGTTAATGCATTTCCCAATTCTGCAGTTTTCATTAAAATAACCCCCCCCCCCCGGCGCTCCTGTTCATACCAATGCCTTTTCCTAGCTGTGTTCCTGCATTATCACCCTGTCACATGGGCTTCTAATGGGGACAACAAGTAGCCATTTCAACACATATTGCGTCAGGAAAATAGAGAAAAGCAATGCAGCCATGTAGGAGATCAGAGCTGAGATGCAATAAAAGGATGAAAGACTTTTTTTAAAATAAAATACAAACCAGAACAATGCTGGTACTGAAGGGGTTAAACAATGGATCTTGATAAGGGTGCACTAGAGATATTAAATGTACAGATCATACACAGAGGGAGGAGGAGGTGAAGGAATGTGAAGGTGGTAAAGTGATCGTAAATGCGTGATTTTTTTTTTTTAATAGAAATAAACAAAAAACAAACATGTCATACTTACCTGCTCTGTGATATGATATTAGAGAGCAGCCCTGATCCTCCTTCTAGAGTCCCCCACTGATGCTCCTGGCTCCTCCTCCCCACTGAGTGTCCACCATGGGAAGCCACTTACTATGGGGGCGCGTGTGCATGCTTGCTTCCGGCCCTGCTCCCTCCTCACTGGCTGATTGACAGCAGCAGGAGCCAATGGCTCCCACTGCTGAGCCTCAACCAATGAGAAGGTAGAGAGCCTCTGCTTTCATGCACACCGCTGGATCGAGATCGGGCTCAGGCTGGGGTTGCCACCTCATCCCTTTAAAACCAAACACATATTAAATTACACAGGATCTGTGGCTGATCAATTAGGTAATTCAATTAATTTTGTGCCTGGAAGTACATCCCTCATTCTCTATTAAACCCATCAAAAGCCTAATACAGAATCCCATACCGAATCGTTCCAGCCCCTCTTGGTCCAGGACAGGAGTGGAAGAAGTCAGGTGAGAAGTAGCCAGCTTCCAGCGCCGAACGATGCCTACGGTGGAGAGCATGGGCTGCTGAAACCGAGCATCTACCAAGAGTGGGTGCAACACTTTGCAGAGCCATAGAAGTAGGGGGGGCAGAAAGAGACGCAACTGCCCACAGCTGACCCTGTTATGAGGGGGTTGGGCCTGCTATTAATAACTGCTAAAGGGGATTAACCCGGGATAAAAGCTCATTAGCAGTGACCTGCGGTGTGGTGCGATTAACCCTTCCTTCATAGCGGCTCGGTTGCGCTTCCAAAAATCGTTCTACGAGTGTTCGATCGGTGCCTCATTAACCCATCACATGCCACATACTAGTTCCTTCTGATCTATATCCAACGTCCTACACTTCTCAGTTACCTGTAAGACACCAAGAAATTAGTAGAAAGCACCTACCACACCCCTCCCCCTCTGGGCTATGAACGTCAATGATAGTCATAGGAAGCAGCAACAAGTGAAGTCAGCAACTCCATCAATGGCGTACAATCACCTCAATCCTCTGAGTGCACATCATCACAGATAACATCAAAGCTTTAATCTGTTTAGTGTCAGAAACGTACACGTCAGCTTATGTCAGGTTTCTATCCATTGCTAGAGAATACAATCTAAACCAGCAAGACTACATGCAAACTAGTAGGCTTATTTAAAGTATATCTATATACACTAATGGAAAGATTTTTTTGTTTTCTAAAACACAGTGCATCAAACAATTTCCATGGTTTTTCTTTCCTATAAAACACGGTTTTGCCTTTTTTTTCTTTTCTTTTTTTTTTTACCCTTTGTTGCACATCAGCCTATTTTATATGCCCATTGGTGGCACAACATTGCTTTATATTGCCTTTCCGATATAATAAAAGGTGGACCGTGACTGTGCAATGTGAGTCAGCACAGCTGTTTGTAGGCTTCACCAGGGATGCATGTGACAGGGTCATAACGCAGGGGCACAACTTGTGGTCACCCCAAAATTGGAAATGCATGGCAGGATCAGCAGGTATTCTTTAAAAAAAAGTTGCAGATTTAATAAAATTAAAAGCAACTTTTGAAAGACCTACAATAAAAATATTTAATAGTTTATATATCATATTTTATTGATTGGGTTTAGATCTACTTGAGCTGCCAGGATTGAAAAAAAAAAAAAAAAAAAAAAAAAGAAGAAGAAGAGCACAGGACCAGGGACAGAAAGGCTGGGGAAGAAAGGCCAGGAAACGAGGAAGTCTGACGTGCTGCAGCTTCAAATGCACACTGTAAGAAGCACTCGGTGTTCAGTGAAATCAGAGTAAGCTATTTCAGTAGAGAAGAGGACCATGTACAACTGTGCAAGACTGAAGGCAAGTCTGGAGTCCAGCTTTAACCACATCCCGCCCGGCCTATAGCAAAATGACGGCTGGTGAGAGGTTTAAAGTGGCGCTCCGTCCACCGCTGCAAAAATTAAAAGCCAGTAGCTACACATACTGCCGCTCCTGGCTTTTAATAGGACACTTACCTGTCCTGGAGTCCAGAGATGTCGACACCCCACCTGATGTTTTCATCAGCTATCGGGTGCATGCCGCCGCCATTGCGGGTAAAGGAACCCGGCAGTGTAGCGTTGCTGCTTCACGCCAGGAACCCTACTGCGCATGGGCGGGGTCCCGCTCCTCTCTCTCCTAGTGGCCCGGCGGCGGGGAGAGGAGGGGGGAGCCGGGTGGTGACGTCATGGGCCGTGGCCCGGACTCCCGGAAGTGGGAACAGGATACCTGTCAAAAGGTATCCGCGCCCCCCCCCCCCATATAAAAAAGGTGCCAAATGTGGCACCGGAGGAAACAAATCAGCGGAAGTACCATTTTTGGGTGGAACTCCGCTTTAATTGTTGTGACTGGGCGTCACATGATGTCCTTCACAACATGGCAAGCAGCGCGGTCATCGCTCGGACACACCGCATCTCCGATCATGACGTAGACTCTTTACCATGTGATCAGCTGCGTCCAATCACAGCTGATTACAGTGTAAATAGGAAGTGTCGGTTATCTGCATTCCTTTACTCACGCTGACCGCATGTTAGTAGAGGAGAGCCAATAAGCGGCTTTCCTGACAGGGGGAGGTCTGTGCAGCCCCATCAGCAAAGCCGGCCAGTGCCGACCAGCGATGCCCACTAGTGCCGTCTGTCAGTACCTCTTCATCAGTGCCGCATTTTAGTGCCCCTTGACCAGCGCACATCAGTGAAGGAGAAAAATTACTTATTTACAACATTTCATAACAGAAACTAAGAAAAACTGGGGGGTTTTTTCAAAATTTTTAGTCATAAAAAAAACAACAACTCAGTAGTGATTAAACCAAAAGAAACTATCGGTCACAAAAAAATGATAACAATTATGTTTGTGTGCAGCATTGCATGACCGCGCAATTTTCATTTAAAAATGTGACGGCGCTCAAAGCTGGAAATTGGCCTGGGCAAGAATGGGGTAAAAATGCCCGGTATTGAAGTGATTAAGGTCAAACCATGATCAAGGACTATTTTTGGACATTTGCCCTGTAAAAAAAAATAAAAGAAAAAGAAAAAAACACTAAAAACGAAGTGTGTGCCATGTATGGCTGCTGCGTTTGGGAAGACTCGTACTTTCCTACTTTCAAGCCTGTACAACAAGCACTGAACGTCCAACACTTTCAACTGGAGTACAAAGATTACAGCATTTTGCTGGCTCTGCAGCTCATCCATTCTGAAAAATGCCTTGTATTCTTTTCAGAGAGTGCAAGGCGTTCTATGATTGGAGAAGCGGAGATTGTGACATTCATCCCCACCTCCTCCATTCACAGAGGATAAAGTTGGGTCTAAGTAACAAATTAAACCAAGATCAAAGGAGTGCACAGAAAGGCTTTTCTGGTTTAGAATAGAAAACAGAGTTCCTGCTCCAGGGCAGGATTTCCAGGTTTAAACAAATTTCAAATCTCTTAGGTAGCTATAAAAGCTTGTTCATTTCTCAGCCATAGCTCCTCATTCCCCTCTTTGAGCTCTATGGGTTTTACTGCAGCAGTGACAAGATGCATTCACCTTCCACGGCTGAGTAAAGTGAACATCCATACAAAGCATGTCTAAGTACTACATAAACACCGGAGGTTTCCGATTGCAAAGGAAAGTGTCTCTGCACACGTCACTGTTTGTTCTGTGCTGTATCTGAATGGCATTTCAGTTCTTCCTTACAGATGAAAGGAGACGGTCAGTTCTGCAGCTAAAACCATCTAGCTCAGCCATCCTCAACCAGAGTTGAGTGGAACCCTAGGGTTCCTCCAAAGGTTGCTAATGTCGCGTACACACGACCAGACTTTACAGCATACTTGGTCCTGCGGACCGGAGTCCGTCAGACAATTCGATCATGTGTGGGCTCCAGCGAACATTTTTTCCCCAAAAGTTCAATGGACCTAGAAATGAAACAGGTTTCAAATCTTGTCGACGGACTCAAGTCCCGTCGAAAAGTCCGCTCGTCTGTATGCTAGTCCAACGGACAAAAAACTGACGCTAGGGGAGCTATTGGCTACTGGCTATGAACTTCCTTATTTTAGTCCGGTCGTACGTCATCACGTACAAATCAGTCGGACTTTGGTTGATCGTGTGTAGGCAAGTCCGTTCATTCGGGAAAGTCAGTCGTAAAGTCCATTGAAAAGTCCGCCGGGCAAAGTCTGCCGTAAAGTCTGCTCGTGTGTACGCGGCATAAGGGTTCCTTGAGCTTTGGCTGATTGACCTCCTATCCTAAGGTGTCTGCATAGTTCTGGGGTTAACGCCACTTGGTAGAGCCAGTTGCATGAAGCCAACAATCTTAAGCTATCCGTAGGGATTGCATTTTGACCACCACTGTAAGGTCCCTTTCACACTGAGGCAGGGGCGGCATTGGCGGTAAAGCGCCGCTATTGTAAGCGGCGCTTTACCGTCGGTATTCGGCCGCTAGCAGGGCGGTTTTACCCTCCGCTAGCATCCGAGAAAGGGTTAAAAACCACCGTAAAGCGCCTCTTCAGAGGCGCTTTGCCGGCGGTATAGCCGCGCCGTCCCATTGATTTCAATGGGCAGGAGGGGTAAAGGAGCTCCGAAGATGCTGCTGGCAGGACTTTAACCGTCCTGCTAGCGCACCGCTCCAGTGTCAATCAAAGCAGCGGCACTTTCGGGTCGGTTTGCAGGCACTATTATTAGCGCAATAGCGCCTGCAAACCGCCCCAGTGTGAAAGGACCCCCTGGGCTGCCTTATTCCGCATGACCACAAATGGAAGGGCCATTTTTCTTTTTTTTTTTTACTGACCACCAATGAATTAGACTTAGTAAGGGTTCCTCGAGACCTGAAAATGATGAATGAAGGGTTCCTCTGGGGTAAAATGATTGGGAAAGACTGATCTAGCTGATCTGAAAGGGCAAAGCAATAAAGTGTGTCTGCAAGATGCATCTCATCAGTAACCTGAATGAGTCCTTTATGTACACAGCCACACCCTTTCATTTTCTTCCTCAATTATACAAGACAAATAGAGGACTTCCACTAGCTGAGAGCTATTCAAACAGCTACGTGATCAGATATCTAGAGTAAGTTAGTGGTTATTGACTGGGGTGTGTACCCCATATAATCAGAGGGTCTCTACTGGAACACATAGAAAAAAAAACTCAGCTGGTGGCAATAGTAACCTAGCTGGAAAGTCAGATAAATGGCTTCTGATTCATCATTTACAGTTTTCATAATTAAACATTCAGTTAATAGCTAGGGTGCAGGCCCTGCATAATCTAAAGCGGGGGTCAGGAATCAGTCAATCGCAGGTAGGTGAGGGGTAGACCGCGATCATTCCTTGCCAACCCCTGTAACAGAATTAAGAGGTGGTGGGAGTTGCATTCACTGTAACCAATCCCCTTTCCTCCTGCTGAAAGCCACCTCTCCTCCGCTCCTTCCCAGCAGCATTCAATCCCCTTTACTCCTGCTGAAAGCCACCTCTCCTCCGCTCCTTCCCAGCAGCATTCAGCAAGTGCAGGAGGAAAGGGGATTGGTTACAGTAAATGCTGCCCCCCACCGATCCTTCTGTTTGTTTGGCTACCCGGCCCCTGTGTGCTGCCTTGGTCACCCCCCCCCCCCGCAGCGCTGCCAGCTTCCCCCATCCTGCCAGCTGCTGCGGGGGCCGTTTCAGGATGAAGAGTGGGGAAGGGGGCGGTAAAACATGTCACTCACAGCAGCAGCAGGCATCAGATATCATCTTTTACAGGCCGCGATTCTGTGCACCGTAAGAACAATCATAGCGGCAGTTCAGCCGCTTGATCGTTCTTACAGGCGGCGGGAGGGGACATCCCCCTCCCTCCGGTGCTGCTACTGGTTCGCACGTGCGACCGGCAAGCTGAAGAATGAATCTGCTGCCGCCGGAAGAGGAGCATAGAGATTTCTGGTGACCAGATGGTCTCCAGTCATCTCCATGACCTTCGGAGGCCCAGGCATGACGTTATGACGTCACGTCCGGGCCAGCGGAAGTAAAACATTGCTGGGGACGCGGCTGGAAAGGCCCAGCGTGGTTATTTTTTTTATCTTGGTCTTTCCAGCCTGAAGGAGAGATGTGGGGTCTTATAGACAAAGAGCACCTTTCACACACTCTAATCCTATTACAAGGGATGTTTACATTCCTTGTAAATAGGAATAAAAGCGATAAAAAAAAATAAATAAAAGAATTAAAGAGGAGTATAAAAATAAAATTAAAAATAAACAATAAAAAAAATAAATAAATTGGAAGTGCCCCCATCCTCGCACAAAACGCATATGCAAGTCACACCCACATATGTAAATGCAGTTCAAATCACACATGTGAAGTATCGCCTCGAGCGTTAGAGCAAGAGAAACAATTCTAGCCCAGGACCTCCTCTGTAATTCTAAACTGGTAACCTGTAAAAAAATTTAAAGCGTCTCCTATGGAGATTTTTAAGTACCAAAGTTTGGCGCCATTTCACAAGTGTGCACAATTTTAAAGCGTGACATATTCGGTATCTATTTACTCGGCATAACATCATCTTTCACATTGTACAAAAAAAAAATTGTGCTAACTTTACGGTTTTGTTTTAATTAATGAAAAATAAAAAAAGCGTTTGAAAAATTGCTGTGCAAATAGTGTGACGTACAAAGTTGCAACCACCGCCATTTTATTCCCTAGAGTCCCTGCTAAAAAACAAACAAACATATGTTTCCGAGTAATTTCCTAGCAAAAGAAATGATGATTTTTACATGTAGGAGAGGAGTGCCAGAATAGGCCCGGAAGTGGTTAAAGCATTATATGCTCAGCTATCATAGTTGAAGGCTAGTATAGTATTACTATAAGACCCAGTGAACGGACTTCCCTTGTGATGTCAGGGAGGAATATTTTTCCCCTAGGAGGCACCGTCTGACCAATGGGTATTTGGCTTCCTCTAGTCTATACCAGACCTGCTAGAGTTGTGAAAGGCACTTGATGAGTGGAAGTCTACCTGGTTGACCAGCTTGCGCCTTTAATGTGCATAAAAACCCTAAAACAAAAAATTTTTATTATACTGCAGCTCCTCGTTCTCAGTGGGTTGACTGCATTAGTTTATGTTTTTCCCCCCATTTATGCTTACCTGGTTATCCTAAAAAGTGTTCTAGCTATAAAACTAATGCAGGCACCACACTTAAGGACTGGAAAGCTGCAATACATACATTTTTAGGTTTGGATACCCTTTAAGCAACACCTATTTTTTTTAATGAAAGTCAGTCACTTAAAAGATGTGCAGCAAATAAGCAGTATTTAGGTTTCATGGCACATCCAATCCATCTACAAATTTCCACCCGAATTCCATTCATCTGCACAACACAACAACATTTATTAAAGCAAGCTCTGATTACAGCCAAATAACCCAGCACTAGAAACATATCCATCGCTGTAGTTCTAATGTGCTCAGTGATCAGACTGCGTACTCCTCCACAGGAGCATATAATCCCTCTTCTGTATGTCAAACACCCGCTATGATCAGAGGGTAGAAGAGGCTACAATGAGTACTATGGGTGGGAGTCAAGAGCACTTGGCCAACACAGGAGCCCAGAGAAGAAGACCACCGACAGATAAAAAACATGCAGGTGCCGATTCCCAATACCTATGGAGCTGAAAACTAGAGTGACCAAGACCTGAGTAGGTTTCAGTTATGGGGGGACACCTGTACCTGATCCACCTATATCTCTAATGCTGTTGTGCGCACCTTGAGACAACAGTAAGGCTTGTATAGGCACAGCGTGGCGAAGGTCCTATTGTTAGCCTGCAATAGATCACACGCAGCCATGTCTAGTGGCATGTTCTGGTGCTGACCGGTCGAACGGTGGCCCTACACGATTTGACTTTAATATCGGATCGATGTGTCATTCGATCAAAACGTTCCACCTGGCAAACGATCGAAAAGGCACAGCTTCCTTTCTGATCAATTTAGACTCGATTTAGATTGGATTGGATCAAAAGGAGTCGATCAGACATAACGGAAAATGACCAAATCAGCAGCACTAAGATGCTTTGTTAACGAATTCCGCTGCGCTTCAATTGATCAGATTAGGAGTCTGCATGGTGGAAAGATTTGATTGATAACTTACAATGGCATCTTCCAACTATTGATAGAAATCTACTTCCCTGTGTGTCCATATATGGGTTGGCGATTATAGATCAATTATTTCTATCATCGTGAAAGAGCGTTCGTAAAAAGGTAAAAAAAAAATTAAAAAATTTGATCACATCGATCATGTCAAAGCGTGTTTGGCCACTATAAGAACTCACAGATCAAAGCGCTGAGGACCACTACAAAACAGATATACAGTAAACATGAATGTCTGGCCAACTGTCAGGGGCCTAAGCAGAAGAGGAATGCAAAGACCTGGCTTACTTGCCAATTTCCAACATGGCCACGCTCGTCTGCGCAGAAATGCATGCAGACGTTTTGGAACAGTTCCCCCATGCATGCGATAGTTACTGGTGCCCAGTCCCTTGCACACAGAGATTTCTCCAGATTCTCTGAATCTTTTGATATCATGTAATATAGATGATGATATATTTAAAGTCTTTGCAATCTTACATTAACGCCTTGGCGCTGAGTGCATGCAAATATGCAGCCTCTCGGCGGCCTGGCCTTTGGCGCAGAGCGGCCGCATATTTGGGTGCAACAGCGCCCACATTGCTGTGCCGAGAGTGCGCGCCCCGGCACAGTGATCGGTGTCTCACAGAAAGGTCCCGATCAGTACTTGCGATCGGGAGTTTTCCAATCATGTGACAGACAATCACGGCGGTCACAAGCCCCACCTACACACACACGTCATCCAATACTTCCAGATAGGGAGTGCGCATGTGCGCCGTCAGCAGCTCGCTCCTGTTGCGATTATAAACACCGGGAGCTGATCTGTGGGTATCGCGGACTCGATGTCCGCAGGCACCTGCAGTTGAGGAAACACACAGAACTGTGGTTTGCCTATGTAAACAAGGCAGATCACCATTCTGAAAGGAGGGAAGGGATGGAATGTGTGTCCCTGCAAAGCAGGGAATAAATTTCATCTCTCTCTCTAGTAAAAGCACCTCACTCGCTACACTAAAACACTAGCTAGGAACACAGTTAACCCTTTGATTGCTCCTACCCAGCCAGTGTCATTAGTACAGTGACAGTGCATATTTTTTAGCACTGATCACTGTATTGGTGTCACTGGCCCCCCAAGAAGTGTCAGAATGTCTTCCGCAATGTTGCAGTCCAGCTATAATTCGGTGGAGCACAGGGGAGTCTTTTCGAACCTGGACATCTCATTAACCACTTCAGCCCCGGAAGAATTTACCCCCTTCCTGACCAGAGCACTTTTTGCGATTCAGCACTGCGTCGCTTTAACTGACAATTGTGCGGTTGTGCGACGTGGCTCCCGAACAAAATTGACGTCCTTATTTCCCCCACAAATAGAGCTTTTTTTTGGTGGTATTTGATCACCTCTGCGGTTTTTATTTTTTGCGCTATGAACAAAAATAGCGCAACAAGTTTATTAAAAAAAAAAAAAAAAAAAAAAAAAAAAAAAAACACAATATTTTTTAATTTTTGCTATAATAAATATCCCCCAAAAATATATAAAAAAAATATTTTTCTCTTCAGGTTTAGGCCGATACACATTCTTCTATATATTTTTGGTAAAAATCGCAATAAGCGATTATTGATCGGTTTGCGCAAAAGTTATAGTGTTTACAAAATAGGGTATAGTTTTATGGCATTTTTATTAATAATTTTTTATTTTTTTTTAAATGGCGGTGATCAGCGATTTTTATCGTGACTGCGACATTATGGCAGACACAGACATTTGACACATTTTTGGGACCATTGGCATTAATACAGCGATCAATGCTAAAAAATTGCATTGATTACTGTAAAATTGTCACTGGCAGTGAAGGGGGTTAACCACTAGGTGGCAGTGTAGGGGTTAAGTGTGTCCTAGGGGCGTGTTTATAACTGGGGGGGGGGCTATGTGTGACAGTTCACTGACCGCTGCTCCAATGACAGGGAGCAGAGATCGAGTGACACTTGTCACTAGGCAGAACGGGGAGATGCTGTTTACATCGGCATCTCCCCGTTCTTCCTTCCCGTGAGGCGATTGCGGGTATCCCCCCGGCGATAGAGTCCGCGGGACCCGTGACCCAACTCACGGAGCACGCCGCGTGCGCGCCCGCCTCTTAAGGGGCAACGTACAGGTACGCGATTTTGCCTGTACGTGCCCTTCTGCCGACGTATATCGTCGTGAGGCGGTCGGCAAGCGGTTAAGGAGGAGTTCTGCCCCCCACAAAAAAAAAAAAAGTAAAAGTCAGCAGCTACAAATACTGTAACTGCTGACTTATAATATTATGACACTTACCTGTGCAGGGTTCCCCTTGATGTCAGCACCCAAGCCAATTTTCGGAACGGCTCTCAGGTGCTGCCACCGCCATTCATGGTAAGGGAAACCGGCAGTGAAGCCTTTCGGACTTTTCGTTCCACCACTCCGCTTTAACCACTTCTCATCCCGCGTATACACATATGACGGCCGCAAGGTGGCTCTGCCATCCTGGGCAGCCTTTATACGACGTCCTCTGCTTCCCGGCGGTCTAGGGGAGCCGATGTTCCGCAGGGCACCCGCGATTGCCTGTCACAGAACAGGAACTGTCCTGTCAGGGGAGAGGAGACCGATCGTGTGTTCAGTCCCCCCCATTTAGAATCACCCCCTAGGTAATACATTTAACCACTTGATCGCCCCCTAGTGTTAACTCCTTTCCTTGCCAGTGACATTTACACAGTGAACAGTGCATTTTTATAGCACTGATCGCTGTACAATTGTCAGTGGTCCCAAAATAGTGTCAAAAGTGTCCGATATGTCCGCCGCAATATCACAGTCCTGACAAAAAAATAAATACATCGCAGATTGCCGCCATTACTAGTAAAAAAAAATATAATAATAAAAATGCCATAAACCAATAACCTATTTTGTAGACGCTTCTTCTGCACAAACCAATTAATATACACTTATTGGGATTTTTTTTTTAACCAAACATATGTAGCAGAATACATATTGGTCTAAATTTATGAAGAGATTAGATTTTTTACATTTCTTTTATTGGATGTGTTTTATAGCAGAAAGTAAAAAAAAAAAAAATACTGTTTTTTTCTCAAAATTAAGAGTTTTAAAATCGGTCTTTGTTTATAGAGCAAAAAACAAAACAAAAAACGCAGAAGGTGATCAAATACCACCAAAAGAAAGTTCTATTTGAGAAAAAAAGGACATCAATTTTATTTGGGTACAATGTAGCATGACTGCGCAATTGTCAGTTAAAGTATTGCAGTGCCATAGCACAATATTTTGCCTAGTCTCGAAGGGGGTTAAATCTTTGGGAGGTCAAGTGGTTAAGGAACATTATTCTGTAATTGTTTAAGTTATTAGATGCACCTTTTCACAGATTGGGGAACCTCTGCCCATTTTACTTCTGAGACACTCTGACTCTCTAAAATGCTCTTTAACATAACCAGTCATGTGATGGACCTGTTGCCAATGCACCTAATCAGTTGCAAAATGTTCTTCCAGCTTTTCCTTGTTAGTTCTTTATTGCTGCCACCAATGACCTTACTTTTTTCTTACAATGGTACGTTTTCTCAGTGTAAACATTTGATGTTTTCTATCGTGAATAAAACACGGGTTTATGAGATTTGTAAATCATTGCATTCTGTTTTTATGTACAGTGGGGAGAATAATTATTTGATCCCCTGCAGATTTTGTAAGTTTGCCCACGTAACCCTCATTCACATGAGGCGGACTCCGTTTCCACGGAGCCCGCCTCGGTCCGCCGGCTCAGCGGGAGTTCAGTCCGTTGATATCCGCTGAGCCGGTGGATGACAGGTCCCTCTCTGCTCACTGAACAGGGAAGGGCTTGTCATGCGCCGCTGCTGCCTATGGAGGGATCGGATGAAAACGGGCAGCGTGTCCGTTTTCATCAGATCTCACCCAATCCGATAGCGACGGACCTGGACGTAGGGACATCCGTCTGCTTTTAGCGGATCGGATGGGGCCGGATGTCAGCGGACATGTCTCCGCTGACATCCGTCGCTCCATAGGCTAACATGGAGCGCCTGTTCAGGTCCGCCGTCAAAACTGACAGGTGGACCTGAACGGTCCGATCGTGTGAAAGGGGCCTTACAAAGAAATGAAGAGTCTATAATTGTTATCATAGATGTATTTTAAATGATAGAGACAGAAGAATATCAACCAAAAATCCAGTAAAAAACAAAAAAAAACAAAAACCCCACATGATACAAAAGGTTATAAATTGGAGTTGCAGTTCAGTGAGTAAAATAAGTATTTGATCCCCTACCAACCAACAATTTTGGCTTCCACAGACTGGCTACAGTATATGCTCATGTGGTACACAGATTAGTCCTGTCAATTTAAAAAGGTGCTCCTAATAACAACTTGTTATGTGTATAAAAGACACCTGTCCACAGAATCGCTTTCTTCCATTCAAATCTCACCATCATGGGCAAGACCAAAGAGATGTCAAAGGACATCAGGGACAAGATTGTAGACCTGTACAAGGCTGGAATGGGCTACAAAACCAGCAGCAAGAAGCTTGGTGAGAAGGAGACAACTGTTGGAGCGATTATTCACACATGGAAGAAATACAAAAGAACCATCAATCTCCCTCGGTCTGGAGCTCCATGCAGGATTTCACCTCATGGGTAAGGATGATCATGAGAAAAGTGAGGGATCAGCCCAGAACTACACAGGAGGAGCTTGTGAATGTTTTCAAGGAAGTTGGGACCACAGTCACCAAACAAACCATTGGCAACACAATACGCCGCCACGGAATGAAATCCTGCAGCGCCTGCGAGGTCCCCTTCCTCAAGAAGGCACATGTACAGGCCTCTGAAGTTTGCCAATGAACATCTAAAAAGGTTTCAGAGAAGGACTGGGAGAAAGTGCTGTGGTCAGATGAGACCAAAATTGAGCTCTTTGGCATGAACTCGACTCGCTGTGTTTGGAGGAAGAAAAATGCAGACTATGACCCCAAGAACACAACCCCTACAGTAAAGCACGGAGGTGGAAACATTATGCTTTGGGGCTGTTTCGCTGCTAAAAAGGTACAGGCAGACTTTGCCGTATTGAGGGGCCCATGGACAGGCTATGCATTGTAAAATCTTGGATGAGAACCTTCTTCCCTCAGCCAGAACACTGAAGATGGGTCATGGATGGGTCTTCCAGCATGACAATGACCCTAAACATACCGCAAAGGCAACAAAGGAGTGGCTCAAGAAGTACAATAAGGTCATGGAGTGGCCTAGCCAATCTCCAGACCCTAATCCTACAGAAAATTTATGGAGGAAGCTAAAACTGAGTTGTCAAGCGACAGCGAGGAAACCTTAAGGATTTAGAGAAGATCTATAAAGAAGAGTGGACCAAAATACCTACTGAGATGTGTGCAAACCTGGTCACTAACTACAAGAAACGTCTGACCTCTGTGCTTTCCAACAAGGGTTTCTCCAACAAGTACCAAGTTAGGTTTTGCTTAGGGATCAAATACTTAATTTTACTCACTGAACTGCAAGTCAATTTATAACATTTGTATCATGTGTTTATCTGGATTTTTAGTTGATATTCTGTCGCTATCATTTCAGATATACCCATGATAAAAAAAATTATAGCCCCTAAATTTCTTTGTAAGTGGGCAAACTTACAAAATCTGCAGGGGAACAAATAATTAAAATTTTCCCCACTGTAGGTTGTACACAGTGTCCCAACTTTTTGGGAATTGGCGTTATACGACTCACAGGACGTTGCTTGTCACTAGGGGTGCAACGGATCGTCGCTGATCCGTACGGATCAACCTCAGCGGATCGGCACACCCGCGATCCGCGGAGCACTCTGCGGCCTTGGCCATAGGAAAGGCTGCGGCTTTGGCCTAGCTCCGGAGCGGTGGCCATCTTGGTACACCCGGAAGCGCCCGCTGTCTCGCCAGGAAGTGACGTTTCGTCGCCGCCATCTTGCTACACCCCACACTCCTGCACAGTACAGTAATGATAGAGTGAGAAGGGGGCAAGCGGACATCTTGTTACACCCACTGGAGTTTTAGATTTAAAAGCCATTTTCAACACAAAACCGAGCTTTTATGCATAAATACAGTATTTGTAGATCGGACAAACCTGCTGACCTTACATGGTTGCTAATGTGACATTTAATGTTAAATGTGAAAATCAGAGGTGTTCTGTCACATTAGCAACCATGTAAGGTCAGCAAGTTTGCTGTTGCTTTTAAAATCTAACATCTAAACAGTCTGTCCGATCTACAAATACTGTATTTATGCATATAAGCTCGGTTTTGTGTTGAAAATAGCTTTTAAATCTAAAACTCCGGTGGGTTTAACAAGATTTGTGTGGGTTTTTTTTGTTTTTTTTTGCTGATCCGAAAATGATCCGATCAGTGACTCTGATCCGAGGATCGATCCGATCCGTGAGTTTTTTGATCCGTTGCACCCCTACTTGTCACTGTGGTGCTGAACACTATGCCAGACTAAATAACATTTAAAGAGAACCTGTTCTGTGGAAGCTGTGCGCAAAAAAGGCAAGAAGAGGGCAAATGACTAGTTACCAGTATTGCCTGTAGTCTCCCAGCAGATACCCTTTTTTTCCCATGCTACTGACTTACCATACCTTGTTTGACACTGTGTGGAGGTGGGCATCTGGGCAGAGGAGCAGGGCTTTGCTTCCTCATGTTACAGCTGCCCCCCAATGACTGGGGATTTGATGGCTGGTGGGGTGAAATTCAGAAAACAGCCAAGATCAACAGAATAAACAAAGCAGGAGCATTTATATCCTTGCACCGTGGACTTCAGGCTCTCTCTAGCAGGAGAACGATGTGCAGCACAATAGGGATCTTACCAAATCTCACTCCAAATCTTGTAAGACAACAGTGCCTTTCAGGGATCCCCAAACTACGGTCCTCCAGCTGTTGCGGAACGACACGTCCCAAGAGGCATTTACAGACATGACTAGGCATGATGGGAATTGTAGTTCCTGAACAACTTGGCTGCATAGTTTGGAGACCCCTGCCTTAGATGATCTCACACCAATATAGAGCTATTAAGCAACAGAACACTGTCACATGTTATCAGGAAAAAAATAAAAACAAAAAAAATATATATTTTAAGGGTACAATTATTACTAGAAGTTCCATATAACATAGCAAATCTTTTAAAGGTCCACTTTTAACCCATCACTTGTAATCAACTTACCACTTTCTATCTCGCCGCCCTTCTTGGCCGTAGCCGCGTTGCCCATGGTGGGGGGCGGGCAGGGCCTCTAGGATTAGGACAGACGCCCCCCACCTATATGTTTAGGACCTGTCAAGAGAGAAAAGGAAAAAGGTTATACATTTTTACAATTAAATGGGCATTTCTCCCTTTTGTCACAATGCTTTCCCTGTACAGCCACATAAAACTAATAAACTTGTTGATTTCAGCAAGTAATACAATCCTCTACTCTCTGCTGGATTTTTCACAGGAATGTATGGAGACTGCAGCCAAGACTACACCATTCAGCCTGAGAAAGAACATGGCACAGAACTGAAAGTTTAGGACAGGGTTTCCTCTCAGATAGTTATGTCCGTTGGATAAATATACTCACCGCTCCTGACTTCCGTAGTACAGAGGGTGATCCTGAGGAATGGTGAGTAGCCCACCAAAATGTGCTGCAGTTCAGGATCATCTTCTTGCAAACTTTGCGCTACTCAACATTCTCAGAAATCTGGATGATGTCACCCTCACGTAGGCACCATGGGCAGAAGCCAGGAGAAAGGCAAGTATATTATTTAATCCCACACTTCCCCAACTCACCAAACCCCAAGCTTCCCCAACTGTTTCTATCTGCACTTTCATCCAGTGTTTAGGGGGTGGGGGAACACCTTGAATAAGCGGACCTTGGTACTTAGGAACACGATCCTCTCAACTCATCAGAATTTGAGTCAGTAGTCTTGGGTGGCTTATCAAAGACATGGTATTTCAATTTGGGTAGAGGATAGTAGATTGATCATCGTAGTCATGTCCATATTGAGGACTCCAAATTTCCCAGCTCCCCCCCACAAGACAAATTCAAGGAAGACAGGCCCTTTAAAGGGCATTCCATAAAATGAATCTGTGAGAAAAAGTATCGAGGTGAAAAAGTGATCCTCCACAAGGTGCCTACACCTTCAGTCATAAAATCCCAAAACACAAAGGGCAAGTATGTGATCTATGCTAGTCCTAAACAAACCCAACTTGGACTTCTGAAAGCCCTCCATATTCCACAAAGCACAGAATACATCCCTCTGGCAGAGAGCTTGACTTGGAGATTCCAGACATGATTAGCATAGAATGTGTGCTTATTTTTCCCCCAAATCTCATTGGGCAGGTGAAGACATACTGTTGTGTTTTCCATAGGAAATATAATACATTTAAGACATGTTTCCTATTGTCAGGTCCACTTTGTTCAACTGCATCTTTGGTGCTTTACACATTAAACATGTTGCTAGCTGAAGATGCTAGAGGGTGTTTTTTATAAAGCGATTTCTCAATGAAATTAAAGCATGGAGACATGGATGGGGAAGTTTGCATGAAATATTAAAAATGAAATAAAATAGAATTTTCAGTCTTTAGTGCTCAGATCCATTTGAAACCAGACTAAAGCCTCGTACACACGATCAGATTTTCGGCAGGGAATTGTGTGATGACAGACTGTTTGCCTAAAATCCGACTGTTAGTACGCTCCAGACAATTGTTGGCCAACTTTCCGCCAACAAATGTTGGATGGCAGGCTAGTACCTTTTCGGCAGACAACGGTCTGTTGTCAGATTTTCCTATCTTCTGTACACAAGTCCGTCACACAAAAGTCCAAAGTAAAAACACGCGTCAATGGTCACCAAACACGACATTAGCAGAAGGTGCCCAAAGGGTGGCGCTCAAGAGCTGAAATTCCATGTAGTACATCACTACGTTCGTGTTTGTTGGCCGACAATTGTTTACCGGTTGTATGCAAGACATGTTCACAGCACACGCCCTTCGGACAAAAGTCTGGCACTTTGTCTGCCAACAATCCGATCGTGTGTACGAGGCTTAAGGCAGGCCATAAATTACTTGATTTTCTTTCTTTAAAACCCCAGGTGGAAGGAAAGAAAAATCGCTCAATTCCCCTATGAATACATTCAGTATTGATGGGGGAAATGCCTCCTGAAGGATAATTGTACTGTGTGTGGGGGGGGGGGGCGCGGGGAGCACTCCCAGATGGCAGATTACAATGGTTACTGATAGAGGCTACAGCCGCTGGCAGTTATCGAATGTGGAAAATTTAACAGGCTGGTTGTACCCAAGTCGATCGATGGATAGACTTGGGTACAATCAGCCTGCCCATACATAGATTGAAATTCAGCCAGTCCCTACTGAACCAGGTGAATTCCATGTATGGCCAGCTTAAACCCACCGATTTAACAGTTCCAAAAAAACAGTTACATTCCCGGCATGCCAGGAATGATAACTGTTACATCGGGTTGTGCTCTCAAACAAACTGTCAAAACTGCAGTGGGGAACCAGAAGATTGGATTCGGAGGAAGATTTCTCTTCAATGAAGCAGCTTTTGTTGGTGCCAGTAGTAAGAGAGGTACTCTTCTTCTGTAGGGAGAGTTTTTGGCCAATTTCTTTTTTTTAAATGAAAGGTTTGCTCTAATAGCAAAGGTCAGCACTACTCATGCAAATACCACACAAAAGTGTCAAAAGAGAACAAACAAAAGGAAAAACATGTCAGCGGCAAGTCTTCATTTCACGTCAGTCTACCAAATGATGTGCAAGAAATGCTTTGTGAAAGATAGAAACATAGTGCCAAAAAATCCTAATGTATTTCATCTTACAGATGGACACTACATTTTGTAGATAGAATATAAAGTAAAGTATACTAAACATACACTACATACGATTATACTTAAAGTGGAATTCCACCCACTTTTACAACTCTTTAGCATCCCTCACTAAACTGTGCACTGTAAACAAATTGGATATTTTTTTATTTTTTTTCTCAGCATCTACTGTATATCTGCTGTATTCATTTTTCACTTCCTCCTCCCTGGCCGCGGCCCATCGCATAATTTCCTGTTTGCAATGCCTTCTGGGAAGGGGCAGCAACTTCCTCTGAAACTGCCGTTGCTATGGAAACCTGACCTGAAACCTATTACACTGCTTGTGCTGCACTGAGCATGTGGGGTGGCAACCCTCTGAAACTGCCGTTGCTATGGAAACCTGACCTGAAACCTATTACACTGCTTGTGCTGCACTGAGCATGTGCGAGATCTGCAAGGATGAGATCCAGGAAGAAATACAGTGTGGCTTCAGATGCCCACACTTAAGATGGCCACGGCCTGCTGTAAGTTTATAAAATAACAAACTACTGCTATAAACTAACAAAACAGACCTTAGTTTACAGACTAACTTTACTAGAATACATTAAGCTTGTGTATTATAGAGGTATTTTTATTTAAAAAGTATAATTTCATTCTATATTGGTTGTAATGCTTTCACATTCCAATGTAAACTATGATATCGCAATAGGATCAGCAAATGTAATTGAAGCCCCTATGTCAGGTTATAGTATGGAATATATTATGCTAATGACAATTCTGAAACACATTGTGAACACATCATTGTTTATTTTGCAATACATTTCACGTCTGTAACTGTATGTTGTACAAGATATCTATGTCTGCCATGAACACGAATAAACATGTTCTTTCTTTAAAAAAAAAAAAAAAAGTATAATTTCGGCCGGAACACCACTTTAAGGAGAGGCTTCAGCCAGGTACAGAAATATTAAAGTGGTTGTTAAGCCACTCTAACATTTATACACCATCAGCTAGAGCTGCACAATTAATCGTTAAAAGATCGCGATTTCGATTCAACCCCCCCTCACAATCTTAACCCGACATTTCCTTGATTCTACGTAAAAAGTGGAGAGCCGCTCAGAGCTGTCAAAAAAAAAAAAAAAAAAAAAGAGCCGGCAACGTTTATTAACATTCCTCAGCGCTGGGAGATAGAGAAGAGATACATTGCATCTCTCGGTTCTTTCAGATCAAAGGAATGAACTCCCGTCTGTAAATGAGGTCAGTTTAAGACCATACCTTTTTCTGACACTTCTTTACAAGCTAAAATCAGTATTTTCTGCTAGAAAATTATTTAGAACCCCCAAACATAATATATATTTTAGCAGAGACCCTAAAGAATAAAATGGCGGTTGTTGCAATATTTTATGTCACACTGTATTTGCGCAGCGGCCTTTCAAACACATTTTTTAAGGAAAAAAATACCCAAAAAAAAAAAAAAACAGTAAAAAGTTAGCCCAATTTTTTGTATAATATGAAAGATGATGTTATGCCTGCGAGAATCGTGAAAGAATTGTGATCTTTATTCAAAGCACAAAAAAAAATAAAAAATTGTGATTCTCATTTCAGCCAGAATTGTGCAGCTCAGCACTGTCTCCTATTGTAGTGTCCCCCTCTGTGTGTGATTTATAAAAATAAATACTGTATATACCTCATTTCAGAGTGGCGATCTGCGATCACATGACCGGCCTCTCCTTTCCTCCTCTGACAGTTGCAGTGGGAGGGGCTGAGATTCCCCTGATGACGTCAGCTGGGAGGAGAAGAGGGAGCAGGCCGGTCATGTGATCGCCGCTCTAAAATGAGGTATTCACAGCATTATTTTTTTTTAAATAAATCACACACACAGCAAAAGGAGACAGCGCTGATGGTGTATAAATGTTAGAGTTTATCAAGCAGCAGGAGGGGGGGTACTGTCACTAACGGACAGGCAGGGAGGGGGGTCAGAGAGCAGGGCTGCAGATGACGGAGGCACGTAACTGACCAGTGTCAGGGCTCAGCAGCCATGATTACTGTGGTCAGTTTACAGGGGGGAGGGCAGAAACTGGCAGGAATAGCCAGGTATTACAGGGGGCCAAATGACACAGCACAAGCAGTTGTATAACATGCTTTAAAGGGGCAGGATCCATTTTTTTTTTGGGGGGGGGGGGTTAACAAATGCTTTAAAAAGTTAGCAGCTAAAAAAACAGAAGCTGCTGACTTTTATTGGACAGATACTCACCTGTCCAAGGATCCAGGACTGTCCTCACTCGGGCCGGGCCTTCGGATCCTCAGCATGGTAACTGTGGGAAGTCAGCTTCACAGCAAACTCTCAATTGGACGTACGCGAGCCACACTGCGCCCCTTGAATGGTCCCGCAACTTTCTGGGACCGGTTGGAGGTTGTGGGCAGAGGGGAGGGTGGGGGGTGTTGAACTTCCTGCCAGCGGGCTAAACAAATAAAATAAAAAAAACCTGACAGGTTCCTTCATCCACACAAACAAGGTGGATGGAGGAATCCACCTTCCCCGCCTCCTCCCCTGGGGACGATTGATTCCTTTCGAGCAGGGACGACCAAACTGGGATAGTCTCTTGGTCCTTGCTGAATCAGCAGACATTTGTTCAGTGTATGGCCAGCTTATGAAAGAATTCCAGGCTTGGATGTTGCATGCATAAATATCCATTTGCCGACCGCAATACGTATACATGCGTTGCGGTTTGCAAGTGGTTTACCAGGGCTTCAGCCGGTGACTAGCTTTATTATGAAAGAGATCTAAGCAGCTCATTAGCCACTGGATCGCTTTCCAAAGCAGCGAGAGGGGATGTCTCCCCCACAAACCCCTCCCCGTCGCTTGTCGGTGTTTCTCAGGCTTACAGTTTGCATTGGCGCTCCTGAGAAACAATCCTATGGTGTGGCCAATTGGTCAGAGAGGCAAGGAGAGAATAGATCATCTCTGATTACCTCTATGGCCTTGGAGGACCGGAGCGATGTCATGACGTCACTTCTGGTCTAGGGTGGAAGTAAACGCTTTTTTTTTTTAAAGCAAAAGATCAATTTTTTTTTTAAACTCTTTGCTTTTTAAAGTAAAGGAGAGATTTTGGATCTTCCCCCCCTAAGATCTCTCCATAAAGAGGACCTGTCATCCTCATTTCTATTACAAGGTTACAAGGGATGGTTAAGTGATATAAAAAAAAAAAATGAAAGGGACAGTGTAAAAATAAAAAATAAGAAAAAAAAATGACAGTGCCCCCATCTCTCAGTGCTCGCACGCAGAAACAAATGCATACGCAAGTTGCATATGCAAACGGTGTTTGCACCACACATGAGGTATCACCAGAAACATTAGAGCGAGAGAAATACTGTATTTATTGGCGTATAACACTCACTTTTTCACCATGAAAATCGGGTGCAAATAGCGTGTGCGTGTTATACGCCAATACTTCAATTTCAGCTGCCTCTGATTACATACAGTTAGAATCCCCTGTTTACTTGGCGGCCTCTGCAATAGGAAGTCAATAGATGCAATGGCGAGGCTGCTGCATTGATGGCAATGGCGAGGCTGTAATGATGTAGACTAATAAGGCTGCATTGATGGCACTTGTGAGGTTGCAGGTGAGCATTAATCAGGCTGCATTGATGGCAATGGTGAGGCTGCAGATGGGCACTGACCCTTATTTTGCTTCAAAGTTCCTTATTTAAAATTTAAGTTTTTTCCAGAAACTTCCCTCTTAAAATGAGTGTGCGTGTTATACGCCTGTGCGTGTTATATGCCGATAAATACGGTAATTCTAACACTAGACCTCCTCTGTAAGGCCCCTTTCACACTGGAGCGGTTTTCAGGCGGTATTGCGCTAAAAATACCGCCTGAAAACCGCCCCTAAACAGCCTCCGCTGTTTGTTCAGTGTGAAAGCCCGAGGGCTTTCACACTGAAGCGGTGCGCAGGCAGGGCGGTGAAAAAAGTTCTGCAAACCGCTTTTTTGGAGCGGGGAAGAAGCGGTGTATTCACCGCTCCTTCCCCGCTCCTGCCCATTGAAATCAATGGGACAGCGCGGCTATACCGCGGCTATAGCCGCGCTGTACGAGGGATTTTAACCCTTTTTCGGCCGCCAGCGGGGGGTAAAACCGCACCGCTAGCGGCCGAATACCGCTGCAAGAACGACGGTACAGCAGCGCTAAAAATAGCGCTGTTGTACCGCCGACGCCCCCACCGCCCCAGTGTGAAAGGGGCCTAACTCTAAACAGGTAACCTGTAAAAATGTTTAAAACGTCACGGGAGTGCACAATTTTAAAGCATGACATGTTAGGTATCTATTTACTCTGTTAATTTGGGTATATTGTGTGTTTTTTTTGTTTTTTTTTATTCATTAGAAATATTTTTTTTTTCAAAAAAAAAAAAAAAAATGTGTTTGAAAAAACGCTGCGCAAATACGCGTGACATTAAAAGTGCAAGGATCGCCAGTTTATTCCCTAGGGGTCTCTGCTAAATCAATCTATCTATTGTTTGGGGGTTATAAATTATTTTCTAGCAAAAAATACTGATTTAAACTTGTAAACAAAAAGTGCCAAAAAAAGACCTGGTTTTTAAGTAGTATATTGGTCCAGCTTGGAGCAATGATTGGTCCAGCTTGGAGCAATGATTGGTCCAGCTTGGAGCAATGATTGGTCCAGCTTGGAGCAATGTAACCATGTATATACCATACCTGGCCTATCCCCCCTGGAAGCCAGACGCCACTTCTGCAATGATCTTCCCTTCTACACTATGACACAGGTGGTCAGCCACTCTGCACAGGCGCCATACAGTGATTGCTTGGCATCTTCTGAATAAATGCAAAGCATTTTCTAATCGGACAAGGTGAAGCGGTGAAGTCACGCTCTCTACTTTGCTCAGAGAATGCTTTGCATTCATTCAGGAAAATGCAAAGTAATTTCCCAATAGTGGCGAGCAGCCAACCTCCTGTGTTGACAATACATCAGGCCGGCCACTCAGCAATTGGATATCACTGGAGCAGCGGCGTCTACTTCAGTGATTTCCAGGTATGGTATATACATAGTCACAATGACCCAAGCTGGACCAATGTAACTGTGTATAAAACACCCATACCTGAAGTTTTTCTTTAACCCCTTGACACCGACACAAATACGTGGCCCCAACACACTGGGCTATTTTCCTATGGGGCCACATATTTGCGTATCTCCCTTTGTGATGGGAGCGCACCAGCACAGAGACCGGGGTCTCACCGAAAGCCCTGTACTAACGTTCAGGACCCGGAATATCAGATTACGAGTCACCCGATTGCTGTGATTGGCTACCACAGTGACCAGTCACTGTGAAGCCTGCCCCCATGTTTTCTCTCTGTGAAAAGAGGAGAGAGATGCGTTGTATTTCTTTTTTCGTTGCAGAAAGATCAAGGTTTGATCTAAATTAGTGCCAGGATCAATATTTTTTTTGGACAGGACTTTTTTTTTTTTAAATCAGTATCAGTGTGTTTTATAGGATTAAAAAAAGAAAACTGCGCACTATTGTTTCTGGTCCGTACTACGGGTACAAACAACAACTAACATACACATATGTGGTATCGCTTCAATTGTCAGGAGCAGAATTTATTTTGGGTTGTTCTTTGGTGGTAGGTTATGGTAGTAGCAAGAAAGATACAGCTAAAAAATTTTAAAAAAAAATGTATTTTTTTTTATATCATTTTGGGCCAGTTTTCCTTTAATAATAATAATTAAAAAAAAAAACTGAGATGTTCATTACCATTTACCACCAAACGAAAGCCCAATTTGTCCTGAAGAAAAACTAAGGTATAATCCACCTGGATAGAACGTTTTCCTAACACAAAATTGTGCTTAGACATTACCCTTAGGTGTGAAGGGGTTACATTTGCAACCTATTACAGTACCTCTGCTACTTCTTCCCCTATTCTTTTCAGAGTTGCCCACACAAGCTCAGCCTTCTTTTCAAGGCCCCCCTTTAACCACTTCCGGACCGTCCACTGTGTAATGTAATATATATATTTTTTTTATTATACTCTCTCATGACTTTGACGTTATATACCGGGTTTACTTGGGCAGATAGCTGCCATAACCCTGGTATATTTTCACACAGTGGGCGATCCTCTTTCAGATAAAAGTGGCCCCAGCAGCGGATTCGCCACGGGATCACTTTTATGAGTGGCGAAGAGGTGCTGGAGGGATGGGCAGGAAGTCATGTGAGGGCAAGATGGCTCCCACACTCAACTCTATGCCCTTGGAGGACCAGAGCGACGTCAAATGTCACTTCAGCCCTTAAAGGCCCAATTTTTTATTTACATGGAAAAGTAAAATTGAATTGCGGTTTCCCGATCCAATTGCACATGGGAGATTCCTGCGATCACACAGGGTTGGAGCCACTGTGAGGGGGGGGGGGGGGCTCTTGCGATCGCACAGGGGAGGATCCGCCAGGGGCTCTTGCGATCGCACAGGGGAGGATCCGCTGGGGGGGGGCTCTTGCGATCGCACAGGGGAGGATCCGCTGGGGGGGGGCTCTTGCGATCGCACAGGGGAGGATCCGCTGGGGGGGGGGCTCTTGCGATCGCACAGGGGAGGATCCGCTGGGGGGGGGCTCTTGCGATCGCACAGGGGAGGATCCGCTGGGGGGGGGCTCTTGCGATCGCACAGGGGAGGATCCGCCCGGGGGCTCCTGAGATCGCACAGGGGAGGATCCGCCCGGGGGGGGCTCTTGCGATCGCACAGGGGAGGATCTGGCAGGGGGCTCCTGCGATCGCACAGGGGAGGATCCGCTGGGGGGGGGCTCCTGCGATCGCACAGGGGAGGATCCGCCGGGGGGGGCTCTTGCGATCGCACAGGGGAGGATACGCCGGGGGAGGGCCTGCGATCGCACAGGGGAGGATCCGCCGGGGGGGGCTCTTGCGATCGCACAGGGGAGGATACGCCGGGGGGGGCTCTTGCGATCGCACAGGGGAGGATCCGCCGGGGGCTCCTGCGATCGCACAGGGGAGGATCTGCTCAGTCTGCACACAATAGATCTGTGATCACACAGTAGCTGCACTTCACCCCTCCAGCTGTCAGACACACTGACCCCAGCAATGCGATGTCTCTGATGACAGTGGAGGGGCCCCTGTATGTCATACACAGAGGGGGATGGGATTCTGATGACAATAGAGGGGCCCCTGTAGGGTGGTGGGATCTGAGGGCCCCTGTAGGGGGGGTGGGATCTCAGGGCCCCTGTCTCGGTGAGATCCCGGAGATGTCAGGCCTGGTCCCCGCTGTCATGTGTCGGAGTAGAGCCCCCCCCATCCAGGCCTCACCCTCCCTGTACACAGTCCCCTCTGACCCCCTCTTCTCCTCCCCTCTCTCTGCCGCACCTCGGCCAGCCGCCCGGCCTCCCCCTTCACCTGTAGGACCCGCAGGCCGCGGAGCCTCTTCCCTCCTCCTCTGCGATACCTCTAGGACCCCGCTCACCTGCTGGCCACGCCTCTACTGGCGTCATTCAACAAACGTCAGCCAATCCTCTTAGGAGCCCCGCCCAGCCGTCAGCGGCGGCCGCCAATCCGCTTTGCTCTTCTTTCGCTTCGCAGCGGACTCCCCTTTCCGGCCGGTCGGTTCGGGCTGGTCCCTCCTCCTCCTCCTCGCTGGTCACCCGGGAGACGGTGAACGTGACGTCACGCCGGTAGCAAACCAATAGCAGGGCGTGGGAATCAGAGGGCTCCGCCCCTCGCCGCTCACTATTGGATGAGGCCCACTGATTGATAGATAGGAAAGGGGGCGGGACATGATATGTGTCATTGACTGGGACCCGCTCCACCGGAGACGTCACTGCGCTATTTATAGCTACAAACACATCCCGCCTTTTAAAGGGGACGGCGGACCAGTTATGATCGAGCTGCTGTTATCAGGGAATAGAGAAGAGCGCCGCTCGGTGTGCTGGGATTTGTAGTTCCTCAGGATTGTACAACATACAATGGAGATTATATAGCTGTAGATGGAGCCAGTCTTTATTCTAAAGAGGCTGGGAGGAGAACTCAACTCTTTCCTAACAGAGACTATTTTTTTTTTTTTTTTTTTTTGGTACACGTGTTTAACCCCTTCAAGGCCGGACATTTATACCCCCTTCCCATACCTCCCAAGTGTCCCTGATTTGGAGCAATGTCCCTCTGTCCCTCATTCCTCCTCATTTGTCCCTCATTTTGGTCTGATCTATATAGATGTATATAAAATGTACTTTTTATCTATCAAAAAGTGTTTTCCAGCCCCAAATCTTTCATCTGATTTCTAAATTGCTGCATTTGTAAATTCCAAAAGCCAATATAAAGGAATAGTAGTGGTTAAAAAAAAAGCACTTGTGGGTTTAATCCATCTTGGTTTTTTGTACAATTCTCCTTTAAGGGGCGTGGCAAGGGGGTGTGTCCTATGCCTGCATACTTATGATAGGTATCCCTCATTCCCATCTCAAAAAGTTGGGAGGTATGTCCTTCCTGCCCAGGACAATTGTCCCATGTCAGAGCTGTCACACTTTGAGTGACAATTGTGCGGTCATACAACACTGTACTCATATGAGGTGTTTATCACTTTTTTCCCACAAATAGAGCTTTCTTTTGGTGGTATTTGATCACCTCTGCGTTTTTTATTTTTTTCGAAACATACTAAAAAGACAGGAAATTTTGAAAAAAAAAAAAAGTTTTTCTTTATTTCCGTTATAAAATTTTGTTTTCTCCTTCACTAACGGGCACTGATGAGAATATTTCGAATTAATGGGCACTAATAGATGGCACTGATGAGGAGGTACCGACAGTCGTTACTGATGGGCACTGATTGGCATCTGTGAAGGGCACTGACAGGCCTTACTGATGGGCACTGATTGGCATTTTGGTGGGCACTGATTGGTATTGTGATGAGCACCTCTGATGGGGGCTGCACTGATAATCAATGCGCTGATGATCAGTACACTGATAATCAATGTGCTGATAATCAATACGCTGATAATCAATGCGCTGATTATCAGGGCACACACATCCCCGTCTGACAGGACAGCTGCCAATCGGCTTTCTCTGTCAGCGCGAACTCGAGGAAAGCCGTTTACCCCCCACTTACTGGTTATCGTTGTGATTGGTCACAGCTAATCACGTGGTAAAGAGCCTACATCAGAGGCTCTTTACCACAATCAGAGATGCAGTCTGTCAGAGTGACACACCACGCCACCCATCACCATTCTGCGTGCCCCCCCCCCGGGGGATCGCACGAGCGGCTTATCCTGCTGGACATCATATAACTATAATAATTAATCAATCAGCGCAAATGAAAATAGTCAGAATAAATGAAGCAGCTGGGCACTCAGGGTCAATAAACCAAAATCCAAGTATAGTAATTAAAAGCGCAATAGTGCAGCGCTATAACATTGAATAAACTAAATATATTCATTCATTAATGTTCATGTGTTATAGAGTTCCCGAAACGGTGACCACTCGTGAATCAGAATTCATGTCGGTGACAACGTGCAGAACCTCCACCACTGGTATCACTAGCCGCTCACCTCTGACCGTGGACCCCCTAAATTACAAGATAGGTCACTTACGCCTTCCCATAGGGTCAATTCCAAATCGATCAATGAGAGATCATATGACGCCCAGTCAGGATAACAGAGCCACATTGCGGACGTCAATCTGCAATGGGGCGGGCGGGAAGTGGTTGGTACTTTTACCCCCTTCCTGCCCAGGCCATTTTTCAGCTTTCAGCGCTGTCATGCAACATTGTGCCCAATTGAATTTTTAATCATTTTCTTCAAACAAATAGAGCTTTCTTTTGGTGGTATTTAATCCCTACTGTTTTTTATTTATTTTTTTTACTAAAAAAAAAAAGACCGCAAATTAAAAAAAAAAAAAGGTTTTCTTAGTTTCTGTCAGTAAATTTTGTAAATAAGTAATTTGTCTCCTTCACTGAAGGGCACTGATTAGGTGGCACTGATGAGGAGGCACTAATATGCCGCACTGATAGGCGGCACTGGTGGGCACTGATAGGCGACACCGATGGAGAGGCACTGATGGGCACTGACTGGCATCACTAATAGGCACTGATTGGTGTCACTGATGGGCATTGCTGGGGCTTTACTGTAATCAGGGCACTGATGATCATTGCCTTGATTACCTGTCCTGGTCTCCCCTGCGAGGAGCAGGGCCGTTTTTAAGGCAGGGCAAAAGGGGCAGCTGCCCTGGGCTCTGTCATTGTTGTGGGGCCCAAAGCAGCTGCCTCATACTTGCCAACTATCCTGGTTTAAATTCCCTCGTCCCTTGAGGTTTTAGTCCCGTGCTGTGTCCCGATATCTCAGTGTGAAGTGCTGTTACTAATGCTGCCCAGCTCTGCCCTATTGTTGTGTACAGATGACTCACCTGCAGACCCTGTGTTTACATGTAATTTACCGGCATTCATATGTAAATAGCGGCGGCCAGCGGCATTGATATGTATATCACGCCCCCCTGAGGTCGTATCCACAGTAATCTCTAGCAATCAACAAGCAGAAATCATGTGCTGTAATCTCTAGCAACTAATCAGTGAGCCATAATGTGCAACCAGTCAGTGAGTGGTAATGATACACTGTAACCTCTGGCAACCAGTCACAATAGCTGCCTGATCTGATTCAGTAAACCGATTTTGAGTCCAGCTGCTATTTATTGTATGTCTCAGAGCAGGTGGAGAGCGAAACTGCATGGGGGGAGGGGGCCCCAGGAAAAGTTTTGCCCAGGGTCCAATCAATATTAAAGACAGCCCTGGCGAGGAGATGACGCTGATCAGCTTTCCTCGCCACACACTCTGTCAGCGTGTGGCGAGGAGAGCCGATAAACAGCGCTTCCGCATTTACATGTGACAGGCTGTGAATGGACACAACTGATCACATGGTTAAAGAGCCATGTCATTGGCTCTTTACAAAGATCGGGTCACGCCTCGTCCAAGGAACACAGCGCTGCCACGATCGCCGCATGACACTCCCCCACTGGCGGGGAGAGCGGCTGTTCTGGGGCGATATCATATCACATCACATGTCACATCATCCCAGAACGAGAGTCGCACCGCTCCTCCGTCATTTGATGGTGGAAGGGCAGCAAGTGGTTAAAAAAATAATTTTAGGTCTAAAGATTAGTGAAAACCTCCAAACGTGATATGTTTTCTGAAAGCAGACACCCAGGAGAATAAAATAGTGGTAATTCCAATTTTTTTTTGTCACACGATATTAGCACAACAATTTAGGAGATGCAAAATCTCAGTAAAAAAACCCCACATTTTAGGCACACAAACACAATAAATTACCCACTTTCGAGGTAAAAATAGAAAGTTGAACCAAGTAAATAGATACAAAACATGTCAAACCTTAAAGCGGCGGGGAAGCTCAGCTTAGGCCCCTTTAACACTACCGCGACTTCAAAGTCGCACGATTTTTCCATGATTTCAGGGAATGCCTGTGAAAACTTGAGGTATATGGACCTCAACTCGCATGAAAGTCAGACCAAAGTCGTACAGGGACTACTTTGAAATCGGCATGACTCGAAGTCGCACATATATGAATGGTTATTATTGGAAATCATGGGGAACGACTTATGTGACTTTGCAGTCCCACAGGACAAGTCGCACAAGTCTGAAAGGGGCCTTACCCGAAATGATGGCGGCAGCACCCGAGAGCTGATTGAAAAATCGGCTGGGGTGAAGACACCTCTGGATCCCTGGACAGGTAAGTGTCCTATTATTAAAAGTCAGCAGCTACAGGATTTTTTCTGACGGAGCCTGGAGCTCCTCTTTAACACTGTGTGCGCCCGTGACTTTAGTATCTTATGTTTTCCATCGGTGACGCTTTAAAAGCCCCTACAGGACATCAGTGTGGAGCAGGGGTGCCCAAACTTTTGAAGAGCGAGGGCCACTTAGTAACTAGTTGTGGGCCACAAATAGCGGAGCAGACGGATGACAGGTCCATGTCCACTCTACATATGCAAAGCAGACACAGCCTGCGCGGATTGGAGGTAGGCGGGTGTAAACCATTACAAGTCCGTTTACATCTGGTGCTCCATAGAGTGAATGGAGGGTCTGATTGGGTCGGACTGATCGTATGTAAGGTGGACTAAGGCTGCTTTTACACTGATGGTCTGCAGTTTACCCACATTGTGGGTACAGCGCAGTGCACCTGTGGCTTCCCTGCGGGTTAGCTGCACTTTGCCATAGAGTTCTATTATATCCTGCAGGTGTTGTGCACTTTCTGAAAGTGCACCAAACCCACATATAAAACCAGAAAAGTCTATGGCTCCGTGCAGGTTACCTGCTGGTGAACTGCGCTACACCTGCGGATCAGTTTGAAAGCAGCCCAGTAACCACTGCGAAACGGATATGCCCATATACTGTATACACTGTGATTTTAGCAATAGACTTACCTTTAACCACCTCAATACAGGGCACTTACACCCCCTTCCTGCCCAGGCCATGTTCAGTTTTCAGCGCTGTCGCACTTTAAATAACAGTTGCACGGTCATGCTACACTGTAACCATGTGAAATTGTTATCATTTTCTTCACACAAAAGTGCTTTCTTTTGGTGGTATTTAATCACTCCTGGGTTTTTTATTTTTTCCTAAAAAAAAAAGACCAAAAATTTTGAAAAAAAAAGGTTTTTCTTAGTTTCTGTCAGTAAATTTTGTAAATAAGTAATTTTTCTCCTTCACTGATGAGCGTTGATGAGGCGGCACTGATGAGATGGCACTTATGGGCACTGATGAGGAACCACTTATGGGCACTGATTAGGTGGCACTGATGTGGAGGCACAAATATGCCGCACTTATGGGCACTGATGCGTGGCACGGACACAGATAGGCGGCACTGGTGGGCACAGATAGGCGGCACTGGTGGGCAGAAATAGGCATCACTGGTGGGCACAGATAGGTGGCACGGATAGGCGGTACTGATGGGCATTGATGGGTGACATTGATGGGCAGCACTGATAGTCAGCACTGACTGGCATCACTAATGGTCATTGATTGCTGGCAGTTGTGGGCACAGATTGCTGGTAATTGTGGGCACTGATTGGCACTGATTGCTGGAACTGGTGGGCACTTAATTGTAATCAGGGCACTGATGATCAGTGCCCTGATTACATACCTAGCTGTCCCCCTGTGAGGAGATGCCACTGATTGGCTCTCCTCTCCTCACATTCTGTCAGTGTGAGGGGAGGAGCGCCAATTACCGGCATCTCTGTGTTTACATGTGACTGGCTGTGATTGGACACAGCCGATCACATGGTTAAAGAGCCGTGGCCACAGATTGCGGTCGCGCTGTGTCCTAGCAACACGGCGCGGCCGTGATCGACATGCTGCGCACCCCCGGGGGCGTGCGAGAGCGGTCATCCTGGGAGGCCGTCATATGACGTCCAGAACGAGAGCCGTACCACCCAACCGTCATTTGACAGTGGGCGGGCGGCAAGTGGTTAAACACTTCAGCCCCGGAAGAATTTACTCCCTTCCTGACCAGGCCATTTTTTGCGATACTGTGTCGCTTTAACTGACAATTGCGTGGTCGTGCAATGTGGTACCCAAACCAAATTTATGTCCTTTCCCCCCTAAGCTTTCTTTTGGTGGTATTTGATCACCTCTGCAGTTTTTATTTTTTGCACTATAAACAAAAAAAGAGCGACAATTTTGAAAGAAACACAATATTTTGTACTTTTTGCTATAATAAATATCCCCCCAAAAAAGTAAACAAATTTCTTCATCAGTTTAGGCATATATGTATTCTTCTACATATTTTTGTTAAAAAAAAAATCGCAATAAGTGTATATTGATTGGTTTGCGCAAAAGTTATAGCGTCTACAAAATAAGCAATATATTTAAAGCTTTTTTATTATTATTATTTTTTTTACTAGTAATGGCGGTGATTTTTATCGGGACTGCGAGATTGCAGCGGACAGATCAGACACTTTTGACACTATCTTGGGACTATTAACATTTATACAGCGATCAGAACTAAAAATAGCCACTGATTATTGTATAAATGTCACTGGCAGGGAAGGGTTTAACACTAGGGGGCGATCAAGGGGTTAACTGTGTTCCCTAGGTGTGTTCTAACTGTAGGGGGGATGGGAATGACTAGGGGAGGAGACCGATCGGTGTTCCTACTTAGTAGGAGCACACGATCTGTCTCCTCTCCCTTGAGAGAACCGGGATGTGTGTGTTTACATACACGCGTCCCTGTTCACGGTCTGTAATGAGCAATCGCCGGTGGCCGGCAGACATCACGCCCACCGGGCACGCGCGTCCGCTCTGGGGACACGTTGCGGGCGCTCGCCTGCTATAGCATCTTAAAGAGCTGACGTATAGCTGCGGCGATTCGCTCAGCTGTGCCAACCTGCTGCAGTATAACTGCGGCAGCTAGTCAGCAAGCGGTTAATAAAAGTCTTCCAATCAGGTATCGCCAGCTGTTGCTGTCCCAGGCAGAGTGCATTTGGAAAATGGCCATTGGGAAAACTGTGTGGCTTGGATGCAAGTCACCATCCCACGCTAATTGGCCAGTCAAATTGCCTAGTAGGTACAATGAAGATATGTGACCCCTTTCATAACCAACAAAGGTCAATTCTCTCTTATTGGCCACTGGTGCGTGAGCATGCGCGCCCCCGTTTCTTCATTTCTTATCTATCTTTTTAGTAAAATTACTTGCCAGACTAAGAGAATTTTGTTCATTAGAGTGGGCATTTTGTTTAGTAGTAATTTTTGAAGATTAAGGCCTTTCACCAGTATTCCGTATTTTCTCTAATAGCACCCCACGACAGCAGCAGAGGGTACCACAAGCCAAACAATGTGCCCTCCTCCACCATTAAATGCTGCATTCATGTGGTGTCAAAAATATAGAAAATACAAAGTTGGCCGTTGGCCTGTAATTTCAGTGAGAACAACCTCAAAAACGCTATTACAGCTCAGACAATTCTGGCTTTACAAAGCACAGTCGTTGGGTCTTACTATTTCCCACTGTAAATGGCTGCGAATGGAATGGGGTGGGACCTTCTAACATTGCATACTGAAAGTACTGACAACCCCATGAAACACAAATGCAGCAATAGACAGGACAGGACTCCAATTGTGGATAGCAAAGTCTCAACCATTCCTCTCTCTAGGCCTCATCAGAGAGAAGGGCACCATTCCATTCAAAGTAGATCAACAAATCTGGTCGATTCCATCCCCATGTTCTTTTCATTTCTTCCTCCTAGACCTCAACTGAATCTGCACCTATGGTCTTTCTTTAACCATTGTCAACCTCTTCTCCTTATAGTTGCCAGCATTACCTTCAGCAGGTCATCGTTATTGTGGTGTAATTGGGGTCCACCTGAACAATGTAAAGTATACTGCACTAGAAAGGTTCTTCTCAATAGTACAAACATTAGGCTCTTTCAACTTCACAATTCAAGCAGTAATCTTGTGGTTTAGGTTGCAGTAACAACAGGGGCGTTTTGTGTTTGGACCACTTACTCTTTGTGGAGGACCAGGAATTCTACCTCATCTCTGTAGAGGTAGTAAACTCAAAACCCCATAAACCCTAGGTATATGATATTCCCCTAGAATGCTGGTATGCTCTCTCGTATTGCAGTTTTATGAATGTGAAACCCACAAATTACAGAGAGCAAGCTGCACAGGGAACTGCTTACGGAAGATTGATGGTATCCCTAGAACCCCTAACGTGCTTGCAGGCTTCCGCTGTTGTTCCTTGAATACCTTGGGAACCCCAGTGTCTTTAGACCATGTGTAATATTTCCATCGCACACATTCCTGCAAAAGGCAAGAAATAAGTGGGAGCTGGAGACTGGAGCCTAAGCCAAAGTATATGTTGCCAGCACACCAAAGATCCTTGAAATAAAGTCGAAGCATTTTTTTTTTCAGTGATCACAGTGTTAAGTTCAATGTTTCAGGCCACGCAGGACTCTTTTGTCAGGCATAAGATACACAAATGTGAAATCTACCAATTACAGAGAGCGAACTGCACAGGGAAATACAGGAGTCATCCCCTTAGGGACCCGCTAACATGCACGCAGGCTTCCTCTGTTATTCCTCGAACAACTTTGGAACCTCAGAATATGAAAAGAAATACCCAAAGAGCAAAAAAATGAGTTTTAAGGTGCAGAAAAATCAATTAACATTAAATTAACCAAAAATAGAAATTTTTTATGATTACATAGATACTATAAAACTACTTAAAAAATTAAGGCAGAATCAGCCCTGTGGTCACAATACAAAAGAATAGTTGCCTCTACATGTTTCACCACAACTGTGGCTTCTTCTGGAGCTTTTGTAGGACCTTTTTAATACAAAAATCTCAGAATATGAAGGACTCTAATACAGTGGTTCTCAACCTGGGGGTCGAATGACGATTTGCCAGGGGTCACCAAATCCTGGGCTGTTCCTGAAGCCCGCACCACTCTCCCAGACTTTTCGCAGCCGCTCATTGAGTTCACGGTATGGCTGGGCTGCAGAGACTAGAGGCCAGCTGACTGGTGGGGAATGTGAAGTGGGAGGGGCTGGAGGAGACCCTATCTCCTGATTTCGGCATAGGTGTCACTGCTGCGAGAAATCACAAAGTCGGAGACACGGCGAGTAACACTACCTGTGATTATAGTTGCCATTAAAAGTCTGCACTACATTTCTCGGATCAGCAGATGACCTTGATCAAGAGCATCTAAGTTGGCTGATCAGAGCTCCCCCTGGCACTGCCACTGATCCCACCCCCCACCAGCGCTGCCACTCATCTCAACTGCCCGCCAGCACTGCCACTCACCCCATCCCCCCCACCAAGGAGTAAGAGAAGGAATAAAAATGAAGAATACATGGAAAGGAGAGGAAAAGAGGGGGAGGAACAAAAAGGGAGAGAAAGAACAAGAAAGACGGCTAGAGAGAGGGATGGGGGGAAAAAAAAACAGGAAATTACGATAGAGAGATAAAAGGCAAAGAAAGGAGAACAAAAAGTGGTACATCCTAAAATGTACCATAAGGGGTTTTATTACTGTACGAGTGGAAGGGACTCGGGGAGTGCTAAATGTCCGTGGGTTAGGGGTGCAAATTACTTGTCTTACCTTGGGTGCCGACAACCCACGCTACGAAAATTATTTTTCTGTTAGGGGTCCCCACAACTTGGGAAATATTATCAAGGGTTTACAGCACTGGATAGGTTGAGAACCACTGCTCTAATAAGATAATAGCTGCCTTTACCTAGAAAATCCTCCCACATACAGAGGCCACCAGTGAGGTATGGGGGCAGGGATCAGTGTATGAGAATTCAGGGGGTTCTAATATAGTAATAGTCTTACAATGTTTGAATCCATTCCTCTTTCCATAGGGTAACAACAGAGTTCCTCTGCTCCATTTGGAGGAACTCTCCCCAGTCAAGAGAAGAGACACCAGTTGATCAATGAAGGGGATCACTGCACATAGTCTGTCAGACCAGGCATATTGAATCAAAACCATCAACTTGACAACCAAGTAATTGGTATTCTTATGGTACTCTATGACAGGTCTCCTTTTAAACATTGTATTTTCAAGACTTTATGCTTGCTGTCACAGCATAGCTAAACATGCAGCTGCAGTGTGCTAGGTAACATGAAAATGTTAAATATTTAGTGGTGAGTAAGCCCTAGCCATTCCAGCTTGAAAAAAGTATTCATTCTTTATAAACTTTGTTACCCTATATATCTTACACAGCTTTAATTTATACCCAAACTTTGAATTTCTAAACATGTTTTCTTGTAATAAAGGGAAACTACAGTATTACGTGAATACATACAGCGGGTAAAATAAGTATTGAACACGTCACCGTTTTTCTAGGTAAATATATTTCTAAAGGTGCTATTGACATGAAATTTTCACCACATGTTGGTAACAACCCGTGCAATCCATACATACAAAGAAACCAAAACAAATAGGTTTATCTGTAATAAAATTGAATGACACAGAGAAAAAGTATTGAACACGCTAACTGAAATTTCTTTAATACTCTGTACAAAATCCTTTGTTGGTAATGATAGCTTGTAAGACACCTCCCGTATGGAGAAACTAGTTGCATGCATTGCTCAGGTGTGATTTTGGCCCATTTTTCCACATAGTGTTCAAATTTTGAAGGTTCCGTGGGCCTCTTCTATGAACTCTGATCTTTAGCACTTTCCATAGATTTTCTATTGGATTTAAATCAGGTGATTGGCTGGGCAGCTGTATTTTCTTTCTTTGAAACCAATTGAGAGTTTCCTTGGCTTTGTGTTTGGGATCATTGTGTTGCTGAAATGTCCACCCTCGTTTGATCTTTATCATCCTGGTAGATGGCAGCAGATTTTTATCAAAAATGTCTTGGTACATTTTTCCCATTCATCCTTCCTTCAATGCACATAAAGTTTGCCAGGACCGTACGCTAAAAAAACAGCCCCACACCATGATGTTCCCACCTCCAAACTTCACTGTTGGTATGGGGGTGTTTTTGGGGCGATGTGCATTGCCATGTGACCTCCAAACATGGTGTGTATTATGGCATCTAAAGAGTTCAATTTTGGTCTTATCTGACCAGACTATATTCTCCCAGTATTTCACAGACTTTTCTTAATGTTGTGCAGAAAACATTAAACGAGCTTCAACATGCTTTTTCTTCAGCAATGGAGTCTTGCGTGGTGAGCACGCATTCAGGCCATGACAGTTGAGTGCATTACTTCTTGTTTTCTTTGAAACAATTGTACCTGCTAATTCCAAGTCTTTCGGAAGCTCTTCACACGTGGTCCTTGGCTCTTGGACAACTCTTCTGATAATTCTTTTTACTCCTCTGTCAGAAATCTTGAGAGGAGCACCTGGTCTTGGCCGGTTTATTTCCACTTCCTGATTATGGTTCCAACAGTGCTCACTGGAAGATTCAGAAGTTTAGAAATCCTTCTGTAACCAATGCCATCAGTATGTTTTGCAACATTAAGGTTGTGAAGGTCTTGAGAGAGCTCTTTGCTTTTACCAATCATCCAATCATGAGATGTTTCTTGTGTGACACCTTGGTAATGAGAGGCTGTCAGTTGAGACTGAACCAGCTGATATTAATTTGCACTGACAATGGGCAGGATTGCTTTCTAATTACTAATAGAATTCAGCTGGTGTCTTGGCTTTCCTTGACTTTTTGCACCTCCCTTTCAATACTTGTGTTCAATACTTTTTACCTGTGTCATTCCAGTTTATTACAGATAACTTAATTTCTGAACTTATTTTGTTTTGGTTTCTTTGTATGTATGGATCGTATGGGTTGTTACTGACATGTGGTGAAAATTTCATGTCAATAGCATCTTTAGAAATATATTTCCCTGGAAAAATGGTGACGTGTTCAATACTTATTTTACCTGTGTGTGTGTATGGAGGTACTTTTGCAACACTTAGCTTAAAGGACAGCCTGACTTTTATTGAAGGCGTCTTTTAATTAATCTCTCCGCCCTTCCGAGTACAGCCGATCTGGAAAAATACCTTTCTCCCCAATCCAGTGATCTTTTCCCTGACGTTGTCTCGACTGCCTTCTATTCTTACTGCATAAGTGCACTGAGGCCCCATTCATTCCTTTGTGTAAGCCCTACACCGAGGGACCTCTGAAGGCAGCCATGACTATGGCAAAACATAGGAATGAATTATTGTGTTATCCATAGTGTGTGTGCAGTATTAAAAGGAGATATCTGGGACCTTGTCAGAAGAAAGATGGCCAGATTGGGGAGAAAATAGGTATTATCATAGATGGGCTGCACTCAAGAGGGTGGGGAAATTTAAGCAGATCTCAGAGCACTATGATTTTAACATCTTTCTATTGTTATAATCCCCTTATCACACCAGTGTAGTAATTTTATTTTTCTATACTTTAAATTACAAAAAAAAATTCCTGTTTTTTTTGTATGCGTTGGTAGAGCTTCCACCATACTGACACTGCCTGGCCACATTGTCAAAACCCAGGTTGTGCTTTAGAATAGGGGACCAGGAGGTTTTTTTAATGTTAAAGTGCACCTGTGCCAGGACTATGAATATTAAAGTATTTACATAGTCTTAGAAGGCAGTAAAAGTGCTTTAAAACCCAAGCCTTCACTGACCTTTGTAGCTTTAGTGCAGGCATCACTAAATGTCAGACCTCGGTCCTGAAACAGACTAAGTGATAGTTCTTTCTGGACCACGATCCATCCAGCCAGCCCCCAGTGCTAGTTCCCCCTCCTACCCTTGCGATTTTCTCATGCATGCCTCGCCCTCAACATTACAAATAGGCATGTCTATTTGTTTTGTTTATTTCCTTATTCTAGAACATTCAGAGCCACACGGCTTGCAACCATGCGCTCGCTGACCCATATTGTGTTCATATTTGGTAAACAGGCAGGGTCAGTTCAGGTCCTTCAAAACATTCATGCCCAGAACAACAGGCACTGCTGGGTGACTGGGTCACCACTACCCTTACCCACTTCATCACCTGATCTTCGACTTGGATCCTTACCCAGGTGATGCCTTCGACCAGAATGGGTAGATTATTGGCCGCTCTGAGGGATAGCCAGCAGGGGTCCAACTGTTCTTGTGCTCCAAATCTCTCTACATAGAAGTCATACTCCATAACTGTGACCTCTGACCCAGTGTCAATCAGGCATGGGACTTCTTGCCCGTTAACTAAGGCAGCTGCCATTGGGCTTGGTGCAAACATGTCCTCTGACTTGCTGGGACTTTGGGTTGTCTGTCCCTCTGCCCGGGAATTAGTAGTTTAAAGATGGCCTGGAGAGGTTTCTGAATCCAGACTGCCCACAGTTCTTGCCTACAGGGTCCCTGCACTGTGGGACTTCACCCTATAGGGTTGGTTCTTAGAGAAGGCTTCCTCCTGTTTCAAGGCGGCCACATCCTGAGCTTATTTCGTCAGTGCAGTGTGCATGGCTGATAGGGGTGAAAGTGCCAGGGCCTCCTCTTTGAAGTATGCAGGTTCAAATTTCTTGATTACTGCTACCGTCGCATCCCTTTCTTCCTGTCCCTGTGCAACCGCATCCACCACTGCATTATGGAAGAAGGTGGTGGGTTGCACCTTAACTTCCTCTTGCAATGCCCTCCGGAGTGAGCCAGCATTTAGGCCCACCATAAACTGATCCCTTAGCATGAGGTCTGCGTCAGTGATGTCAGCGCATCTCCAGGCACCTCCACAGGTTCAGCATGGCTGCTGAGTAATGTGTGAAATTCTCATCCACCTGCCGTTTCCTTAGGAAGAACCTTCACCTCAGCTCCGGAAGCGGTATCTCCTCCCCAAACAGGCCATCCAGGTGTGATACAATCTGTTCCAAGGTAGCTCGCTCGTGTTCTAGTAGCACCGTCACCGTGTGGTTTCAGTCATCCTCTAGGGCGTTAATAGCCAGCTCCACCACCAGCTGGTCCGGAACCTGATACATGCACGTGGCTCTCTCCAGTCTCTCCTCCCACTCTGTGTTGGGATCAGGGGGTAAGCAGGCTCTTGGCAGACAGTTCAATAAACTTAAAATCTGCTTTATTTATCACCAAACAGAAAAGCGACAGGCTTTGTCTTCAGATTCAGTTTAAACACGACAGGTAAATCTTCCCATCAGTCTTACTTGAATAATTTTAGCATCCCAGCCACAGCATACACATATTTCTCTGATCAGCTGCCTAATAAACACGCCTGAAGGGGAAGCACCTGCCCTCTACAATTAACTTCCTCCAAACCTGCCCTCATTCCGCACCTGCTGCAAAGGACATATCCTGCCGACTGCTGCCAAGTGTAGGTGGGGTGCAACGCAGTGCAGCAGGAATAACACACTCAGCCCCAGTACAATGAAAGAACTTGTATTGAAATAAAGCAGAGACAGTTCACAAATAACCTGGTGGGAAGTCAGCCCAACCGGGAACACTCACGGTTCCAACAGCTTGTAGACAGCAGGATGCAGCCGAACTGACAGCGCCTGTACAGAGGGGAAGAATACGGCCTGACAGGTCCCACACAGGCAGGTGTCCAGAGAAGTTGCGAGCCCTACACTTTTCCTCCCTGTCAGGAACCTTTCCCTGCCACTAGTTCTGTCCCTATTCTACCAACTTGCAAATGCATGCCAAACCTGGGAGCCAGGGCTTTAAAATGGTTTTGCCTGACCCAAGATGGCAGCCAGAGTCACATGGGGTGGCAACATCCAATGGTATAGCTTCAGCAGTGACCCAGGAAATCGAGGAACCCTGTTCCTCCTGACTTTTTCCCTTTGGTGCTGCTGTGGGAGAGCACCATTTGCAGTGGAGAAAGCAGACTACACCTGCCTACACACTGCTTACTTTACCCTTTGCTGGAGCCTCTGTCATGAAAAAGAAAGGCCCTGTTTCTACCAGGATGACAAGCTCCAAACAAAGGTACAGTGTAGAGCAAGGCTTAGTAAGTCAGGTAATACTGATAAAAAGTCAATTTTTTTTAAACAGCAGAGTTCAGTTCCTCTTTAAACCGGTTTTTCTAAAGAAAAAAAACTGTTGCTGTAACTGCCCAAAGTAGACCAGGGCACTTTATAGCCCCTAGGCCACATCCGGCACTTTGTCAGTCCCTGTCCAGCCCATGATGCCTTCACTGTCAGCTTCCACACTAAGGCAGCTTACAAACTTGAGGAAAGCTGACAGATCTCTGCATGGACAGCTGCAAGCATAGCCCTAAACAGTGTCAGCTTGAGTTGAGCTTGAATTTACACTGTAATGCCGCGTACACACGACTGGACTTTACGGCAGACTTTGTCCGTCGGACTTTTCGATGGACTTTACGACGGACTTTCCGAATGAACGGACTTGCTACACGATCAACCAAAGTCCGACAGATTCGTACGTGATGACGTACGACCGGACTAAAAAAAGGAAGTTCATAGTCAGTAGCCAATAGCTGCCCTAGCGTCAGAAATTTCCGACCGTGTGTATGCTCCATCGGACTTTTGCTGGCAGAATTCCAGCCAGCAAAACATTGAGAGCAGGTTCTCTATTTTTTGGTCGGAAAAAGTTCCTATCCGAAAATGCTTTCGTCTGTATGCAATTTGGATGCGCAAAAATCACGCATGCTCTGAAACAATTTGACGCATGCTGGAAAGCACTGAACTTAATTTACTCGGCTCGTCGTAGTGTTGTACGTCACCATGTTCTTGACGGTCGAAAGTTCAGAGAACTTTTTGTGTGACCGTGTGTATGCAAGGCAAGCTTGAGCGGATTTCTGTCGGAAAAACCATCCAAGTTTTTTCTGACGGAATTTCTGATCGTGTGTATGGGGCATTAGACTCTCTGTCTTCGATACCATAAACTTGCAATCTTCTCCAGCTTCTGTTCTCAGGGACTGTCAGTCCTTATTCAGGACAAGAGCACATACCTGTGATTAGATTCTACACCTTCTGCAGATGCTTCTGTCTCCCAAGAATTTCTACTACCGTATACTGTATCTATCCCGGTTGTGCTGTCACAGGATGATGCAAGACATCTATCATTACACTTTCCAGTAATTCCTTTTCTAGGAATCCTCCAGAACAGTGCCTTGGTAATTACCTACTTCTAGTAATTTTCAATGATTTTTTAAAACCAGCCCTTGATTTTTAAAAATGAATTCTAGGTATGGCAATTTTTACATAGTTACTCTGTTCCAGCTTGGAACAATGTGAGTATGTACAGTATCTCACAAAAGTGAGTACACCCCTAACATTTTTGTAAATATTAGCCATTTAGTCATTTTCCCTCTCTGGTGTCATGCGACTCATTATGCCCTGTACACACGGTCGGACATTGATCGGACATTCTGACAACAAAATCCATGGATTTTTTTCCGACGGATGTTGGCTCAAACTTGTCTTGCATACACACGGTCACGCAAAGTTGTCGGAAAATCCGATCATTCTGAACGCGGCGACGTAAAACACGTACGTCGGGACTATAAACGGGGCAATAGCCAATAGCTTTCATCTCTTTATTAATTCTGAGCATGCGTGGCACTTTGTGTGTCGGATTTGTGTACACACGATCAGAAATTCCGATTTTGTTGTCGGAAAATTTTATAGCAAGCTCTCAAACTTTGTGTGTCGGAAATTCCTATGGAAAATGTTTGATGGAGCCTACACACGGTCGGAATTTCCGACAACAAGGTCCTATCACACATTTTCCGTCGGAAAATCCGACCGTGTGTACGGGGCATTAGTGTTACAAGGTCTTAGGTGTGAATGGGGAGCAGGTGTGTTAAATTTGGTGTTATCGCTCTCACTCTCTCATACTGGTTACTGGAAGTTCAACATGGCACCTTATTTCAAAGAACTCTCTCAGGATCTAAAAAAAAAGAATTGTTGTTCTACATAAAGATGGCCTAGGCTATAAGAAGATTGCCAAGACCCTGAAAATGAGCTGCAGCAGGGTTGCCAAGACCATACAGCGGTTTAACAGGACAGGTTCCACTCAGAACAGGCCTCGCCATGGTGGACCAAAGAAATTAAGTGCACGTGCTCAGCGTCATATCCAGAGCTTGTCTTTGGGAAATAGACGTATGAGTGCTGCCAGCATTGCTGCAGAGGTTGAAGGTCAGCCTGTCAGTGCTCAGACCATACGCCGCACACTGCATCAAATTGGTCTGCATGGCTGTCGTCCCAGAAGGAAGGCTCTTCTAAAGAAGATGCACAAGAAAGCCCACAAACAGTTTGCTGAAGACAAGCAGACTAAGGACATAGATTACTGGAACCATGTCCTGTGGTCTGATGAGACCAAGATAAACTTATTTGGTTCAGATGGTGTGAAGCGTGTGTGGTGGCAACCAGGTGAGCAGTACAAAGACAAGTGTGTCTTGCCTACAGTCAAGCATGGTGGTGGGAGTGTCATGGTCTGGGGCTACATGAATGCTGTCAGCACTGGGGAGCTACAGTTCATTGAGGGAACCATGAATGCCAACATGTACTGTGACATACTGAAGCAGAACATGATCCCCTTTCTTCAGAGACTGGGCCGCAGGGCAGTATTCCAATATGATAACGACCCCGAACACAGCTCCAAGACGACCACTGCCTTGCTAAAAAACACTGACGGTAAAGGACGGTGATGGACTGGCCAAGCATGTCTTCAGACCTAAACCCTATTGAGCATCTGTGGGGCATCCTCAAACGGAAGGTGGAGGAGCGCAAGTTCTCTAACATCCACCAGCTCCGTGATGTCGTCATGGAGTGGAAGAGCATTCTAGTGGCAACCTGCGACGCTCTGGCGAACTCCATGCCCATAAGAGATTAAAGGCAGTGCTGGAAAATAATGGTGTCCACACAAAATATTGACACTTTGGGCCCAATTTGGACATTTTCAGTTGGGGGTGTACTCACTTTTGTTGCCAGCAGTTTAGACATTAGTGTGTTGAGTTATTTTGAGGGGACAGCAAATTTAAACTGTTATACAAGCTGTACACTCACTACTTTACATTGTAACAAAGTGTCATTTCTTCAGTGTTGTCACATGAAAAGATATAATAAAATATTTACAAAAATGTGAGGGATGTACTCACTTTTGTGAGATACTGTATGTGCATACCTGTGAAATCCCCTGGGAAGCTGGAAATCACTGTAGTAGGCACTGCTACCACAGTGATCTCCACTAGCTTCTGGGTCCCTTGTCCAGAGGTTGCTCTACAGCAATGTCAACACAGGAGCTTGCTCGCTCGACATGGACCCCATTCAGGGAAGACTATGCATTTCTCAATAAATGCAAAACATTTTCCGATTGGACAAGGTGGAGAAGTGGGGTGGTGACATCACAATTCTCTGAATGGCGCCCGTGCAGAGCAGGTGACCTCCTGTGTTCAGTAGGCAGAAGTGCAGTGGATGGAAGTGGGAACAGGAAGTGATTTTTAGCTTCCATGGGGATTCCACAGGTATGGAACATTCTGTTTTGTTTTGCATCTATTAAGGACACTTTGCAAAAAGGCAAGGAAGCGTAGAAAACCTCTGTAGTGTATTCATGTGCTTTTACTAAACAAAAATTGCTGTACATACAAACTACTACAATTGCAGGAGTACAGTACAAGACTGACAGATATTACAAAATATGCCTACAACATGCACAAGCTATCCATCCTTCCTAACAAATAAGCATGTACAATGCACGCAATAAGTATACTAAACATCTACTTAAAGTGGTTGTAAAGGCTCAAGGTATTTTACCTTCATGCATTTTATGCATTGAAGGTAAAAAACCTTCTGTGTGTAGCAGCAGCCCCCAGCACCCCCAATACCTACCTGAACCCCCGTCTCGATCAATTGATGTGCACGAGAGCCTTAGCTGTCCTGGGTCTAATCCTCCCCATTGGCTGGGACAGCAGTTGGAGCCATTGGCTCCCACTACTGTCAATCACAGCCAGTGAGCCAATCAAGAGAGAGCGGGGCAGAGCCACCGCTGTGTGTGAATAGACACACAGAACAGCAGCTTGGAAGCGAGCCTGCTCGGGTGCACTTGGCAGGAGGGAGGGGCCAGGAGCACCAGTGAAAGACCAAAGAAGAGGAGGATTAGGCTGCTCTGTGCAAAACCATTGAGCCAACCAACAGAGCAGGTAAGTATGACATGTTTGTTCTTTAAAAAATAAAATATGCCTTTACAATCACTTTAACTTGGAGTCTTCTTATGAGCCATGACTAAGGACTGATGGTTAAAATACATTTCCATAGCACCAGCCTTTCTTCCTTTTCCGCACAGATTGCACATGGAGGTTTGCAGAGACTTCTTAGGCTGAGTGCCCTGTTCTTGAGGCTGACCAGGTATTACACAGGAGGTAGTAGCTCGGATGCGCCTGTTCCTGGCATCTTCTTATGGCTCCTTCCTTCTCAGAGTCCAGCAAACAACCGTTTCTTATGCCGCGTACACACGGTCGGACTTTTCGGCTACAAAAGTCCGACAGACTTTCGACGGACTTTTGGCCGACTTGCGGCAGACTTTCTTAGGAACGGACTTGCCTACATACGATCACACAAAAGTCCGACGGATTCGTACATGATGACGTACACCGGACTAAAATAAGGAAGTTGATAGCCAGTAGCCAATAGCTGCCCTAGCGTGGGTTTTTGCCCGTCGGACTAGCACACAGACGAGCGGATTTCTGGGTCCAGCGTAGATACGACGTAAAGATTTGAAGCATGTTTCAAATCTAAAGTCCGTCAGATTTGCGGCTGGAAAAGTCCGCTGAAAGTCCGGGGAAGCCCACACACGATCGGATTGTCAGCCAGCTTTAGTCCGTCAGCGTCCGTCGGACTTTTGTAGACGAAAAGTCCGACCGTGTGTACGCGGCATAAGTCTTCCAACACGTGGCTTATTTAAGTGCTTTCCCCTCCCCCTATTTCATGTAGCATTATTTCCTGTGCTGAGCTCACAAAGCAGTCCAAGAGGTTCATTAGCACATGAATAGGGAAGGCCTAGCTTCTAAAACAATACATGGTCATCATTCTATATTTATGCTATAAAAGTCACCAAAATAGCCATAGCAACACACATACATACTTACATTGGTCCAAGCTGGGTCAATGGAACTGTGTTAAATTTGCCATACCTGGAATTCAGCTTTAGGAATTGAGCAAGAACTACTAACTGTTGCTTATGAAGCCACACAAGTTTTATAATAAATTGTACGTGTATAAGAAAATGTATTTGTAATCCTTCCATACTTACCAAACAAAGAAACAAGGAACTAAAAACCTTGTGCATGCAAATCCTTACTCTGTTGTACCACAGCTATAGGGCAGTTAAGAAATGTGGCAAAGTGGGGTCTTTTATCACCCAAGTCCCAACTAAAATGTAGTACTTTTAGAGAAACTCCCCAAAAAAGAAATTGCCAGCATATGTAAATCTTATTTTCCCTACTAGACTACACTGACTGGGATATGTCACCCAATACTCACTTTGAAACATGCAAAAAAAAAAAAAAGTCAAAGCCAATGTGAAGGCACTCAAGTGGCTTTGACCAGAATCAACAACTCCTTGCCGATAGAACCCATTAGCAGGAAACAGTACTGAATATGCTGTGGTGCAGCAAAGACAGTGCAATACTTTAAATGTCCAGTGGGTGGGGCATTAACCTAAAGCAGAACTCCTGATCTGTACTCCTGTTCCTGGGGGCAAAGACTTGGAATGTACTGAAGTTATTAAATCAGCATGCCACACAAGGACTTTTAGGAAATGTTTGCAATGGCGGCCTCCACACTTCCTTAGTGCAGGTTTTCTTTTAATAAAATGTGTAATGGGAAAGAGGTAGGCTTCCTTTGCTGACCACCTTTTTAAAGCAATATTCTGGCCACCCCAGTAAACTTTACCCCTTTCTCCCTCTAGCTAATTACCATTGTGATTTAAAAACAATATGAAACGGAGTGGCCAAAATATCTGAATCGCTGGCAACATTGCACACAGTCTTTTCTTCTGCTCTGCAGAATAGTGGTGGGGGGTCCCCTTTTGGATGCCCACGATACTGTCTGGCAATGTTGACAGTTCCCCTCGGCTGTCCATGGATGGGGGCCTCACAGGTCCCCTTACCCCTTCCCGACCAGCCAACGCAGTTATACTGCCGCAGGTTGGCTTCCGTGGGCGAACCGACGTAGCTGTGCGTCGGTTCGCCTTTTCACCAATAGGGGCGTGCGCACCCGTGCCTGCGGCACGACGCCGGAGCCAATGTGCGCCCCGGGCGGTCGCAATGACCGCCGGGCACCCGCGATCGCTTCACACAGAGACAGAACAGAGATCTGACAATGTATTGTAAACAGACAAATCTCCGTGCTGTCAGGGGTGAGGAGAGAAATCTGTTGTTCATACTAAGTATGAACAACGATAGCTCTCCTCACCCAGGCAATCCCATCCGCTACAGTTAGAATAACTCCCTAGGTAACACAGTTAACCCCTTGATTGCCCCCTACTGTTAACCCTTTCCTGCCAGTGACATTTACACAGCAATTAGGGTACTTTTATAGCTCTGATCGTAGTATAAATGCCAATGGTCCCAAAAATGTGTCAAAAGTGTCCGATGTGTCCACCATAATGTCGCAGTCCTGATAAAAATCGCAGATCACCGCCATTACTAGTAAAAAAAAAAATAATAATAATAAAAATGCCATAAATCTTTCCCCTATTTTGTAGACGCTATAACTTTTGTGCAAACCAATCAATATACACTTATTGCGATTTTTATTACCAAAAAAATGTAGAATAATACATATCAGCTTAAACTGAGGAATAAATTTGCTTTTTTAACCGGTTCCCGACCAGCGCACGCCAATGTACGTTGGCAGAATGGCACGGCTGGGCAAATGGGCGTACCTGTACGTCCATTTGATTTCCCCGCCGTGCCATTGCGTGAGCGCGCCGGCTGGGAGCTCCGTGAGTCGGGTCACGGGTCCCGCGGACTCGATCACCGTGGGGATACCCGCGATCGCCTCACGGAGAGGACGAACGGGGAGATGCTGATGTAAACAGCATCTCCCCGTTCTGCCTAGTGACAAGTGTCACTGGATCTCTGCTCCCTGTCATCGGAGAAGAGATCAGTGACGTCACACACACAGCCCATCCCCCTACAATTAGTAATCACTCCCCTAGGACACACTTAACCCCTCCCCGCCCCCTAGTGGTTAACCCCTTCACTGCCAGTGTCATTTACACAGGAATCAGTGCATTTTTAATCGCACTGATCGCTGTATAAATGACAATGGTCTCAAAAATGTGTCAAAAATGTCCGCCATAACGTCGCAGTCACAATAAAAATCGCTGATCGTCGCCATTACTAGTAAAAAAAAAAAATTATTAATAAAAATGCCATAAAACTATCCCCTATTTAGTAAACGCTATAATGTTTGCGCAAACCAATTAATAAACACTTATTGCAATTTTTTTACCAAAAATATGTAGAAGAATACGTATTGGCCTAAACTGAGGAAAAAAAATGTTTTTTTATATATTTTTGGGGGATATTTATTATAGCAAAATGTAAAAAATAATGCGTTTTTTTCAAAATTGTCGCTCTTATTTTGTTTATAGCGCAAAAAATAAAAATCACAGAGGCGATCAAATACCACCAAAAGAAAGCTCTATTTATGGGAAAAAAAAGACGTCAATTTTGTTTGGGAGCCACGTCGCACGACCGCGCAATTGTCAGTTAAAGCGACGCAGTACCGAATCGCAAAAAACGCTCTGGTCAGGAAGGGGGTAAAATCTTCCGGGGCTGAAGTGGTTAAAAAAAAATTGGGGATATTTATTATAGCAAAAAGTACAAATTATTGTGTTTTTTTCAAAATTGTCAGCCTTTTTTGTTTATAGCGCAAAACATAAAAAGCGCAGAGATGATCAAATACCACCAAAAGAAAGCTCTATTTGTGGGGAAAATAAGGATGTCAATTTTGTTTGGGTAGAACATCGCACGACCGCGCAATTGTCAGTTAAAGCCGTGCAGTGCCGTATCGCAAAAAATGGCCTGGTCATTGAGCAGCCAAATCTTCCGGGCTGAAGTGGTTAAGACTCCAGAAGCAGCTTGATGACATTACATTGATGAGCGGCAACCAGACCATTTGGCATGCTGCAGTATTAGATCAGCATTCTTCACTCTTAGAAGAGGAGCCATGGTGAACCATAAGAACAGACTCAGGACAGTGAAATATTGCTTTGAAAGGGTTTTGTTTTTTTTCTAAATTTAATTAGGTTTGTGAATCTGTGAGAGCAGAGTGGGCAGTAAAGCCTAAGCACAGAACAACATTTGCCATTGCCCAGAGATGGGCTTTAACCACTTCAGCTCTGGAAGGTTCACTCCCCTTCTTGACCAGGCCATTTTTTTGTGATACGGCACTGCAATGATTTAACTGACAATTGCGCGGTCGTGTGACGTTGTACCCAAATAAAATTGACGTCCTTTTTTCCCCACAAATAGAGCTTTCTTTTGGTGGTATTTGATCACCTCTGCGTTTTTAATTTTTTGTGCTATAAACAAAAAAACAAAAACAAAAAAAAAATCAATTTTGAAAAATAAATAAATAAAGGGTCTGGAGGATCTTAGTTATGATGAAAGGTTGCGAGCACTGAACTTATTCTCTCTGGAGAAGAGACGCTTGAGAGGGGATATGATTTCAGTTTACAAATACCATACTGGTGACCCCACAATAGAGATAAAACTTTTTTGCAGAAGGGAGTTTAACAAGACACGTGGCCACTCATTAAAATTAGAAGAAAAGAGGTTTAACCTCAAACTACGTAGAGGGTTCTTTACTGTAAGAGCGGCAAGGATGTGGAATTCCCTAGTTTGGAAACTAAAGTTTTCTGTGTATTTATTTGCTTGGGGAAATACCAAACTGTTGTTTCTAGAATTATTGCTGCTGTGCTGTGATAGACTTGTCTAATTTTTGCTCTCCAAAAAACACCACCTTGCTGCATCGGTTCTGGTTTGATCAGATGCTTTTGAGTGCAGAGGAGAAATCTGAGGTCTATTGGACCCCAGATCTCTTAGTAAAGAGTACCTGTCACCATGGGTGTCTGCAGGTGGGGGTGGGGGGCAAGTTCTCCTCCCCCCCGTAATCAGGGATCAGCAAGGTGTCTGTACAGGGACACTGGCCGCCACAGATTTTTTTCTGAGTCTGCTGCTCTCTGACCCACTGAGACCATCCCTCCCTCACCTCCAATGCAATGGCTCGGCCACTCAGCTCAAGTCCCTCCTGTGTACTGGGTAGAGAGAGATGTAGATTCGGCTGGCGCCGCCCACTCAAGTGGAGTGGTGGTGGAGTCCTGCCTGCGTGCGGAGTGATCTGTGGGACTGTCTGTGGGAGGGGCTGTGCAGCGGCCGCCCAGCGCGGGAGAGAGAACCGGTAATCAGGCAGGCAGCCTGAGGAGCCAAGGAGGAGGAAGCAAGGAGGACTCGTGGAGTGGAAAATATATATATATACTGTATATGTATATATAGAATATATTCTTTGCAGGGGGAGAGGCTGGAGAACCTGGGATCTATTCTATGGAGGACCTGCCCTGACCTGGTCTAAAGGGGGAATCTATATGGGGGACCCTGGCCTGCGCTTTATGTGAGAATGACTAAGCCCCTCCCCTTCATGACATTGAAAAAAGTTCTACAGACGCCCATGCCTGTCACTGCCCATACGATCACAAGAGATGTTGTTCATCCCTTTTAATTAAAAAAAAAAATGTATCAACTTTTTGCTAAAGAAACAGCATTACAAAAGTAAAAAAAAAAAAAAAAAGTGCCCCATCCTCCTCATAGTTATGCACAAAAGGCAATGCAATACATATGCCCCCCTCACATATATAACTGTGATTTGCGACAATACCTCACGTGAGGTGCAATGTCAGAGTGAAAGTATTGTATGAGTGGAAGCCAGTATGTCTACATCTGGTTTTCCCCACCACTGACAGAGTTTTTAAAAGATTTCAGTGTGCAGTGACCACTCCCCTGAGACTAGGCATTGGTGAATTATATAGGAAGTCTGCCTGCCAGCCAATTATCTACTCCAGGGATGTGGACAGCTGAGAGATTGAATGTGAGTTTCCACCAGGAGAGCAGAAGACTTCTTTTGCCGTGTACACACGACCGGTTTTGCCGTTGGAATAAACTCCGAAGGTTTCTCCGACGGAATTCCATTCAAGCGGTCTTGCCTACACACGGTCAACCCAAAGTCCGACCGTCAAGAACGCGGTGACGTACAACACTTACGACGGGACTAGAAAAAGGAAGTTCAATAGCCAGTAGCCAATAGCTTCCGTCTCATACTTGCTTCAGAGCATGCGTCGTTTTTGGTTCGTTGTAACGGCATACAGACGATCGTTTTTCCCGATAGGAATTGGTTCTGTTGGAAATATTTAGAACATGTTCCATTTCTAGGTCCGTCAGATTTTTCGAAAAAAAAAAAAGTCAGATGAGGCACACACACGATCGGAATAGACGATGAAAAGCTTCAGTCGGACTTTTTCTGTCGGACATTCCGCTGGTGTGTACGCGGCTTTTCTCTTAGGGCAGGTGGACTTCTTGTGCTCCCCTGATGGTTGATATAGGCCACTGCTGTGGCAATGTCTGATTGCACTCTGACTGGGTGGCCTTTCAAAAAGGAGGTCCAGTGTTAGAGATAATCTGATGGGTCTCAGTTCCATAGTTAGGTTGAAAAGATACAAGTCCATCTAGTTCAACCCAAAAAAAAAAAAAATATATATATATATATATATACATATATAACACAATCCTTCACCCACAATTGATCCAGAGGAAGGCGAAAAAAAACAGAAAAGCATGCTCCAATTTGCTACAGCTGGGGGAAAAATTCCTTCCTGATCCCCCGAGAGGCAACTGTATTTTCCCTGGATCAACTTTACCTATAAAGGTTAGTACGCAGTTATATTATGTACATTTGGGAAAGAATCCAGGCCTTTTTAAAAGCAATCTACTGAGCTTGCCAGAACCACCTTTGAAGGGAGTCTATTCCACATTTTCACAGCTCTTATTGTGAAGAAACCTTTCCGTATTTGGAGATGAAATCTTTTTTTCTCCTAGACATAAAGAGTGCCCCCTCGTCCTCTGCGATGACCTTAAAGTGAATAACTCAACACCAAGTTCACTATTTGGACCACTTATGTATTTGTACATGTTGATCATACACTCCCCCCCCCCCCTAATCTCCTGTTCTCAAGAAAGAATAAATTCAGTTCCTCAAATCTTTCCTCATAGCTGAGCTCCTCCATGTCTCAGTTTGGTTGCCCTTTTCTGCACTTTCTCCAAAATCCAGTTCCAGAATGTTAATAAGGAGTATCAACTCCTCCAGGGACCTGGTCCCCTGTAGTCAGGAATTCATTTTCTATTGCAGAGCAAGCCTGGCGATCACAGTCAAGAAGCGCCTTGTTTGGCTGGATAGAATATTGGGAGATCCAAGGATTAGATTTGCTGGTTCTACATCATAAGTACATTTGATTGAAGAAGTCTGGAGTGATACTGGGCAGGGAGACCTGCCTTAAAGGAGATTACCATGGCACATAGAACCCCATTGCAGATACAAACACAAGGGTGCCATTTTGACCTGTGAGTCCAAAGGACTTGACAAATCCCGTGCGCCATGGTGACAAGAAATTGCATCCTGGTGCCTGGGCTGCCGTCCAAATGTTCCCCCACCCCCGTTATGTATCCCAGGCTCCACTTGCCCATCTGTGGGCCCGTCACCAGAGAGAGGAGAGCAGACACACATCCGCTCTCCTCCCCCTCTTGTTGCTGACCCAGAAGTGACGTGTATGACATCATTTCCAGGTCTCCGATGACAGTTTCAACAACCATCAAGTGCGATGACATTACATTCAGTGGAGCACAGGGGAGTCTTTTTGAACCTGAACATCTCATTAAGGAGGAGTTTCGCCCCCCACAAAAAAAAGTAACAGTCAGCAGCTACAAATACTGTAGCTGCTGACTTTTAATATTATGACACGTACCTGTTAAGGGTTCCCGTGATGTCAGCACCCCAGCCGATTTTCGGAAAGGCTCTCGGGTGCTGCCGCCACCATTCATGGTAAGGGAAACCGGCAGTGAAGCCTTTTGGACTTTTCGTTCCACCACTCTGCTTTAACCACTTCTCATCCCGCATATAGACATATGACGGGCGCAAGGTGGCTTGGCCATTCTGGGCAGCCTTTCTACAACGTCCTCTGCTTCCCGGCTGTCTAGGGGAGCCGATAGCCGCCGGGCACCCCCAGTTGGTGGTCACAGAAAAGGAACATGGATCTGTGTGTGTAAACACACAGATCCACGTCCTGTCAGGGGAGAGGAGACTGATCGTGTGTTCCTTGTAAATAGGGAGACTGATCAGTCACCTCCCCCGGTCAGTCCCCCCCCCCCCCCCCACCAGTTAGGATCACTCCCTAGGTAACACATTTAACCCCTTGATCGCCCCCCTAGTGTTAACCCCTTCCCTGCCAGTGACATTTACACAGTGATCAGTGCATTTTTATAGCACTGATCGCTGTATAATTGTATAATTGTCAGTGGTCCCAAAATTCATCATTCAAATGTCAACAGTCCCAAAATAGTGTCAAAAGTGTCTGATATGTCCGCCGCAATATCACAGTCCTGACAAAAAAAAAAAAAAAAAATCGCAAATGCCATAAACCAATAACCTATTTTGTAGACGCTATAACCTTTTTGCAAACCAATCAATATACAATTATTTTGATTTTTTTTTTGCAAAAAATACGTAGAATACCTCGGCCTAAACTGAGGAAGGAAGGTTTTTTTTTTTTTAATTGGGATATTTATTATAGAAAAAGTAAAAAATAGTGTTTTTTTCAAGTGTCACTTTTTTTGTTTAAATCTCTATTTGTGGGGAAAAAAATGATCAAAATTTCATAAGGGTACAGTGTTGCATAACCACACAATTGTCATTCAAAATGTTACAGCGCTGAAAGCTGAAAATTGGCCTGGGCAGGAAGGGGGTGAAAATTGCCCTGTATTGAAGTGGTTAAAGGAAACCTGTCACCAAAAAAAAAAAAAATCATCACATAGGGGACTTTTTGTCCCCTATGTGATTAACCAATTCAGGCCCAGGATTTACCCCCTTAATGACCAGGTCATTTTTAGCGATACGGCACTGCGACGTTGTACCCAAACAAAATTGATGTCCTTTTTTCCCCCACAAATAGAGCTTTCTTTTGATGATATTTGATCACTTCTGCAGTTTTTATATTTTGCGCTCTTAAAAAAGAAAAAAAAAAAAAGACAAATTTGAAAAAAAACAATTTTTTTTTTAACTTTCTGCTATAATACATATCCAAAAAAATATATATAAAAATAATAAAATGTATTCATCAGTTTAGGCCGATATGTATTCTGCTACATATTTTTGGTTTTAAAAAAATAAATAAATCGCATTAATCGTATAGATTGGGAATAGGGGAAAGATTTAGGGACCATTTTTTTTTTTTTTTTTTTTTACTATTAATTGCGGGGATCAGCAATTTTTAGCGGGACTGCGACATTGCAGCTGGCAAATATGACACCAATACAGTGATCAGTGCTATAAAAATGCACTGATCACTGTATAAATGACAAAATTCTGCTATCTTACGAGAAAAACTTTCTTGCTTGTCCCTTCGATATTTTTGCATTAACTGTCTTGATTGGCTCTCGAAAGCTGTGTACTAACGAATGCATTTTGTCCGATATTCTCATGTGTACAGTAAGAGAACGTCTGGGTAACCTGTGACATGAATGCTCCAGTTCACAGAAGAGCCAGAAATGGGGTGAGTACTTGTGTGAACACTTAGGGTGCAGGGAAAACCCAAATGGCAGTGCTACAAATTGCAAGTGTTGGTCTCCCACAGCAGAACGCATTGATTTGAGGGGAAAATAAAAGGATGTTGGGATCTTGTATGTCAGACATTTCTCTTGCCTGAGGGTGAAGCAATGACAGATCCATCATCTCGGAAGACGAAAAAAATAGAAATCTCCTCTGTCACCTCCTTGCTTTTAGCCCTCCAAATCTGCAAGCTTCAGGCAAAAAGCTGCAGATTTAATGACTGCCACAAGAGGTGGCAGATCCAATTCCTTTTTCCGGGTTCAAGGTTTCCAGTCAAACCAATTCACAGTTCCAAAACAATATTGGGACAACCAGTGAATTCAGGAGTTAAAATCTCTAAACAAAATGTTTGCAGCCCTGTGAAATAACAAAATTATACTTAAAGCGGGGTTCCACCCAAATTTTGAACAATATCTGTATGTATTCTCTTCCTTGCCTAGATGCTGACATGCCGTTTAAAAAAATTTAAATCGCCGTAATTACCTTTTATTTTTCTATTCTTCTTTGCACTTCCTGGTTCTCCTCCCGTGGGAGTAGGCGTGTTTCTAGCCTCTCCCAGACTCCTGGGAGCTAGTCTCAGGCTTCCCAGGATGCCACTGAGCATGGCGGGACCGAGCGGTGAATGCTGGGAGCACAGCATTCACTGCATCCAGGAAATAAATGCTTGTGGGCTTCAAATGCCCACAATGAAGATGGAAACCGCCTGCAGTGAATAATATAAGTTATTCTTTCCGACGAAATCTGACACAGGCGGACATATTACACACAATATGTGAGTATGTAATGCTGAGAACAAAAGTTTGTGAATGAACTCAAAAAAAAAAAAAACGATAGATAGGTGGACCCCCGCTTTAAGAGAAGAGATGGTAAAAGGCCAAAGTCTTTAATGCAAAAATATATTGGCTACATTTGAGCATTAAAAAAGTCCAGCCTGAGCTTGTTTGGCAGGGCTTCTCCTATGTCACAGGAATGCAATATGTTTTGCACTCCTGTGACCCGTTTTCAGCTGAGAGCAGTCTGAAGTTCGCTCTCTGCTGCCGTCAATGGAATCAGTCCAGGCACCGCATCATCACGACAACAAAGTCTGGATCCGCCAGGCGCCTGGACTGATGCCTGTCTCAGCCTCTCAGTGAGCCACTGAGATGGCCGCTCCCCGCCCCTCCACAACTCAGCGCTCCAATGAGCGTGGAGGAGCAGAGGAGAGCTGCTGACCGACAGGCAGCAGCTCTCCACTGGGGGAGATGTGAGGACTGAGCCATCTGCGGTTTGATCGCTCGGTTTTCAAGGCAGAGACACCGGGGGACTGATGCTGCATCCACCTAGGTATGATGGGTTAAAAAAAAAAAAAAAAATGAACCCCCCCCTCCCCCCCAAAACTTCTCTCTTAAAGCTGTTGTAAACTAAGGGGGGGGGGGGTACCTGCAATAGAAAGGCATAATGTGCTAGTATGCATCATATACAGGCACATTATGAAATACTTAGCTTAGGATGAAGCCCTCAGTGGCGCCAGATCACGGCTGAGGGGACTGACATCTTCTCCAGTCCTTTCTTCCGTGATTGCTGGCTCTGGTATGGTGAGAGGCCAGAGCTGCGATGACATCACTTCCACGCATGCGTGCAGGAGCCTTCGGTTCCGGCAAAAAGCTCTGAAGTTCCAGCACGATACACAGGACCTACAGAGTGCATGCGCTGCTGACATCAGCAGCTGCATGCAGGGCCAATATCTCCTAAACCGTGTTGGTTTAGGAGATAATAGGATTTTTATAACAGCTTACCTGTAAAATCATTTTCTTGGAGTACATCATGGGACACAGAGCACCATAGTAATCACTACATGGTATATAGGCACCTTCAGGTGATGGACACTGGTATACTCAATACAGGAAGTTCACTCCCTATATAACCCCTCCTACCAGGAGTACCTCAGTTTTTGTAGCAAAGCAATATACTCAAACCCCAAAAAGAGGGGCAGGACCTCTGTGTCCCATGATGTACTCAAAGAAAAGGATTTTACATAATATATAAGGAAGGAATTAGTGGGACTTTATATGAGGTGTAGGGGTGCCGCTCAGGTCCCCCCCTCCATCCCGATTGGATGAAAATAATGAAAAATAAAAAATAAAAAAGTAGCGGGACTTTATATAAGCACACGGGAGCAAGAATAAAATTGATAACTTTTAATGGATTCAAATAATTCAATGCATGATGCTATATAAAACTATTCGTACAACTACTACAATTCATTGGAGCCAGAAAAGATATACATACATACATACATGTTCCAACAAGGAATCAATACATGATATATAATATAAAAACATTTAAAGCATGATTGCATGATTGAATGGAGAAAATAATTATACATGAAAAACAAAAAAAGGGGAGGGTTTCTTTAGGAGAAACCTAAAAGAAACCCTCCCCTTTTTTGTTTTTCATGTATAATTATTTCTCCATTCAATCATGCTTTAAATGTTTTTATATTATATATCATGTATTGATTCCTTGTTGGAACATGTATGTATGTATATCTTTTCTGGCTCCAATGAATTGTAGTAGTTGTACGAATAGTTTTATATAGCATCATGCATTGAATTATTTGAATACAAAAACTCTATGACCATTTGAATCCATTAAAAGTTATCAATTTTATTCTTGCTCCCGTGTGCTTATATAAAGTCCCGCTACTTTTTTATTTTTCATTATTTTCATCCAAAAGGATATTACAGGTAAGCTGTTATAAAAATCCTATTTTCTTTATTGTACACATCACGGGACACCGAGCACCACAGTAATCACTATGTGGGACGTCTCATAGCAATGCTATTTGAGGGGAGGGAGACACAACCCATAGGGCACCCCCAGACTTGAGGACTTATACTGCTGCCTGCAGCACACTGCACCCAAAGGCGATATCCTCATGCCTACTCGCATCCACCTGATAAAACTTGGTGAATGTATGTACTGAAGACCAAGTTGCGGCCTTACAGATCTGAGCCATGGAGGCCTAGTGACGCACTGCCCAAGAAGCACTAACTTGAAAAGGAGGGATCTTACCCCTTTAATCATAAGTCTGAATTATAACTTGCCGAATCCACTTAGCGACAGTGGATTTAGACACTGCCTGTCCTTTCTTAGGATCCTCTGGCAGTACAAATAAGACATCTGTCTTCCAGATCTGAGCAGTCGTCTTTAAATAGACTTTGACCGCTCTCACTACATCAAGACAATGTAGTGACTTCTCTTCTCTGGAACATGGTTTTGGAAAAAACGATGGCAGGACAATATCTTGGTTCAGGTGAAAACCTGAAACCACTTTTGGTAGAAAATCTGGGACAATGGCACAACACCACTCTGTCCTCATGAATAATCAAGTATGGCTCTTAAGGACAAAGGGAATATGCTGTATCGGTTCAAATGGCTGTTTTTGTAACACTGACAAAACTAAGTTCATGTCCCAAGGGCTCAAAAGGTGTTTTAACTGGCAGATTATTACACATCACCCCTTGCATAAAACCCCGGACCAAAGAATGTGTAGCAAGCGGGCTTTGAAATAAGGCCGATAAGGCTGAGATTTGGCCCTTAATAGTACTCAAGGCAAACTTCATCTCTACCCCTAATTGTAGAACAGCAAGAAATCTGCCTATGATATACCTCCAAGGGTGCCAACCCTTGCATTCACACCAGGAAACATAAGCCCTCCAGCCTCTATAACATATAGCTCTGGAAGCTGGCTTCCTTGCATCAAAGGTAGATGACCAAGAAAGCCCATGTTTTTTTTCAGAATGTTGGTTTCAATAGCCAAGCCATTAAATTTAGCGTTTATAAGGTAGGATGGAATATCGGCCCCTGTGAGAGTAGGTCCGGCCAAACTGGAAGGGACCATGGATTTTCCACCACCATCTTTACGATCTCTACATACCAGGACCTTATGGGCCACCAGAATTACCAGCTTTCCTTGCAGCTTGATCCTGCAAAGAAGATGTGGCAGCAACTGAATAGGGGAAATGCATAAATCAGTAAGAACTGATCCCACGGGGTCACCAATGCATCTGTTCCGCATACGAGTGGATCCCTTGTCCTGGACACAAAAGGTGACCAACTTCACGTTGAATCTGGACGCTAGAAGATCTACATCCGGAGTCCCCCATCTTTGGCAAACAGCCTGAAAAATGTCAGGGTGAAGGGACCATTCCCCTGGGAATAACTGCTGGCGAGTCAGGTAGTCCGCCTGCCATCTGTCGTTACCACTTTCCAGAAAACAGGTCTGAAGGATTTTCCTTTCAGCAGATTCTGGGTTAGTAACCACCAACTGAGGCTTTGGGACACCCGCATTGGCAAGTCTAAAGCTTGAATAGTTTTGTTCCAAGCAGACAGGATACTGTTTTGCAACAGTCTCAAATGGAACTGGGCATAGGGAACCACTTTGAATGAAGCCACCATCTTTCCCATCAACCTCATGCAAGGGCGAATGGAGGGATCTCCTTTTGACATGACCATCCACACCAGCTCTCTTATGGAGTTGATCTTTGCCTGAGGCAAAAACCCTTTTCTGGGCTATGTCTATGATCAGACCCAAGTACTCCAACCTTTTTAGCGGTTTTAAGGAAGACTTCTCTAGGTTGAGAATCCAACCCAGACTTTCCAGGTAACTGGTTGTAATGCGCACGCCTTGCTACAAACGAGCCACAGACTGGTCTATTAGCAATAGATCATCTAGGTACGCCAAGATGACTGTTATGCCCTGTGCCCTTAACCTGGCTAGAGGTGGGGCCAGGACTTTTGTAAACACCCAGGGTGCTGTAGTTAGCCTGAAGGGCAAGGCTACAAACTGAAAATGCTGCTGTTCTACCTCGAACTGCAGAAACCTTTGGTGAGCGGGAAACAGACATGCAGCTATGCATCCATGATGTCGATAGACGCCAGAAGTCCCCCTCCTAGTAGGATAGACACCACTGACCTGATTGTAGTGCCCGAAACAGAGATTGCCTTTTCCCTGGATCTTTGGGAACATTTGACCTCAGAAAACGAGACATGGAAACTCCCGAAATTCTAGTTTGTACCCTAGAGACACTGTGCAGATGACCCATCTGTACCTGAATTTCCTCTTGCCAGACCTTCATGATGAGGCTTTGGCATTCTGCTTTGCAGGTTTACGCCCCCAGGACTTTTGTGCCTGGGCCTGACCCTGAGACTTTCTTCTAGAGTCTGAGGCTGTCGCCACTGCCTAGAGGCAGATGCCCCTGGCACAGGAGAAACAGTCTGCTTAAATGAAGGGTGTTCATACTTTCTTTTGACTGGCAAGAGTACTTTTCCCACTAGAAATCATTTGAATGTTTTCGTCCAAATCATCCCCAAATAGCTGATCCCCATGAAAAGGATAAAAGGAAAACCAGACAGGAGCCTTTTACATGGTGATTTCAGCTGACCAATTTTTTAACCGCAGGATCCTACGCATGTGTACTAGCACAAATCGAGACGCCTGGCGAATAGAATCTTTCACGGCGTCTATGGCAAAACATAATGCTTTTGGTAGCTCGGCCAAATCCCAGGCTTGTTGTGCAGGAACCTCTTTAAAGGCCTGTCTAAACTGTTCCTTTAGGGACTGACAGATGCCTATTGCAACGACTGAAGGCTGAGTAACGGCACCTGCCAAGGAAAAGGAGGATTTTAACAGGAATTCCAACTTTTTATCTGTTGGATCCTTAAGCATTTGTGCATTGTCTACTGAACAAGTTAGACTTTTATTTACACTGGAAATCGCAGCGTCAACTGCTAGTACATTCCACTTTTTGGTGACTTTCTCCTCCATGGGATAGAGTGCCGTGAATCTCTTTGGAGGGAGAAAATGCTTATCTGGGTGAACCCATTCAGCATAAATAAGCTGTTCTAGTAATGCACGGACAGGAAACGCATGCAAAGGCTGTGAAGGTTTTAAAGGAACCTAACGAAAAAACAGAACTTTCAGCTGACTCCGTTAGGGGTAGCTTGAAAGTGGAACATACCCTCGCCGTAAGAGACTGTACCAGCAATTTCTCAGATTGAGAGGCTGAACAAGGTTCATCAACCGTTGTCTCCAGTGCAGAGGAGTAATCGGTTTGCCTTTCCTGATCACCTGAGGGTACCACCTCATCCTCTGCTCACTGTTCCCTTGGTAAGGGGTTTGAGGTGGGGGAGGGGGATCTAAAACACTTCCTAGCCTTTTGGATGAAGGATGCGATTAAAGCCACTAATCTTCCTTCTAGACCCTGCAGGGCAGAGGAAAATGCATCTTCAGTCACATACAGGGGCTGGATGTGAGAAGCAGCTGCACCACCAATTGGTTCAAATAACTCACCCTGGCTTGCCATATCTGGTATTTCAGGAGAGGATGACACTGTAGAGGCACGACTGGAGAGCCCAAGGCCTGGGGATGGGATTTTTGGTACCTTTGTGGTGTCTTTTTTAGAAGCCATAGTGCGGAGTACAAAAGCAGAGGCATTAAGTAAATGCACAACTCGCTGAGCAATAGTCTAGCAAAAAACAATGCCGCTAAGAAAGTTCAGCTTTGGTTCTGAGTGTTATTTCCTGTACTGGAAATGCCTGTATGCATCCTTATGTGCCCCAAGCGCTCCTTGTGTCCCAGACTCCAGCTGGTTAGCTGAGAAGCATCTGCCTCTCTTTTCCCCAGCGCCTGCGCTCCTCGTGGACCTATGTCCTGCACACGTTGCCGTGCCTTAAGCCACACCCCCGTCAATTACACAGTCCCCCCTGTTTAAATTAGCCTAGTTTGTGCGCGGACGGCATCAATACGCTGCTTGGTCAGTGCAGACCCAGCGAGAGGGCTGGGGAGGCGGGAAGTTTAAGAAAAAAAAAAAAACCCACTTATGAGCTTCTGTGGGGATGAGAAAAAACCAACATAGGAAAGCTGCCGTCAACCCCCTCCCTTACCCTATCCTCACCGCAGGATACTGCTGAAGTCAGACAGATCCAAACTCCACCCATCATGGCAGGCTGTGATTAGCAAACCTTCAAGGACTGGGTCCCTTTTTATTGGGGTTCCACTCACTTGGACCTGTATAGCACCCCTCAGGAAAACTTTAGGTAATGTGAGCATGACCAAAAAGCCCTGGGTCCCAGGGTCCAGCCCTGCCAAGAGGCGTTACAGGCAAAATCTTGTGCTTCATATACGAGGCCTGGGTACCATCCACCATGGCCTCAGTGGCACTTTGCATGGATCCGGTCTGTGGAGGCTATTTACATCCAACATGGATCCCTCCTGGAGCTCCTCAGACACATCTTCACTCGTGACCAACACCTTAGACACTGGCAAAAAAACCAAGGTACTCCTGGTAGGAGGAGGGGTTATATAGGGAGTGAACTTCCTGTATTTGGTATATCAGTGTCCATCACCTGAAGGTGCCTATATACCACAGTGATTACTATGGTGCTCTGTGTCCCGTGATTTACTATAAAGAAATTCATTTTACCTACAAGCAAATCTCATTATAGGCTTACCTGTATATTAAAAAAAAAAAGGCATTCACCATCAAAAGACATGTGGTGAACAATATGGCTGAGAACATTGGCTGCAGTTGTCCCAGGAAAGCAAGGTCAAAAACAGCCCTACACTGTTAAAAAAAAAAAAAATAAAGATAAAACTGAACCTATGCACCTTTACATTATAAGAACTCATTCGTGCACGAAGTGCTTTTATTTCAAAAAATTGCTACATACAAATATATATACACACACACAAAAAAAAAAAAAAATCAAACCACCACAGAAAATGATGGTGGAAACTCCTAAATAAGCCACACAGTAACAAAATACAAAACTGGACAACATGCTGGATGCAGAATAAAACCTGCTTATTAAAAAAAAAAAAAAAAAAAAAGAAAAAAAAATATTTATATATATTGATACAAAGAATGCACATTTTGCAAACGTCAAAAAAGTGGAGGTTGTTTTTGTAAAGGAGCTTTCATCAAAGGGGCAACAAATTATTCAGCATTAAAATATCCTGGTGCTGGTTAAGTGCTTATTTTTTTTTCTCTGATGCAACATTGACACCAATACCGCCCTTGGATGTCTTCAACCCTTTGTAGTGGGGCTGACTTGCATGAATCTCTGACGTACAGGAGGTAGGGAAAAGTCCACAATAAGTAGGATGTATTTGGGCTCCAAATATATTAGAAACAGTGCTGCCTTCATTGGACGTATCAAACATGTCATTAAACCTTGACATAAAAGACAAAAGTCTGCTAGTGTAACTGAATAAAGGGTGACTTAAAAAAAAAAATTAAGGTGGAAGGAATGATACTATCAGATCAAGAGCAATGATTCACATACGGTAAGGAAATTAAGTGGTATCTACAAATGTTACAGAACTGTTGTAACACAACGACAGAACGTTTTTTTTCTTTTGTTAGGTCTCCTTTGGCAGTTTAAGATAGAGATGAAATTCATAAAAAAAGAAAAAAAAAAAAAAAATTGTGGATATCAGTGAAAACCTGTATTTACAACACCTAGATGGCACTGCCAAATAATGATCATAGAAAAAACAAAAACAAAACAGGACAAGGATGAGGCAGCCCCTCTTCAATCTGCATTTTGTTGCTCGATTGGAGGGTCTTATTACTTCAAGTTACAGCTCACACATATAGGTAGCTAGGCTCATCATAGCCAAACAGTGACTTTTGCTTATACAAAGCAACAAATGTTCAACACCACCTGTTAAGCACAGGCTAGAGATGCAACACTTCAGTAGTCTAAAGCTGCTCACAGGTCAAACAGTATTACATCGCTAAACTACAGTGTGTGTGTGCTTCACAACCTGTTCTCTGGTGATGAGCATACAAACACTGCACGATGTTGCATAGCTGTGATGTGCATAGCTACCGACATGCATGAGACATTACAGCAGTGTGATCTGAGGGTCTCAGGCACCATTGGAAGATTGGCAGTGACCACAAGCACCACTTGATGAGATTAGAAGCTGGTGCTGACCGGCTTGATCTTTAATATGTCTTTCCGGCACAGTGAGTAGAGGTTTATAAACTGATTCCCAAGTTGGAGTGCTCCGTCACTCACATACAGTCCATTGAGTTCTCTGGAATTGGGTTAAGTGCACCAGAAAGACCCTTCACAGGTGCGCAGGTTGGAGGAAGCATCGCATGGGCAGCAGGGTCCACATTCTCAATATCTTCCATCTTTGACTCGCCTGTACTCTCCCAATTGATGTGAAAGCGCGTAACACGTGGATTTGATGCTAAAATGTTCCTTTGAAGCTGTTGAGAGAAAAAGCAATTGTCAAGCAACAAATCTTTCTACAAAAGGCAAATAGATTAAATGATGCCTTCCCCAAAAAAGCAGCAACCAATCAACAAACCCTCACATGTTACCAGTAACTAAATCAATGCTCTGATGTTAATGCCTTTAAGCAGAAGTATAGGCCAATATAAGTCTGCTTAACCACTTCAGCCCCGGAAGAATTTACCCCCTTCCTGACCAGAGCGTTTTTTGCGATTCGGCACTGCGTTGCTTTAACTGAAAATTGCACGGTCGTGCGACATTGCTCCCAAACAAAATTGACGTCCTTTTTTTCCGACAAATAGCTTCTTTTGGTATTTGATCACCTCTGCGGTTTTTATTTTTTGCGCTAACAAAAAAATATCGACAATTTTGGGGAAAAAAAAAACGCATTATTTTTATCCCCAAAAAATATTTTAAAAAACATTTTTTTTCCTCAGTTTAGACCGATACGTATTCTTCTACATTTTTTTTTAAACCAAAGATAACGCAATAAGCGTTTGATCGGTTTGTGCAAAAGTTATAGCGTCTACAAAATAGGGGATAGTTTTATGGCATTTTTATTGATTTTTTTTTTATACTAGTAATGGCGGCGATCAGCGATTTTTATTATTATTCACTGCAACATTACGGCGGACACATCAGACATTTTTGAGACCATTGTCATTTATATAGCAATCAGTGCTATACAAATGCACTGATTCCTGTGTAAATGACACTGGCAGTGAAGGGGGTTAACCACTAGGGGGCAGCGTAAGGGTTAAGTGTGTCCTGGGGAGTCTGCGGCTATGCGTGACACGTCACTGATCTCTGCTCCTGATCACAGGGAGCAGTGATCAGTGACACTGTCACTAGGCAGAACGGGAGATGCTTGTTTACATTGGCATTTCCCCATTCTTCCTCTCCATGAGGCGATCGCAGGTATCCCCGCGGCGATCGAGTCCACAGGACCCGACTCAGAGCTCCTGGCCGGCGCGCGCCCCGCAATGGCACGGCGGCAAATTTAAAGGGACGTACAAGTACGCCCAGCCATGCCATTCTGCTGACTTACATCGTCATGCGCCAGTCGGGAACCAGTTAACCAAAAAAAACAAAAACAAAAACAAAAAAAAAAAAAAAACACACACATCCTGGTCTTTTAAAGCAGATTACACAGCACAGTGTTTGTTCTGTGTAATCTGCCCCCTCTAAAAAAAAACCCTCCCTGAACCCTCCACTTCCTGTATGCCCTCTATACTGAAGACGATAACCAGGGCTGTTCAGCCCTGATCACCATGGTCAAAGTGGGGCCTCCGTCATACGCTTTCTTGCTTTCCGCTCTCCCCCCTCACTCCCCTCCTGCCTGTCAGCGCCCTCTCTGTCTTCGCCCCCCCATTATTGAAAAATACCTAAAATTGTCACTGCCAGCCTATAAGAGGCTGGCATACGACACCGTAAATCCCTTCTAAAAACAAGCATTCTAAATAGTTATATTTAGAGGTGTCTTCAGGCCGGTCATGTGACTCGCAGCCGATTTACAGCTCGGAGACAGGGCTTCTGCGGGAGGAGCCCAGCTATCATGTGATCTCCCCGGCTGACTTCAGAGCGACATCACGGTCCCTACTGCAGCAGCCTTGTATTGGAGTTGAAAAACAAGTCACGTGACCGGCTTGAACACAGCTCTAAATAGCCATTTAGAATGCTCATTTTTAGAAAGGATTCACAGCGTGCTATGCCAGCCTCTAATAGAGCGACTGGCAGTTTGTTTTTTTTAAAAAGACTTAACACTAACCTTAAATGGACAATGGGGACTTTAAACACTCCAGCCCCAGATGGATTTACCCCCTAACTGACCAGGCAATTTTATGCGATACGGCACTGTGTCGCCCCTTTAACAGACAATTGCATGGTCGAGCGACGTTGTACCCAAACAAAATTGATTTCCTTTTTTCCCCACAAATGGAGCTTTTTGGTGGTATTTGATCACCTCTGCGGTTTTATTTTTTGTGCTATAAACAAAAAAAAAACAAAAAGCAACAATTTTGAAAAAAAATATATAATAATATTTACTTTCTGCGATAATACCTATCCAAAAAAAATATATAAAAAAACAAAAATGTATTTACCAGTTTAGGCCAATATATTTTCTGCTACATATTATTGGTAAAAAAAAAACAAAAACCTCACAATAAGCGTATATTGATTGGTTTGCGTAAAAGTTATAGCGTCTACAAAATAGGGGAAAGATTTAGGGACTTTATTTTTTATTGGTAATGGTGGCGATCTGCGATTTTTAGCGGGACTTTAACATTGCAGCGGACAAATCTGACCCCAAGTGACACTTTTTGGGGACCAGCGACACCAATACAGTGATCAGTGCTATAAAAATGCACTGATAACTGTATAAATGGCACTGGCAGGGAAGGGGTTAAATGTGTTCTCTGGGAAGTGTATCTAACTGTATGGGGGATGGGCTGCCTGGGAAAATAGATGCTGTTCCTGATCACTAGGAACAGCTGATCTCTCTTCCCCTGTCAGAACGGGGATCTGTTTGTTTACATTGACAGATCCCCGTTTTGGCTCCCTTTCCAGCGATCGCGGGTGGCCGGCAGACATAGTCGGCCAGGCCCATTGGTCAGCTCCCCCGCAGCACCACATGCACAGACCGACGTACAGGTACGTCGGTTTGCGAAGCCGAGTAACAGTATATATGCGGAAGGCGGTCGGCAAGAGGTAATATCTAAATGATGCCTGCAACTACAGGCATCATCCAGATATTTTTCAGCTGGCGATTCCCTCAAGTGTAAAAGCTATCATAGAAGCTGTTGAGCCGGTTGATTGCTTTTACATGTGGCAGGAGGAGACGCCCCCCCCCCATGACCATTGGAAGCCAAAAGCTAAGTCATGACATCACTTCCGGTGCCGGCAATGTAAACATTGTTTTTTTTTTAAGCTGGAAAGCCTGAGACAGATTTTTTTTTTTTTTTTTAATATCAGGCTTTCCAGCATAGAAGAGATTGCTTGTACCGGGGTGATGCTTGCAGATGCAGACATCACCCCAGTACTTTTTTTTTTTTAAATCGAACCCACAGTCGGCTTTCTCGTAAGGGGAAAAGGAACACATTTCATTTTTTACTGGCTGAGCAGTGGTATGTAGTGAGCTAGGGAAGTTAGGGAAAGATGAACCAACTTTATAAACATTTAACAGCAAAGGCTTTATCTAGACGCAGATGCCACAAGATACCTGCTATAATACTGTATATATTAACCAGAAAAGTCTATGTGCCTCTCTCTGATTTAGATTGTGGCAAGGACCCAACTTTTCATTCAAACTCATCTGCGCAAAAAAAAAAAAAAAAAGGGAAGTTGCCGTCTAAATTTATGACTGTCACGTTTACTTTGAACCCAGCTCTTGCACCTATTAGACAATGTTTCAGCTAGAAATTGTAACTGCAGCATTATTGCTGCATAATCATTGCTTAAAACATCGCCATTCTAACCAGACCAAAAAATAAACAAATTAAAGCCTTTTTTGTAAGAACTAAGAAAATGTCTGAATGAAAGAAGGAAAAAACCCAACCCCCCCCCCCACCACCAAACACACAATGGTTAACCACTTGCTGACCAGCAGCGGTATAACATACACCGGCAGGGCGGCACGTTCCTGCAAATCGCCGTAGGTGTACGTCGGGTCCTTTGAGCCGTAGCAGGCGCGTGGCCGTGATGTCCACCGGCCACCTGCAATCGCGGGAACCAGAGCCAGAAAGGGGATCTGTCAATGTACAGAGAGATCTCCGTTCTGACAGGAGAGTTAGAGAGAGATCTATATAACCCCTCCTCCTCCCAGGAGTACCTCAGTTTTTGTAGCCAAGCAATATACTTAAACCCCAAAGAGAGGGACAGGACCTCTGTGTCCCATGATGTACTCTAAGAAAAGGATTTTACAGGTAAGCCGTTATAAAAATCCTATTTTCTTTATCGTATATCATGGGACACAGAGCCTTAAGCAATTACTTAATGGGAGGTACCATAGCAATGCTACTTGAGGGGAGGGAGACACAACCCGTAGGGCTCCCCCAGACCTGAGGACTTATACTGCTGCCTACAGCACACTGCGTCAGAAGGCGATATCCTCATTCCTCCTTACATCTACTTGATAAAATTTTGTGAATGTATGCACTAAAGACCAAGTTGCGGCCTTGCAGATCTGAGCCATGGAGGCCTGGTGACGCACTGCCCAAGAAGCACTAACCGCTCTGGTAGAGTGCGCCTTAACTTGAAAAGGGGGAATCTTACCCTTTAAGTCATAAGTTTGAATGATCACTTGTCGAATCCAGTTAGCGACAGTGGATTTCGATGCTGCCTGTCCTTTCTTAGGACCCTCTGGCAGAATAAATAAGACATCAGTCTTACGAATCTGAGCAGTTTTCTTTAAATAGATTTTCACTGCTCTCACCACATCAAGACAATGTAGTGACTTTTCTTCCCTGGAACATGGTTTTGGAAAAAACGATGGCAGGACAATATCTTGGTTCAGGTGAAAACCTTAAACTACTTTTGGCAAAAAGTCTGGACGAGGGCGTAACACCACTCTGTTTTCATGAATAATCAAATATGGCTCTTTACAAGAAAGAGCAGCCAATTCTGAAATCCTCCTTGCTGAGGATATAGCAAGCAAAAATACCAGCTTCCTTGTCAAAAGCACTAAGGGAATATGTTGTATCGGTTCAAATGGCTGTTTTTGTAACACTGACAAAACTAAATTCAAGTCCCAAGGGCTTAAAAGGTGATTTAACTGGTGGATTAATCCACATCACCCCTTGCATAAAATCCTGGACTAAAGAATGCGTAGCAAGCGATCTTTGAAATAAAATCGATAAGGCTGAGATTTGGCCCTTAATATTACTCAGGGCCAATTTCATCTCTACGCCCAATTGCAGAAAGGAAAGAATTCTGTCTATCTGTGGGTGCCAACCCTTGGATTCACACCAGGAAACATAAGTCTTCCAAACTTTGTAATATATAGTTCTGGAAGCTGGTTTCCTTGCATTAATCAAAGTAGAGATAACTGACCCGGAAAGACCACGTTTCTTCAGAATGTGGGTCTCAATAGCCAGGCCTTTAAATTTAGTGTTCGTAAAGTAGGATGGAATATCGGCCCCTGTGCGAGCAGGTCTGGCCTTAGTGGGAGGGGCCATGGACCCTCCACTGCCATCTTTACGATTGCTGCATACCATGACCTTCTGAGCCATGCTGGTGCCACCAGAATTACCGGCTTTCTTTCCAGCTTCATCCTGCAAAGAAGTCAAGGCAGCATAGATCAGCGAGAACTGATCCCACGGGGTTACCAGCGCATCTGTTCCGCATGCGAGTGGATCCCTTGTCCTGGACACAAAGTTGACTAACTTCATGCTGAATCTGGACGCTAGAAGATCTACTTCCTGAATCCCCCATCTTTGGCAAACAGCCGAAAAATGTCAAGGTGAAGAGACCATTCCCCCGGGAATAACTGCAGGCGACTTAAGTAGTCCGCCTGCCAATTCTCTACCCCCAGAATGAAGACTGCCGATAGGCAGGGAACATTGTTTTCTGCCCAAGTTAGAAAATGGTTCACCTCTCTGAGCTCAGACTCTTGGTGCCCCCTTGGTGATTGATATAGGCCACAGCCGTGGCATTGTCAGATTGCATCCTGACAGGACAATTCTCGAATGAAGCCACCATCTTTCCTAACAACCTCATTCAAAGGCGAATTGAGGGATTTCTTTTCAACCCGACCATCCGCACCAGCTCTCCTATGGAGCTGATCTTTGCCGGAGGCAAGAACACCTTTTTCTGGGCTGTTTCTATGATCAGGCCCAAATACTCCAGCTTTCTTAGCGGTTTTAAGAAAGACATCTTTAGGTTGAGAATCCAACCCAGACTTTCCAGGTAACTGGTTGTAATGCGTACACTTTGCGCCAAGCAAGCCACTGACTGGTCTAATAACAATAGATCGTCTAAGTACCCCAAGACTGTTATGCCCTGTGCACTTAGCCTGGCTAGAGGTGGGGCCAGCACTTTTGTGAACACCCAGGGTGCTGTAGCTAGCCTGAAGGGCAAGGCTACAAACTGAAAGTGCTGTTCTACTTCGAACCACAGAAACCTCTGGTGAGCAGAAATATAGGTACATGCAGATATGCATCTCTGATGTCGATGGATGCCAGAAGTTCTCTTCCTTGTAGGATGGAAACTACTGACTTGATTGACTTCATGCGAAAGGAGCCGATCTTCAGGAACAGATTTAGATTCCTTAGATCTTGAATGGGTCCGACACCCCCATTTGGTTTTGTACCGTACTGTAAACAGGTTTGAATAAAACCTCAAACCTTGCTCTTCTGTGGGGATCTGTATGATCACCCTGAGCCAATCATCGGTCTAATGCTTGAAACAGGGATAGCCTTTTCCCTGGATCTTTGGGAACGTTTGATCTCAGAAAACGGGACAGTGGAAACTCCCGAAATTCTAGTTTGTATCCTAGACACCGTGGAGAGAACCCATCTGTTCTGAATGTCCCTTTGCCAGACTTCTGAATATTTCAGAAGTCTTCCCCCAACTCTGGTGAGGGGGAACGCCTCTTCATGATGAGGCTTTAGCATTCTGCTTTGCAGATTTGTGGCCCCAGGTGTTCTTTTGTGTCTGGGTCCAGATGTTTTCCTCTAGAGTCTGACGACGGAGGCCGTCACCACTGCCTAGAGGCAGATGGCCCTGGTGCAGGAGAAAAAGTCTGTTTAAATAAAGGACTTTTAGACTTTGACTGGCAAAAGAGTACTTTTTCCACTAGAAATCGTCTGGATGTATTTATCCAAATCATTGCCAAATAGTCGCTCCCCATGAAAAGGGAAACTAGTCAGAAGCTTTTTGCAAGGTGCTTCGGCTGACCAATTTTTTAACCAAAGGGTTTTACGCATGTGTATTATCACAAGCGCAAGGCGCGACGCCTGGCGAATAGAATCTTTCATAGCAACTATAGCAAAACATAATGCCTTTGGTAATTCGGCCAACTCACGGGCCTGTTGTGCAGGGACCTCTTTAAGGGCCTCTATTAACTGGTCCTTTAAAGGACTGACATATGCCTATTGCCGCGACTGCAGGCTGAGTAACGGTCCCTGCCAAGGAAAAAAAGATTTTAACAGGTATTCCAACTTCTGATCTGTTGGATCTTTAAGCATTTACGCATTGTCTACTGACAAGTTAAACTTTTATTCACACTGGAAATGGCAGCGTCAACTGCTGGAACCATTCATTTCTTGGTGAATTTTTCCTCCATGGGACAGAGAACTGGGAGTCTCTTTGGAGGGAGAAAATGCTTATCCGGATGATCCAATTCAGCATAAATAAGCTTTTCTAGTAATGCATGGAGAGGAAACGCATGCAAAGGCTGTAGAGGTTTCAAAGAACCCAAGGAAGAAACCGGACTTTCAGCTAACGGTTAGGGGTAACACAAAAGTGGAGCGAACCAATTCCGTAAGGATTTATACCTCAGATTGTAAGGCTGAAAGATCAACTGTTTCCTGCGCAGAGGAATAATCAGCTTGTTTTTCCTCTCGATCATCTGAGGGTAATACCTCATCCGGTCCCCACTGTTCCCTTGGTAAGGGGTTTGAGGTGGGGGAGGGGGATCTAGCACACTTCCTATCTCCTTGGATGGAGGATGCGATTAAAGCTGCTAATCTTCCTTGTAAGCCCTGCAGGGCAGAGGAAAATGCATCTTCAGTCACGTATACAGGGGCTGAAGTGTGAAAAGCAGTTGCACCACCAATCGGTTCCAAAGATTCACCCTGGCTTGCCATATCTGGTTTCTCCGGAGAGGATGACAGTGTGGAGGCATGACTGGAGTTCCCAGCGCCTGGGGGTGGAACTTTTGGTGCCATAGTAGTAACCTTGGAAGCCATAGTACTAAGCACAAAAGCAGAGGCACTCTAAGAAATGTACTATTTGCTGAGCAATAGTAAGAAAAAACAATGGCAGCATAGAATAAACTGATGCTAAATAATACTGCCTTTTCCTGTACTGAAAATGCCTGTGTACACCCCTCACGTGCTCCAGCGCTCCTGTGTCAGCTCTTCATTCAGCTTCTCTAGTAGACACATCTAGTGATAAGGGCATCAGCCTTTATCCCCCCCCTCCCCCCCCCAGGTGTAAGCCTGATTGCCTTGCGCCAAGTGCTTCACAAGAACGCACACAGCGTCGACCCCATTAGCCACGTCCCTTCATCAACTCGCCCTCCTCCTCTTTCAAAGTAAATCTCACAGCTTCGGGTCTGAGACACAGACCAGAAGGAGAAGGGGCTGCAGCCGCCATGCGGCATCGCTGTCTTCTCTATGAGAAAAGGCTTCTTTGTATATAACAAAAAGGCATGTAAGTGTTTCTCTAAGAAAACCGCCCGCACCCCTCGGGGGGGGGGGGGGCGGTGAGATATCTTAGCAGTTTGATGTTTATTCCAAGTGTGCTGTCATACTGAGAATGTCACACTGCTCACAGGTGTAAGTGTACCTTCACAGTACATGTACCCCCACAGCCACTCAGTTTCCCCAATTGGGGAGAGGGGACTAAAGAACCCCCTCCAGCTGCTAAGACACCCACTCTGTTGTAGCACAGATCGAAAGGGTATGTGTGGTCTTACTCCCTCTAGAGGAGACTTTAAAGGCATTACAATGTTACATATTGAAAGAAAAGGCATAGGTGGACTTTACAGTTCCTAAGCTTTTCTCTTACCTTTAGCTCGCTGCAGGATACTGCTGAATACAGACAGATCCAAACTTCACCTATCACAGTGGGCAGCGTAGTTAAACCTTCAAAGACCGGGTCCCTTAATAGGGGTTCCACTCCTTTGGACCTGTAAAGCACCCCTCAGGACAACTTTAGGTAATGTAGCAAGACCAAAAAATGCCCTGGTTCCTAGGTCCAGCCCTCAAAGAGAAGCGTTACAGGCAAAACCTTGTTCTTCTATGCAAGGCCCAGGTACCATCCTGTGGTCACAGTGGCATGGATGGATCCGGTTGTGGAGGTTTTTTTAAATCCAACATGGATCCCTCCTAGAGCTCCTCAGAGCACATCATCACTCGTGACCAACACCTTAGACACTGGCGAAAAAACTGAGGTACTCCTGGAAGGAGGAGCGGTTGTATAGGGAGTGAACTTCCTGGATTGGGTATAACCAGTGTCAACACCTGAAGGTGGCCCATAACCCATTAAGTAATTACTTAAGGCTCTGTGTCCCATGATGTACGATAAAGAAATGTGTCAAAAGGTATCTGATCTGTCCGCAAAAACATCATAGTCCCGCAAAAAAAACAAAACCTAATAAAAATTCCATAAATATATCCCCTATTTTGTAGGCGCTATAACTTTTGTGCAAACCAATATACGCTTATTGGGATTTTTTTTCTACAATGTATGTAGAAGAATACATATTGGCCTAAACTGATTAAGTTTAAAATTTTTTTGGGGAATATTATAGCAAAAAGATTATCTTTTACTCAAAATTTACGGTTTTTTTTTTAAAGCGCAAAAAAAAAAAAATAAAAAACGCAGAGGCGATCAAATACCACCAAAAAAAGTTCTATTTGTGGGAAAAAAGGACGTCAATTTTGTTTGGGTACAGCGCTGCATGACTGCGCAATTGTCAGTTAAAGAGATGCAGTGCTGTATCGCAAAAAAAGGCCTGGACATTAGGGGAAAAATCTTCAGGTCTGTAAGTGGTTAAGCTTTTAATAATCAGTGAAGTTTCTTATAAATGACATACACATGCAGCTATGGGATGGAAGTGTGTTTAATGAGTATTGAGCTTTTATGTAAAAAGGTTATGTGACCTGTTTCAGGCTGACACACTTAAGTTGACGATCTAGGTAAATTATCACACATTTTAAGAGTGTAAACACAAAGTTTGAAAAAGGAATACATGAGGAACCGTACCTGACAGAAATCTGGTTTCAGTGGTGGATTCTCTCGAAGCTCAGGATCAGAGTATTCATTATTTACATAGTAGCCAACCCGAATAAATTCTTGACCCCTATATGTGCAAGTAATCAAGACCACTGTAACCCCCACTGCATCAGACTCTGGGATAAGGCTGGAATTCGGAGCATCCGCCTACAAGGAAGAGTGTAACGTTATAGTTTCTTATGATACAGTTATCCAAGTACAGATTATAGTAGCAGCTTTATTACTAGGCCGAATAGTATATAGGGTGCATATCCCTCCCCGACAGGTACAGCAAACATCTCTTAGCTGTTTAAGACAATAAACCTGACAAGCATAATTCTCAATATAAATTTGGAGAAATGTTTTCACAAGCTAGGTCTTCCCACCGATTCATACAAGCACAGAGCAAACAAAAGTTTGGGAAGAGCACCATTCCTCTTCTGGCTTTTTCAGTAACTGTATTTAAGCCAAATCCTCAGCGAGGTAGGCAATTAGTTCGAGGGACAGCAGTGGCAAATTCTAACCAGTTAATATTGTGCACAGATATTCTAAGTACGTTTTGTGTAAATACAAGACGTGTGTTCTAACTTGAATCTTTGTGTGCTTAGTATATTTGTTCCAGATCTGTGTAGTAATCCAGTGTGAAATTGCCTCTGCATAAGAAGCTTCCTGCAATAAAGAACGGTCACTGCTGCTGTCACTTCTTGTGCAGGGCGACTTGTCTTGTCTGTGCCCCTCCTGTAGCTTTCTGGAGGCCGTTTAGTGGGTGGAGCCTACTGGGCACCTCCACAAGGCAACATCGGGGTTTGTAAAGGAGATGTATGTATGTATGTATGTATGTATGTGTATACATATACATACACACACCCATACAATATATACACACACACACAAACCTTTGCACCCATTAAGGGAATATCTTTAAAATTAATTTTTTTGTGCCTGGAGTTCAGATTTAAAGCCAGCATGTAACGAGATAGGACTACTACAATACAGAAATCACCACATAGACAGCATTTATATCATTTTCCCTTTCCTGTACAGCTGAAACAGGATTTACAATAACATTTTCCCTGAGTTTGGCTCTAACCAATACTTATCTCTGTGTTAACAAGACAGACAATGCAGTCATCTGCACAAATGTTAGAGGTGAGGAAGAAACAGTCATTTCCATAAAGCCAGCAATGGCAGCCCCCATTAACCCACAAGTGTACTTTAATCCTGGGTTCACACTTGTGCGAATTGGATGTGGGTTTCTTTGCATAGCAGGAAATTGTGACCGGCCCTCTATGGAGCCAGTTCACACACTTCCACAGCGGCTCCAGTGCTAATTGCACAGGAGCCCTGTGTATCTCCATTCACCGGTTCAGCCCAAAATTGGGGCTGAAATCCGACCTGAAATGGTGAATGGAGATGCATCAGACTCCTGCTGTGAGCTGCTGCATGTTCCAGTATGAACCCAGCCTCAATCTGTTGACAAGCCACTACATTTACTTGACTAGGGAGCTTTTGTCTGAAATCATTCCCTCAAGCATAGCTTGAAAATTTAAACTGCTTCCCGCCAACTGCCTCCAGGAACTTTAAGTGTTCTAAAAAAGTCAGGAGGTGGGCATTTGGGTCATATGACCGTTGTGATCAGAAAGCTCCAGATCGCAAGTATGCATCAGCAGCTTACCGGTCCCCTCTGGCTACGGTGCTGGGAGCGTGCTCTTAGCACAGTACGTTTTTTTTTTTAATTAACAGGGCCGCATATATGCGTACGGCCGGTGTCAAGAGTTGAAATTTGTTTTAGGTTAAGAAGTGCACATTGAATATTCTAAAAGGGTGGATAGAGAGTTTTAATAGTTTAGACGGGACAGAAAAATAGGCATTACCAAAACTAAGTGCTGCACCTTTAAAAACAGTTCACATCTCTACATGTGAACTTGCCAGGTACACCAATTTAGTGCAGGATATTTACTGAAAGTTTAACCCCCATTACTGCCAGGTTTGTGCTTTGTGGGGGGATGAACACACTCCCAGGGGCTGCAGCCAATGGGTGTGTGAATATGTGACAAGCTCACTGTCAGATCGCTTCCAAACACCTTCAGTAAAAGCCACGCCTCCACCACACATCACGGGCTCTGCGTGCCTTGGACAGACATTGCAGGTGTCGCTGACTTACCTTCTTGCTGACCAGGAAGCGAAGCGTGAAATGTCACTTCCAAGTCTCAGTGTCCGTTTCCCCAGTCTGTAGGGCTGGGGAAGAACCTAATGTAATCTGCACTGCATTAGTTTCATTGAAGGACAGGTGAGATATTAGGGGTCTTTCAGACCCCTGATGTCTCATTAAAGAGAACCTGTCACCAAAAAAAATTACCACATATTAAAAATTTAAACTCCCCCCCCAAAAGCTGAGGCTCCCTCCACATACGAATGTTAACGCACACGTTGGGGCACCTACGCACGAAAACACTGATTGTAATACACGTTACATATTTCTGTGCATGCTGAAGTGGGAGCAATATCTTCAGCACCAGAGCTCCTGCGTAACTCTGAACCAATTACCTGCAGTGCTTTTTAAAGCGCATTGACTATGGAAAATAGAGTACTGAAATCTGTTGCCATTTCACGGGCGCACGCAATTTTAAGGTTAGACATGTTGGGTATCTAGTCAGTGCTACCTCACCTTTTATACCAAAATGTATTTATGTGCCCTAAAATTAACTTGTGCATTTTTTACTTAAATTTTGTGTAAGCAAAACTGGCTCGGCAGCAAAAGGGTTAAAATTAAGGTTCACTTTAAACGCTTTGCACAATATATCAATTTCCATTGTGCAGAAAGGTGCGACTGCAACAAAGCTTGATGTGGCATTCTTACCTGAAATACAAACATATGACGGCCAGCAGGGACTGGTCCTACTAGCACTGAATCCAGGACCTGATCATATTCTTCACTTTCTGCTGAACCCACATATATTATTTTCCACTCCAAATCTGTCAACAGAAACATATATTGTCAGAAATAACCAGAACAGAAGAAAAAGTAGAGTCTCCCCAATGAGGTGAGAGATCGCAATAAAAGCCAGAGCTGCACTTGGACTCTTTCAACAACTAGATCAGTCAGAATGGCAAAGGGTATCCTCAGGGACTCGGAAGTTAACAATAAGTGAAGTCAGGCAGGTAATGGGTCACAGACCATCACACTTCAAGTGACAATCTGATTTCTTCAGCAACAAAGTTATTTTAAGCTGTCAGATGATTATCAGCTAAAGTAGGAAAAGCAAATCTTTAATGTTTTATTTTGCAACACCAACTCGTCTGTCTCAGATTTCATGACAAACTACAACTGTCATAACAATGTCTTGGTAGATTGTAAAAGCAGTCTCAGGTAAGGACATAGCACAGGGTGGTGCTTAGCCATGAAATAAGGGAACATCAGTCCCCAATAAAGTAGGTTCAAAGATGGGTAGTGCAGAGGAATTTCCATCAATTACAGGCAATAGCAAGTATGTGTAGTAACTCCTATAAAAGTAAAAAAACGGAATAAAAGTTAACTTTAACCACTTCAGCCCCGGAAGGATTTACCCCCTTAATGACCAGGCCATTTTTTGCGATACAGCACTACGTCACCTTAACTGACAATTGCGTGGTCGTGCGACGTTATACCCAAACAAAATTGAGGTCCCTTTAAAACAAAAAAAAAACAAAAACAAAAACAAAAAAAATCGCAATAAGCGTATATTGATTGGTTTGCGCAACAGTTATAGTGTCTACAAAATAGGGGATACATTTATCACATTTTTATTATTTTATTTACTAGTAATGGAGCTGTTTTTAGCATGCCGCTGTATAGTCTGCAATATTTACATTTTTGGTAAACTCATTTAATGAATCCAAGCTCTGCAAGCGGAGATAACATGCACTGGCAATGTTATTGTTTTAATTAAATAAAAGAATTTGAGTAGTTCAACTATGTGTGATTAACCTAAAATCGGTTCCGATATCGTTTTACTAACCTGACAGCTTATTCTAAAAAGGAAACCTTCATTTTGTTTGCAAATATGAAGGATTCCAACTACCAGCAAGAAGGAGTCCATTTAACGAGTACCTGTCATTTCAGATCCATCATGGCAGCGCCTGGCCTCCATTCACCTGCTGCCGCCACATCCCTCACCTTGTTGTGTCACTGGTGCATTACCAGCCTTCCCATTAAAGTGAATGGGAGTGTCGGTGAGTCAAAAGCGGGTCAGAGGAGCCGCTGCAGAACAGAGATGAGACAGTTGCTCTTTAAAAATTGTGATTTAAATCAAATCCACCCTGCTGGTGACTGTCAATCACAGATCTCTGCTCTGCCTCCTCCTCGCTCACTAGAGAGCTGGGCTGTAGAGGGGATGGGAACAGCCGGCTCAGGCTCTCTGCCAGCATGTGGGTGGATCCAGACGCCGTGGTCGTGATGACGCTGAGCCTGGACTGACTTTGTGATGTCAGCAGAGAGCATGCTGAAGTTCGCTCTCTCTTGCACACCGGGTCACTCCTGTGATCCATAGGGGAAGTACAGCCAAACAAGCTTAGGCTGTACTTATTTTAAATGAAATTAAAATTGCATTTATTTACCTTTATTACACATTTGCATTATAAAATGAGGCACAAAGGATAACTCACCATCGGGAAGATCTTCTATACATTCAAAAGTAACCTCAAACTGAAAAGGGTTACGGAAAGGACAGGGGTTATCCAACACCACCATGTTGAGAATCTGCACCTTCGCCATGATGCTGAAGAGATTACTGTAAGCACTGCAAAAAAACAACTGGAACAAAACATTTATATTAATAACCAAAACCAGATCCAGCAATTTATCAAAGTTTCTTAAACAAGCCTTTGCACCCCCCCCCCCCAGTAACCAGATTCTCCCCTGATACCAAACTACTCTAAGACCCCTTTCGTACTTGGGCGCTTTGCAGGCGCTAGAACGCTAAAAAAAGCACCTGCAAAGAGGGGAGAACTGAGTGATCAGTGGTGTCAGTAGAGACGGCAGGGGACAGATGCAGCTCAAATCCATGCTGCAGCCATCTAGGCAAGTATGACTTTTCTTGTTGATTCCCATACATCAGGGATATGCAATTAGCGGACCTCCAGCTGTTGCAGAACTACAAATCCCATGAGGCATAGCAAGACTCTGACAGCCACAAGAATGACACTCGGAGACAGAGGCATGATGGGACTTGTAGTTTTGAAACAGCTGGAGGTCCGCTAATTGCATATTCCTGCCATACATGATGCATGTTAGCAGCGTTTTATTTGTGAGTCCCCAGGACACGCAGGTGTGAATGGGGCCTTACGCTAAGTTCACACCCCTGCATTTTACCGAAACACATCGCAGTCTTATTTAAAATGAGTTCTTATATGTCCTGTTCACACGCATGCAGCTTCCACTGTGCTTTTTTTTTGGAAAGGTGCAGGACCTTTTTTTCTACACAGCGAATATATGGCTCTATAGACTTTAATGGAAGAGCAAGAAAAGCGAATGTACATGCGTTATTGATGTTTTTTCCTGTATGACAGCAGACACCTCCTCCTAGTAAAGTAGAACTACAGGCAAAACTTGTTTTTCACTTCGGATAGAGTAGGGGAGGGTTATAACCCGTCAGATTTTTAAAAAATTTTTTTCGCCTGTGTCCCATTGGGGAGTTTTCCCTTCACTTCCTGTCCCATAGCCAGACGGGAGAGCAAATCCCTGCAAATTAAGGGAATCAGAACCAGTGTCATAACTGGAAGATTTCCTCTACATTACTTTTCCGGGGACAACCCAAAATTTCTGATTTTCTTTTACTTTGAATGATACAAATAGAACAGGACAAAAAAAAAAAAAAAAAAAAAGAGGGTGAATCTCCTTAAAAATGGGGACACAGCAATAAAAACTGACAGGGGGTCTAATCCCTCTCCACTCTACCCAAAACTGAAAAAAAAAACAAAAACAAAAAAAAACTTTTGCTTCTGCCTTTAGTTATACTTTAATATGCAGAGGTCTCCAAACTGCGGGCCTTTGGGTAGTGTTTCTCTCACTGATACAAGACCAATGATGGTGCACGATTCCTCCCACCAATGATAGTGCATTATTCTTCCTACTGACACCAATGAGGAGACACTATTCCTCCCACAAACACCAACAATGGGGTACTATTCCTTCCAATGACACCACCGATTGGGCATTATTCCACTGACACCAACGTCCGGCCCCCCTAAAGTCTGAAGGACAGTAAACTGGCCCTTTTTTTCCGAAAGTTTGCAGACCTCTGCTTTATGGATAAGTTCACCTTTCAAACATGTTCCGGGGGCAAGAATTAAGGTTGGGCCGATGTTCACTTTTTTTCAAGCATCGGTCAGAAACATACTGCTGGTACCGATATTGCTTCAAGGAGTTGTACCAGGGTGATGCATGCAGCTGCAAACATCACGGTACCGTTCTTTAGAGCGGACGGTCGGCTTTCTGGTAACAACCACTGATGCGGCTCAGCAGCTGCTCGGCTGTTGTTACAAGCAGTGGGAGCTGACATCCCTCCCCCCCTCCACAGCTCTCCTGTTTCACCGGGAGGCCCGAGCGACCAGCTGGCATGTCCGCCGGCTGGCCGAAGACCCAAAATAAAGCAATCGGCTTTGTTCGTCTCGGTTCTAGTAACCCAGAAGCGATGTCATGACATCACTTCCAGATTACTGGCATCCTAAAGGCACCAGTTTTAAAAAATAGAAAGTGTTGAAAAACGTTCATCTTGACGTTTTGAATACTTTCAAGTGCAGAGGAGGGGTTTGGGGTCTTATAGATCCCTCCATAAAGAGTACCTGTCACAAGGGATCTTACATTCCTTGTGACAGCAATAAAAAACCTTAAACCGCCTCGCACCCGCCGGCCGTCACATGACGGCTAGGCGGTACAGCTCTCGTTCTGGGCGGGCGTCATATGACATCCTCCCAGAACGACCGATCTAGCGCGCCCCTGGGGGCGCGCATCATGGCAATCGGTGGTGCGGTGTGTCAGTCAGACACACTGCTACACAGATTTTGGTAAAGATCCTCTGACGGAGGCTATTTACCATGTGATCAGCCGTGTCCAATCGTGGCTGATCTCAAATTAAACATGAAGAGCCGTTGATCGGCTTTTCCTCACTCACGTCTGAAAGACACGAGTAAAGGAGAGCCGATCGGCTGCTCTCCTGACGAGGGGGGGGGGTCTCTGCTGATTGTTTATCAGCACAGCCCCCCCCCCCCCCAGGAAGCTGCCAGGACCACCAGGTATGCCACCCTAGACCACCAGGGAAATGCCAATCAGTGTCCAGGCAGCTGCCAATCAGTGCCCATCCCAAATGACTGTCAGTGTAATCACTGCCATCAGTGCCACCCATAAGTACCCATCAGTGTCGCCTAACAGTGCCACCTCATTGGTGCCGCAAAACCTACCCGAAACAGCCGCTGCTGTCTCTCACACTGGAGCGGTGCGCTAGCAGGACGGGAAAAAAAAGTCCTGCTAGCAGCATCTTCAGAGCGGGGAAGGAGCGGTGTATACACCGCTCCTGCCCATTGAAAACAATGGGCAGCGCGGCTATACCGCCAGCAAAGCGCCTCTGCAGAGGTGCTTTGCGGTGGTTTTTAACCCTTTCTCCCCGCTAGCAGGGGTAAAACTGCCCCCCTAGCAGCCAAATACTGACGGTAAAGCGCCACTAACAATAGTGCCGGTTTACCGCCGCCCCCGTCCCAGTGTGAAAGGGGCCTCAAGAGAAAACGTACTTTTTTACAAAATTTTATAACAGAAATAAAAGAAAAACTTTTTTTCCCTCAAACTTTTAGGTCTTTTTTTATTTGTTTAGCAAAAAATAAAAACCCCAGGAGGTGATCAAATACCACCAAAAGAAAGCTCTATTTGTAGGAACAAAATGATAAAAATTCTGTTTGGGTACAGTGTAGCATGACCGCACAATTGTCATTTAAACAGCGCTGAAAGCTGAAAATTGGCCTGGGCAGGAAGGGGGTGTACGTGCCCGGTATTGAGGTGGTTAAAAAGGACAGTGTAAAAATGATAAACTGAATCTACAGAATATCGGCACCCGATATCAGCCTGAAAGACAGACGGAAAATTGGTATCGGCCCTGAAAAAAACAAACGATATTGGTCGACCCCTAGCAAGAAGATCCCCCATGGTGGTGGGGTGAAGTCTCACCCTCTCGGAACTTGAAAACGTCACAGCTGTGTGAGGCTCCACCCACATGGCGACAATCATTCATACAGCTTTCTGTGAATGGATAGACTACAAGTACCATCAGCTGGTAGTTCTCAACGAACTGTGGAGGGGGGCGCTGGTGAGCGCTCTGGGTAGTTCATTGATCTTGCTGAGTCTGCTGATCGGAGGGGTGCAATGCTCTGCAGGTTTCTTAGGAGAGAAAAAGAAGCAGCAAATGGTGCATGTTTTTCAGAAGGTGAACTTTAACGCATCCTAAAATGCATTAAAAACCAGCATAAAGCAAAAAAAAAAAAAAAAAAAAAAAAAAAAAAAAAAAAAAAAAAGAGCATGCTGAAAAAAAAGGGACACTCAAAAACATAACTGCCCATACATAGATATGAAGCTAGCCTTGTGCCCGGTACACATGCTGAGATTATCGAACGAATGATTGTTTTTTTGTTTTTTGCTAATCTCAGATTGAATCTGATGTTTACTAAAGTCACAAAAATTCCCACATGACAGAATAAAAAATGTAGGAAGTGATGTCATGTGTTGTGTTGTATTTTCTAACGACGACTGTACTGATTAACCACTTCAATACCAGGCACTTAGACACCCTCCCGCCCAGACCAATTTTCAGCTTTCAGTGCTGTCGCAGTTTGAATGACAATTGCGCGGTCATCCATCACTGTATCCAAACTAAATTTTTATCATTTTGTTCCCACAAATAGAGCTTTCTTTTGGTGATATTTGATCACTGCGCTTTTTTTTTTTGCTAAACAAATAAAAAAAGACCGAAAATTGTGAAAAAAATAAAAGTTTTGCTTTTGTTTCTGCTAAAAAAAAAAAAATTGTAAATAAGTAAGTTTTCTCTTTCACTGATGGGCACTAATACGGCGGCACCAATGAGTAGGCACTGACGGGCACTCATAGGCAACACTGCTGGACACTGATAGGGTGGCACTGATATGCAGCACAGATGAGGTGGCATCAATGAGCGGGCACTGATAGGCGGCACTGATATGCAGCACTAAAGGGCACTCATGGGCGACACTGATGGGCATCCCTGGCAGTGGTAGGCATTGTGAGTGGGCACTGAATGGCAGCTGCCTGGGCACAGATTGGTATTTCCCTGGGGGTCTAGGGTGCATACCTGGTGGTCCAGTGTGGTGGCCATCCTGGTGGTCCTGGGCAGGATCCAAGGGGGGGCTGTGCTGATAATCAGCACAGACCCCCCCGCCCCCGTCAGGAGAGCAGCCGATCGGCTCTCCTCTACTCATGTCTGTCAGACGCGAGTGAGGAAAAGCCGATCATCGGCTCTTGAATGAATGAATGATTTGTAAAGCGCTGCAAATGCGAACTGAATCGCCTCAAGGCGCTAAATGCGTTTCTCTTTCACTGATGGGCACTGATACGGCGGCACCGATGAGGTGGTACCAATGAGGCGGCTCTTCCTATGTACATTGTGATCAGCCATGATTGGACACGGCTGATCACGTGGTAAAGAGTCTCCGTCAGAGGCTCTTTACCTAGATCGGTGTTGCAGGGTGTCAGACTGACACCCCGTAACACGATCGCTCGATATCCTGATCACGTCATATGACGTCCGGTCAGGAATATCAAACCACTTTGCCGCCGTCATTTTGTAATAGGGCGGGCGGCAAGTGGTTAAACAAAAACCATACGATCTGGTATCGTACGAATAATCTTTTTGTGCCTGTCCAATAGAATAATAATATCAGATGAACCGTCCTGATTGGCTCTCGAAAGCTCTGTACTAACGATCCGATTATCGTACGATCGCTCCGAAATTGGCGTTTTCGGTGGGATTTTCTGATGGTGTGTACGGGGGGGGAGGCCCCCCATCAGGGATTGTTCACACCGGGGTGCGGGAATACATGTGAAGGTGTCCGTCTTCCCGCACCACACAGAAACGCATCGCCTTCTACAGACACGAGCGGCCGCCAAAAACTCAAAGCGGCTGGCAGGGACGACCCCCTACCCCCCCCAAGTGGACACGTTCACAGCCGCCAAAACGCACGGTGCTGAGGTACCACGTGGTGTGGATTGGTGGTGGTGTCATTTAAAACATTGTTCCTGCGCTACTTTTTTTTTTTTTTTTTTTGCATTTCTGAAATGAACGCGTTTCCCACAACGCTCACTCTACGGCGTTAAAGAGCGTATACGAGGTTCCGCACGCTCCTCTGAGCGCAAACGCTTCCGTCAATGAGCAGCGATAATCACATTTTCTATGACCCCCCCCATATCGATGATGCTAAAAGCGAACGGCGGTCAGATCTTCGCTCATGAATAAAATAAGTCCCCTCCGTACCCCAAATCCTGATCATAAGTCCTGGAAGCCCCCCCAGGATAATGAGGGGGGGTCAGTCCAGGAAATGGGGGACAGGTGACCCCAGCCCCAGGACTGACCCTGCCATGACTGGAGGGAGGGGGAAGGGGAGGTGTAGCGGTCATTACCGGCTCCCGGTGTCGTCTCTTCTCTTCTCAGCTCCTCTTCCAGCCGCGCGCGATCTTTCCCGCTCTGCCGTTTGTCTCCCGCGCGAACTCCCCACAACCCCGGCTCGCGCCGAGCGGCCCCGCCTCCTCTCCCCTCAGCCGCGTCACGTGCCTCGCGCCGCCCACCAATCCGCGGGAGCGAGGCGTCACATAACGGGGGCGGGGTTACGGCAAGGAGAGCTGGGATCCAAACTTCTCGAAGGGAAATTGAGGCGCCTCAGCAAGTTTGTAGCTCGGTATCAAGATAGCCCGGGCGTACGGGCGTCACAGGACGTTAACTTCTTAGAATGACTTGCCCATGGCAAAGATGGCCGTCCAGTTACTCGTCGTAAGGGATGACGCAATGAAGCGTTTTGAGTGGGCGGAGCAATGCAGCTGCGGCTGACGTTCCTTCCCGCGCTCTGGCACGGCTGTCAAAAGGGGTGGAGTCTTTGTGGAATGTCACGTCATTTACGTGTCGCTAGAGGGCTGACTTCCGGTTGACCTCGTTCTGGAAGTTCTCGCCGCTGATGTTCCGTCAGATTAGGCAACCCGTCAGAATGTGTAGCGGAAGTAAAGTTTCGCCGCCGCCTTCTTTCTACACCCCGCACTCCTCCATGGTAAGACTACGCTGAGAAGGGGGAAAGCGGACATCTTGTTACACCCACCGGAGTTTTGCATTTTACACTTTTTTTTAACAGTAAACTGAAGTTACATAGTGATATACAGTACTTAGAACTCCGTCTGAATGTTTATGAATTTTAAAAGCAGTGAACTTCTGTCTGATTAGCAAACCTGTGAGATCAGCAGGCTTGCTGCTGCTTTTATGGTTGAATATATTTTTTATTAATCATTTTTTTTTTTTTTTTTTTTTTAGAAAAGTAATTGGAGGTACAGAATAAAGAAAAACAGGTAGTATATAAATTGGTGGTTGGAAGCCGCCGCCACATTTACAGTACATAGAATCAATTTATAAAATGCAGGTATCATAATGTAGAGGTTGCAATCAATATCTCAGATGTGTGACGTATCTAAGTAGTCGGGTATATAGAGTTACCATAAATCTGAGGTGTGGGGGGGGGGGGGGGGGGTAAAGTGGGAAATAGAAGAATGGGGGATATAGATATACCGTAAATACTCGAGTATAAGCCGACCCGAATAAAAACCTAATTTTACCACAAAAAACTGGGAAAACTTATTGACTCGAGTATAAGCCTAGGGTGAGAAATGTGCAGCTACTGTAAGTGGAAAAGAGGATCAACAATGCCCATTTTCATGCCTCACTGTGCCCATTTGCAGCCATAGGACCCCCGAGCTTCAAACTCGGTAGTTAAGGGTTCCTAGATGCCCCCTAGCTGCAGCCAAAATTTGGGGTCTCTGGACCCAAAGGGTCCCGAAATGACATTGCTGCAGGTGGACACAGTTGACAGAATTTGGGGCCCCATATCTTGGGGCCACTTGGTGCTAGGAACCCCAAATTTGGTGTGCAAACCCAGTGGAACTAGCACTACAACATGTCCAAAGCTGGGGTTCCTAGCACCAAGTGGTCCCAAGATACGGGACCCCAAATTCCATTTGGAAAATGCCATTCTCTGCTGCAGAAAAGTGCTTGACATTTTCCAAACTGACTTTGGGGCCCCGTATCTCGGGCCAGTTGGTGCTAGGAACCAGCTTTGGATATGTTGTAGTGCTAATTCCACTGGGTTTGCACACCAAATTTGGGGTTCCTAGCACCAAGTGGTCCCGAGATAGACAAAGACGGGTCGGAAAATGTCATTCTCTGCTGCAGAAAAGTGCTTGACTCGAGTATAAGCAGAGGGGGGCATTTTCAGCACAAAAAATGTACTGAAAAACTCGGCTTATACTCGAGTATATACGGTACATTCAGTGCGACTGTGGTAGTTTTCCACAACATGGATGAGCTCAGATGGTTAGAAGGCCGTTCACCAGTGTGAGGTCATCAAGACATCTGGACCATCTACACCGGTGTTCCGACTGTCAATTCTAGGTTGTTGTTCAGCTCATCCATTAGTAATTCTATTCAATAGTCTATCCGATGCAGGGTAGTGTACCCAGACATACCACAGTACCTTGTGTTTATCCCAGTCGTCTGCCGCTCTGGCATGCATCTCCTCCATTAACATAATCTCATTGAGAATGGTGATCCACCTTTTGGATGGGGGGGTTGCCTCAGATTTCCAGTATTTTGTGATCAATTGTCTGGCTGCTGATAGAAAAAAACCTAAGAAGATTGGTTTTCTGGGATTTAATTGATCCCGGTAGTATCGACAATAGGGCTATTTTAGGGGAGAGGGCTATGGAGATATCATACATTTCATTATAAACCGCAAATATACCTTTCCAGAAGGGGTGAATGCAAACACATTCCCACCAGATATGAAGGTATGTTCCTTGTCCTCCGTGACAGCACCAGCAGACATCAGAAGCACTGGGAAACATCATGTGAACCAAGACGGGGTCCCTATACCACCTGGAGAGTAGTTTATAATTTTTTTGCCGCTGATTTTAACCACTTAAGGACCGAGCCTCTTTCTGAGATCTTTCTTTTGCTAGAAAATTGCTTAGAACCCCCAAACATTATACATTTTTTTCTAACACCCTAGAGAACAAAATGGCGGTCGTTGCAATACTTTGTCACATCGTATTTGCGCAGCAGTCTTTTTTGGAAAAAATACAGTTTTTTGAATTAAAAAATAAGACAGCAGTAAAGTTAGCCCAATTTTTTTTATAATGTGAAAGATAATGTTACGCGGAGTAAATTGATACCCAACATGTCATGCTTCAAAATTGCACCCGCTCGTGGAATGGCGACAAACTTTTACCCTTAAAAATCTCCATAGGCGATGTTTAAAAAATTCTACAGGTTGCATGTTTTAAGTTACAGAGGAGGTCTAGGGCTAGAATTATTGCTCTCGCTCTAACGATCGTGGTGATACCTCACATGTGTGGTTTGAACACCTTTTTCATATGCGGGCGCTACTCACGTATGCATTCGCTTCTGCACGTGAGCACGTCGGGACGGGGCGCGTTTAATTTTTTTTTTCATATTTATTTTACTTTTTTTTTTTTTTTTACATTTTTACACTGTTTAAAAAAAAAAAAAAAAATTGTGTCACTTTTATTCCTATTACAAATTAGCGATGTAAAACGACGGCGCATGGTCCGGAAGTAGTTAAGCTCTGTTTACTGTTAAAAATAAGTGTGAAATGCAAGACTCCAGTGGGTGTAACAAGATGCCTGCTTGCCGCCTTCTCAGTGTATCCTTACTGTGGACGAGTGTGGGGTGTAGCAAGATGGCGGCAACTGAAAGTCACTTCCGTTACAAAATCTGACAGGTCGCCTAATCTGACGAAACACTGGTGTTCTATCAGAAAGCCGCTACTGAAGCGACGGTCTGTCGTGGCCATCTTGGTACACCCGCATTCGTCCACAGTAAGGCTGGGTTCACACTGGTACGACACGACAGCCGTCCTACTTTGGATCCGACTTTGCCCTGCGACATGAAGCCGGCATGTGTCCGACTTTCAATGAACGGGGATCCGACTTGGATCCCCGCCAATGCTTGGTATGAATCTTTAGGGGGAACTCCGCGCCAAATTTTAAATAAAAATCCGGCATGGGTTCCCCCTCCAAGAGCATACCAGGCCCTTGGGTCTGGTATGGACCTTGAGGGGAACCCCTACGCCGAAAAAGCGGCGTGGGGGGTCCCCCCAATCCATATCAGACCCTTATCCGAGCACGCAGCCCGGCCGGACAGGAATGGGGGTGGGGACGAGCGAGCGCCCCCCCCCCACTCCTGAACCGTACCAGGCCGCATGCCCTCAACATGGGGGGGTTGTTGCCTTGGGGGAGGGGGGCGCGCTGCGGCCCCCCCACTCCAAAGCACCTTGTCCCCATGTTGATGAGGACAAGGGCCTCTTCCCGACAACCCTGGCCGTTGGTTGTCGGGGTCTGCGGGCGGGGGGCTTATCGGAATCCGGGAGCCCCCTTTAATAAGGGGGCCCCCAGATCCCGGCCCCCCACCCTATGTGAATGAGTATGGGGTACAGCGTACCCCTACCCATTCACCTAGGGAAAAAGTGTCAATTTAAAATAAAACACTACACAGATTTTTAAAGCATTTTATTAGACAGCTCCGGGGGTCTTCTTCCGACTTCGGGGGTCTCTCCGGTTCTTCTCCGGGTCTTCTGCCGGGCTCCTCCGCTATTTTCTGCTCTTTTGCCATAGCGGAGGAGCCCGGTCTGCTGCCTTCTTCTCTTCGGGGGTCTCTCCGGTTCTTCTCCGCGCTCTCCGGATCTTCTGCCGGGCTCCTCCGCTATTTTCTGCTCTTTTGCTATAGCGAAGGAGCCCGGTCTTCAATCTTCTGCCTTCTGCCCTCTTCTCCTGATGTTGACACGACGCTCTCTGGGGCTGGAATGCACTCTGAGCGCTCCGCTCTGACTTATATAGGTGGTGACCACGCCCCCTTATGCCATCACAGTCCCTGGGCATGCTGGGACTGTGACGTTTTAGGGGGCGTGGTCATCACCCGATGACCACGCCCCCTTATGCCGTCATAGTGCCAGCATGCCCAGGGACTGTGACGGCATAAGGGGGCGGGGTCACCGCCTATATAAGTCAGAGCAGAGCGCACAGAGAGCATTCTAGCCGGAGAGAGCGTCGTGTCAACATCAGAAGAAGAGAGGAGGGCAGAAGATCGAAGACCGGGCTCCTCCGCTTTAGCAAAAGAGAGGCAAAAGAGCAGAAGAGAGCGGAGAAGCCCGGCAGAAGAACCGGAGAGACCCCCGAAGTCGGAAGAAGACCCCCGGAGCTGTCTAATAAAATGCTTTAAAAATCTGTGTAGTGTTTTATTTTAAATTGACACTTTTTCCCTAGGTGAATGGGTAGGGGTACGCTGTACCCCATACTCATTCACATAGGGTGGGGGGCCGGGATCTGGGGGCCCCCCTATTAAAGGGGGCTCCCGGATTCCGATAAGCCCCCCGCCCGCAGACCCCGACAACCAACGGCCAGGGTTGTCGGGAAGAGGCCCTTGTCCTCATCAACATGGGGACAAGGTGCTTTGGGGTGGGGGGGCCGCAGCGCGCCCCCTCCCCCAAGGCAACAACCCCCCCATGTTGAGGGCATGCGGCCTGGTACGGTTCAGGAGGGAGGGGGGGCGCTCGCTCGTCCCCACCCCCATTCCTGTCCGGCCGGGCTGCGTGCTCGGATAAGGGTCTGGTATGGATTGGGGGGACCCCCCCACGCCGCTTTTTCGGCGTAGGGGGTTCCCCTCAAGGTCCATACCAGACCCAAGGGCCTGGTATGCTCTTGGAGGGGGAACCCATGCCGGATTTATATTTAAAATTTGGCGCGGAGTTCCCCCTCAAGATCATCTGAGCACAAGTCGCGTGCCGAAGTCGGATCATGCAAGACGGCAATCCGACTTTGATCCGACTTCAATGATAGTCAATAGGCTGAAGTAGGATCAAAGTCGGACCAAAGTAGTACAGGGAGCATTTCTAAAGTCGGAACGACTTGTGTCGGACCAGTTAGGACGGCTCCCATAGGGAAACATTAAATTTCACACGTCATGCGACATGAGCTCCCAATGTCGGAGCGTTTGTCGGACCAGTGTGAACCCAGCCTTAGGATACACTGAGAAGACGGCAAGCAGGCATCTTGTTACACATCTTGCTGCTGGTGTACCAAGATGGCCGCAACAGAACGTCACTTCCGTTAAATATTCTGATAGGTTGTGGCGTTTCGTCAGATTTGGCGACCCATCACATTTTGTAAGGAAAGTGACGTTCCGTCGCAGCCATCTTGCTACACCCCACACTTGTCCCCAGTAAGGATACAGAGAGAAGGCGGCAAGCGCACATCTTGTTACCAGACATCCTAAGTCTCCCGCGAGGTGCAGAAGTCTCACACATTTGGTAGCAGGCTCCCGGACACCCGTGAGTGCCCTGCGATCTCCCGGCTGCCGGGCTGATCCTGGGCAGCAGTGGTGTCATCCATGTGTCCCCCTCCTTTCTCCTCCGGCCCGCTGTCCTCCGCTCCCTCCTCCAGCCCGTTGTTCTTCACCGCTCCCCCCTCTGTTCTCCTCAGGCCCACTGTCCTTCTCTGCTCCCCCCTTGTCCCCTGAGATCCCTGGGAGGGATCTGTCAGGATGGAGAGTGGAGGAAGGGGCCGGTAAATATATAATTTACTGGCCCTTTTCCTGTTATGGATTGGACACAGTGAGCTATCGCTCCTGTGTCCTGTAATAACTGAGCAAAGTAAACTGTGAGTTTATGAATGGACGGGAGACTGTGTTTCCTGTCCATTCAGCTTCAGTGCGGAGAAAGGAACTGGGGAATCTGTGTCCTCAGTCCCTTTCTATGTCTCAAAGGGGAGATGTCAGGGGTCTGTATAGACCCCGATACCTCACCAAAGCCCCCCAACAGGGCTGATAAGAAGAAAAAAAAAATCTATCACCTACCTAGGCATAAAAATAGGCAAAGAACCTGCGTCTCTATATTATTTGAACTATCCCACTCTTATTGCCAAGATTTGTAGAGAATTAGAAGCAGAAGATGAACCTATCTTTATCACTGTTTGGTAGATTTCATTTATTTAAAATCGTATCTTTTGCCAGATTATTGTACCCGCTACAAACAATCCCACTATTGCTCAAACACACAGATATAAAAACGCTCAACAGAACTTTAAATTCATTCCTATGGAAGACTAAAAGACCTAAAATATCTTTGTCTAAATTTTATCTCCCAAAGAGTGAAGGAGGGGCTGGTATACCAGATGTTAGAACCTATCATTTGGCATGCTTGCTTAGGATAGGCATTGGCTGGCCATTGGGAAACTCCTCCTATACAAATAATATACTGAAACTGGAATACGTTCAACCCTATAATCTACCAATTCTACTTCATAGCAAGTTCAACAACCTTCCCTCAAATTTACAACAAACACTAATACTAATTAGAGACACATTCATGGCCTGGCGCTCAGCGAGGAGATCATTAGGCCTTCTCAGCTTCAATTTCCAACCAGCTAACATTGTACAATAACTTCAAATTCTTCATAAATATAAGCGAAGAGGCAGGGCCGTCTTAATAGTATCATGGGCCCCTGGGCAAAGTAATGCTTTAGGGCCCCTACAATGGAGACAGCGCAGGTAAACAGACATCAAGTAGGTAGGAGGCAGACAAGCAGAGCTTCCCCTTTTGGGTGGAGCCCCGCTTTAACTACATGAACAATCATTGTGTACAGCAAAGAAACAGTGGGAAAATACTACATACATAAAGTAACAAAGCTGTCCTGTGCATATAATATATCTGCTAGATTGATGCCTCCCCAGCACTATGGCCCCTCTACACCCCAGGTTTTCCCCCCAGCACTCTCACCCCTCTACACCCCAGATATCCTCCCAGCACTCTCACCCCTCTACACCCCAGATATCCCCCCAGCACTCTCACCCCTCTACATCCCAGATATCCCCCCAGCACTCTCACCCCTCTACATCCCAGATATCCCCCCAGCACTCTCACCCCTCTACATCCCAGATATCCCCCCAGCACTCTCACCCCTATACACAGCAGATATCCCCCCAGGACTCTGACCCCTCTTTACCCCAGATATCCCCCCAGCACTCCGACCCCTCTATACCCCAGATATCCCCCCAGCACTCTGACTCCAGGGGCGGATCCAGGGGGGGGCAATGGGGCAATTGTGGGTAACAGTGCGGGCGGCTTAGCGGATGACAGTGTGGGCGGCTCCGCAGGTGATAGTGCGGGCGGCTCGGTCGGTGAGTGGACGGGTGAGGGGGGGGTAGATGGCCAGCTCCATGTGTGACTGTGAGTGGGCTGCTGGCCAATCAGGGAGCCGGCGGGCAGGGGAGCAGAGAGATAACATCATCTCTTACCACCCTGCTCCCGCCCTGTATCCCTGCAGTTCCGCCCTCACTGTAAAGGCAGCTGTGGGCAGCAGAGAGATTACATCATCTCTCTGCTGCCTGATTCTGGGACATAGCAAGAGACCACCTTAGCAGGAAAGTGACACAGCAGGTATCAATCCGCATCTGGTGACAGGCGACGTGGCAAGTGACAATGCGCAACGTGTGGCAAGTGACAATCCGCAACGTGTGGCAGGTGACGTGGCAAGTGACAATTCACAATGTGTGGCAGGTGACGTGGCAAGTGAAAATCCACAACGTGTGGCAGGTGACGTGGCAAGTGACAATCCACAACGTGTGGCAGGTGACGTGGCAAGTGACAATTCACAACGTGTGACAGGTGACGTGGCAAGTGACAATTCACAGCCTGTGGCAGGTGACATGGCAAGTGACAATCCGCATCTGGTGACAGGTGACGTGGCAAGTGACAATCCGCATTTGGTGGCAGGTGGCGCGGCAAGTGACAATTCGCAGCATGTGACAGGTGACGTGGCAAGTGACAATTCACAACGTGTGGCAGGTGATGTGACATTTCGCTTCTGGTGACAGGTGACGTGGCAAGTGACAATCCACAATTGGTGGCAGGCGACGTGGAAAGTGACACACTCAGGGCTCCCATTGATTCTGCATTATGGTGAGTTGAACTATTTAACTTTATATTACAATGTAAGAATAGAAATAATGCGCTTCAATCATCCTGACACCATAATAACCATGGTGCCGTGATGATTGAAGCGCCAACACCAGCCGTTTCCCCGATAAATTGCCCGCAAAAAAAGGTATTTTCTGGCAGCGCCCCTCCCGAGACTAGACTCTGGATCCGCCTCTGTATCCCCCCAGCACTGTGACCCCTTTACACCGCAGATATCCCCGCAGAACTCTGACCCCTCTACACCCCAGATATCCCCCCAGAACTGTGACCCCTCTACACCACAGAAATCCCCCAGCAGTCTGATTTCTCTACACCCTAGATATTCCCCAACACTCTGACCCCTCCACACTCCAGATATTCCCCCAGCACTCTGACCCCTCTACACCCCAGATATCCCCCCAGAACTCTGACCCCTCTACACCCCAGATATCCCCCCAGAACTCTGACCCCTCTACACCCTAGATATTCCCCCCAGCACTGTTACCATATACCATAAGATATCCCTAGTATTGTGACCCCACTACATCCCTGATACCCCCTACACTGTGGCCTCTCTACATCCCTGTAGCTACCCCAAGCATTGCTATCCCCTATACACCCCAGATCCCCCCTCAGCATTGTTTTCCCCCATAGATCCCCCAGCACCATTATTCCATCCATGTAGTACCCCCTTTTCCAGTGGAGATACAGTGCATGTGAACTTTTGGCTCTGTGCCCACCTCCAGCACTGGATACACCTATACCAATCAAGTAGGCAGAAGGAAGGGTGGAGGAGGGAGCATACCTCCGGGCATTCCAAGCCCTTCGGTGCAAACAGTGCTGGATAGCTGGGCTCACCATGACACCATCCACAATGCTACTTCGAGTCCCGAGAATTCAAGCTGCATGGGGCGGGGTCAGAGCATCACTGACGCTCTGGCCCTACCCCTCCCTGCTGACTGTAAAATAATAGGTATCGTTCTGCACGGCGCACCACTGCCAGCCTGCCTCCCCTGTTTATCCATCACTCTCAGTGCCATCATGGGGCCCCCAATTTTGGGGCAGCGTGGGCTCAAGGACCAGCTGCTTTGGGGAAAGTTCAGGGAGCCCCTATGCAGCTGGAGTCCCTGGGCAGTGCCCACTCATTAAGACAGCCCTGCGAAGAGGACTATGAACCCTGGAACTCTAAAGGCCCTAAAAAAGCGTCAGAACTTTTTAAACCAAACTCGACTCAAATCCTTCAGTGAAATATCAAAAGAGTATGATTCTTCAAACGATGCTTCAACCAAAAAGGAAATCCATTTCAACATTCAATTATTGACCAAACCACTGAGCATTCAGCATACTCTATATCAAAACTATATGCTCCTCTAAACTTCAATTTTTCAAAACCTCAAGGACATTCTATCTTAGCAAAAAGATTTTGAAGATGAAAAAATCTGAGAGAAGATCTTAAACGGATACCTTACGATTTGTCACCTTATAATAAAGGAAAATTGGAGGGAAACCTAATTCAAACTTATACACAAAGCTTGCGTTCCATTTCTGTTTAACCACTTAAGGACCGAGCCTCTTACTGAGATTTGGTGTTTACAAGTTAAAAACATTTTTTTTTTGCTAGAAAATTACTTAGAACCTCCAAACATTATATATATTTTTTTCTAACACCCTAGAGAATAAAATGGCGGTCGTTGCAATACTTTCTGTCACATCGTATTTGCACAGCGGTCTTACAAGCGCACTTTTTTGGGAAAAAAATACACTTTTTTTAAAATTAAAAAATAAGAGTAAAGTTAGCCCAATTTTTTTTATATTATAAAAGATAATGTTATGCTGAGTAAATTGATACCCAACATGTCATGCTTCAAAATTGCGCCCGCTCGTGGAATGGTGACGGACTTTTCCCCTAAAAATCTCCATAGGCGACGTTTAAAAAATTCTACAGGTTGCATGTTTTGAGTTACAGAGGAGGTCTAGGGATAGAATTATTGCTCTCGCTCTAACGATCAGGTACCTCACATGTGTGGTTTGAACACTACTTTCATATGCGGGCGCTACTCTTGTATGCGTTCGCTTCTGCACGCGAGCTTGGCGGGACGGGGCGCGTTTAAAATTTTTTTTTTATTATTTATCTTACCTTTTTATTTTTTTATTTTTACACTGTTTTAGAAAAAAAAAAAAAGTCGTGGCACTTTTATTCCTATTACAAGGAATGTAAACATCTCTTGTAACAGAAATAAAGCTTGACAGGTCCTCTTAAATATGAGATCTGGGGTCAAAAAGACCTCAGATCTCATATTTACACTAAGATGCAATAATAAAAAAAAATAATTAAATGTCATTTGAAAAAAAAAAAAGTTCCTTTAAGTGCTATGGGTGGAAGTGACATTTTGACATTGCTTCTGCCCTGCAATGATATGGCGACAGGTGGGGGGCAATCTCGTCTTCACGCCTAACAGGGAGAAGAACCCGATAGCCTCCGCCGCTATCGACCACTCTGATAAGCGGCGGAGGGCTCCCGCCGCCAATAAAAACGATCTTGCGGCGAATCCGAAGCAGAGACCACTTTTATCTGAAAGCGGACCGCCCGCTGAAGAAGAGGATACCAGGATTATGGCAGCTAGCTGCTGCCATAACAATGATATTCCTCTTCAAAGCAGCGACGTAAAACGACAGCGGGTGGTCTGTAAGTGGTTAATAAACAAGACCTTTCAGCTGCTACTTGCTCGTGGTGCAAGTCCTTCCGACCTTCTCTCTCACATCCTTTCTGGGAATGCCCAGAGATATCAACATTCTGTGACCGAATCCTCAGTTATATCTTTGGCATCACTTCAACACAGATAGCTAAACATCCGATGTTATGTCTTTTTGGTCACGATGACATTCCGGAATACGCTAATCCTTTGTCTGCTGACAGCATGTAAAGCCATCGTAAAATCCTGGACGGTCCCTGCTCCACCATCACTCTCAATAAAAAGATCTGAAAATGCTTCTATATTTTGAAAAACTGGACATATCAAACCACTCTTTCAACTCAATAAACTGCTTTTTTAAAAGATGGTAAACATTCATGGAAAGTTTTCCGACTAATGTCGTGTACATACGGGCGGACTTTTCGACCGGACTGGTCCGACGGGATGAATCCGTCGGACAATCCGACCGTGTGTGGGCTTCATCGGACCTGCAGTTGACTTTTGCGGGCGAAAATCAGACGGACTTTAGATTTGAAACATGTTTCAAATCTTTCCAACTCGAGTCCGGTCGAAAAGTCCGCTCGTCTGTATGCTAGTCCAACGGACAAAAACCGACGCTAGGGCAGCTATTGGCTACTGGTTATCAACTTCCTTATTTTAGTCCAGTCGTACATCATCACGTACAAATCAGTCGGACTTTGGTGTGATCATGTGTAGGCAAGTCCGTTCATTCGGAAGCCCGTCTAAAGTCCGTCGGAAAGACCGTCGGACCTTTGATGCCGAAAAGTCCGCCCGTGTGTACACGGCATAACAACGAAAAAACACAAATTATGACAACGTTTAAATACTCTGAGTGGTGTAATAAAGTCTTTCTCTCTAATTCACTGGGCAGGTTGGAACTGAGATAAATTATCTACAACATGCCCTTAGCCCTCTGCAAATCCCTTTGGAAATGATCCCATTGCTGCACATCTTGTCTCTAGACTGAAATTACACTTTCTTACACATAGGTACAACAGTTTCGTTCATTACTTTTCCTTCTCTTTTTATTTTTATATGTTTTGTTTTTTATTCCTTATTTTTATATTTTTGTTTTTATTTTATTCCTATTTTATACTTTATTACACTCTAAAATACACAGTTATGCCCCGTACACACGATCAGATTTTCTGACAACAAATGTTGGATGTGAGCTTGTTGGTTGAAAGTCCGACTGTGTTTATGCTCCATCGAACATTTGTTGTCGGACTTTCCGCCAACAAAAGTTGGCTAGCAGGTTCTCAAATTTTCCGCCAACAAAATTTTGTTGTCGGAATTTCCGATCGTGTGTACACAAGTCTGACGCACAAAAGTTCACACAAGCAGAAGGAGCTGCGCTGGCTATTGAACTTCCTTTTTCTCGGCTCGTCGTACGTCTTGTATGTCACCACGCTCCCACGTTCGTAATTGTTGGCCAACATTTGTGTGACCGTGTGTATGCAAGACAAGTTTGAGCCAACATCCTTCTAACAAAAATCCACGGTTTTGTTGTCCGAAAGTCTGATTGTGTGTACTCAGCATTAGAATGGGTTTTTGACAAGGAATCTAGAATTGTTAAAATGTTAAACTTTAATATGGTCTAACTGTTCATCCATTCTTAACAATTACTATTACGTTAAAGCGGGGGTTCACCCACACCGCCAAAAAAAAAAATATTAAAAGCCAGCAGCTACAGATACTGCAGCTGCTGACTTTTAATACATGGCCACTTACCTGTCCCAGGGTCCAGCGATGTCGGCAGGGGACGCCGAGAACCCTCTCGGTTCTCGGCAGCTGCCGCCGCCATCCTAGGTTAGGTAATCAGGAAGTGAAGCGTTGCGGCTTCACTTCCCGGTTCCCTACTGCGCATGCGCGAGTTGCGCTGCGCGTCCCTAGTGGTCCCCGCTCTCTCCTGGGAGCTGTGTGTTCCCAGGAGACAGCGCGGTGGGGACGGGAAGAGGCATAGACTCCCATGGGAGTCTATGCCGGAAGTGGGTGCAAATACCTGTCTTAGACAGGTATCTGCACCCCCCTCCCCCTTGAAAGGTGCCAAATGTGACACCGGAGGGGGGGAGGGTTCCGAAAAGCGGAAGTTCCATTTTTGTGTGGAACTCCGCTTTAAGAGTACAAATTATTATTATCAGACGAACCGCACATACTGTATTTACCATTCTTCAAATATAAGCGTTATTTGACACATTCTGTATGATAATTTCTTGTTTGTACAAATTATCCGAAAAACAATAAAAATTATTGAAAAAAAAAACAATCACTTACTTCTCCTGCCAAGGACTACATGTCCCATGATGCACTGCTCCTCACATATTCACAAATTCTCAGGCACTTACTGACATGTATGAACGGCATACTGATCTGTATGCGTGCTGCACTGTGTACACTGACATGTATGGATGGTGCACTGAGCTGTACATGGGTTGCACTGTATTTTCTGATATGTAAAGAAATAATGCATTCTGTATGCAGGCCAACTAATCAACTGACCATCTAAGTTGACAACTATTTTCATAATTGATTATAATCGATTATGTTGATTAGTTGTTTCAGCCCTAATCATGCCATTTAAGAAGATCCAATGAGTAAAATAATAGTAAAAATACTAGTAATGGTAATGGATTGGATATGTATTGTACAATAGATTCTGATTTTATATTTGGTACAATGTATGCACAGAAGATCCATTCCACTGCATTATAATTACTATAATTAAAAGGCAGCTCACCTTCTCATCAACAAGGAATGTAATCTATGAAAATAAAGGTGTCAGTTTTATTAGGTAGGTTAGTGCAAGAGCTAAGATGAGCACACAAAGTGCAGTAATAGTAACCCATACCAAATCATTACATTCATTTTTCTGTAGAGATAGATTAGTGGAAGGTTATTTCAAGTTGATTAATATGAAACGAGAATAACTTTAACCACCTCAATACCGGGCACTTTCACCCCCATCCTAACCAGACCATTTTTCAGCTTTCAGAGCTGTCACACTTTGAATGACAATTGCACAGTCATGCAACACTATACCCATATGAAATTGTTATAATTTTATTCACACAAATAGAGCTTTCTTTTGGTGATATTTAATCACTGCTGGGTTTTTTATATTAAAAAAAAAAAAAGACTGAAAATTTTGAGGAAAAAAAACGTTTTTCTTAGTTTTTGTCAGTAAATTTTGTAAATAAGTAATTATTCTCCTTCACTGATGTGCTCTGGTAAGGCTGCAGCGATGGGCACTGATAGGCTGCAATAATGGGCACTGACGAGGTGGCACTTATGGGCACTAATTAGGTGGCACTGATGAGAAGGCACTAATATGCCGCACTTATGGGCACTGATATGTGGCACTGATGAGCACTGATAGGCAGCACTGATGGGGAACTGGTGGGCACTGATAGGTGGCACTGGTGGGCACTGATAGGCGGCACTGGTGGCCACTGATGGGCATTGATGGGTTGCACTGATGGGCAGCACTGATAAGCTGCACCGATGGCCACTAAAAGCCATCACTAATGGGTACTGATTGGAGGCACTGGTGGGCACTGATTGCTGGCACTGGTGGGCACTAATTGCTGGCACTGGTGGGCACTAATTGCTGGCACTGGTGGCATTTCATTGTAATCAGGGCACTGATGACCAGTGCCCTGATTACCTCCCTTGCTGTCTCCTGTGAGGAGGTGCCACTGATCGGCTCTCCTCGCCACACAATCTGTCGGTGTAAGGCGATGAGAGCCGATTACCGGCACTTCCGTGTTTACATGTGACCAGCTGTGATTGGACCACATCAGCGGCTCTTTACAGAGACCGGGGTCGGTCGTTCGGGTGCGTGTCATATAACGTCCACCCAGTACGAGAGCCGCACTGTCCCTCCGTCATTTGACGGTGGGCGGGCGGCAACTGTTTAATTTGTATATCATAACTGGCTCTTGCCATATTCTTGCCATATCTTCCCCAAAACAAAATGTTTTTTGGTGATTATACAAGAGCTGAGGAAGCTCTGTCAGTTAACATTGTCCCCTCCCCCCCCCCCCCCCGCTGTCAAGAGGGAACAAAGATTTTTCAATGGAGTTGAAAATGTCACATTTTTTCAAATTTGCAAAATTTGTTCCTAACTGTGTATGATCATAACTATGGAACGGTAAGTTTACCCTATAACAAATTTGGCCCTCACTAATGGGGCCTACACATTATATGATAATCGAGGGAAAATTCAGAATACGGGACGATTATAAGATTTTCGTATAGTGTGTACACAAATTTCAAGAGACATTTCAGGCCTTCCAAAAGAAAACGACTGAAGGAGAAAACTGCACAATTTTTCCTGTTACTAAACAGACTATTTTGTGTAATGTATACAGGTTTCGTACAATAAAACATCACATTAAAAATATTGTACATGATCGAAAAAAAAGTTACAACCCAGAACATCCCTTGCTTTCCTAGAAATGTAAAACTCCAATTCAGCCACAAGATGGTGCTGTGGGTATAGGAAGTATGTGATCTGCAGCACCAATCGGATAAATAAATAGCTCCTGGGATGGTGCAATTCTAGACTCTCTTCCCTGATCTTCCCATTGGGATCTTCCCAAAGACTCATATGCCAAGAAATACAGTAATTATTCTGGTTGTTGGGTTTGCCAAAAGAAGCGCATTTCCCATTAAGGGAGATCTAAGCAAGTTACAAAACATTTTTACTGCAATATATTTCCACATATTTCCAGCCACGGTCATGCAAATCTAAACACGTATATTACTTTTTTTTGTCTAAATCTGGAGTTCTTTTAAGTGTGGAGAAGGCATATGACCAACCGCCTTTGTGCGTTCAGTCAGCAGTAGATGCTGAGTGTTTATAGGGTAAGGGCTCATTTACACTTGCTTCGGCTTCAACACACATTAAGGGCTGGTTTACACTAGCTTCAAAACATGGCTTTGGACACGCTTTGATTAAGCTCTCTGAACGCCATTTAAAGCCCCTGTCACTAAATAAAATGGTCAGCTTACAGTCCTGTTTACACCTGCTTTTGCTTGGTGCTTCGATGAGGCTTCGGTGGGGCTTTGGTCAAGCTTCAATGGGGCTTCGACGGGGCTTCAGTGGGGCTTTGGTGAGGCTTTGTGGGGCTTCGTTGGGACTTCAGTGAGACTTCAAGCGGGCTTTGCCATAGACTTCTTTGGAGGCTTTGAAGAAGCTTTGAAGCACCACTGAAGATATACGGGGTATAATTTTTGAAGTGAAGCTGAAGCAAAGCAAAGTAAAAGCAAGGTGTAAACAGGACCTTAAGCTAACCATTTTATTTAGTGACAGGAGCTTTGACTAGCATTCAGAGAGCTTTGACAAACCCTGTCCGAAGCCTTGTTGATGCCAAAGCAAGTGTAAATGAGCCCTAACGGCTAGTTTACACTTGCTTCAAAACAAGGCTTCAGACAGGCTTTGATAAAGCTCTCTGAACGCCAGTCAAAGCCCCTCTAAATAAAATGGTTAGCTTACAGTCCTGTTTACACCTGCTTTTGTTTACTTTGCTTCAGCTTCATTCAAAAATTATACCCCATGAAGCTTTTTCCTGGCTTTTCCGGCCAGGATTTTTTTTTTTTAAGTCAGCAGCTACAAACACTGTAGCTGCTGACTTTAAATAAGTACACTTACCTGTCCTGGGTGCCCGCGATGTCGGCCGTCTGGGGCCAACCCGTCCCTCGGTCCCGGCACCGCCATCCTAACTAAGGGCTACAGGAAGTGGAGCCTTGCAGCTTCACTGCCAGTTTCCTACTGTGCACGCGCGAGTGGCGTGGCGCTCTGTGAATGGCCCCGTAGTTTTCTGGGAACACACACAGTTCCCAGAAGGCAACGGGGCCGCTCACCGAGGAGCAGAACACGCCGCGAAATAGGAAGAGGCAGATTAGGAAGACTGCCTAGCAACAAGGTTTCAGATAAGTTTAAAAAAAATAATTTTTTCAAATTTTTTTTTCAATTTTTTTACGATTTTTCACGCTATCTTTTATTTTAGGGTAGCCCTCCACTTTAAGTAGTTCTTCAAAGCAACTTCAAAGCCTCCATAGAAGTCTATGGCAAAGATTGCTTAAAGCTCCACCGAAGCCTCGTTGAAGCCCCACGAAGCCTCACCGAAGCCCCATCAAAACTTCACGGAAGCCCCAACAAAGCTCCACCAAAGCCCTATCAAAGCTTCACTGAAGCCCCAACAAAGCTCCACAAAAGCCTCATTGAAGCTCCACGGAAGCCTCATCGAAACACAAAGCAGTTGTAAACAGGACTGTAAGCTAACCATTTTATTTAGTGACAGGGGCTTTGACTAGCATTCAGAGACCTTTAACAAAGTGTGTCCGAAGCCATGTTTTGAAGCAAGTGTAAACTAGCCCTAACATGTGTACTTTTCCCATAATTAATGCAATACAGGTGCATCTCAAAAAAATGTGAATATCATCAAAAAGGTAATTTATTTCAGTAATTCTATTCAAAAAGTAAAACTCATATATTATATGGATTCATTACACATGCATTTCTTTTTATTTTGATGATTATGGCTTACAGCTAGTAAAATCCCAAAATTCAGTATGGGCTCATTTACACTTGTTTCGGTTTCAACCAGGCTTTGTTAAAGCTCTCTGAATGCTAGTCAAAGCTCCTGTCACTAAATAAAATGGTTAGCTTACAGTCCTGTTTACACCTTGCATTTGCTTTGCTTTGCTTCGGCTTCGCTTCAAAAATGATACCTGTAGCACCCTGGGGTTTAGGCAGGGAGCTCCTCACCAAATTCCTTAGCAGGGGTAGCTACCATATTTAAATTGTTAGAGATCCATTGATTTCTCCCTAAGTTTGGCCTTGTTGTACTTTTCTCTTCTATCACTGGGTGGCCGGGTACTTGGTGGTACTAGATATGAGAGGACAACTCAAGGTCAGGTTATGGGTATATGGGGTATCTCAGCCAATGGGCAGGGGTTTTCTTGAATCCCTTGGCCTGCTGGGAGAACCTATATATTCGGGAGAGGTCAGGTGATCTGTGTTCTGTGCCACCCGGACTGCCGTCTGGGTGTCATCTGCCCCGAGCTGCTAGGCTGGAGATTGGGCCTATCTGAGCGGAATCTGGCTGCCAGGCTGTGTGAGGGCCTATATAAAAGTAAGAGGGCAGCGCAGGGTTGCGACTGCGGCATGCAGTCCAACCAAAAGTGACAGTTCTGCCGGCCGGAGAACCTGTCGTGGTCGGAGGTAGAAGGGAAGCTGTTGCCACTAAGGGACCAACCATCTTTACCAGGGACCACAGTGAGTAACTGAAGCAAGTACCGGAACAGTATTGTCACTGCATGGGCACGGTGGAAACATCAGGCGGTGATCAAGTCAGGGACCCAACCAGTGGAGGTGATGCTTGCAGAGCAGCCTTGTGTGCCAAGCTAGGGATCGATCCAGTCAGCAGGGGTGAAGCTTGAAGGCATCTGAAGTGCCAAGCTAGGGACCCAACAGGGAAGCATGGGTGACGCTTGAGGGAGATACCACTGCAAAAGCCTTGAGGAGCTCATGAGATTCAGAGTTAGTGAATCAGAGGGTCCAGTGAGAGACCAGGAGCTCAAGGGGCTGAAGAACTACAAGTAAAAGTTGTAGTAAAGCTGAGAGAACTGTTATGTTTGAATTAGGAACTGTTAAGTACTGTAGCCATAGGTGACAGCAAACCTGCACGTGCAGAAGTGGCACCTTGCTGGGGCCTTTCCCTGTACGGCTGTCCTCCTATTGAAGTCTCTGAGTCTGCCTATTGAAATTGCAACTACTTAAGGGTGTCATGGCCCCAACCCTCTTTCCCTTGCAAAATATAAAAGGACTGTTAAAAGAAATAAACCCTCTTTTGCATCCAAGAAGTGTCTGACGCCCAATGACTTTTACCACCTGTGCACCCACCATGCCTCACAACCCACTACATATTGAAGGATGTCAGCGGTCTGTGGCCTCAAAGGCTCTCATTAGACTGGAAGAGGTTAGAGATTCTGCTACATACCCCATGTAGCTTTAGTGGTGCTTCAAAGCGTCTTCAAAGAGTCTTCAAAGCCTCCATAGAAGTCTATGGCAAAGCTCGCCTGACGCCTCATCAAAGCCCCACGAAGCCTCATAGAAGCCCCATCGAAGCTCCACCAAAGCCTCATCAAAGCCCCACCAAAGCCTCATCGAAGCACCAAACAAAAGTAAGGTGTAAACGGGACTGTAAGCTAACCATTTTATTTAGTGACAGGGGCTTTGACTGGCGTTCAGAGAGCTTTAACAAAGCATGTCCGGAGCTATGTTTTGAAGCAAGTGTAAACTAGCCCTATCTCAGAAAAGTAGAATACTGTGAAAAAGTTTAATATTGTAGACTCATGGTGTTGCACTCTAATCAGCTAATTAACTCAAAACACATGTAAACGTTTCCTTAGCTTTTACAGTAAATGGTCTCTCTGATTGTTCAGCAGGTTACACAATCATTGGGAAGACTGCTGACTTGACAGTCGTCCAGAAGACAGTCATTGACACCCTCCACAAGGAGGGTAAGTCACAAAAGGCCATTGCTAAAGAAGCTGGCTGCTCACAGAGTGCTGTATCCAAGCATATTAATGGAAAGTTGAGTGGAAGGAAAAAGTGTGGTAGAAAAAGGTGCACAAGCAACAGGGATAACCTCAGCCTTGAGAGGATTGTGAAGCAAAGGTCATTCAAGAATTTGGGGGAGATTCACAAGGAGTGGACTACAGCTGGTGTCAGCGCTTCAAGAGCCACCATACACAGACATGTCCAAGAAATGGGCTACAACTGTCGCATCCCTTGTGTCAAGCCACTCCTTAACCAGAGACAAGTCAGAGGCATCTTACCTAGGCTAAGGAGTAAAAAGGACTTGACTGTTGCTCAGTGGCCCAAAGTCCTCTTTTCTGATGGGAGAAAATTTTGCATTTCATTTGGAAAGCAAGGTCCAAGAGTCTGGAGGAAGAGTGGAGAGGTCCAGAATCCAAGTTGCATGAGGTCCAGTGTGAAGTTTCCACAGTCAGTGATGATATGGGGAGCCATGTCATCTGCTGGTGTTGGTCCACTGTGTTTTATCAAGTCCAAAGTCAGCGCAGACCTCTACTAGGAAATTCTAGAGCACTTCATGCTTCCCTCCGCTGACCAGCTATATGGAGATCCTGATTTCATTTTCCAGCAGGACTTGGCATCTGCCCACACTGCCAAAAGTACCAATAGCTGATTTAATGATCATGGTATCACTGTGCTTGATTGGCCAGCAAACTCTCCTGACCTAAACCCCACAGAGAATCTGGGGGCTATTGTCAAGAGGAAGATGAGAGACACCAGACCCAACAATGCAGACAAGCTGAAGGCCGCTATCAAAGCAACCTGGGCTTCCATAACACCTCAGCAGTCACACAGGCTGATCGCCTCCATGCCACGCCGCATTGATGTACATGCAAGAGGAGCCCCAACTAAGTATTGAGTGCATACTATACTGTACATGGACATACTTTTCAGTAAGCCAACATTTCTGTATCAATAATCCTTTTTTTTTAAATTAATTTAATTTAAATATGTAATATTCAAATTTTCTGAGATACTGAATTTTGGATTTTCACTAGCTGTAAGACATAATCATAAAAATAAAAAAATGATTGAAATACATCACTCAGTGTGTGACGTATCTATATAAAATATATAAGTTTCACTTTTTTATTTGAATTACTGAAATAAATGAACTTTTTGATAATATTCAAATTTTTTTGAGATGCAGCTCAATATATTTTGTATTCAGTGGAAGCAGCTATCCTGTAAATAATTAAATAAAAAATAAATTAAATAAAAAAAATCTTCTGCTAGCTGTGACTTTACCTTTAAGGCCGGGTTCACGCTATTGCAAATTGGATGCAGGGATCCCGCATCCAATTTCGCAATAGCAGGAGAATTTGACAGGCTCCCTATGGAGCCGATTTACATATCTCCAATGTGGCTCCGGTGCGAATTTGCACAGTGCCCTGTTTGTCTTTTTGGTCCACAGTGCCCTGTGCGTCTTTTAGTCCGTTTCAGGTCCCAATTCAGCCCAAAATTTTGGCTGAAATCGGACCTGGAAATGTAAACCAGGACACACAGGACCCCTGCTAGGTGCCGCATTGGCATCCAGTGTGAACCGAGCCTAAAGGAGAAGTATGGCCAAATTTTTTTGGCCATACTTCACCTATAGATTGCAGGAGTGCAGTTTGTTCTGCACTCCTGTGACATGTTTTCAGCAGACAGTGGGCTAAAGCTGCTATCGACTGACGTCACTCAGCCGGTCTGGGCTCAGAATCCCGACCATATGCTGAGAGCTTGAGCCAGTCCCTCCTGCCCCCTCCACAATCCAGTTCTCTATTGAGCGCTGAAAGGGAGAGCAGAGAGCCGGCGACTGACATGCATGGCTCTCTGCTCAGAGCAGAGGGGAGAACTGAGCGATCAGCGGTGTTCTCTTTGCAGAGCCGGTGGGGGACAGATACAGCATCAGATAGATGCTGAGTCCACCTAGATGAGTATAAATGCTTTTTAAATCCTAAACTTTTCTTTTAATATGGTCTTCCTTTCTATTGGTTCTTTCCAGCTTCTGGGTTTTGTCTGTTGATAGTAGGCAGACTATGACTTTGTAAACCAAGATATTTTTTTTCCTCCCTTTCCTCCGGGATGTGAATTGCAACCTCCCTCCCCATGTGATGACTAGTTCCTGAGTCTCAGCCGATGCCAGTGATTTTCAACTACAAACAGCAATGGCAGCCATTAGCTTTTATTTCTTAGAAACAAGCAAGTGTCCTGGTTGTCATCTTGTCATATTACCCTGCTTCTGTAAAATGAGAATATCTTCAGCTGGTAAAGCTAAGGCCAGATAAGGGCCAGCAAATGGCCACATCTGGCCTTTGGATCGCAGTTTTGAAGACCACTGATATTGTCAGGGCTGGGCTCAGCCCTTCCTTCTCAAATCTGGCTGCTCAGCTGTCGGATAATTGCCAGCTCCTATCTCTCCTCAGTGACTCAACTGTTGATGATATCCTGCTCATCAGTCCTGCCTACTTAAGCCGTCCAGTCCAGATGATCTCTGCCTTCGCCTTGGTCACATCTCTAGAGACACTCTCCTGTGTTCTCATTAAAGACTTGCTTGGCTGACATTCCTTCTGGCTCCAGATCCTGCTTGCTGTTCTACTACGCTCATCTCTGGCTCCCTGACATTTTGGCTTGTCTGACTATCCGATCCGATTCCTGAACTGGCTATGTTTTGACTACATTTACTCTGTTTACCTTTTTTTTATTATTATTAAACAAGTGTGATTTAACTGTACTTCTGTCTCGGTCTGATTCATGGTTTCTGACTGTAGGCGAAGGCCATGAATTCAGAAGATGCAGTGAATCCACGTGTTGGTAATATTTTTTCCAGATTGGATGAGCAGGATCACCGCATGGATCAGTTTGCCATGGCGTTACAAATGCTCCTGAGTTGCACGGCTCACCTGGAATCTCCCACTGTGGCTGCTCCGGTACAACCTGTGTTGCAGGCCATCCCTGCTGCTGCTCCAGTCTCTGTGCAGGCACCCGCCTCGAGTATTACCTCTATATGAAGTATGTCTGGTTCCGCTCCGCTTCCCCAGCGATTTGGGGGTGATCCAGTCCAATGCAGAGAGTTTCTCAACCAGGTTGAGATATACTTTGAGATGCTGCCCCAGGCGTTTTTTCACGGATAGAAGCAAAGTAGGTTTCGTGATATCTTTCCTTTCTGAGAGAGCCTTGGCCTGGGCAAACCCTCTATGGGAGACGCAAAAACCTGTTGTCTTGAGCTACCCTGAGTTTGTGACTTCTTTTGAAACGTGTATAAACTTAAAAAAAATATTTCCTTATAATTTATTGAGGGGCACAGGAATTTAGTAATTCTTGGACATTTGGGTTGTACTGCTGTCTTCAGGTGGCCAGAACACTAAAAAACCAAAAAACATTTATTTTATTGGTCTGTGCATAATTATTGAAGCCATCTGCATGTAGAGGCTCTAATGCCGCGTACACACGATCGGAATTTCCGTCAGAAAAAACTTGGATGGTTTTTCCTACGGAATTCTGCTCAAGCTTGCCTTGCATATACACGGTCACACAAAAGTTCTCTGAACTTTCGACCGTCAAGAACGCGGTGACGTACAACACTACGACGAGCCGAGAAAATGAAGTTCAATGCTTCCGAGCATGCGTCAAATTGTTTCCGAGCATGCGTGATTTTTTTGCGCGTCCGAATTACATACAGACGAACGCATTTTCGTATAGGAACTTTTCCTGAACCGAAAAATAGAGAACATGCTCTCAATCTTTTGCTGGCTGGAATTCCGCCAGCAAAAGACCGATGGAGCATACACACGGTCACATTTTCCGACAAATAGCTCTCATTGGAGTTTTGCTGGCGGCATTTCCGATCGTGTGTATGCGGCATAAGAGTGTTCCAGCACAATCCATGACAGAATCTAATTCTGACTCAACTGTACCTCCACCATGAAAACTGTCTGAGGCTCCTATTACCGTCTCTGATTCAGATTTAGAGTCATCACAGCCTTCTACTGTAGAGCAGTATTTCAGCAAATTTCATATGACTTTACAAAAATTTCTTGGTATTCTGATTGATGTAGTGTGTTAAACCCTGCATTTGGTATGTAAAACATTACTCTCTGAAGATGGGAAACAACCTGTAGGGTCAAGGCTTCCTCATGACAATGTAAAAGAGTTTCTTTTCACTTTGAAAGGGAATTTATGTATGATGTTTCCATATATAGGTTTAGGTTTGGTCAGAGACTTGTTATTGTTTGTGCTGTATGTTTCATAGCTATACCTTTAATAGCTGTGGCTGGGGTGGGAGAACATTCAGGAAGGAGGTACATGAATCTGGCATAAGCACAATCGCTTTTGGCTACTACACCCTGTATGAATTCCCCAGTATCTTCAGGGTCCTGCCTGTCCCTGGTCCATCTTATGTTCTTCACATTTTTCAACAATGCACTTACATTTATATAGATTCCATCAAGACTGAGGATTTACAGACCATGGAGTCGATTCACGAAAGAGTTAAATAATGGCTAATCTTATGCATTATAAATTAGGCATGCGGTAACAATTGTGCAAGTGTTCAATTCACTAAGAATTTGTAGGTAAATTACCTGTAGCACCCTAGTGTTTAGGCAGAGTTGCTATCAAATTTAGTTTGCCAGGTAGTATTTGTCCTGGCTAATTGTTAGAAGATCCACTGATTCCTCTCTAATTCTGGAATTGCTGCACCTTTTCTCTTTTGTCACTAGGTGGTACTGTGGCTGGTTACATTAGATCTGCAAGGGCATAGCAAGATCAGGTTATGAATGGATGGGGTGTCTCAGCCAAATGGCAGGGGTTCCTTTAGTCCCTTGGCCTGCTGGGAGAGCCTATTTATTTGAGTGTCAGGTGATTGTGGTTCTGTGCCACCTGAATGGCTGTCTAGGTGGATGTGTCTTACAGTATGTCACCCTGGGTTGCTAGGCCGGAAGCCAGAGGCCTATCCCGGGGACACCTGGCTGCTAGGCTGCCTGGGGCCTATCCAGGAGCAGGAGAAGCAGCGTAGGGTTGGGACTGCAGGATTGGAGTCCAACCGAGTTGTAAAGGTTCAGCTGGACGGGGAACCATTTGTGGTTGGAGATAAAGGGAAAGCAGTCGCCACCTTATTACCGGAAACTACTGTGAGTAAGCTCGAGCTACCAGAGCAGTCTTCTCACCAGCCGGGGACGATGAAGAAGTGGGAAAGCTTAAGTGAGTGCCTAGCCAGGGACCCAGCAGGTTAGCAGGGGTGACGCTTGAGGAGTATACAGTGGGTTAGCTGTGGAAGAGCTCAAAAGATCCAGTGACGACTGGGATCTGGAAGTCTACTGAGAGACTGGCAGCTCAGTGAGTTAAGACCTACAGTGGGATACTGTGAGATAAGAGAAGAACTATTCTGTGTTACCAAGAGTTATATACGATTACCTTTAGTGACTGTTACAAGTTCAGTTGCCATAGGAGACAGCGGTCCTACCTATACAGATGTGGCATCTGGCTGGAGGCCTTTCCCTGTATAGCTGACTACCTATAGTGTCCTGGAGTCTGCCAATTATCATTGCATGTACCTACGGGCAGGGGCGTTGCTAGGTGGCAAAAAGACCAGGGGCTTCAGCCCGAAGTCAGAGCCCGGCACCGGGGGGGATGATGGGGTGGCGGGCGGTGGGATTGTATGGGGGGGGTGTTACCTACCTGACACGCACTGATCTACCTGACCCACACTGACCTACCTGGCTGACATACACTGACCTACCTGACACGCACTGACTGCTGATCTAATGGGTCACCAGCAGTCAGCACCCCCTCTACATTAGCTCAGAGTCCCCTTACATCAGCATCCCTCTCTATTAGATCAGTGACCCCTCCCCCCATCAGTGTCCCCTGCCCCTTAAGACCCCCATTAGACTGCTTTACCGAGAGCCATTTAGAGTCAGGAAGTGACTCTAGAGAGAGAAGGAGGTAAGGGGGGTGAGTGAAAGGGGGGAGGAGGCAGGAGAGAGAGAGGGGGTGGCTGACACAGAGGCGGGGGGGTGCTGACAGAGGGGGGTGTTGACAGAGGGGGGGTGCACTGCTGACAGAGAGGGGGTGCTGACAGAGGGGGTGGGCTGACAGAGGGGGGTGCACTGTTGACAGAGAGGGGGGGTGCTGACAGAGAGGGGGGGTGCTGACAGAGAGGGGGGGTGCTGACAGAGAGGGTGTGGGCTGACAGAGGGGGGGTGCTGAGAGAGAGGGGGGACGCTGAGAGAGAGGGGGGACGCTGAGAGAGAGGGGGGTGCTGACAGAGAGGGGGAGTGCTGACAGAGAGGGGGAGTGCTGACAGAGAGGGGAGGTGCTGACAGAGAGGGGAGGTGCTGACAGAGAGGGGAGGTGCTGACAGAGAGGGGAGGTGCTGACAGAGAGGGGGGGTGCTGACAGAGAGGGGGGGTGCTGATAGAGAGGGGAGTGCTGACAGAGTGGGGGGGTGCTGACAGGGTGTGGGCTGACGGGGGGGTGCTGAGAGAGAGAGGAGGTCGCTGAGAGAGAGGAGGTCGCTGATAGAGAGGGTGTGGGCTGACAGAGAGGGGGGTGCACTGCTGACAGAGAGGGGGGGCGGGCTGACAGAGAGGGGTGGTGCTGACAGAGAAGGGAGGTGCTGACAGAGGAGGGGGGTGCTGACAGAGAGGAGAGGTGCTGACAGAGAGGGGAGGTGCTGACAGAGAGGGGAGGTGCTGACAGAGAGGGGAGGTGCTGACAGAGAGGGGAGGTGCTGACAGAGAGGGGGGGTGCTGACAGAGAGGGGGGTCGCTGAGAGAGAGGAGGTCACTGATAGAGAGGGTGTGGGCTGACAGAGAGGGGGGTGCACTGCTGACAGAGAGGGGGGGCTGACAGGGGGGGTGGGCTGACAGAGAGGGGGGGTGCTGACAGAGAGGGGAGGTGCTGACAGAGAGGGGAGGTGCTGACAGAGAGGGGAGGTGCTGACAGAGAGGGGAGGTGCTGACAGAGAGGGGGAGTGCTGACAGAGAGGGGGAGTGCTGACAGAGTGGGGGGGTGCTGACAGGGGGGTGCTGAGAGAGAGGAGGTCGCTGATAGAGAGGGTGTGGGCTGACAGAGAGGGGGGGTGCTGACAGAGAGGGGGGGTGCTGACAGAGAGGGGGGGCGGGCTGACAGAGAGGGGGTGGTGCTGACAGAGAAGGGGAGGTGCTGACAGAGGAGGGGGGTGCTGACAGAGAGGGGGGGGGTGCTGACAGAGAGGGGGGGTGCTGACAGAGTGGGGGGGTGCTGACAGGGTGTGGGCTGACGGGGGGTGCTGAGAGAGGGGGGTCGCTGATAGAGAGGGTGTGGGCTGACAGAGAGGGGGGTGCACTGCTGACAGAGAGGGGGGGCGGGCTGACAGAGAGGGGAGGTGCTGAAAGAGGGGGGGGTGCTGACAGAGGGAGGGTGGTGCTGACAGAGAGGGGAGGTGCTGACAGAGAGGGGGTGCTGACAGGGGGGGGGGCTGCTGACAGAGAGGGGGGGTGCTGACAGAGAGGGGGAGTGCTGACAGAGAGGGGGGTTGCTGACAGGGTGTGGGCTGACGGGGGGGTGCTGAGAGAGGGGGGTCGCTAAGAGAGAGGGAGGAGGTCGCTGATAGAGAGGGTGTGGGCTGACGGGGGGGTGTGCTGAGAGAGGGGGGTCGCTGAGAGAGGGGGGTCGCTGAGAGAGAGGAGGTCGCTAAAAGAGAGGGTGTGGGCTGACAGAGAGGGGGTGCACTGCTGACAGCGAGGGGGGGCTGACAGGGGGGGTGGGCTGACAGAGAGGGGGTGGTGCTGACAGAGAGGGGAGGTGCTGACAGAGAGGGGCGTGCTGACAGAGAGAGGGTGGTGCTGACAGAGAGGGGAGGTGCTGACAGAGGGGGGGGTGCTGACAGGGGCGGTGGGCTGACAGAGAGGGGGGGTGCTGACAGAGAGTGGGAGTGCTGACAGAGAGTGGGAGTGCTGACAGAGAGGGGGGGTGCTGACAGAGAGGGGGGGTGCTGACAGAGAGGGGAGGTGCTGACAGAGAGGGGGAGTGCTGACAGAGAGGGGGAGTGCTGACAGAGAGGGGGAGTGCTGACAGAGAGGGGGAGTGCTGACAGGGTGTGGGCTGACGGGGGGGTGCTGAGAGAGGGGGATCGCTGAGAGAGAGGAGGTCGCTGATAGAGAGGGTGTGGGCTGACGGGGGGTGCTGAGAGAGGGGGGTCGCTGAGAGAGAGGAGGTCGCTGATAGAGAGGGTGTGGGCTGACAGAGAGGGGAGGTGCTGACAGAGGGGGGGTGCTGACAGAGGGAGGGTGGTGCTGACAGAGAGGGGAGGTGCTGACAGAGGGGGGAGGTGCTGACAGAGGGGGGTTCTAACAAAGGGGGGGGGTGCTGACAGAGGGAGGGTGTTGACAGAGAGGGTGTGGGCTGACAGAGAGGGTGTGAGCTGACGGGGGGCAACCTGAGAGAGAGGGGGCGCTGATAGAGAGGGGGGTGCACTGCTGACAGAGGGGGGGGGGGGGTGCTGACAGAGGGGGTGTGGGCTGACAGAGAGGGTGTGAGCTGACGGGGGACGCTGAGAGAGAGGGGGCGCTGATAGAGAGGGTGTGGGCTGACAGAGAGGGGGGTGCACTGCTGACAGAGGGGGGGGGTGCTGACAGAGGGGGTGTGGGCTGACAGAGAGGGTGTGAGCTGACGGGGGACGCTGAGAGAGAGGGGGCGCTGATAGAGAGGGGGTGGTGCTGACAGAGGGGGGGTGGTGCTGACAGGGGGGGGTGGGCCGACAGTGAGGGGGGTGCTTACAGAGGGGGTGCACTGCTGACAGAGGGGGGTGCTGACACAGTGGGGGGGTGCTGACAGAGGAGGGGTGCACTGACAGAAAGGGGTGGGCTTACACAAAGGGGCGGGATGACAGAGGGGTGGGCTTACAGAGAGTGGCATGCTGACAGACTAGTAGAAGGGCAGATAACAGAGACCTCAGCCAGGAGGAGACACAGCGCGCCAGGCAGGGAGGCGGGGCTCCGGGCGGCCGCGATCACCCACAGTGCAGCCCCTCCCCGCCTCCGTCAGGAGGAGACACAGCGCGCGCCAGGCAGGGAGGCGGGGCTCCGGGCGGCCGCGATCACCCACAGTGCAGCCCCTCCCCGCCTCCGTCAGGAGGAGACACAGCGCGCGCCAGGCAGGGAGGCGGGGCTCCGGGCGGCCGCGATCACCCACAGTCAAGCCCCTCCCCGCCTCCACATGTGACCAGTCAGCCGCTCCACCGGGCCGGTCACAGACCCTTATGTCTTCCGCCTGCACAGCCAATCAGGGAGCGCCCGCTGCCCAGCTAGGCTGTATGTAATATAAGACTGATGGCGGCGCGCAAGGGAATCGGAATGCGCCGCTCTAGATCTTGCAGCTGGGGCCACTGCGCTTAGACACTCGGGGCTATTGGCCCCACATTCGGGGCTCAAGCCTCAATAGCCCCCCCTTAAGGACGCCTATGCCTACGGGTGTCCTGGCCTTACCTGCTCTCCCACAGTTCTTGTTAAGAGACAATAAATCTCTTGTTCGCATCCAAAAAGTGACTGGGCCCATCATTTCATCTTGCATTACACCCACCATGCCAGTTAACCCACTCTACAAGGAAAGATGTCAGCTCTCCCTGACCCTTGAGGTCACCATCAGGCCTCTAGAGGTCCGTGAGGTCGCTACATACCAAATGCAGTATTAGTTAGATTTAGCGGTAATTACCACATTAGTTAATGCAGTAATTTACCGCATTGAGCTGATTGCTAAGGTTGCTAAGGAGCAGGTGACATAGCCAGCTGGCCTCGTCCCTTACCTATATGAGAAATGTCAGATGTCAGAGCCTGCAGTAGGCAGCCAGCCTTCACCAATGGCAGGAGCGCCTTTGTTATTTTTCTTTTTTGGGTCCAGCGGGCGGCATGATTGGCGGTAGATTTACATCGTGGGACACAATTTAAAAAATTTTTAATAAAAGAATTGTCAAGAACGGAGCCCCCACACCCCAAAGCACCCACCCACCCATGTTGAGAGTATGTGGCCTGGTATGGCTCTCGCTCACCCCCCCCCCCCCCCGTTTTCCGACCTGCCGGGCTGCATTTCTGGATAGGGGTCTGATATGGTTTCTCGGGGGGGGGGGGGGGGGGCACGCTGTATTTAAAAAAAATTTTGGTGTGGAGTTCCCCTTAACCACTTGCCGATCAGCCACTGTCATTATACTGCGGCAGGTTGGCTCTATTGTGTGAATAGGCGTAGCTGTACATCAGTTTGTGCAATAGACACAGTGGGCAGGATTTATATACACAGTGCTTTACAATATGGGGGCAGACAGTACAGTTACAATACAATTCAAAACAGGAGGAATCAGAGGGCCCTACTCGTTAGAGTTTACAATTCAGGAGATAAAACAAACTGTGCAGTTTTGACTAAAGTTGAATAATGCCCTTGCTATAGGTTTAGGTCATTTATGTACTTCATATAGCCTGACCTGAAAACTCCCAGGATGATGCTAAGTAAGCCCTAGCTATTGCTGTTCACGTTCACCATCACAGGAGTGAGCTCTCAAACACTGAGCTCAGAACTTCATCAGGCTTCATGGGGTACGTAAAGGGCCACACCCATAGTAGGGGCATAATTCGCTTTTAGTAAAAGCTGCTCAGTTTGATTTTTCTCTACAGACGCCCACCATCTGCATTGGCAGTTTTATTGGTAAAGGGGAACTAACCCTTTAAAATACAGACCCACTCCCCACTCACCAAGCCTTGATTTCCTCAATCCTTTTCTCTTAACCCTTTTGCTGCCAGAGACGTTTTTGCCACATGTTAAAATTCACATTTTAGGCCTGAAGACTATTTAAAAACTCCAAACTTATACAACCCCTGGCAAAAATCATGGAATCACCAGTCCCTGAGGATGTTCCTTCAGTTGTTTATTGTTGTAGAAAAAAAGCAGATCACAGACATGGCCAAAAACTAAAGGCATTTCAAATGGCAACTTTCTGGCTTTAAGAAACACTAAAAGAAATCAAGAAAAATAATTGTGGTGTCCAGTAACAGTTATGCCGCGTACACACGGTCGGACTTTCTGTCCTACTTGGTCCGGCACACTTTCTGACGGACTTTGTCCGCCAGGTGCACCGGACTTTAAAACGGACGGACTTGCCCACACATGACCAGACTTTGTGGCGGGCTAAGTCCGCCCGTTTTTTCCGACGGACTTTCGCCGGAGTTACGGCGGACTTTCAGAATGAACGAACTTGCCCACACATGGACAAGTCCGTTCATTTTGAACATGACTCAGGTGCGACGGGACTAGAAAAGGATGTCAATCTTGCCGCTTTTATCGGCGAGATTGAAACCTTGCGAGCCCCTTCGCGGGGCATACCAGGCCCTTAGGTCTGGTATGGATTATAAAGGGAACCCCCCTACGCCGAAAAAAACGGTGTGGGGTCCCCCCTAGAATCCATACCAGACCCCGATCCGAGCACGCAGCCTGGCCGGTCAGGAAAGGGGGTGGGGACGAGCGAGCACCCCCCCTCCTGAACCGTACCAGGCCGCATGCCCTCAACATGGGGGCTGGGTGCTTTGGGGGAGGGGGCGCCCTGCGGGCCCCCCCACCCCAAAGCACCTTGTCCCCATGTTGATGAGGACAAGGGCCTCTTCCCGACAACCCTGGTCGTTGGTTGTCGGGGTCTGCGGGCGGGGGGCTTATCGGAATCCGGGAGCCCCCTATAATAAGAGGGCCCCCAGATCCCGGCCCCCCCACCCTATGTGAATGAGTATGGGGTACATGGTACCCCTACCCATTCACCTAGGGAAAAAGTGTAAATAATAAAACACTACACAGGCTTTTAAAATATTTTATTAAACAGCTCCGGGGGGGGTTTTCCGGGGTCTTCTTCCGTCTTCAGGGGTCCCTCCGGTTTATCTTCTCCCGGCGTCCGGTTGGTTCTTCTCCGCTCTTTTCTCCCGGTGTTCCAGTTCTTCGGCCGGCTCCTCCGCTGTCTTCAGGTAGCTCTCTTGCCAGCAGAGGTCCGGACTTCTGGACTTCTGGGCTTCTGGGCTTCTTGTCTTCTCTTCTCTTCTCCAGATGTTGACACGACGCACTCTCCGGCTGGACTGCTCTCTGAGGGCTGCATCACCCAGTGACCACGCCCCCTAAAACGTCACAGTCCCAGCATGCCCAGGGACTGTGACATCATAAGGGGGCGGGGTCTCTGCCTATATAAGTCACAACGCAGCCCTCAGAGAGCAGTCCAGCCGGAGAGAGCGTCGTGTCAACATCTGGAGAAGAGAAGAGAAGAGAAGACAAGAAGCCCAGAAGTCCGGACCTCTGCTGGCAAGTGAGCTACCTGAAGACAGCGGAGGAGCCGGCCGAAGAACTGGAACACCGGGAGAAGAGAGCGGAGAAGAACCAACCGGACGCCGGGAGAAGATGAACCGGAGGGACCCCCGAAGCCGGAAGAAGACCCCGGAAGACCCCCCCGGAGCTGTTTAATAAAATATTTTAAAAACCTGTGTAGTGTTTTATTATTTACACTTTTTCCCTAGGTGAATGGGTAGGGGTACCATGTACCCCATACTCATTCACATAGGGTGGGGGGCCGGGATCTGGGGGCCCTCTTATCATAGGGGGCTCCCGGATTCCGATAAGCCCCCCGCCCGCAGACCCCGACAACCAACGGCCAGGGTTGTCGGGAAGAGGCAACATGGGGACAAGGTGCTTTGGGGTGGGGGGGCCCACAGGGCGCCCCCCTCCCCTAAAGCACCCACCCCCCATGTTGAGGGCATGCGGCCTGGTACGGTTCAGGAGGGGGGGGCGCTCGCTCGTCCCCACCCCCTTTCCTGACCAGCCAGGCTGCGTGCTCGGATCGGGGTCTAGTATGGATTTTAGGGGGGGACCCCACGCCGTTTTTTCAGCGTAGGGGGGTTCCCCTTTATAATCCATACCAGACCTAAGGGCCTGGTATGCCCCGCGCTCGCCGCAATAGGAAAATTTGTTTTTCCTATTGCAGCGAGCGCGAGATGCAATACCCTGCCCTCGCGTCGTATCTGGTCCGTTGGACCAGCATACACACGAGCGGGCTTTCCGTCGGACCAGCACACAGACAAGCGGACTTTCCGCCAGAAACTGAGTCCGACGGAAAGATTTAAAACTTGTTTCAAATCTAGGTCCGGCGGGCTTTTGGGAAAAAGTCAGCCGGAAAAGTCCGCCGGCGCCTACACACGGGCGGATTGTCCGGCACACTCTGGTCCGCCGGACCAAGTATGCCGGAAAGTCTGACCGTGTGTACGCGGCATTAGATTTATAGAACAAGCACAGGGAATAAATTATGGAATCGCTCAACTCTGAGGAAAAAATTATGGAATCATGAAAAACAAACAAACAAAATAACACTCCAACACATCACTAGTACTTTGTTGCACCACCTCTGGCTTTTATAACTGCTTGCAGTCTCTGAGGCATTGATTTAATGAGTGATAAACAGTACTCTTCATCAATCTGGCTCCAGCCTCCTCTGATTGCTGTTGCCAAATCATCTTTGCAGGTTGGAGCCTTGTCATGGACCATTTTCTTTAACTTCCACCACAGATTTTCAATTGGATTGAGATCCGGACTGTTTGCAGGCCATGACATTGACCTTATGTGTCTTTCTTCAAGGAATTTTTTCACAGTTTTTGCTCTATGGCAAGATGCATTATCATCTTGATAAATGATTTCATCATCTCCAAACATCCTTTCAATAGATGGGATAAGAAAAGTGTCCAAAATTTCAATGTAAACCTGTGCATTTATTGAAGATTTAATGACAGCCATCTCCCCAGTGCCTTTACCTGACATGCAGCCCCATATCATAATTGACTGTGGAAATTTGCATGTTTTCTTCAGACAGTCGTCTGCATAAATCTCATTGGAACGGCACCAAACAAAAGTTCCAGCATCATCACCTTGCCCAATGCAGATTTGAGATTCATCACTGAATATGACTTTCATCCAATCACCCACAGTCCACGATTGCCTTTCCTTAGCCCATTGTAACCTTGTTTTTTTGTGTTTAGGTGTTAGAGATGGCTTCTTTTAGCTTTTCTGTATGTAAATCCCATTTCCTTTAGGCAGTTTCTTACAGTTCGGTCACAGATGTTGACTCCAGTTTCCTCCCATTTGTTCCTCATTCGTTTTGTTGTACGTTTTCAAGGCATATTGCTTTAAGTTTTCTGTCTTGACGCTTTGATGTCTTCCTTGGTCTACCAGTATGCTTGCCTTTAACCACCTTCCCATGTTGTTTGTATTTGGTCCATGTTTTAGACACAGCCGACTGAACAACCAACATCTTGTGCAACACTGCGTGATGATTTACCCTCTATAAGGAGTTTGATAATCCTCTCCTTTTTTTCAATTGACATCTCTGGTGTTGGAGCCATGTTTCATGTCAGTCCACTTGTTGCAACAGCTCTCCAAGGTGTGATCACTCCTTTTTACCTACATACTAACAAGCAGATTTAATCTGATGCAGGTGTTAGTGTTTGTAATGAAAATTTACAGGGTGATTCCATAATTTTTTCCTCAGAATTGAGTGATTACATAATATATTACCTGTGCTTGTTCTATAAATCTAACTGTTACTGGCCACTAGGGATGAGCCGAACACCCCCCGGTTCGGTTCGCACCAGAACCTGCGAACGGACCGAAAATTCGCACGAACGTTAGAACCCCATTGACGTCTATGCGACTCGAACGTTCGAAATCAAAAGTGCTCATTTTAAAGGCTAATTTGCATGGTATTGTCCTAAAAAGGGTTTGGGGACCCGGATCCTGCCCCAGGGGACATGTATCAATGCAAACAAAAACTTTTAAAACCGGCCGTTTTTTCTGGAGCAGTGATTTTAATGATGCTTAAATGAAAAAAAAAAAATTGAAATATTCCTTTAAATATCGTACCTGGGGGGTGTCTATAGTATGCCTGTAAAGTGACGCGTGTTTCCCGTGTTTAGAACAGTCCCTGCACAAAATGTCATTTTTAAAGGAAAAAATCTCATTTAAAACTGCTTGCAGGTTTAATGTAATGTTGGGTCCTGGCAATATGGATGAAAATCAGTGAGACAAACGGCATGGGTAACCCCCAGTACATTACCAGGCCCTTTGGGTCTTGTATAGATATTAAGGGGAACCCCGCACCCAAATTAAAATAAGGAAAGGTGTGGGGCCACCAGGTCCTATATACTCTGAACAGCAGTATACAGGCGGTGCAAACAAGACAGGGACTGTAGGTTTGTTGTTAAGTAGAATCTCTTTGTAATTTTGAACGAGTACATTTTTAACGTGTTTAGCTCCAGCCAAAAAATCTTTTTTAAGCTTTTTGGAAAACATAGGGAAGGGTTATCACCCCTGTGACATTTGTTTTGCTGTCTGTCCTCCTCTTCACAAGATTTCACCTCACTTTTTGTCCCAATGACAAATGTTTTTTGAAAATTTGGGTTTTTTTGTGGAACAAGGATTGGAAAGCATCAGTGGAAAGGAGAAATGTTTTTCCTATATTAACCACTTCAGCCCCGGAAGGATTTACCCCCTTCCTGACCAGAGCACTTTTTACAATTCGGCACTGCGTCGCTTTAACTGCTAATTGCGCGGTCATGCAATGCTGTACCCAAACGAAATTTGCGTCCTTTTCTTCCCACAAATAGAGCTTTCTTTTGATGGTATTTGATCACCTCTGCCGTTTTTATTTTTTGCGCTATAAACGGAAAAAGACCGAAAATTTAGAAAAAATGATATTTTCTACTTTTTGTTATAAAAAAAATCCAATAAACTAAATTTTAGTCATACATTTAGGCCAAAATGTATTCGGCCACATGTCTTTGGTAAAAAAAATGTCAATAAGCGTATATTTATTGGTTTGCGCAAAAGTTATAGCGTCTACAAACTAGGGTACATTTTCTGTAATTTACACAGCTTTTAGTTTATGACTGCCTATGTCATTTCTTGAGGTGCTAAAATGGCAGGGCAGTACAAAACCCCCACAAATGAACCCATTTTGGAAAGTAGACACCCCAAGGAAATTGCTGAGAGGCATGTTGAACCCATTGAATATTTATTTTTTTTGTCCCAAGTGATTGAATAATGACAAAAAAAAAAAAAATTTACAAAAAGTTGTCACTAAATGATATATTGCTCACACAAGCCATGGGCATATTTGGAATTGCACCCCAAAATACATTCAGCTGCTTCTCCTGAGTATGGGGATACCACATGTGTGGGACTTTTTGGGAGCCTAGCCGCGTACGGGGCCCCGAAAACCAAGCACCGCCTTCAGGATTTCTAAGGGCATAAATTTTTGATTTCACGCCTCACTACCTATCACAGTTTTGAAGGCCATAAAATGCCAAGATGGCACAAAACCCCCCCAAATGACCCCATTTTGGAAAGCAGACACCCCAAGCTATTTGCTGAGAGGCATGGTGAGTATTTTGCAGCTCTCATTTGTTTTTGAAAATGAAGAAAGACCAGAAAAAAAAAATTTTTGTTTCTTTTTTCAATTTTCAAAACTTTGTGACAAAAAGTGAGGTCTGCAAAATACTCACTATACCTCTCAGCAAATAGCTTGGGGTGTCTACTTTCCAAAATGGGGTCATTTGGGGGGGGGGGGTTTGTGCCACCTGGGCATTCCATGGCCTCCGAAACTGTGATAGGCAGTGAAGAGTGAAATCAAAAATTTACGCCCTTAGAAAGCCTGAAGGCGGTGCTTGGTTTTTCGGGGTCCCGTGCGCGGCTAGGCTCCCAAAAAGTCCCACACATGTGGTATCCCCATACTCAGGAGAAGCAGCAGAATGTATTTTGGGGTGTAATTTCACATATCCCCATGGCATGTTTGAGCAATATATCATTTAGTGACAACTTTGTGCAAAAAAAAAAAATTTGTCTCTTTCCCGCAACTTGTGTCACAATATAAAATATTCCATGGACTCTACATTCCTCTCAGTAAATAGCTTGGGGTGTCTACTTTCCAAAATGGGGTCATTTAGGGGAGTTTTGAACTGTCCTGGCATTTTATGCACAACATTTAGAAGCTTATGTCACACATCACCCACTCTTCTAACCACTTGAAGACAAAGCCCTTTCTGACACTTTTTGATTACGTGAAAAAATTATTTTTTTTTGCAAGAAAATTACTTTGAACCCCCAAACATTATATATTTTTTTTAAAGCAAATGCCCTACAGATTAAAATGGTGAGTGTTTCATTTTTTTTTTCACACGGTATTTGCGCAGCGATTTTTCAAACGCATTTTTTGTGGAAAAAACACACTTTTTTAAATTTTAATGCACTAAAACACACTATATTGCCCAAATGTTTGATGGAATAAAAAAGATGATCTTAAGCCGAGTATATGGATACCAAACATGACATGCTTTAAAATTGCGCACAAACGTGCAGTGGCAACAAAATTAATACATTTTTAAAAGCCTTTAAAAGCCTTTACAGGTTACCACTTTAGATTTACAGAGGAGGTCTACTGTTAAAAATACTGCCCTCGATCTGACCTTCGCGGTGATACCTCACATGCATGGTGCAATTGCTGTTTACATTTGACACCAGACCGACGCTTGCGTTCGCCTTAGCGCGAGAGCAGGGGGGACAGGGGTGCCTTTTTTTTTTTTTCTTTATTATTTTTTTGCTTTTTTATCTTATTTTTAAACTGTTCCTTTCATTTTTTTTTTTAAATAATTTTTATTGTTATCTCAGGGAATGTAAATATCCCCTATGATAGCAATAGGTAGTGACAGGTACTCTTTTTTGAAAAAATTGGGGTCTATTAGACCCTAGATCTCTCCTCTGCCCTCAAAGCATCTGACCACACCAAGATCGGTGTGATAAAATGCTTCCCCAATTTCCCAATGGCGCTGTTTACATCCGGCGAAATCTAAGTCATAAAATGCTCGTAGCTTCCGGTTTCTTAGGCCATAGAGATGTTTGGAGCCACTCTGGTCTCTGATCAGCTCTATGGTCAGCTGGCTGAATCACCGGCTGCTTTCTCAGGTTCCCTGTTGAGACAGGAGAGCCAGAGAAAAACACGGAAGATGATGGGGGGGGGCATTCCCTCCCACTGCTTGTAAAAGCAGTCTAGAGGCTAATTAGCCGCTAGGATTGCTTTTACATGAAAGCCGACCACTGGCTGAAAAGAATGATACCAAGATGATACCTAAACCTGCAGGCATCATTCTGGTATAACCACTCAAAGTCGTGAATGGCGTACCTGAAGACAAAAAAATGGTTAACAATAAAGCACAGTAAACGGTAAAGTATAAAAAATTGCATACCTGAAAAGCAAACATGATAAAACATAACAACAATAAAACATTGCAGAATAGAATACAGTAAAAAAGAGCAGAACACCAGAGAGAGAATAGAGAGAGAGAGAACAATAAAACGACAACTATTTTTTTTTATTTTTGTTTGTGTTTTTTTTGCAAACTTATAACTTTTATAACTGTAACCGGTTCCAGGTTGGGGTCTCTCAAAATGCGATGGCATCTTGGGAGACCCTGTGAAAGTGTGCCTAGTCTGTGGAATGCTGTACCCTACGCTAATACTCAACTAGTGAATGGTAGCGTTCAAAACATTCACCAATGCAAAGACCAGGATTGTCAGGACAGGAGGGACAATAATAGCGGGTGTCACGCCTATATCCACGCTTGCTGCAGACACGACATCTATTTTGGGGGGGTTTGTTGGGTAGGGGTACTCGGGAGGACATAAAGAAAATGCCTCTCTTGCAGCCGACTGCATTTGGTTGGGGATGTGAATGGGGGAAGTACAGGCGCTGCAGAAGTGGTGGGTTCCCAATTAGGATTGGCGAATGCAGCAGGAAGGGCATTATGGGCACGACGGGCCTGTGTTTGTCTTTTTGGTGGCAGCGGGACACTACTTGTGCTTGCCACCTCACCAGCTTGAACTGTAATTATGGGACTTGCCACGTCACCAAGTGTTACTGCAGTGCTGGTTTGACTACGACCGGGGTGTACTAGGCCACTGGCGCTTGCTAGTTCACCAAAACGCTACCAAAAAAACTGTTAGCGATCGCAGGGATCAGGCCTGACTCTGCGAACGCTGCAGTTATGCGTTTAGTGTTCTGTAAGTGACAGTGATCGATCGATACTGCACTTGGGTGGGCTCGGCCGGGCGGAGGGGCAAAACGCAGGTGCTAGCAGGTATCTGGGCTGATTCCGCTAACACTGCGTTTTTGGGAACCCTAAACTGCTGGGGACGCTAGTATAGATCTGATCGGATCAGATATTGATCCGTTCAGATACTATACCACTAAGGGAGGTGTACGGTGCGTGCGTGGGGGTTAGCGGTACTGGCGCTAACCTGACGCTGCCTGGGGCTGGTGCTTACCAGTTCACCAAAACGCTACCAAAAAAACTGTTAGCGATCGCAGGGATCAGGCCTGACTCTGCGAGCGCTGCAGTTATGCGTTTAGTGTTTTGTAAGTGTCAGTGATCGATCGATACTGCACTTGGGTGGGCTGGGCGGAGGGGCAAAACACAGGTGCTAGCAGGTATCTGGGCTGATCCCGCTAACACTGCGTTTTTGGGAACCCTAAACTGCTGGGGACACTAGTATAGATCTGATCGGATCAGATATTGTTCCGTACAGATACTATACCACTAAGGGAGGCGTATGCTGCGTGCGTGGGTGTTAGCGGTACTGGCGCTAATCTGACGCTGCCTGGGGCGACGCATATCACCGCCGGGCGATTAGGGGGCTAAATCTTTATTCGGTAATAAACGGCGGGTGCCCTGACACTATAAAAAATAAACGAACTAACCAGCGTCACCCGTAACAGTTATACGGTGATCAGTGGTGAAAGGGTTAACTAGGGGGCAATCAAGGGGTTAAAACATTTATTAGATAGTATATGGGGGTCCCTGTCGCTATAAAACGCTGACGGCGAACCTAAATATTTACCTCACTAACTAGCGTCACCAGCGACACTAATACAGCGATCAGAAAAATGATCGCTTAGCGACACTGGTGAGGGGGGGTGATCAAGGGGTTAAAACTTTATTAGGGGGGGTTAGGGGGGTACCCTAGACCTACAGGGGGCTACCACTCACTGTCCTACCACTGCTAACTGTCACAAACTGACACTATGCAGTAATCAGAAAAAAAAAAAAAAAAAAAAAACCTGCTTGGTGTCAGTTTGTGACAGGGGGGGGGGGGTGATTGGGGGGGATCGGGGGGCGATCGGGGGGCGATCGGGGGTGTTTAGTGTGCCTGGCATGTTCTACTGTGTTGTGTAGTGTTGTGCACTCACTTACATGTCATCTCCCCTCGGCGCTGGAACGGAAACTCCCGAGCTGAGGAGAGATGACATCACATCCTCTGCCTCTGTGTACTATACAGAGGCAGGGGATGTTTCTCATTGGCTGGGAGCGATCGCGAGGGGGGGCCACGATCGGATGGCCTCCCCCTCGTCTCTCAACTCTCCCAGCCAAATGCCGACCGCAGCTGGCACCGGGGGGGGGTCCGATCGGACCCCCCGCCCGCGGGAAGGCAATCACGTACCAGGTACGTGATTTTGCCTGCCCGTGCCGCTCTGCTCACGTATATAGGCATGAGGCGGTCGGCAAGTGGTTAACTCTTACAGGAGAGAATCTCCATTCCTAGGGGTAGATTTCATCTCACTTCCTGTTGTCTCCTTCCGTTTGCAAGTAGGAGTCGTTTGTAAGTTAGATGTTTGAAAGTAGGGGCCTGCCCTATATACTCTGCAGAAATTTGGGCCTTAGGTGTTGTTGAGCCCTCACAGGGCCCTGCTGTGAAATATTAGATCAAGAATTGTAACTACATGCCCCTGTTGAACAGGGGCAGAAAAATTGTGCCTTTGGTGGTGGTGGTGGTGCTGGTGCCACAACACTGTAAGTCCTCACTCGCACTTGGTGGGTGCAGAAATGGGCCCTGCTGTGAAATATTAGATCAAGAATTGTAATTACATGTCCCTGTTGAACAGGGGCTGAAAAATTAGGCCTTAGGCACTGGTGCTGGTGCCACAACACTGCAACCCCTCACAGATACTCTAGTTGGAACACAGAAATGAGCCCTGCTGCAAAGTATTGTATCAAAAATTGTAATTACACGCCCCTGTTAAACAAGGGCTGAAAAATTGGGCCTTAGGCACTGGTGCTGGTGCCACAACACTGCAGCCCCTCATAGATACTCTAGTTGTAACGCAGAAACGAGCCCTGCTGCAAAATATTGCATCAAAAATTGTAATTACACGCCCCTCTTAAACAGGGGCTTAAAAATTGGGCCTTAGGCACTGGTGGTGGCGCCCAGAACCAAAAATGTTCTTACAAGCTATCAGCGTGATCATTGAGGAGGAAGAGGATAATTACTCAGGGATAGTCACTCAGCATCAGCATAGGCAGTCTTTGAAGGGATCTGAGATTTCAAAAAAAATTATTCAGTTACATCAGCATCAGGTGCTTGGTAGCTAGTGGTGATCCAAGACTGATTCATTTTTATGAAGGTCAGTCGATCGACCGAGTCGGTGGACAGACGCACCCTGTGATTGGTTACAAAGCCTCCAGCAGCACTGAATGTGCGTTCCGAAAGAACGCTGGATGCAGGACAGGCCAGTAGCTCAATTGCATACTGTGCAAGCTCTGGCCAGTGATCCATCCTCAAGACCCAGTAACCCAGAGGATTTTCGGTGGGAAAGGTGTCCAAGTCAGATCTTGCCCCTAGGTATTCCAGCATCATGTAAAACAGACGCTGGCGATGGTTGCTGGAACCGATCATACCTTGGGGCTGCGGACCAAAAAATTGTCTGAACGCATCGGTCAGACGGCCACCTTCTCCACCGCTCCCTCTTTGACTTACCGAAGCCTCAGCAACACGTTGTCCAGAAACAGGAGTTTGTAACCTCCCAGTCTCTGGGAACGCGTTGCACAGGCCTTTCTGCAAGGCCTCCCGAAGATGTTTCATCCTCTGCTCCCTCTGCGATGGCAAGATAAGGTCCGCAACCTTACCCTTGTAACGTGGATCAAGGAGGGTTGCCAGCCAGTATTGGTCCTTCTCCTTCATACCACGAATACGAGGATCCTTCCGCAGGCTTTGAAGTATCAGGGATGCCATGCAGCGTAGGTTTGCTGAGGCATTCGTTCCGGAGTCCTCTGGGTCACTAAGGACGACATGGTCCGCAGCCACCTCCTCCCAGCCACGTACAAGTCCATGTGTTTCTTGGGACTGATCCCTTAAAGACTGCTGCTGATGCTGAGTGCCAGGCTCCACCTCCATACTGACACAATCCTCCTCCTCTTCCCGTGTGATCGGCAGGCACGCAGGAACACTGTCTGGATAAAGGGGGCCTTGAGAGCTAAGGAAGTCCTCTTCCTGCCACTGTTCTGCCTCAAGTGCCCTGTCCATTATTCCACGCAGCGTGTGCTCCAACAGGTGGACAAGGGGGACAGTGTCACTGATGCATGCACTGTCACTGCTCACCATCCTCGTGGCCTCCTCAAATGGTGACAGGACAGTGCATGCATCCCTGATCATGGCCCACTGGCGTGGGGAAAAAAAACCAAGCTCCCCTGACCCTGTCCTGGTGCCATAGTTGCACAGGTACTCATTGATGGCCCTCTGCTGCGTGTGCAGCCGCTGCAGCATGGCCAACGTTGAGTTCCACCTGGTGGGCATGTCACAGATTAGGCGGTTCTTGGGCAGGTTAAACTCCTTTTGGAGGTCCGCCAGCTGAGCACTGGCATTATATGACCGGCGGAAATGCACACAGACTTTCCTGGCCTGCCTCAGGACATCCTGTAAGCCCGGGTACCTGCCCAAGAACCGCTGCACCACCAAGTTAAGGACGTGAGCCAAACAGGGCACATGGGTCATTTGTCCCTGTCAGAGGGCAGAGAGGAGGTTGGTGCCATTGTCGCAAACCACCATTCCTGCCTTAAGTTGGCGTGGCGTCAACCACCTCTGAACCTGCCCCTGCAGAGCTGACAGAACCTCTGCCCCAGTGTGGCTCCTGTCCCCCAAGCACACCAGCTCAAGCACCGCATGGCATCTTTTGGCCTGCGTACTTGCGTAGCCCCTTGAACGGCTACGGAGCACCGCTGGTTCCGAGGACAAAGCACAGGAAGAGGCCATGGAGGAAGAAGAAGAGGAGGGGGTGGAGGAGAGAGGTGTGTCACAATCATTAGCATTTTGGAGGCGTGGTGGCGGAACAACCTCCAACACTACTGCACCTTGTCCTGCATCCTTCCCAGCTGCCAGCAGAGTCATCCAATGCGCCGTGAAACTTAGGTAACGTCCCTGTCCATGCCTGCTGGACCATGAGTCAGCGGTAATATGCACCTTACCGCTAACCGCCCTGTCCAGCAAGGCATGGACATTGCCTTCCACATGCCGGTAGAGAGCCGGAATCGCCTTCCGTGAGAAAAAGTGGCGTTTGGGTACCTGCCACTGAGGAACCGCACATTCCACAAACTCACGGAAGGGGGCAGAGTCTACCAACTGAAAAGGCAGCAGTTGAAGTGCTAGCAATTTTGCCAAGCTAGCATTCAACCGCTGGGCATGTGGATGGCTGGGAGCAAACTTCTTTCGGCGGTGCAGCAGCTGGGGCAGGGAAATTTGCCTGGTACAATCTGATGTCGGTGTACCAAAAGCAGATTGCCCACTAGTACTTGGCTGTGACACACCTAATTCTACACCTTCATTCCTCTCAGTGCAGGTCTCAGAGAGGACTGAAGGTAAAGTGGGGTTGGAGATCTCAGCTGATGAGGAGAAAGGAGAGGTCCTCTTTGTTCTTTGGTGTGGGTCTTTTAGATACACTTGCCAACGAACTGCATGGCAGGTCAACATATGTCTGGTCAAGCATGTGGTACCCAAGCGGGAGATGTTTTGGCCACGCAAGATACGCTTGAGACATATATTGCAAATAGCAGCGGTGCGATCTGATGCACTCGTCTCAAAAAAGGCCCACACCAAAGCACTTTTTGAATAACGCGCAGAGACTGCAGCGCCCTGCACATGTGGAGCTTTGGGGTGTGATGCAGTCAGTGTGCTGCCCTTAGGCTGGCCCCTGGAGGGCATTCTGCCTCGTTGGTGATGTGCCGCCTCCTCCTCCTCCTCCTCTCTCCTATCAGGCACCCACGTTGAGTCAGTGACCTCATCATCCCCTCCCTCCTCATCACTGGAGCAAACCTGGCAGTATGCTGCAGCAGGGGGAGCATGACTGCCAGATTGCTGTCCTTCTTGGGCACCCCCTCTGTCCGTGCTCATGTTACTGCCTTCATCAAGCTCAGTATCATCATCAGAGCCTTCCAAACGCTGGGCATCCTCCTGGAGCATGTACCCAATACTGTGGTCAAACAGTTCGAGGGACTCCTCAGGAGGACATCGTGGGACTAGGGAAGGAGTCACTGATGACATTGAGCCGAGGGAAGAGGCCGCTGCTTTGCCAGACAAAGTACCCTGGGCATGGGTGAGAGAGGATGAGGAGGATGAGGACGGCTTGGTCATCCACTCGACCAAGTCTTCCGCATGTTGCGGCTCAACACGGCCAGCTGCCGAAAAAAAGGCCAAGCGTGTCCCACGGCCACGTGCTGATGAGGATGCACCGTCTCCACGACCAGCACTAGACACAGAGCCTGCTTACCCTCTCTTATTGGCTTGTGACTGTCTGCCTCTCCTTCTTGGCCTTCCAGACATTCTAATGGCCTGTAACTGCACTAAGCTAGGATATATATATATATATATATATATATATATATATATATATATATATGTACTGATACTGCAGCTAGCAAAATCAACTGCCTGCCTGTAGTATGAGAACACCACCAACCTTCTACAGGTAGCTTTAGCTGAACACTGTGCAGAGCTCGCAAAAAATAACTTGTAGCTTTAGATGAACACTGTGCAGAGGTCTCACTACACTAACTTGTAGTTTTAGCTGAACACTGTGAGCAGGATGCACCGCACTAACTTGTAGTTTTAGCTGAACACTGTGAGCAGGACGCACCGCACTAACTTGTAGTTTTAGCTGAACACTGTGAGCAGGACGCACTGCACTAACTTTTAGTTTTAGCTGAACACTGTGAGCAGGACGCACCGCACTAACTTGTAGTTTTAGATGAACACTGTGAGCAGGACGCACCGCACTAACTTGTAGTTTTAGATGAACACTGTGCAGAGGTCTCGCTACACTAACTTGTAGTTTTAGCTGAACACTGTGAGCAGGACGCACCCCACTAACTTGTAGTTTTAGCTGAACAATGGGAGCAGGACGCACCGCACTAACTTGTAGTTTTAGCTGAACACTGTGAGCAGGACGCACTGCACTAACTTGTAGCTTTAGCTGAACACTGTGAGCAGGACGCACCGCACTAACTTGTAGTTTTAGCTGAACACTGTGAGCAGGACGCACCGCACTAACTTGTAGTTTTAGCTGAACACTGAGAGCAGGATGCACCACACTAACTTGTAGTTTTAGCTGAACACTGTGAGCAGGACGCACTGCACTAACTTGTAGCTTTAGCTGAACACTGTGAGCAGGACGCACCGCACTAACTTGTAGTTTTAGCTGAACACTGTGAGCAGAACGCACCGCACTAACTTGTAGTTTTAGCTGAACACTGTGAGCAGGACGCACCCCACTAACTTGTAGTTTTAGCTGAACACTGTGAGCAGGACGCACTGCACTAACTTGTAGCTTTAGATGAACACTGTGCAGAGGTCTCACTACACTAACTTGTAGTTTTAGCTGAACACTGTGAGCAGGATGCACCGCACTAACTTGTAGTTTTAGCTGAACACTGTGAGCAGGACGCACTGCACTAACTTGTAGCTTTAGCTGAACACTGTGAGCAGGACGCACCGCACTAACTTGTAGTTTTAGCTGAACACTGTGAGCAGGACGCACCGCACTAACTTGTAGTTTTAGCTGAACACTGAGAGCAGGATGCACCACACTAACTTGTAGTTTTAGCTGAACACTGTGAGCAGGACGCACTGCACTAACTTGTAGCTTTAGCTGAACACTGTGAGCAGGACGCACCGCACTAACTTGTAGTTTTAGCTGAACACTGTGAGCAGGAGGCACCGCACTAACTTGTAGTTTTAGCTGAACACTGTGAGCAGGACGCACCCCACTAACTTGTAGTTTTAGCTGAACACTGTGAGCAGGACGCACTGCACTAACTTGTAGCTTTAGATGAACACTGTGCAGAGGTCTCACTACACTAACTTGTAGTTTTAGCTGAACACTGTGAGCAGGACGCACCGCACTAACGTGTAGTTTTAGCTGAACACTGTGAGCAGGACGCACCGCACTAACTTGTAGTTTTAGCTGAACACTGAGAGCAGGATGCACCACACTAACTTGTAGTTTTAGCTGAACACTGTGAGCAGGACGCACTGCACTAACTTGTAGCTTTAGCTGAACACTGTGAGCAGGACGCACCGCACTAACTTGTAGTTTTAGCTGAACACTGTGAGCAGGACGCACCGCACTAACTTGTAGTTTTAGCTGAACACTGAGAGCAGGATGCACCACACTAACTTGTAGTTTTAGCTGAACACTGTGAGCAGGACGCACTGCACTAACTTGTAGCTTTAGCTGAACACTGTGAGCAGGACGCACCGCACTAACTTGTAGTTTTAGCTGAACACTGTGAGCAGAACGCACCGCACTAACTTGTAGTTTTAGCTGAACACTGTGAGCAGGACGCACCCCACTAACTTGTAGTTTTAGCTGAACACTGTGAGCAGGACGCACTGCACTAACTTGTAGCTTTAGATGAACACTGTGCAGAGGTCTCACTACACTAACTTGTAGTTTTAGCTGAACACTGTGAGCAGGATGCACCGCACTAACTTGTAGTTTTAGCTGAACACTGTGAGCAGGACGCACTGCACTAACTTGTAGCTTTAGCTGAACACTGTGAGCAGGACGCACCGCACTAACTTGTAGTTTTAGCTGAACACTGTGAGCAGGACGCACCGCACTAACTTGTAGTTTTAGCTGAACACTTAGAGCAGGATGCACCACACTAACTTGTAGTTTTAGCTGAACACTGTGAGCAGGACGCACTGCACTAACTTGTAGCTTTAGCTGAACACTGTGAGCAGGACGCACCGCACTAACTTGTAGTTTTAGCTGAACACTGTGAGCAGGAGGCACCGCACTAACTTGTAGTTTTAGCTGAACACTGTGAGCAGGACGCACCCCACTAACTTGTAGTTTTAGCTGAACACTGTGAGCAGGACGCACTGCACTAACTTGTAGCTTTAGATGAACACTGTGCAGAGGTCTCACTACACTAACTTGTAGTTTTAGCTGAACACTGTGAGCAGGACGCACCGCACTAACTTGTAGTTTTAGCTGAACACTGTGAACAGGATGCACTGCACTAACTTGTAGCTTTAGCTGAACACTGTGAGCAGGACGCACCGCACTAACTTGTAGTTTTAGCTGATCACTGTGAGCAGGATGCACCGCACTAACTTGTAGTTTTAGCTGAACACTGTGAGCAGGACGCACCGCACTAACTTGTAGTTTTAGCTGAACACTGAGAGCAGGATGCACCACACTAACTTGTAGTTTTAGCTGAACACTGTGAGCAGGACGCACTGCACTAACTTGTAGCTTTAGCTGAACACTGTGAGCAGGACGCACCGCACTAACTTGTAGTTTTAGCTGAACACTGTGAGCAGAACGCACCGCACTAACTTGTAGTTTTAGCTGAACACTGTGAGCAGGACGCACCCCACTAACTTGTAGTTTTAGCTGAACACTGTGAGCAGGACGCACTGCACTAACTTGTAGCTTTAGATGAACACTGTGCAGAGGTCTCACTACACTAACTTGTAGTTTTAGCTGAACACTGTGAGCAGGATGCACCGCACTAACTTGTAGTTTTAGCTGAACACTGTGAGCAGGACGCACTGCACTAACTTGTAGCTTTAGCTGAACACTGTGAGCAGGACGCACCGCACTAACTTGTAGTTTTAGCTGAACACTGTGAGCAGGACGCACCGCACTAACTTGTAGTTTTAGCTGAACACTTAGAGCAGGATGCACCACACTAACTTGTAGTTTTAGCTGAACACTGTGAGCAGGACGCACTGCACTAACTTGTAGCTTTAGCTGAACACTGTGAGCAGGACGCACCGCACTAACTTGTAGTTTTAGCTGAACACTGTGAGCAGGAGGCACCGCACTAACTTGTAGTTTTAGCTGAACACTGTGAGCAGGACGCACCCCACTAACTTGTAGTTTTAGCTGAACACTGTGAGCAGGACGCACTGCACTAACTTGTAGCTTTAGATGAACACTGTGCAGAGGTCTCACTACACTAACTTGTAGTTTTAGCTGAACACTGTGAGCAGGACGCACCGCACTAACTTGTAGTTTTAGCTGAACACTGTGAACAGGATGCACTGCACTAACTTGTAGCTTTAGCTGAACACTGTGAGCAGGACGCACCGCACTAACTTGTAGTTTTAGCTGATCACTGTGAGCAGGATGCACCGCACTAACTTGTAGTTTTAGCTGAACACTGTGAGCAGGACGCACTGCACTAACTTGTAGCTTTAGCTGAACACTGTGAGCAGGAAGCACCGCACTAACTTGTAGTTTTAGCTGAACACTGTGAGCAGGACGCACTGCACTAACTTGTAGCTTTAGATGAACACTGTGCAGAGGTCTCACTACACTAACTTGTAGTTTTAGCTGAACACTGTGAGCAGGACACACCCCACTAACTTGTAGTTTTAGCTGAACACTGTGAGCAGGACGCACCGCACTAACTTGTAGTTTTAGCTGAACACTGTGAGCAGGATGCACCGCACTAACTTGTAGCTTTAGCTGAACACTGTGAGCAGGACGCACTGCACTAACTTGTAGCTTTAGCTGAACACTGTGAGCAGGACGCACCGCACTAACTTGTAGTTTTAGCTGAACACTGTGAGCAGGACGCACCGCACTAACTTGTAGTTTTAGCTGAACACTGTGAGCAGGACGCACCCCACTAACTTGTAGTTTTAGCTGAACACTGTGAGCAGGACGCACTGCACTAACTTGTAGCTTTAGATGAACACTGTGCAGAGGTCTCACTACACTAACTTGTAGTTTTAGCTGAACACTGTGAGCAGGACGCACCGCACTAACTTGTAGTTTTAGCTGAACACTGTGAGCAGGATGCACCGCACTAACTTGTAGTTTTAGCTGAACACTGTAAGCAGGACGCACTGCACTAACTTGTAGCTTTAGCTGAACACTGTGAGCAGGAAGCACCGCACTAACTTGTAGCTTTAGATGAACACTGTGCAGAGGTCTCACTACACTAACTTGTAGTTTTAGCTGAACACTGTGAGCAGGACACACCCCACTAACTTGTATTTTTAGCTGAACACTGTGAGCAGGACGCACCGCACTAACTTGTAGTTTTAGCTGAACACTGTGAGCAGGACGCACCCCACTAACTTGTAGTTTTAGCTGAACACTGTGAGCAGGACGCACTGCACTAACTTGTAGCTTTAGATGAACACTGTGCAGAGGCCTCACTACACTAACTTGTAGTTTTAACTGAACACTGTGAGCAGGACGCACTGCACTAACTTGTAGCTTTAGATGAACACTGTGCAGAGGTCTCACTACACTAACTTGTAGTTTTAGCTGAACACTGTGAGCAGGACGCACCGCACTAACTTGTTATTTTAGTTGAACACTGTGAGCAGGACGCACCGCACTAACTTGTAGTTTTAGCTGAACACTGTGAGCAGGACGCACCCCACTAACTTCTAGTTTTAGCTAAAAACTGTAAGCAGGACGCACTACACTAACTGTAAATAGTCTAGCTGCCTGACTGTGGTACTAATAGGATCAAAAGAACACCAGCAATTTTCTTCAGGTAGCTGTAAATACTGTAACAAGACAAGCCTGCCTGTCAGTAGGAAGATAACAGGAACGGATGTAGCTAAACTGAATACAGTGTATATATATATATATGCAACACCTGGGATGCATATATATACACAATACACTGATTATCCTGCCTAATCTAGCTAACTCAAATGAAATGACACTGTCTCTCTGTCTATCTATCTCTCTTTCAACGCCGGAACACACACTACACAGGGCCGCGGTGCAGGCGGCCCTATATAGTGTGGGGCATGTTCTAAACCCCCTAAGCCATAATTGGCCAAAGCCACCCTGGCTTTGGCCAATTACAGCTCTCTCTACTGACGGCGCTGTGATTGGTCAAGCATGCGGGTCATAGTGCATGCTTGGCCAATCATCAGCCAGCAATGCACTGCGATGCTGCAGTGAATTATGGGCCGTGATGCGCCACACGAATTTGGTGCGAACGGCCCATATCGTTCGCGATTCGGCGAACGGGTGAACGGGCGAACAGACGATGTTCGAGTCGAACATGGGTTCGACTCGAACACGAAGCTCATCCCTACTGGCCACCACAATTATTTTTCTTGATTTCTTCTAGTGTTTCTTAAAGCCAGAAAGTTGCCATTTGAAATGCCTTTAGTTTTTGGCCATGTCTGTGATCTGCTTTTTTTCTACAACAATAAACAACTGAAGGAACATCCTCAGGGACTGGTGATTCCATCATTTTTGCCAGGGGTTGTATATATTTTCTGAAGGCAGAGACTTGGGAAAATAAAATAGTGGTAGTTGCTATTTATTTATGTCATGTTATATTAGTGCAACCATTTATTAAACCCATATTTGGCAGGGGGCACATTTGCAACTGGGGCTCTTTCTCAAAGTGGGGCTATTTCTATAAGTGGGAGCACTTCTGACACTGCACTCATCTGATTGTCTTTTGGCTAAGATCAAGTGTAGTATATGTTCTTATCAGTTGCCAGGAGGTGGCGCTTGCTTCTCTCCCTGATCTATGGCAAAGTGGTATCAGGGATGGCGGAGGCTGTAAAACCTGATGGTGTAAAGGTAACCTGGAGCAGTTCGTAGCAGAAAGGGAAGCCTTCTGATGAGGATGGAGAACCATTGGGTCTGGCCAGAGGGTCAGGTCCCTGACCTTCTGGTCTAGATTGGGGTAGCTCTAGCTCCAGTCAGTTTTTCGGGAGAGAACACTGACTCCTCCTTTGGGGGGAGTGGTTAGTATTTCCCAAATGTATTTTTGTAGGAGGGATGGGAGCGACGGTGGGGCCTGATGGTAAAGGGCTCTCACCAAGCTTCGTGAACTTCAGGCCTTCCTGGCTGGGGTGGGGGCTGCTGTGGTCTGGGTTAGGGGTCAGGGTTCCACGAAAAGCCAGTGGTGAATGTGCCCCTGAAGTGGCAGTTCAGGGGTGCCGTACAGTCACAGTGTTCAGGCACTTGATTTATGGCACCATGGTCACTTCACCACAACACACGTTTTTCGCACCTGCCTCTAGGGCGAGCCTTTAGGCTAAGACCAGGGGAAATTTTTATTCCTGGCCGAATGACCGGCTATTGTATTACACAATGGTCACTTTTCACTCTTCCACTTCCTTCTCCCCACTTTCTTTTTATCTATCCTCCTGTTTGTCACTTTTTTTGTATTTTTTTGTTTGATGTGTATAAATGTTTGTCACTGTGTGATGAGTAGGGTGTGCGTCCTCGGGCCTACTCTGAAAGTCTTGGGAGGGGATGGACATAGGCCTTCTGGCTTGATTCGCCCTCTCTCATTGGGTCTTCCTTCGGGGAGTCCCACCTAGTACTTGGGTGGGTCTGTTTCGGCAGACCTTCCAGAGAACGGGGGTCCGTCTGGTTTCGGCCAGATGGACCCAAGTGAAGTACCTCAGTCCGCGTCTGGAGCCTAATGCCCCGGGGGATCAGGGTAACGTTTTTGTGTGTCACTCTTTATGTGTGTGCACTTTTTTTGGCACCGGGTGGAAGTTTTTTGGTGTGTTTTGCACTTCACTGGCTTTTCAAAAAAAAAAAAAAACATCTGATTGTCTCATCTTAAAATATCATCTTTGTCCCCTCCCCCACATGTATGCTCTTACTGCTGCAACTCCAGCTAGAATCGCATTACTGAAAACTGTTTCCTATGTCTCTTAACTTTGGTATGCTCTTACTGCTGCAACTCCAGCTAGAATCGCATTACTGAAAACTGTTTCCTATGTCTCTTAGCTTTGGTATGCTCTTACTGCTGCAACTCCAGCTAGAATCGCATTACTGAAAACTGTTTCCTATATCTCTTAACTTTGGTATGCTCTTTTTATTAAACATCTGTAGACATTGCTATTGTTTTTTTTCCTCCCTATGTCTTTCGTTTAAATTATGGCCTCTTATCTTTATTAGCTATGCACCTATAAGTCTGTTTCTGAAGTGAGAATTTTGCCCTGTTAACCAGCCAAACTTTATTACCTGCTAATTGAAATGCACCCACCCCTCCCATCCCTATCAGTATAAATATAAGCATCTTTTGGGGGAATCATTTGCAACTGGGGCTCTTTCTCAAAGTGAGGCTATTTGTATAAGTGGAAGCACTTCTGACTCTGCACTTCAGCAAATGCACAAAGTGAAGGAACACAAGAAAACACCTTGAAAAATACAATACAGGTGACCTTGTTTACACTTTCAGCTCTTCCTCCCCTAAAGTGCAATGTCTACCACTCCTTCTGACAGCTGTGTCTTCTATCCTTAAACTATCTCTCCTGCACACCTCTTCTCCACCCCACACCTTATATATATCACCCTCACTTCTGTCCTCTCCATATTACTGCACTCACCAACTCTGGATAAAAATAAAACCACACGCCCAATACTCCAAACCACCGGGGCATGTCCCTTCATATAAATCACATGCCCACATTACCTCCCTCATCCTTCTGCTTCTCCTATCTTCTGGTGATGTTTCCCCAAACCCTTGGCCTCCTTCATCTAACTGTACTCAACACTTCCATTATCGTACACCCTCTGGCTGCAATGCACACATCTAGTTCCCATTTCTCTTCTTCCCAAGACCAGACTACCTTTCTCTTGCACCCTTTGGAATGTTCGCTCTGTCTGTAACAAACTCACCTTCCTCCACAATATCTTTATCGCTAACTCATTTAATCTACTCACCATTACCGAAACCTTGCTTCGCGAATCCGACACTGTCTCTTCTGCTGCTCTATCCCATGGTGGTCTTCTTTGGACTCACTCCCCCAGACCCAGTGGATGCAAAGGAAGGCTTGTTGGAATCCTTTTAGACCTCCCTAGCACCTTTCAAGTACTTCACCCACCTCCCCCTCTGTCACTCTCCTCATTTGAGGCGCACTGCATTCGGCTTTTCTCCCCAGTTTCTCTAAGAATAGCTGTGATCTACCGGCCCCCTGGTCCAGTATCATCCTTTCTTGATGACTTCTCTGCCTGGCTACCCTACTTTCTTTCTTCTGAAATCCCCACAATCATTCTTGGGGACTTCAACATCCCTACTAATACTAACATTCCTGCAACTTCCAAACTTCCCAGTCTAACCTCCTCCTTTGACCTGAAGCAATGGATACATGCTCCTACTCACTCTGAAGGCAACACCCTTGACCTAGTCTTTTCCCACCTATGCACTCCATGCAACCTCTCCAACTATCCTTACCCTCTCTCTGATCACTACCTTATTAACTTCACTCTCTCCCTCACCTCTGCCCCCTCACCCTCCATACACCTAACTGTTACCCGTAGAAAACTTCGCCATCTCAACCCTTCTCTTCTCTGCTACTGACCACCTCTATGACAAAATCGCACCTCTGTCCTGCACCAACCTAGCCACTTCTGTCTACAACACTTCACTTCTAGCCTCACTGGATACACTGGCCCCCCTCACTGCACACAGAATCAGGCCCCGACCCCTTCAACCCTGGCAAACAGATCACACTAGAAGTCTGAAAAAACACAGCCATGCTCTCGAGCGCCTGTGGTGAAGTCCCGGTGGTTTTGGAGATTTCAGCCAGTATAAATCTGCCCTCCAAAAATACAATTCCAGCCTCCTCACTACCAAGCAGACCTATTTCATCACCCTCATTAAAAACTTATCATCCCGTCCCCGTTAACTCTTCTCTACCTTCAACTCTCTACTTCGCCCTCCACCCACTAACTCACTCACTGCCCAGGAGATCGGCAATCACTTCAAACAAAAGATTGATACAATTTGCGAGGAGATCTCTACCATTCAGACACCCTCCATGCCTTACACCTCATATCCACAGGTGCAATCATTACTTCCCTCTTTCAAGCCAACAACTATAGAAGATGTTGCTAAATTACTTGCTAACGTCCATCTTACCACCTGCCCTCTGGATCCTGTTCCCTCGCAAATGCTACAGTCACCCTCTAGCTCTATTCTACACTCTCTAACCCACATCTTCAATCTCTCCCTCTCTTCTGGCATCTTCCCCAACTCCTTAAAACATGCACTTGTCCGCCCCATACTTAAAAAGCCCTCACTGGACCCATCCAATCTTAACAACCTACACCCCATCTCCTTGCTCCCCTTTTTATCCAAACTCCTTGAACATCTAGTCTACAACCGACTGAACGTCCATCTTGCTGATAATAGCTTTCTTGATCCCCTTCAGTCTGGATTTCGTCCTCAACATTCCACAGAAACTGCTCTCCTAAAACTAACAAACGATCTACTAGCGGCCAAAACTAAGGGACACTATTCTGTACTCCTACTTCTGGACCTCTCTGCTGCCTTCGATACGGTTAACTAACCCCTCCTCCTTAAAAAACTCCATGCCTTTGGTCTCTGTGACTGTACTCTTCGCTGGTTTTCTACCTACTTATTTAACTGCACCTTTAGCGTTACCTACAATTCTACTGCCTCCTCTCCTCTTCCTTTCTCTGTTGGTGTCCCCCAAGGTTCTGTTCTTGGACCTCTCCTATTTTCAATCTACACCTCCTCCCTGGGTCAGCTGATAGCCTCCCACGGCTTCCAATACCATCTCTATGCTGACGACACTCAAATCTATTTCTCTACCCCTCAACTCAGTCCTTCAGTCTCCTCACGTATCACTATTTTACTATCAGATATATCAGTCTGGATGTCACACCACTTCCTCAAACTTAATCTATCCAAAACCGAACATTTTTTCCTCCCCCATGTGCCTCTTCCCTTGATCTCTCTGTCAAAATTGATGGTACAACTATCAGCCCATCTCCACATGCCAAGGTACTAGGAGTAGTCCTGGACTCTGAACTTTCCTTTAAGTCCCATGTCCAATCACTGTCCAAATCTTGCCGTCTCAACCTCCGGAACATCTCCAAAATACGCCCCTTACTAACCAATGACACAACAAAGCACTTAAGTCACTCCCTGGTCATCTCTCGCCTCGATTACTGCAACTCCCTCCTCATTGGCCTACCTCTGCATACTCTATCCCCACTTCAGTCCATCATGAATGCTGCTGCCAGACTCATCCACCTTACCAACCGCTCTGTCTCTGCTATTCCTCTCTGTCAATCCCCCCACTGGCTTTTGCTCACCCAACGAATTAATTTCAAAATACTAACCACTACTTACAATCCACAATCCACAACTCTGCCCCCAGCTACATCACTGACCTAGTCTCAAAATACCAACCTAATCATTCTTTTCGTTCTTCTCAAGACCTCCTGCTCTCTAGTTCTCTCATCACCTCCTCCCATGCTCATCTTCAAGACTTTTCCAGAGCCTCTCCAAGCCTATGGAACTCCTTACCCCAATCTGTCCGTCTATCTCCTACTCTATTAGCTTTTAGACGATCCCAAAAAACACCCTCCTCTTCAGAGAAGCCTATCCTACCCACACCTAACAACTGTATTTTCATTTTGTCCACCTGATCATCCCCCACAGCTACTACCCTTTGTTCCACTTGAACCTCCTTTCTAGATTGTAAGCTTTAACGAGCAGTGCCCTCTGATCCCTCCTGTATTGAATTGTATTGTAATTGTACTGTCTTCCCCGATGTTGTAAAGCGCTGCGCAAACTGTTGGCGCTATATAAATCCTGTATAATAATAATTTCAGTAAAAATATACTAAAGATATATTTATATTTGTTATAGTAAGTATAAAAGATGGAGTTACGTTGAGTAAATAGATACCAAACATGTCAAGCCCTAAAACTGTATATGACCGTGAAATAGCAAAAAAATTTGGTACCCAAAATTGTCCATAACGATGGTCCTAGATTTATTGCTTTCACTTCGGTGTGTGTGTAAATACCTAGTATGCATACCACAATCATTTTTGTGTGTGGGTGCACCATCCACATGTGTTTATGTTCGTATTAATTATACATGGGGCGGAGGTGCTTTAAAAAAAAAAAAAAAATTCTTGTGTACCCGGTGACATGTTGCCACACCTGTGAAGAATTACTTCCACAAGAAAGCCAGCAATCGGCTGAATAAGTAAACATTCCTGGCTGCTACAGGAGTTGGGAGTGCATGTAAAACCCGCCATCGGGTTAATAAGACCTATCCGAGGATACTATCCTATGTCAGACTAAATAGGTTGAAGAACTTGAAATCTGTTTGACATATGAGGATTGAATAGATATTTGGTTAGTGATTGCCAACAGCTCTAGAAATACTTGATATATAAGATATATCTGCTCTGTAAAATTCTACGTGTTATTATGTTGGTACCGGTCGCGTGCGGTGAGGTCAGTGGCTGGTAAAGCACTGGCTAGTATCAGAACCAGATACACACTGGTTACTTACGCCACATCGTTAGAGCGAGAGCAATAATTCTAGCACTAGACCTCCTCTGTAACTCTAAACATGTAATCTGTAAAAAATATTTAAAGCGTCGCCTATGGAGATTTTTAAGATTTTAACCCAATCTGGGTTGTCTACAATTTTTTTACACATATTGTTGGTATGTGTAAAAAAAAATTCTAGACAACCCAGATTGGTATAGACCCATTTCATCTAGACTCGTTGACAGATTCAAAACTATTTTTTACGAGTTTGTCGATAATGCCTTTGCAGATGGTATTATCTCCAAAAAGATGTGGGATTACATACGCACGGATTTCTCTAAGATCCCCACTTTTTATTCTCTCCCTAAGGCCCACAAAAGCCTTAGTAATCCACCTGGGAGACCCATTGTCTCCGGCAATGGGGCACTGATGGAAAATCTGAGTCGTCTCATTGATGAACATCGGAGACCACACGTACTCTGCCTCCCCTCATGCATCAAAGACACCATACACTTTTTGAAAATCATTGACAATTTGTGTATACCTACACATTCATATTTGGTTACGATTGACGTTGAGGCCCTATATAGTTCCATCCCTCGCGATTTGGGCCTGGCTGCCATCAGACATGTTCTATCCCAGAGAACACAAGACGACTGGGTTTACAATCATTTCATAGTGCAGGCCTTGGATTTTGTCCTTAGACACAATGTGTTTACCTTTGACGGTTCTCTTTTCCTCCAGGTGCAGGGTGTTGCAATGGGGACTTTCTGTGCCCCATCGTATGCCAACCTGTACCTGGGGAAGTGGGAACATATGATCATGTCGGATGAACGATTATCAATGCACACGGACCACATAGCTATGTGGCACTGATACATTAATGTCTTTTTGATATGGGATGGTCCTGAGGATTTGAGCAAATCCTTTTTGTACAGACTAAATAAGAATGAATTCAACCTGATGTTTACTATGATGTACCACTCCAAGCTCCAAGGAGGTTACATTTTTTGATGCCTCAGTAACACGTGACACCAATGATATGTTAAAAATTTGCTTATATCGTAAACCCCCGTCTGGCAACTCTCTTCTGCATACGTCCAGTTTCCACCCCGAACCATTACTGAAATCCATACCGTACAGTCAGTATCTTAGGATCAGAAGGAACTGCTCAGATGAAACATCCTGACAGCAGGAAGCACTTAAGACTGCTAGAGTGAATATACACCCCAACCTGTTTCAAAAAGCCTACAAGAAAGCAATTAGCAATTCCAGGAATAAACTACTATATGGCTCTCAAATACCTAGAAAACAGGTGAATTTCACCAGAATCATACATTTTTCCAATCAACATTCCAGGATTAGACATATACAGAAACATTGGCACTTGTTATCTCTGGATTCCAATATAGGGAGATTTGTATACCAGACTCCCCTGATTACTTATAGATGTTCTCTGTCATTGCGGGATTCTATCACCCAGAGTGAATACAAAGGTGAAAAAAGGAAGGATCCATGCAAATACAGGGAGGGGTACCTACACCTGCGGAGGTTGTAATCAATGTAGATACACACAGGTGCCTCCATTACAATGCCAAATGGACATCTACTCAAGGCCAAACATTTCAATAATTGAAAAATCTGCTGTGTTGTGTATCTCTTGATTTGCAGTTGTGGTTCCTTCTACGTTGGGAAAACCAAAAATGAACTGTGCAAAATAATTTACAGGCATGTACTTAGCACGCAAACTGACAATCCTGAGCTACCCCTCGGTAGACACGTTGGCGTCTTACACAAGCGTTTTTTTTCTCTAGGGTTAGGCTTTTGGCTTTGGATCGGATCCACCCCAGCTCCCACGGTGGAGATTGGAACAAACTTCTCCTCCAGAGGGAGCTGAGGTGGATCCACTCTTTAAGGGCCACCACATACCCAGGCCTCAATGAGGCCGTCAATTACAAAGCCTTTTTGGAGGGCTTTGTCTCAGGAGGGATGGAGTTATGATTCCCCTCTTGGATTTGGGTTCCTTCTGTGGCTTCTTCTCACTCTTTACCCTTGCCTTTGAGTGGAAACTGCATTAAGTCCCCCCCCCCCTCTTTTTTTCCACATATACCATCTATCTGGCTCTGCTTGTTTTTCCCAGTGGCTGTTACACCCAGCACACCTAGGCCGATGCAGTTCAGATATACTCTGACGCTTGGGGATTGTGTCCCCTTGTGTCATCACTGTCTGCATTTCATCGGCCTCCTTTTGCCGTCCACTTCCGGGTTGCTGATATTTTCTTCTGCACCTGTGACCTCTTGCCATTATTTCCATCTGACTGGCCGTCGCTTCCCATTGGCGACACTAGTCATGCCTACAGGCTTGGATGGCTGTTCTGTGTTGGCGGGTTCCGAGCGTGTGTCATCACCCCGCACACTATGCCCCCTCCTGTTTGGTGGTGCGGGATGACGCCGCTTGCCCTGTTCCCAGAGATGACTATTTTGGCGCCATCTGGCGCTGTGCACACCTGGGGCTGATTATGGGACTTTGTTCCCTTCCCCTGCTCCACAAGCTTCCACTTAGGCGTCTCTATATAGAGACAGCCTAGGTCATGCAGCAACCAGTTCGGCTTTATGCATGCAGGTTACACCAGGCAAGGAGGATTCATTGGAGCAGGTATGGATGTTCACCTTTTTGGACTTTGAACACACTTTGAATGTTGGGAAAGAGGTGGCAATATCTTGTTTCCGCCGCCATCCCCACATTCTAGTATTAGTTATCATCTACCTATACACTTTTTTGTTTCATTTAAGAAACGTTTTGGAGTACATAATTTTCCTTGTGACATCTGCTACTGCTCTGAACCCCTTTCCTGGGAATAGACTTCTGAGCTGTATTTGGCTACTAGCACCATTTATGAGGAATTATAAAATACTTGTGGTTGCTTCAGAGCCTGGGGACTGTCTTACTGCTCGTGAGGTAACTTTATTTATATATTAGGTTATCTCTCACGTAGGCCCTGTCTTAGCTGGGGGGGATTCTTTGGTGCTCCTTTTTTCCACTTCACTGGATCCTGCAATTTTTTTTTCAAATTTTGGTTGGCTGTGTGCTGTGTAGCTACTCTCAGACACTGTGAGTAATTCCTCCACTGCCTCTCTCTTTTCTTCTCTGCTCCCATCCGCTTTGTTTATAATGCAGAGTGCCTGTGATTATGTTCTAATATGTTTTTTATTTTATAGAAGATATTTACCAAGGCTGTTTAAACTTATCCTGAAGAAGGAGCATATAGGACTTCGAAAAATGTTGGTGTTTGGTTTATACATCCATTTCATCATTGCATATTGATTGATGCTATTTTGTGCCTTGTGGCCACTGCCAATCTAACTTCATGTAATATTGTTGTATGTACATTATTTTATCAATACTTTTTAACTTTTGACACTAATAAATACTTTGCATTCACTTTATGTTCAGCCTTCTTGGGGAGTTTTCTTCCTATCTATGTACCAGGGATGTGGCCTAACTAAGCAGTTCTCCTAAACCTTTTTTTTTGTCAAATGAAAAATAAATAATCCACTATTGATTACATGGTATTACAAACATCCCTAAATTCTTTTCATAACTCCCAACTGTCCTTCATCTGAAGTAACTGTCTGCCTTTTGGAACACAATTCCTCTGTTCCTTCTACCTTTTCAGCAATTTCTATTTTAGGTCTGATGCTAAGACATCCATGAATGAATATAAAAAGTATATATAAACCCCAATGAATGACACCGTATGGTGACCCACTGGGGGAGATTTACTAAAACTGGTGCACAAAGAATCTGGTGCAGTTGTACCTAGTAACCAGTCAGCTTCTAGGTTTTATTGTCAAAGCTTAAAGTGGAACCTTAGTTAAAAAATTATTTCCTGCTAGATCGCTTCAGACTGGTCCCTTTTGCAGGTATAGTTATGTAAAACATTAGAAATAGGTGCCTATACTGTTCAAACTCCAGTAATACACTGTCTCTTACCCTGCTCTGCACATGCTCAGTTGCTCTATAATTTTAGGCACTGCTGAGTTTGTAGAGGCCGATCTGCTGAAAGCCTTAAGGCAGAATTAAGCCCTCTCATCGTTTACAGCCAAGGAAGCTGCTTCAATTTGATCTGCAACTGCCACGGTGCTGCACATGTGATCAGTTGTGACGCCAGCCATTTTATGGTTTGACAGTTTGGTTGAAGATACAAGCAAATGTGACAGGTAGCAATCCCGGCATTCCAGTAATGTAACAGTTAATGATGGTTTTAGTTCCGCTTTATGATTTACTGCTGCTCAGGAACTCTGGGCTTCAGCAAAATGGCAGCCTCCAGCAAGAAGAAACAGGAATAATACTAGAGGTAATTTACAACACACGCTAATTTTGGTAGCATAATTATTAATGTGGAATGTATGTTCCTTGCTAAAAAAATTATTTTTTTCAAGATGTTGTGGGTAAAGTTCCGCTTTAAAGTGGAACTAAACCCATTGATTTAACAGTTTCAAAAAACATTCCGGCATGTGCCAGGAAGGTAACTGCCAAACCAGCAAATGGCTGGTGTCATAACTGATCACATGTGCAGCATTATATCCATTGAGGACAAAACACAAACTTAGATGACAGCTTCCTTGGCTGAGAACGATAGGAAGGTTTAGCTCTGTTTTAATTGAACACACTGAAGTTAGAAGCTGATTGGTTACTATGCACAGGTGCACCAGATTCTGTGTGCATCAGTTTTAGTAAATCATTCCAGTCTTATGAATTCAAAAACAAATGTTTGCCATCTTGCTTTCTTTTCACAGAAGGTTGTGCTACATACTGCTGGTAATCCCTCCAAAAACATGGCGGCCGCTACCGGTGGAGGTGGAAGCAGTTGTCAGAACAAGGTCAACTGGAATTTGGCCCTCTATCGTCAATGATGTGATGTTTTACAAAGACTGCCCCTTTGACCAGTTGTGCACGAGCACAGGAAAGAACATCAGCCACAACTGCATAGCTCTGCCCACTCATAACGCTACTTTGTGTCACCCCCCTATGATAAGTAACTGGACAGCCATCTTTGTCATGGGCTATTCTGATACAGCTCTAAAAACTGGCTGATTCTGTGTGCCCCAGTTTTAGTAAAATACCCCTACTGTATATCATAAACAATTGCCGTTTTTTTTTTTAAATTAAATACTTGTTTTCATGTTTTTCATCCTTTGCTGTATCTTATGCTGTGTACACACGGGCGGACTTTTCAACTGGACTGGTCCGAAAGGACGAATCCGTCGGACAATCTGACCGTGTGTGGGCTTCATCGGACCTGCAGCAGACTTTTCCAGTCGAAAATCAGACGGACTTTAGATTTGAAACATGTTTCAAATCTTTCCAACGGACTCGAGTCCGGTCAAAAAATCCGCTCATCTGTATGCTAGTCCGACGGACAAAAACCGATGCTAGGACAGATATTGGCTACTGGCTTTCAACTTCCTTATTTTAGTCCGGTCGTACGTCATCACGTACAAATCCGCTGGACTTTGGGGTGATCGTGTGTAGGCAAGTCCGTTCATTCGAAAGTCCGTCAAAAGTCCGTCAGAAAGACCTTCGGACCTTTGATGCCGAAAAGTCCACCCATGTGTACACGGCATTAGTGCTGTTGGTCTCCTGCAGAGGCACGTTCTGTCTACATGCACTCCAGCCATGGATACATGGCATTTCTCATAGCAGGTCCCTGATAATGAGAACAGTGGACCATAAATGTGTAATGTGCGTGGACCAGTTATTGTTTCTGTGTTCATTTCATTATGATCTGGGTAACCAGAAGTGTGTTTCCTTTATGTATGTACTGTAACTTGTGCTAAATACATTGTGTTGTCCTTGATTCTCAGAAAGTTGAGGTGTATGACATACAGTATTGCCATATGTGTGGCAGAGTAAAAGCAGCTTATTAGGGTGCATAACTAAAATTTCGACTCTACCTTACAGCCGAATAAAAGTTCATTCAGACAATGATGACAACCATTCAGAAATCAAAATGTTTTTTTATTGGTGTGTTTCTTTCACTCCACAAGTTGCGATATTCATTTTTTTTTATATATTTTTTTCAACATCATTTTTTCTGCCTTTTTTTGTTAAATTTTTTTTTTCTACGTACGATATGGTTTCAGTCTTTCGTACGACAATTTTTTTGTTTTGTTCGCTTGTAGAATGGCGTTCGACCCATTTCTGGTTTTGGCATATGAAAAAGAAAATGAAGGAAGGAGAGAGAGAGGAGAGGAGGGGGCGGAGGTATTTAACCCTTTGCTCTTGTCAGAATCTATGGGGTTTAGTGGTGGTTGACAACAAACAATGTAAAACAAAAAGGGAACAGATACACAACCTAAATATGCGATATAGATGTGCTGGGCCTAAGAACAAGTGTCTAACAGGAATTTTCCTTCTTGCCCATTGCAGACCAACCTCATCCTCATTGGTTGTGGCTGGGTACTATGGACAACAAGAGTAGATCTTATTTTTCCAAAAGTCCATTGTTGAGGCCCATTATAACTTGTTCAAGTCTACCTCTCGCTGATTTTGTGAAAGAAGATTCCAAGGACGTAAGGTTCTTTTAATCTTAAATCTCCAGCCATCATAACTTCTCCAGCAAGGAGACATAGTGGCATGTTGAGTCTCGTATTATATACTGGTCTTCAACATTTAAGGATCTAACGTCATAATTTTATAAGGGGTTCTTTAAAATTATTTTTTAAAAGGGATTTTACATAAATATTCATTCTGTATACATATATCCTTTGAAATACAAGCTTGACAAAAATAGTCTTTAAAAGTGCTGAGTTCTGTTTGGGGCAACATGCAAATTATTTACTTAAGCCATCTTGACAATCAGTGGAATTTCACACAGTGTTAGCAGTACAAAAAATATATACGACAGCCACCATTAGTCCCTGTGTAGCAGTAGTATCACTGCAAATAATATAGTAGTTTCTGAATGTGGCTACATAGTAATACACTCTTGTCCATAATATGGTACAATGGCAGCCATTCTGCAAGTGTACAACATGTAAGTAATATTTTTGAGAAAGCAGGTCAATTGCACACTGGAAACTAACTGCACTGTCTCATTGATATCAATAGGATTAGGCCCAGATATTATAGGTAGACCTCGTAGTCCCAGACATAAGGTACCATAGCTGTTAAGGATGAATCTCATGCCTTGCCACTGACCAGCCAGTGTCTGCAGCTTTTAGGTATAGGGAACCACAGGCACAACTACCTACACTTTCAATTGTTCACCACCTACCAGTATTATAGTCGGGAGGAACAGTCAGAACCAAGGGCCTAACACCTGCCTCTGTTCTTAAGGCCATGTTGTAAACTGTGCAAGGAGCCATTTTTAAGTTCCAAGGGATCCTTCAAGTGGACTGACAGGGTGAGCATTAAAGAAGCCCACAAACTAGGCAGGTGTATCATCATATCAGTACTAAGAACCGGATCTCCTTTCCTGCTAGCACCAATCAGGTTCAATCCTGTCCTGAATGTTTGAAAATGGCTGCTTTCTCCATTAGGTAACAAAAAACCCTGAAGCACAACGAGAAAACTGTGCTGTTGAATAAATGAGAAAACATCTTGAGATTCTTTGAACTGTCCACACGATTTCTTTCTGGTGACTAGGCCACAATTATAATTTTGCAAGTTTATTTACCATGGGAGCTGAAATTTGTATCTGAAGATGGACAGTGAATTGCACATCCACATTTGCACATGAATGCAAAATGTAGATCAACCTGATTATTAGCAGTTAAAATGTAAGAGGTTTACGACTGAGGAAATAACATATGAACAGAAAGTCCAAAAAAAACTACACACCCTGCAGCTCTTTTACATTAGGATCTACAGCTCTATATCTACTACCCATCCATATGGCAAATTCTCACATTTCATAGATCTATGTAAATATGTTAAGATCCAATCATTTAGAGATGTATAGACATGTACAGGGCAAACATAAAGCTGATATATGCCAGTAAATAGGTTTTGGCTTTAGCTGTGTGCAGAAACCACAGGGCAAAGGCTATGACCTAGGAAAACCTGTGGTAAGACAAAATAGCAGACACCACGCTTGAGTTCTTGTTGAGGCAGCATGGGGCTTCTTAAAGTGATTGTTTAAAGTGACCCCATGTTTAATGCCTTATTGCACTGTTCCCTAGAATTCATGGCCTTTATTTAGCAGCAGAGAGCTGGTTAACGGGTATTTGTATTTTTAAAAAATCCTATGGGACTTTACTATATATATATATATATGTATATATAGATAGATAGATATCTATATATATATCTATCTATCTATATATATATATAGATAGATAGATCTATCTATATATATATATTTATATATATATATAGTATATGTTCTAGATTTAAAACATTTAGTTGTGACATCCATTCTGTTATTTGAACAAGGTCATTAATGACAGAAGCTCCTCTTTGTATATATACGTATATATATATATATATATATATTTTTTATAAAATCTTGATCTTTCATGTTTTTCGTTCAGGCAGGTAGATGACCAAATATATGAAGAACCTGTACAATTCTGGATCTCTACATGCAGAAAAATAATAAATACATAAAAAAACCCAAAGGTGTTTAAAAACTCAAACAAGGTAGCTGACAACACAAAGGCAGGATCTTTGGGACTGGTGAAGATCATTTATGATTCTGTAGTGGAATGAACAGAATACGGCACAGTGGCAATTTTGGACAGGAAGAGACACTGCTGAAGGCAGACACAAATAAAAAAAAAAATGCCCCCTACTGACCATTTCCACACCTCTGATATTTATCTGGAGAGGGGTATAGGAATCTCCCCTCATCTCTCCCTTTCCCCCCCTTTAGAAGTCCGTTATTTACAGCAGTCGGAAAAGACACTCGCTTCCCCCATTGATAAAGTTCAGATGGTCCTCTGTTAACAGAGGTGGGGGATGTTTTGTGCTTAAATAAAGAATATGCAGGGCAGCTGGTCCTTTTCACCCCAGCCTTTATCTTTTAAGTGGTGTTACCACCTTCCTGGCAGCAGTTCCTGTCTCCCTGGTAGCTTCCTCTTCCTTTCTGTTACGCACAAACCATGCTCTTCTGAACCGGGCATAAAAAAAGTCTGATTTCATCGTTGAGGCAGACAGTGGGGTTTGGGCGGACAGAGAAGATGGCACCAAGGACTTTGTTAGAAAGACCCAAGGTAAAAGTTCAGTGGTGAATGAAAGTGGCTTTTTCTGGATATTTAACTTTCTGAAAACTCTTGTTCAGCTTGCATTTCCTCTACTTTTCTATGGGAATGCAAATCGTAAGCTGTGACATTTCAAAAATACAAAGGTAAATTTCACTATCTTAGGCAATTTACATCCTTATTACTCAGCAAGCCCATGGGTTGTTTGGCACCTCTTACTGAGTGCAAGAAATGAATTCCTGACCGTGAATAAATGACCAGTTTTACTGTTTGTATCCTTTCATTGCACCTAGCGTTGCTAACACAGAGGGGCTGCCTACAGTTACTGTTGTCTATTCACTAGCTCTGCCTGTAACTTTTCATTTTTGTTTACATTGGCTTTGCAGCAATACTGTAAATGTCAGCACCAAACTGGTGGTTGTATCATTGTATCAGTAGCTCTTGTTGGGGCAGATAGTTATGTTGCAAGCAGCTTATTTGGCACCCAAACCCCTACCTGTTTGTGGCCCTCACAAGAAATATACATCATTTTCAGATGGATGTTGGCAATCAAGAGGAAGTCCAAACAGACTGAACCTAGATAATACCTGCCATCAACACTAGTAGTCCATCGACCAAGGCAGTATTGTGTCCTCACCCCTACTCCACTGAAATAGCTCCTTAGTTAAATACCACTTCCTTCCACCATATGACCCTGCTTTCTTCTGAGATGGAGAGGGAAGGCAGTATCTCTCATTTTATTTAGTTGGGGAGTAATGGAGTTGGTGCCAGAGGTGGACGAGTAAGTTCAGAGGCTGGTGATGAGCTGCATCTGCCCATCACCCTCAGGTACTGACCCTTCTAGACCCAGAAACCCTTGAGGCATCTGGTAGAAGGCTTGCAACTGCCCTCTGGGCACTGAACCCAGCCGGCCAGGGAAGTACATGGCATCTGCCGCTGTAGGCGGGGGGACCCCTTGGTGGCACGGCAACATTTCCCCAGAAGATGGCAGGCCTGGTTCAGGGCTGCTGTCTGGGTAGGGAGAGTCTCTGAGGTTGGTCATGCTCGTGTAGAGAGAGTCGCGGTTTGGTGAGTCACGAGGAGCGGGTTCGGCTTCAGACTCCTCTAGGTCACTCTGGTACAAGATGGACTGAGCTCTCTGTAAGAGAAGGGGTTCTTCTAAAGCTTTGTACATGCGCTCCATCTCCAAGGTGGGGACTTCTCCACCTTCTCCAATTGCCCCAGATGTTACCTCCTCATCTCCAGTGTCTGTTGTCCCCTGGTGGGATTTGCCCCTCAGGTTGCTGTGTACCAGCTCAGAAATTATCATCTTTTCAAAGGCTGCAGCATCCGTAATATTACGACGTCCCCCATCTCCCAGTTTGGAAGGATCAGGTGGGAAGTCTCCAGCTCTAAGGGAATAGCTGTTGTTAAAATTACCATTGAGTGGAAGGGGAGGAAGGGCATCCTTTCCACATGGGTCTCGGCTTAAGGTGTGTTCTGTGAAATAAAGATTAAGAACAATGAAAACCTTGCGTTGATCAACCTTAGCAAATATATCAGTTCTATATTTCCTTTCTATACAGTATGGAGCTTTAAACTTTCAAGCAGGTAAACTTGTATGAGCTGAAAACTTACACCTGCATGGTTTATAGGATCCATTGTGTTCAAAAAAGATCGAATTACACACAAAATGGCTGCTGAAACAATTTAAATTGTATGGTATCACATTCACTATACAGAAGCACACATTTAGAAAGAAGTTAAGGCTTTATTTAAGCTTTAAATGCTGGATGCAGGGCTGCTTTAACTATTAAAATATTAGGCCAGTTGCCCCATGCTCACCATAGTAGTGGAGACCCACCACCAGACTTCCGAACAGTTCTGGATTTAATAGGCATTAGCCACTATGCTGCACATAGGTCCAGCAGGACCCTTCCTCGCAAACTTTGCCTATACAGTGGCGTTATAGAGATTGAGATTAAGGATATCTCTGTGCCAATTACAGAAACAGTCAGAGGGACGTATGCAGAGCAAATCAGGCTATGCCCCCTGAATCTGGGACCGCTATGGGCCTGGTGGTCATTTTAAGAAATGGGTTGTTTACCCATTTCCTAAAACAGCCTGGCTGGCCTCATTTATTTTTCAACTGATCCTTCTATATGGCCACTTTTGAAATGATCATAAAGAACTTTATGCCACTGCTGACATTTTCCTACTAACTCCTAATGCTGTTTTTCTGTTTAAAATAGACATGCTCTATAAGAGTGTAAGAGTTAAAACATATATCGAAGCAAAAAAACAAAAAAAAAGCACTATATCTTTGCAATACATGCACATTTCTTCTTGTTCATTGGTTCTTGACTTTAAAGAACCTATAAGTGCAGTAAATATCTCTTGAGTAAAGGATCGTTTTTAATTTTTTTTAAATAACAAACATATCATACTTACCTCCACTGTTCAGATTGTTTTGCACAGAGTGGCTCCTAACATCCTCTTGTGGGGTCCCCCGGCGGCTCTCGGAGCTCCTCCCTGCATAAGATAACCCCCGAGGAGAATCGCTCTCTCGAGGGGGTTACTTTGTGGGCATGCTCCCGAGTCCAGCATTTGCGTCCACAGACACGAATGTCGGACTCGGCCCCCCCCCCCCAGCGCCCGCATCATTGGATTTGATTGACAGCAGCGAGAGCCAATGGATGTGCTGCTATCAATCTATCCAATTAAGAGCCGGGACCCCGTGGAGAGAGGGACAGAGCGTCCCCACCGAAGAGATGGAGGGGCTCAGGTAAGTAAATTGGGGGGGGGGGCTGGGGGGCCGGTGACTGCCAGGTGTTTTTTCACCCTAATGCATAGGATGCATTAAGGTGAAAAAACACAAGGGTTTACAATCCCTTTAAGCAATATTGTAGGCTCACAAAACACAGCATTTTGTGGAGTTTGTCAGCCCTGTCCAGTGTCTTTCCTAAACTACTAAGCCACTCACATTCTCAGATCTCTACAACATAAAGGCTAATCATTCTGTAGCCCAAAATATGAAATAGGAAATTTTAATAGACTTTTTGAAACACAGGAAGTATGCACAAGACACCTCTGCTATTCTGGCAAGAGCAATATGTTCTTTGTTTTATCAAAAAAATATAAATGCTTCCAATGGATTATTAAACAGACCAAACGGTCACAAATAGTAGAAATTCATAGTTAGGATTTACACATACTTTAGAGTGATATTAAACCCTTACATTTTTTATAATGATTTTAAAGAGGAGGGCGAAACCTTGAATATTAAATGATTGTTCTCTTTTATTTAAAATGTTCACTTTTATTGTCTTTGGGCTGATTCCCAAGCTACTGGCCCCCTGCCTATTTGTGGGAGTCTCCTTTACTTAGCCAGGTGCTAACCCAGCAGCAAGGACAATGGACTGCAGGTAAGTGCTTGGGGACAGGTGGGTGTAGTAGGTATTGTTTTTTTTTTACTTTAATGCAGAGAATGCATTAAAGTAAAAAAAACTTGCATTTAGTACCAAGATTACTGCTTAAGTGCAGGCTGTCAAATGCCTGAGTCTCTTGCCTTTTTGCAGCAGTCATATTAATGTGACTAGTGACTTCCCGGACCAACAGGATGATCTGGAAGTGGACCCAAACCCAAAGCTGGCCATGAACAGCTTGAATTTCAACTAATTTCTCCTGAATCTTCCAAATTTGAGCCATGGGTGATCCTGCAAGCACCACCTGGCACAACAAAAGTCAATTCAAAATTTGATTGAGTTGGCTGGAATATTATCAGCCAACCAGTGACTGCATCCTATCAGCTGTGGTGGTTGCTGAATACAATAGCCAGCAGTAGAAATTTCTCCATCCATGCTGTTTAACGTGGATTGGGGAATCAAATGATTCTGGCTAGCTTTACTTCTATTTACAGGGAGAGTTGAGGTCTGCATTTAACTTTACCTGGCAAATCTCTAGATATACTGATTGTTTTTACATATGGTTTTTATTGAAGACAAGCTCTGCTTACACATCTTTTCTCATACTTTCAATTTGAATTAGCCAGTTATGTTTAAATGATAACTAAACTAAAAGTACAGTTATTTGTTAATGTACAGGAGACTTCATTTTAAGATTAACTAATCTGTTGTTTTAAAATGTTTTTGGCTGTGCATTATTAAACTTGCATTCTTTATTATAAAAATATTTCCAGTTTTATTTGAATGTAATATTAGTAAAAGCATGCCTGTTCATTGAACAGGCTAAGTACAGAAGTACATTTTGACAAGAGAGGAAGTGAGCATTTATCCAGTGGTGGCAAGTGAGAAAATGCGTGTTGGTGATAAGTGAAGAAATAGGTGTGGTGCAGTAAAGGCAAAGAAGGAAGTGCACATCGGTACAAAGGGGCATACGTGCAGAGGTGCTGAGTGAGCAAACAGGATGAATACTGAATTTCCTAAAACATCTGACTAACCTAAAAAATTACTACTGGTAGGCAATCTGAGGAAATGTAGCTTATAGCTTACAAATGTTTTTAGCACATGGCTGGGCATTACATTAGCAGTGAAAAAGCATGTGAGCGTAGCAGCAGTCAGCAAAGTAGTGCATTAGTGTTGTGGTGGTCAGTGGAGTAGTGCATCCATGTAATGATGGTCAGTGGAATAATGCATTGGTGTAATGGTGGTCACTGGTCAGTGGAGTAGTTAATCAGTGTAGCGGTGGTCAGTGGAGTAGTGCATTGGTGTAGTGGTAATCAGTGAAATAATGCATTGGTGTAGTGGTGGTCATTGGAGTAGCTCATTAGTGTACTGGTGATCAGAGGGGTAGTGCATCTGTGTAGTGGTAGTCAGTAGAATAATGGACTGGTGTAATGGTGGTCAGTGAAGTAGTTCATTAGTGTAGTGGTGGTTAATGGAGTAGTGCATTGGTGTAGTGGTAGTCAATGGAATAATGGATTAGTATAATGGTGGTGACTGGAGTAGTTCATCAGTGTAGCGGTGGTCAGTGGAATAGTGCATTGGTGTAATGGTGGTCAGTGGAATAATGCATTGGTGAAGTGGTGGTCAGTGGAGTAGTTCATTAGCATAGCAGTGGTCAGTGCAGTAGTTCATTAGTGTAGTGGTGGTCAATGGAGTAGTTCATTAGTGTAGTGGTGGTCAATGGAGTAGTTCATTAGTGTAGTGGTGGTCAGTGGAGTAGTTCATTAGTGTAGTGGTGGTCAGTGGAGTAGTTCATTAGTGTAGTGGTGGTCAGTGGAGTAGTTCATTAGTGTAGTGGTTGTCAGTGGAGTAGTGGTTTGGTGTGGTGACACCCTATCACTACTGTCCAGCTCTCTGGAGCACAAGTGCTGATTGCTTTTGTTATAAACTATTAGCAGTAGCAGAATATTAGGAAGGTTAAATGAGGCACTTACTGGGATCTCTGAATGTTCCTGTATTTCCACAATAGAAGAACCGAGAAAGTCAGGTAAGAAAGACAGACAGAGATACATTGTTAGAATCAAGGTACAGAGATATGATGATGTAGAAAGAAAAGAGGAAACTATATGGCACAATGTGATGAGGGGTAAAAGAAACATACATATTATATGTTAGGAAACACTCAGTTACACCTTTCTCTTTATCTACATATTGTATATATTTATCCTAAGCATATTGTAAATAATATAACATACTTGCTCTCTACATGCTGTTCTGGACTGAATTATAAGGATCTGCAAGACTTAGTGGGAGAAAAGAAGGAAAATGGTGCTGGCCACATGATAGGAGACAACAAAAGCTGAGCTTATTATATTGCTATTGTACTTGCAATAATGCAACCAAAGCTTTGGCACTAAACATACTGCTCAATGTAACTTTTGAACTACAGGTATCAGACAAGGTTCTCATATGCCGCGTACACACGATCGGACATTCCAATAACAAAAAATGTGGATTTTTTTCAAATGGATGTTGGCTCAAACTTGTTTTGCATACACACCGTCACACAAATGTCGTCGGAAATTCCGATTGGCGAGGACGCGGTGACGTACAACACGTACGACGAGCTGAGAAAAATGAAGTTCAATAGCCAGTGCGGCTCTTCTGCTTGATTCCGAGCATGTGTGGACTTTTGTGCGTCACAATTGTGTACACACGCTTGGAAAATTTGAGAACCTGCTCTCAAACATTTGTTGTCGGAAATTCCGACAGCAAATGTCTGATGGAGCCTACACACGGTCGGAATTTCCGACAACAAGCTCACATTGAACATTTATTGTCGGAAATTCCGATCGTGTGTACGCGGCATAAGAGTAATATGACTAAATATATTTTTATACTGGCCACCACATATGGTCCTTTAGATCTGCAGGATAAATGATGTACATCCGTATTATGGTATTAACACCAGATATGGCTGTTGCTCAATCTTGCAGTTTTGGACTGGGAGTCAACTGTATAAATATTGAAATTTTGTGACCTTAACATACAGCCCCTGGTTGGCAAATCTATGAGAAACCTGATCAAAAAAAAAAAAATTTCTGGATGATAACTGTTGTTCCCCAAGGTAAAGCTGGCAACAGGTGTGTCTTCCTGGTGCATATTCATGCAGACTCGACAGGAACTATTGTAAATGCTTATGCCTCAATTGCTCCACAGATTGATTGTATTGTTGTCAAATTTATTTCCACAATCTCACATCTATGGCTGGTCTGAAATATGGCTCTGCAGGAGAAATGACATACACTATATGGCCAAAAGTATTTTCAGGTTTTTCTTGTGAAGGATACTGTTGATACCACGGCTTACAAAGACATTATAGACATCTGTGTGCTTCCAATCAGGTTGCAACTGTTTGGTGAAGGCCGTTGTTTCTGTATGACTGTGCTTCAGTGCACAAATTCTGGTCCATAATGACAAGGTGTGATGGGTTTGGTGGTGAGGATCTCAAATGGCCTTGAGAGTCCTGACCTCAACCCTAATCAATACTTTTGGAATGAATTGCAGTCAGCGGGCCAGGTCCTCTTGTCCAACATTAGTACCTGACCTCTTTTGGGTAAATTAGTACAAATTCTCACAGACACACTCTAAAATATTGTCTCTCCAGAAGAATGGAGTCTGTTATAGCCCCTTAAGAATAAGGGGGAGGAGACAACTCCATATAAATGTCCATTGTTAGATTGCGATATCAAACAAGCCCAAACAGGTGTGATGATCAAGTATCCACAAACTTATGGCCATATAGTGCACACGTGCTTGGTAAAACTTTATGATTTTGCAGAATGAAATAAAGGTTTCTGCATATTACACTGGGTATCAAATATGGCTTTGAGTGAATGGAAAACTGTAATTTAACTGGAATAGACATAAAAGACTTATAGAAAAGTGGGCTGCTTTCATTCTTGATTTCTTATCATAAGCAATTCAGTTTTCGTTTTTGGTAGAATTGTTTGTATGATGTACACTAAGAACCTTGTTTCTAAGTTAGGGTAAACCTTTGTTCACCTTAACTCTTAAAAAGAGGGGACATCTTTAAAGAATTCACTTAAGGCATCTGCATGTATGGTCACATGCCTTTTAGAGAACCACAGGATCTCCAATACCAGAAAAAAAACTAAGAGCTGGACTTGCTATTGTGTATTAAAGCTTCATGGGTTTGGGGAATCTTGGGATGCTCTAGGAAGTACATTACTATACATTTTATACATTTAGGTCTACCTACATTTTAGGAGATTCATGTATACACAGGTAACTATGAGCCTCTATAGAAATCCATGTTGGCTTTTATACACATATTACTTTGACATATATACATATACATACAGTATATGTCTCTCCAATATATAACAATATATAATATGTCTCACCAGTGGTGTTGTATCCAGGGGAGGATGGACTAAAGCCCACAGACTCCGTGATAAGTGTGTTATACGGGCTGGTGCCTACGCGGCTTTGCAGCACAGGATTCGTCAGTAAGTGGTTACCCATTGTGCCTTGGAGGACAGTAAACAAGAGTCAGGTTGTCTATTAGGAGTCAGGCCCCGTTTTTATTAAAATTTAAAGCCTATCTTCAAATACAATGCCCAAGTTCAACTTTCTGACAAATGGAATATTGCAAGTCAGAGCAGTGAATCAATCAGTATACAGTATAATATTTAATGTGAATTTTTCCCCCTTACACAATTCCTTGGTATGCACAGTGTTTTCTAGGAAATGTTAAAATATTATATGGGTTACTGTATACACAGCCGTATTTGTAGAAGGCAACTTTTCCTATAGTCAGAACAAAAAAGGTGAGGGTTTCCTATGGAGCATCTAGGATGCTAAAGAGTTTGATCAATTAATAATTTCACTGTCCTGCCTTACAAAACAACAATGTGTCAGAAAAATAAAGTTGTACCCTAAATTCTTCAGCTGAATATGTCCTGGACTTTGAGTGGTTGTACACACCTCTGTTTAGAGTCGGGGTGCTATTTAGGTCTCCGGCAATAAAGGAGGATTCTGTCTGTTTTCTGACAGTGTCATTCCACATCCGGCGAATACGGCTCTGGGTGTAGTATCGACTGTTGACTGTCGATTTCAAGGTTCCGTGTTCTGCTCCTGGACCCCTCACACAACAGTATGAATGTCTCAGACATTTGCTGTATTCCTTATGTACCTGTTGAGACAGGGCACAATAAAAGCTATTTAAACTGTAGTTGTAATTCTTCAGACCAGAGCAGCCATTTTGCATTCTAAGCCTACTCACTTACACTTACACCTGCAACATCAAGACAGTGGATAAGCCCAACCACATCCCTCTCAACCACTTCCGCATTTCACAACATTCCATTCATGAAAGAATTTAGGCTAAATATCAGTTCTTTCACAGACTGACTGCATCCTCTCTCTGAGTTTGAGGGGCTTTGATGATTGATAACATTTATGACAAGAATATAAATTCAAGCCCGATTGGTTACTGAGGACAATACCTGCACATCCAACTTTTATCTGTTTTATGTTTAATTCTTCTGTAGTTTTGTAAGAATTGAAAGATGTGTGCTATAAAAGTGGAGAGAAGGATACAAGGAGCTTTTCTCCTTACAGCCAAACACATTTTTTTTAAGCCCTTGGGTGAAAAAAAATGGTCCAAAGGGTCCACAGCTCCTCTATTTCTTTGTCAGAAACCATGAATCAGACTGAGACAGAAGTACAGTTAAATCACACTTGTTTAATAATAATAATAATAATAATAATAATAATAAAAAAAGTTAAACAAAGTAAACGTAATCAAAACATAGCCAGAGTTCAGGAATCGGAACGGATAGTCAGACAAGCCAAAACATCAGGGAGCCAGAGATGAGTGTAGAACAGCAAGCAGGATCTGGAGCCAGAAGGAATGTCAGCCAAGCAAGTCTTTAACAGGAATACAGGAGAGCGTCTCTAGAGATGTGACCAAGGCGAAGGCAGAGATCATCTAGACTGGACGGCTTAAGTAGGCAGGACTGACGAGCAGGATATCAGCAACGGGTGAGTCACTGTGGAGAAATAGGAGCTGGCAATTAGCCGACACCTGAGCAGCCAGCTTTGAGAAGGAAGGGCTGAGCCCAGCCCTGACAGTACCCCCTCCTCAATGACCCCGCCTCGGAGGACCACCAGGCTTGAGGGGAAAACGTCTATGGAAATCACGGAGGAGGACGGGGGCATGTACGTCCAAGAATGAGACCCAAGAGCGTTCCTCCGGACCGTACCCTTTCCAATGCACCAGGTACTGTATGCGCCCACGGAACCTACGGGAGATAACAATGGACTGTACTTCATACTCCTCATGGTTCTCAACCTGTGCAGGGTGAGGATGAGGCACCGAGCTGGTAAAGCAGTTGCAGACCAAAGGTTTTAATAGGGAGACATGAAATACATTTGAAATACGCATATTAGAAGGAAGGTCTACTGCGTAAGCCACTGGGTTAATCCTGCGAAGAATACGGAAAGGTCCAATAAACCGAGGTGCGAACATTGTGAGAGGGAACACAAAGTCAGAGATTGCGAGATGACAGCCAGACCCTGTCCCCAACCTGGTAGGAAGGCGCAGGTAGGCCTCTGCGGACAGCATGGAGTCTGTACCTACCATTAGCATGTCGCAAAGCCTCTTGGACTTGTGCCCAAGTGGAACGAAGACAAGAAAAGAGCCCATCGCGCCCTTCTGGGAGAGAGGCGTTTAGCCTCAGACAAGAATGCGAGTTTCCTTATGGTCAGTAAGAATGAGAACCGGCACAGTGGTACCTTCGAGGAGATGTCTCCATTCTTTCAGGGCTAAAATGATCACTAACAGCTCTTTTGTCACCAATCTCATAATTGCACTCCACAGGTAACAATTTCTTGTAAAAGTAGCCACAAGGATTTATAGTGCTCTCAGAGGTAGGATGTTGATACAGAAGGGCGCCAACTCCAGTCTCAGAAGCATCAACCTCAAGGATAAAAGGTAACATGGGATCAGGAAGTGCCAACACAGGAGCAGAAACAAAGGCAGCCTTGAGACTCTCAAAGGCCTTAATGGACTCCGGAGGCCAACTCTGTGGGTTACCGTCCTTTCTGGTGAAATCAGTCAGGGGACCAGAGACGAGAAGTTACAAATAAATTTCCGATAATAGTTGGCCAAGAAAGTATTCCAGAGGACATAAACCCATGGGTCGGGGCCACTGTGGGGCTGCTGAAAGTTTATCTGGGTTAATCAAAAAACCAGCAGTGGAAATGACATAACCCAGGAATTTAACCTGTTCACGATGGAATTCGCACTTCTCCAATTTACAATAGAGATTGTTCTCTTATGCCGTGTGCACATGGGCGGACTTTTCAGCATCAAACGTCCGACGGACTTTCGACTGAGTTATGACGGACTTGCGAACGATCGGACTTGCACACACACAAACAGACTAAAGTCCATTTCAAAGTCCGGTTGTTTGAACGTGATGACGTACGACCAGACTAGAATAATGAAATTCATAGCCAGTAGCCCATAGTTGCCCTTGCGACTTTTTCTGAAACATGTTCTAAATCTAAAGTCCATCTGATTTTTAACAGAAAAGGTCCGCTGAAGGTCCGATAAAGCCCACAAACGGTCGGATTGTCCGACTGATTCGTTCAGTGGGACCAGTCCGGTCGAAAAGTCCGGTCGTGTGTACACGGCATTAGTTTCTGAAGCACATGACAGAAATCTGTGTGGTGGTTCTCCAGGGACTTGGAAAATATAAGGATATCATCGAGATAAACTACCACACAGAACTGCAACAAATCTCGGAGGACATCGTTAATAAATTCCTGGAAAACTGCTGGGGCGTTACAAAGGCCAAAAGGCATTACGAGGTACTCATAATGGCCTGTTCTGGTATTAAACGCAGTTTTCCACTCGTTGCCCTCCTTAATCCTCACAAGATTGTATGCCCCTCTCAAATCAAGCTTTGTGAAAACCGTTGCTCCCTTGAGGCAGTCAAATAACTCTGTAATTAACGGAATCGGATAGGCATTTTTAATCGTGAAACGATTAAGACCCCTATAATCAATACAAGGTCTCAGTTCACCACTCTTCTTCTTCACAAAGAAGAAACCAGCAGGAGACGAGGATTTGCGAATGAAAAAGTGCGTCTGCAACATACTCCTCCATGGCCTTATCCTCCAAGACCGACAAAGGGTAAACCCTGCCACGAGGGAGGTATGGCACCAGGTTGAAGGTCAATTGCGCAATCATACGACCAGTGTGGAGGCAAACTACCGATCTGACCTTTGTCAAAGACATTGCTAATACCGCGGTACTCCTCCGGCAGGGAGGAGAGTGAAGAGGTGCACAGGACTTTGGCTACCTTCTGGAAGCATGTATTACTGCATTGTGGCAACCAGGATATAACCTCAGCATGGAGCCAATCAAAAGAGGGGTTGTGCCTCTGTAACCAAGGACAACCAATAACCAGCGGAAACTTAGGTGAGGAAATAACTTGGAATTGGATTATCTCATGGTGAAGAGTCCCTATGGCCATGGATAATGGAACAGTCTCACGAGTCACATGGGCAGGCTGTAGAGGTCTTCCATCAAGAGCCTCAATGGCAAGTGGAGTGTCACGCAGCTGCAGTGGAATCGAGTGCTTCGATACAAAGGCAGCATCAATGAACAGGCCTGCCCCAGAGTTGATTAGAGCCTTTATCTCAACGGACAACTCAGCCCAAGAAAGGGTAACCAAAACCAGGGGCTTATCCTTCTGGATTACTGGCAATGAAACAATGCCACCTAAGGTCTGTCCGTGACAGGACCTCAAGGTTCGGAAACTCCCTGGACGGTAGGACAAGACTTCAAAAAGTGACCTTCCTGGCCACAATAAAGGCACAATCTCTCCCTCCTCCTAAGGGTTCTCTCATCCGCAGAGGGACTCATGAAGCCCAAGTGCATGGGTTCATCTTCACACAACGACTCGGTACTAGTAGGCATGGGAGGTTAGGGAGGCAAGGGTGGGACTGCAAAGTTCGATGACAAATGTACAGGAGGCTTCCGCATGCCTCCTTAAAAGGGAGTCTTTCTCTGAGTCTGGAGTCAATGAGGATGGCAACTGTGATCAATCTCTCCAGCTCAGTGGGTATATCTTGGGCTGCTATCTCATCCTTGATGGTATCCAAGAGACCATGAGAAAAAGCAGCCACGAGGGCCTTATTGTTCCAAGCAACCTCTGCTGCCATGGTATGGAATTCAATGGCATAATTGGCAACAGTTCTCGTACTCTGTTTGATGGACATGAGGCACTTGGCAGCAGAAGCGGAGCATGCGGGAACGTCAAATACCCTTTTTAGTCAGGTTTTTGCATCTCCCATAGAGGATTTGTCCAGGCCAAGGCTCTCTCAGAAAGCAAATATATCTCAAAACCTACTTTGCTTCTGTCCATGGGAAATGCCTAGGGCAGCATCTCAAAGTATATCTCAACCTGGTTGAGAAACCCTCTGCATTGGACTGGATCACCCCCAAATCGCTGGGGAAGCGGAGCGGAACAAGACTTACCTCTTATAGAGGTAATACTCAAGGCGGATGCCTGCACAGAGACTGAAGCAGCAGGGACGCCTGCAACACAGGTTGTACCGGAGCAGCCACAGTGGGAGATTCCAGATGAGCCGTGCGACTCAGGAGTGTTTGTAACGCCATGGCAAACTGATCCATGCAGTGATCCTGCTCATCCAGTCTGGAAAAAATATTACCAACAAGTGGATTCACTGCATCTTCTGAATTCATGGCCTTCGCCTACTCTCAGAAACCATGAATCAGACGGAGACAGAAGTACAGCTAAATTACACTTGTTTAATAATAAAAATAAAAAAAAAGGTTAACAGAGTAAACATAGTCAAAACATAGCCAGAGTTCAGGAACCAGAACGGATAGTCAGACAAGCCAAAATGTCAGGGAGCCAGAGATGAGCGTAGTAGAACAGCAAGCAGGATCTGGAGCCAGAAGGAATGTCAGCCAAGCAAGTCTTTAACAGGAACACAGGACAGCATCTCTATAGATGTGACCAAGGCGAAGGCAGAGATCATGTGGACTGGATGGCTTAAGTAGGCAGGACTGACGAGCAGGATATCAGCAACAGGTGAGTCACTGTGGAGAGATAGGAACTGGCAATTAGCCGACAGCTGAGCAGCCAGCTTTGAGAAGGAAGGGCTGAGCGCAGCCCTGACACTTTCCTACGCTTTAAGGTCTTATTTACACAAGTGTTGATAAAGAACACCTTGTCAAGTGCTTCTCAAACAATAGAAGCATCAGTATACATTTCAAAACTGTGACCTCCGAAGCTTTGTTAATGCTTATAAGCAGCCTTAGACCTGGCATTTAAATGCTTTGCAAGCACTTGTTAAACCCTACATGGGTGCATAATGAGTATTTGAAAAGGCGTTCTACTGGAACTGCATTTTTCACGTTTTGGTAACTGACCACATCCAATAAACCATGAAAGTAATGTTTTTTTTTAAACTAACAAATACAAAAACTCTGCTAACTAATTTGACACAGTAAAGCTAGAAAAGCACTCATCAAACATCTTTTCCTGGTGCCTCTAGGTCTTAAAAAATAAACTAGGTCTTATACAATAACCTCCTAATACACAATTGTTTCTTGAGAAATTATGGAAAGTGTTTTAGAAAAATGAAAAAAATCTGGTTGGGATCTATTTAGTAACATGTGAAAACAAAAAATTCCATTAACTGTTCACACATTTAGTAAACTAAAGTATAGCTGATGAGCTACAGTGGTGCTTACAGAGGAGGATAGTAAAGAGCAGCCTTTCTCAACTAGGGTTCCTCCAGAGGTTGCTGGGGGTTCCTTAAGCTTAGGAAGACTGGTAATTAAATTCTCCCTGACTACCAATTTAAGAGATCATTCCTACACTAATGTTGGTTGACATCAACATTTTTACTGTCTGCATTTCCTTTCATCAACCCATATTAATTGCATTTCAAGATTATATTTGATAATAAATTTGGGTATACTGCTGGTGGTGTTAAAAAAATATCTGTTTTGTTCGTCAAAAACGCTAGAAACATCACATTCATTATTCTCCTATTTAAAATGTTCTACAACTTACTGATTATGCAAATGTACCATAAACTGTGGATATAACCATTTTTAGCAGGGGTTCCTGGAAACCAGAAACCTATTTTAAAGGTTCCTCAATGACAAAAGGGTTTAGAAAGGCTAGTATAGCTTTTAGGCACACTGCAATACCAGAAATCAGAAGCAGGTGGCACACTAGGTGAAGTCTAAAGTTATATCTTCAAGTCTCAATAAAATAGTTTTCCTGGACATTTTCTTTAACCAGGAGGTGAACATAAATACTAGAACAGCAAAAGATGCGCTCACGCTGCGAAGCATGCCTAAAAAACTGATTAAAATATTATTATAATTATGTATTTGGAAATCATTTAGACTGTAAACCACGGCAGACTCAGTAAAGCATTGCTTGATAGCTATTGCACTGTTTTTTTTTTTCTTTATGGCAGCAAAGATTTTAGATTAGTCCTATTACAGTAAAAATTAAAAGCAAATGTTATACTGCAAAGGTTAAATGATGTTTCAATTAGCACAGGAATATTTATTAGATCTGATATTAGCTCAGTTTTCCCCATAATGTGATATGGGTAGCCTACTGTTTTGTGGGAGAAGCGGATGGATTCCAAATCTAATTTACATACGTAGAATAATAAGTTAATGTACTGTAGAAAATATGCTTTTTTTCAGCTCGAGACCATGTTCTTACATTTAAAAAAAAAAAAAACATTTTATGTGTAATTATAGGGGAAATGAGAAAAATGGGGCCTGGTAACGAAGAGACAATTTACAGTGACTGACAGGCCTTCTGCGGGGAGTCATAGAGAAACATTGGCACTAGCACAATGTTCTTGATGTATTGGAGACAGACAGAAAGCACCAGATATTTAATCATGAAAGGTGCCATTCTAAAACAAAGTTTTGTATAATAATGTGTATCGTGACTTAAATATACATCAGATTTTGCCTGGTATTGTCTTTGTGGTAGAGTCAGGAATGTTCAATCCCTGTGTAGCAATGCATACTGGGGTTGAGCACTGCTGTGTCAAGCTCTGACAAGATGTTGCTTTGTGTTGAGAAGCTCTACAGGAGATGATGAAGTGCACACAGGTCAATGATTTCCCTGTGTAGGTGTTCTCGAGATTTCCACAGAGCATAATTGCAGTGGTGTAGCCTTCCGCTAGGCCTCTGTTATTTGTGAGGCTCGCGGCATGACACGCTACCAAATCTACGGGTTGCATGCTAACCTTCTTCTGTAGAGCACAGTGGAAGATGAAGATGAAGAGGCCCTGCAAGGCATTGAAGGTCGTAAAGAGATATGCCAGGACCAAAGACTCTTTATTGATGAACAGGAGGCCAAAAGCCCAGGTGAGACCGAGGAGGAAGAGGAGGGTAACTGCCCCTAAGGCCCATGACCTGAATCAGGAACAAATAAGTTCATAATTAAACATCAGAAAGCTTACACTTACATTTGACAGTAAAACAAACTACCTGAAGAGCCCAAGAACATTATTCATCCCTCAGGTTAAAAAAAACAGAACATTTATGACCAATTTCATTTCATTCCCTGAGTTTGCCATATTCAAAGAAAACTAATGGAATTTGCTAATCAGCATTAAATCTAAAATTATGTAATTATGTTATTTTATGTCATTTATTCAAAAGTCAAGAATATGGACAGATGGAGGGTATGCTATAGCCAACCGTAGAGTGGATGACTGTCCTAATATACTGAATGTGATGATGAGGATGAGGGTGTTACTGAAAATACTTACTTGATGTTCTCCAAGCGGCTGGAGTCTGGCTTCAGGACAGAGGAGGAGCGAAGCATCTTATGGAGGGTGACCAGGAGGATAAGTAGGTTCACCTAGAAATAGAGATAATGAGAGATGAAATAATATGTATTAGGGGGTTCCAAAATCGATTGGATGCCCAAAACATTGTTCTGTACTCCATCACACCATCTTTAGACGACTCTCCTATCTCTATTCTTTCACAATATGCTCAATTCACCTTAGCATAATTCATGCAGTATTTTGGTTTCTGTGTTTTATTGTCTTGTTTTACTTTAATGTTTAGTTGTCAATGTTTTTTTCAATGTAGTAAAAGTGTTATTTTAATGATTTATAAAGGTAGCTCAGGCTGGTAAAAACTGTAAGTTTAAGTAAGGTGTGTACTGTGGAAGGCAGGAAAAAAGAGAAGTCTAGGATGATGATAAAAAAACACTTTATCAATGTTGGCAACAAATCTGCCTTTGTCTATTCTCCAATTTTATGTAAATGGGCTCCTAAACTCCAGTTTCCAGCCTTGAAGAAGGGGTCCACGTCTTCTGGGTATTCTAGATGAGGAACAGTGGCAGAGAGGTATCAGCATGTTTTGGTAAAAGAGACATTGATTTTGGCCAGGAAGGCTATTGCACTCAAATGGATTCAGCCCGAACCCCCATCTGTCCAGACATGGATTTAGCTGGTGAATCAGGCTCTGCCCTTTGAGAAGCTAGTGTACGAACATAGAGGTTGCCCTAAGAAATATAATAAAGTATGGGATGTATGGTGCTTCTCCACTCTTACTATATCTGGTACTTAAGTACATATATTTTGCCAAGTCTATTGGTTCGCAGGCATGACATACCAAAATGCACTTTTTGGAATTTAGTCCTCACACATGATTTTTGGGTACCCAGGGGTATAATTTCTACTTGTTTTTGTTTCCTTCTGTTTTGTGATCCAAGTGCAGCTGTATCTGTACTTTTCAATAACCGTTATCTGATTGTATAATTGTAATATATATACTATAATGCTCATGTTGAGTGTAATTGTTGAATATGTCCAATGTTTTGCACACTTGTCAATAAAAAGTGTTTTTAAAAAAAAGGGGGTCCACTGAGCAGTAAGACCCCGGGTTAGCAAGTACCGCTGAACAGTTCCTCTAAAAGGGGGCTGTTGTATGTGCAAAAGATTATACAAACTGTGGACTCTTGCCCTTAAAGTGGTTGTAAACTTCAGACATGAAATATGAACAAAGCATATCCCTCTATAGTGTTTACTTGACTCAATTAGGAGCACTAAGTGTAATTTCTGTCTCTGCTGCTTTGTTCCTCTGCTATCAGCAGGAGTCACTCCTGACAAGTTTTCCTGACACCAAGAGAAAAGATGACATGGGAGGAGCTCCAGCTGATTGAAAGCCTCAGCTCTGTTCCTGTGTTCTGTGGGAAGGGGAGGATTCCCTTCCATCCCCTCCTCTCCAATCAGCTCTCCAAACTCTCCTCACTGAGCTCTGCAGAGTGTAGCTGTCCCCCTCCTTTTTTTCTGACAGCTCAGACAAACTTTATAAATTCTGCACTTTGAAAAGATGTAGAGATGAGAAGACTGCGGATAATCAGGTACAACTTATGTAGGAGGATATGTTTTATCTTTGTGTATCAGCTGAGGATAGTCACTTCACTGGGTAAATGTAAGGGTTTACAACCCCTTTAACCTATGGACATGCTGGACCTTGTCTCCGAACTACAAGTATATAATTCCCTAACCCTAAGCAGCAGTCTTCTGCTCTTCTTGACAACATATAAATACTTTGATTGTGTGTTTAGATCTTTGTATAGAATTCTACGTTAATCATTTTTAAGTGAGAAATGTATCAAAGGAAAGGTTTGTTAGACTTGGGGTCTCGCTCCCTAAACTGTATACTGGAGGAAGTAAATTCATTTTTTTGTTATGCAGAGGAATTTTGTGTAGCTGACATTAAACAACAAGACATTTTGTGGTTTAGTCTGTTTACTATGGATTGGTTTATGATAGGCTCACATTAATAAGTTGTATTCTGAACTATTCTCATAATGGCATAAAGTTGGCTATACACAGTTCGAATCTCGGCGGGCTCAGCAGGGACTGGCCAATTATGTATGGGCAGGCTGATTGTACCCAGGTTGATCAACTTGGGTGCAACCTGCATGTCGGATTTTTCATGCGATAATTTCCAGCAGCTATAGCTGCTAGCACTAATCATTGTATATTTCCCCGGCTTGGGACGGCTCCCTGCCGGGATAGCTTCGTAGGAGGCATTCAACATCAACACTTACTGTGTTGATGGGGGAATTGAGTGATTTTCTTTCACAGGTTGCAGGAAAGAAAATTGCACCATCTTTGGCTGGCTTAACTTGCGCACTATTCAGATTAAGGACCTAACTCTGCAAAAATGTTAGGTGTGCTTCTAGTGCTGCTTGCATCTGATACAGTATAGAACTGTAGGAGATTGTCCCAGGTGTGCATATGGTATTTTTTACAGGAGCCAAAGAGAGGATTTTAGCGTAAAAGAATGACCATCTGCATTGGGGCACCATTGGGTCCCAAACACCATGGGTGTCCACAGTGCTAGTTTAGTCCATTTATGTAATCATTGTAAACAAAATCATGACTCCATTCTTCCAGAAACGCAATATTTGTGAATTGTGTGCACTTGGCCCTTGGTATCCAGGAGCTTGGGTCAGCTTCTTGTAAAGTTATTAGCAAAAAGACCTATTAATCATTAAAAGAGCACTTATATATTACTCTCTTTAATATGACTAAATAATATGCCGATCACTGAGGTCATATGTACCCAGTAGACTATCTGGTGGGGTGGCTTTATTTAGGGTCAGCTTGATGACAGCCAGCAACATTAGCAAAAATTCTATCACTACAGAAAATTAGCCAGTCATTTCCTTAGAACATGGTGTCAGTAAATTTACCTAAGAATTGGTTCTAGTAAAGAATAAATTCTTGACTGATCAACAGCTTGCAACTCATGGAAGTGAATGCGACCCTCTGAATGGATCACCCTCAGTCACTGATTGCTGTCATTGCAGACAAGAACACCATGAGACACCCTATGAAAGATTGAAAGTGTACTGAATACTCTAATGTAGTCTTTCTCAACCTTTAACATGGAGGAGCCCTTGAAATCACATTTAGGTCTCATATTACTATATCTACAGTTCACAGTACATGAACTATGATGTCCGATGGAAAGAATGCTCCTTACATTTGTGGTCAGTAAGAACTCTCCCTACAAATAGTTAAAAAAAAAATCATTGGTTTTACTGGTTACTTTTCTTAGGCCCCTTTCACACAGGTGGACCGATCAGGTCCGCCTCTCAGTTTTTTAGGCAGACCCAATGAGACCATCTATTGCCGTCTATGGAGCGCTGGGTGTCACCTGCCGACATCCGACCCTAACCACTAAAAACAGACGAATAGGGGATCCGTTCCCCATCCGTCAGGTGTATACGGACAGGTTGTCCGTTTACATCTGACCACCTATAGAGGACAGACTGTGTCTGTGTCCGCTCTGCATAAGCGGAGCAGACACAGACAAGCAATCCGCCTGCTCAGAGGGGATTAGCTGACAGGTTCCTAGCAGACTCCACCCTACATGAATGGGGCCTAAGAGGTAGACATTGCTCATTACTCAAGGAACACCTAGCAACCTCTGAAGGAATTCTGGGGTTCCATGCACTAATGTATCTGCATAACTCCCTGCTGCACTGTCTTTGACTTTTGTGTTATCACCCCCTTCACTCCATATGTCCATAGTTCATGCTCTCTCATACGCACTACATTCCATATGATAAACTTGCTTTCTTGTAGGTGTAGCGCACTACCCCCGTAGGGGCGGCAATTTGTGTGTTATATCCGTAAATTATATTTACCATCTAGCCCATAGAAATAGAAAACAGTCCATACTGTAGTTTTCTCTTGCTTTTATTGATACAACGTGAACTGGGATAGGAGAAGGGTTTTCCTGAGATGCTCTTATACCGCTTTGTAATTTCTTTCTTTACTTGTTCCATGCAAAGACTTAGAAAAATGTGGACTATAAGAAATCGCTCTCATTAATTTCTTTGTGGGGAAGACGGAAGTAGATTTACTAGAGAATATATGGTAAAGAGTCACTCTGAATAACTACTTCACCTGCAGAACTTCTTAGAACAATCTGTATCTCTATTTGTAAATGGAGCTTTGCCGCCACCTTTTTACCACTACTTCCCGTCTGCATGGTACTTCCAAGTTGAACTAAAGAAAAGATTACTCGGAATAATTCCTCCCGCCTGACTGATTGGAATCCCGGGGCATTGTTGAACCCAAAGTCACAGGCCATCACCACCTGTCTCACTGACTTGCATACCAACATCCCTCAGCCTCTGGTAGTACCCTTCCCCTGGGCTTTCACTCACTTGATCGATAGTCCATGTTCCATTCACAAACAATCGACTGCCCAGATGTAGTCCACTTAGTTGCTACTTCTTCCATAAGCGTTTCTCTGTACTTTCTCTCCAATCTGGCACGCTCCCTTCCCTGTAGGGGCGTTCAGCGGCACCTGCGACTACATACTGTCCGGTGTCATCAACTCCTCTGCGGGTCCCGGTCCCCCCTCCCTCCCCATAGGGGGGGCTCTGCTTGGCTCCCCGCAGGGGAACCTCTCCCTCAAGACTCTCCCTTGCTGCAAAAAGACGACGAACTGTCATGTGACCCCAGCTTTTATGAGAGTCCCGCCTCATTCCAAACAAATTAATGATTGGCCAGAACTCACCTACAAGCTGCCTGTCACTCAGATCCCAAGTCCAACCTCTCTTCCAAAAATCATTTCATTGGAAGCAAGAGGAAGCATCTCTGGGTCCAAGCACAGGTGGTCACACCCTACACTATACTGACACTCCCAGTTCCAAAAATAAACAACCAGGCCTGATATAATAGTACAAGCCTGCCTAAATTTTACCTGAAAGTGTAAGCTAGAAAAAAAGTCACCTACATGAAAGTAGGTGCCCTCTACATAAGATTGATGAAAACCAGGCCAAAAAAAATCAGAAATCTACAACAAACAATTGAATGCCTAATTCAATCTTCCTTTATAGTTTAAACACAGAATCTAATTTTTTTTGCAATGGGCAAAACTATTGTTCTCCTTTCTTCCAGCTTTTCTCAGCCTCTATCTCCTCCAGCTATCTGCTGTGCCCCCCGATCACCCACCTCTCAGGTTTATTAAACCGTGAGACCAGTTTAATGGAAAGCACATTTTTAGAGAACATCTTGATTTGAAATTTCTTGTAAAATGTCATAATTTCTTTCTTGATTCTAGACATAAAAACCCCTTGAATCCACAATGAAATGTTATAAATGGCAGGTTATCTTTGTGATTCTCTGTGTGTTTCAATCTAACACATCTTCCACCGCCTAAAGACAATCAGCTTGGACTCATCAAGCTTGATTATAAATTACTGGCCTTAAATTTGTTGCTAGCTTGGGCTGTACTAAGCACACTTCCCTTGAAGCTTTCAGACTAGCAGTTTGTTCACTGGGATAGTTGAAAGAAATACCGCAAAGGAAGGTGTGCACTTGATTTTGGCAGTATGGAGTTGTTTGTTGAAGGACCTAGTGCACTATGCAGCGATGACCACAAGAGGCTCCAAAGCCACAGAATACCGTACTTAGCATTGAGTTGGGTGTATAATAACCAGGGCTTTTTTTCTCAGAGAATAGGTGCAGGTACTCCCCTCTTCTGAATCACCCCTGTCTCCACCCCCAACCCACCTCCACTCACTATCCCTTGGTTTTTACCCGTACCCACCTCCCTGTACCCCTCCTTTTAGAGAATACCTAAATATCATTTAGTGGAACTAAGTAATCTGTGTGAAATATTTTAATGATAACAAGAAAAGCAGTAAAATAGATCTCCTGCAGCCAGCAATTATAACCCCCCCCGCAACAATAGATCCCCTGCAACCAGATATCTCCTCAGCAACAATAGATCCACCCAACAACAATAGATTCCCTGCAATAAAATATCCTCCACAGCAATACAGACCCCTCCGGCAGCAACTAATCCCCCAGCAACAATAGATCTCCTGCAACAAATTACCCAATAGATTCACCCCCCCCCCCCCATTCGCTGAAAAAAAAGAAAAAAGCCCTGATAATAACTATATTAAAGTGAAAACTAAGTTCCACTTTTATAATGAAAATATGAACACGTGGGAGGTGAATTGTTAAAAACATATAGACTGTTCACTTTGCAAGGGAAGTTGCGCTTTGCATGGGAATTTTCCCCAGAGCTTAATAAACGAGTTGAAGCTCTCTTGATGTCCATCTTTCAATCATGAGCAAGCAAAAATGCATTTTTTTCCTTGAACATGATTGGATATTTGCAAAGTGAAATTTCGCACATACACTAAGCTCTGGGAAAAAAAAGTGCAGTTTCCCTTGCAAAGTGAACAACCTATTTTCCTTTCATAAATCAATCTCATTCACTCCTCTGAACAGTCCACACATTAGGGTTCCTGCCTTAGACTTATCATCTATCCATTACTGATGAAATCTATGTATTTTGCAGGTGGCTGGGTTAAACCTGACAGTCTTTATAATGTCTTATAGTGAAGACCTTTTTTTTCTTTTTGTGTGTTCTTGTTTTCTTTCACTGATCTGCTGATTCTTGAATTGATTCCACGTGGGAAATGCATCAGCCACAGATGACTGGCCCAGTACAGGTGACGGCTTCTTAAACTCTTGCTTACTGGGCATTTAAACCCCCCTCCTGTCCAGACCAATTTTCATCTTTCAGCGCTGTCACACTTTGAATGACAATTGCGCGGTCATGCTACACTGTACTCAAATGAAATTCTTATCATTTGTTTTCACACAAATGGAGCTTTCTTTTGGTGGTATTTGATCCCCATTTGGGTTTTTATTTTTTGCCAAACAAACAAAAAAAGAAATTAAAAAAAAAAAAAGAAAAAACATGTTTCATAGTTTGGTATAAAATTTTGCAAGCGGGTAATTTTTCTCCTTCATTGATATTCACTGCACTGATGGGCACTGATGGGCTGCACTGATATGTACAGATAAGGTGACACTCATAGGTACAGATAAGGTGACACTGATAAGCACAGATAAGATGACACTGATGGGCGCTGATAAGACAGCACTGATGGGCATTGATAAGACGGCACTGATGGGCCCTGATGGGTGGTACTGATGGCTGGCACTGATGAGTGGCACTGATGGGTGGCACTGATAGATGTCACTGATGGGCACTGATAGGTGGCACTGATGGGCACTGATAGGTGGCACTGGTAGGTGGTATTGATCGGCAGGACTGGTAATGACGCACTGATTGGTGATTTATAGGCGGCGCTGTGGGCAATGATAGGTGGCACTGTGGGCACTGATAGGTGGCACTGAGAGGTGACACTGAGGGCACTGATAGGTGACACTGTGGGCACTGATGGGTGGTACTGTGGGCACTAGTAGGTGATGCTGGTGACACCTCCGCGATCGGGACCGATATCCATCTCGCAGCCGCTGGTGACCTGCTTTTTTTTCCTCCTCACGCTATCAGCGTGAGGAGGAAAAATAGCCAATTACCGGCTCTGTTTACATCACATGATCAGCTGTCATTGGCTGACAGCTGATCATGTGGTAAGGGGTCGGGATCGACCCCTTACTCCGATCTGTGATCAGGCGAGACTCATAGACTCGCTGATCACAGAGCACGCCACGCGCCCTGCAGGGGGCGCGCAGGCCGCTCAAGCACGGGAGGATGTCCAGGGATGCCCTCCCAGCAAATTAAGCCTGTGCTGTAGCTGTTTTTTGGCCATAGCGCGGACAGCAAGTGGTTAAAAGGCTTGCCCACTCGGGATCAGACTAGGATTCAAATACACCCAAACTTATCTCTACCGCTGAATCGACCGAAAATTGGGCCCTGCAAGCACCACCATGCAAGCACTACCACAAGTCAACAAAAATCGATTTAAAAATCAGCTGAGCTGGGTGGAAAATTTTTGCCCAATCTTATCAGATGCAGTCCCTGTTACGTCATTGCTTCCTGAATACAGTAGCCAGCAGTTGAGAATTCTCCATATACAGCTGTGTATGGATACCTATAGTCACTCTTAGTTGTCACCAGACCAAGCAACAACTGTAAAAGTTTGATCACCAAGAAAAGTAGAGAAAGTAAATCTCTCCAGCGGGGACACAGACAGCCAAAAAAAAAAAAAAAAAAAACGTGACAGGGGTTCTAACTCTTCCATTTTATTTAAAACTTGAAAAAAAGTTCTAGCTAGAGGTACAGTTTAAGCTTCTCAGGCACATCTATAAAAGCCTATATTATGTCATTAAAATGGTATTAAACCCAAAACTATGAATGTAATTTATTGCAGCTTACCAATCATTAGATGTGGTGACTGCATTCGTTTTCTTTCTTAGTCTTTTTTTCCCTCTGATTTCACCTGGTTATCTGGCCAGTAACACACCTCCTGTATTAGAGTGCCCCCATGAAGGAGCGCAGAGGGCATCTTTGGACAACAGTATTGTTAAACTTGGGGTAGGGGAGTGTTGAATGCACTAGCAAATTTAGATAACACTTTATAGGCATTACAGCGTCATGTTTTTACTTTCTGGGATGAAGGTTTTACATAAATAAATAAATGTTTATCATTGTAAGCCCCCTTGTCAGAAGTAAATGGTTTGTCTCAAGCCTGTAACTGCTACATCTGCGGGACAGCTTGTTCTGTTGAAAAACAACAGACTTGCCTGCCAGATCACCAGCTAAAAGTAAAGTAAAAAAAGCATAAAAAATGAAGCTAATGCAGCCATAACATCTAAGAATTGATAAGGTGAAACAGAATAAATGTTTGCTTTTGGGCCTAAAACTACTTCGGTCTACAAAAGTCTTGCATAAGCTAAGTTGAATTTGCATGTTGTCATGGCTGCGCTTGGAGGTTAGGAAGAGAGGGAGATAGATGTGAGAGGTACAGCTGTTTTCCAGGGAACAGAAATGGCAGAGACAGAAAGAGACAGAGGGAGGGGGACTGGAACTGGGAAGGGTTGCCCAAAAAAAGGCAGTCCCCAGTATTGCCTATAGGCTCGGTGCGGCTGATCTTTCTCCATACTGACTTACCATGCCTTGTTCTACATGTCTCTTAGTGGAAGTGGCCATCTTGGTAGAGGCAGGGCTTTGTTTCCTCATGGCAGCCCCATGATGAATGGTGATGATGGGGTAATACTCAAAAATGTGAAAAAAAGGTGATGGAGGCACAGATCCCCAGAATGCAAGCTGTTCTGTGAGTTGAAGAGGGCGGATAAATGACAGGATCTCCCCTCCATCATTTACAGAAGGTTTTGCGTTCTGGGAAAATAATACAAGGAGCTTTGTGAATGGATGAGATGTGAGAAAGGAGACGACAAACGGAATGATCCTTCACTGTTACAGTGACTGCTTCTAATCCCCATAGCGCTAGAAGTTCACTGCTGCGGGCAGGATCCAGATTCACTGATGAGAGAATTTTTAAAGTAACCAATAGCCAGCTGGACATAGCAAACACTTCATTATTATTATATAACGCCAACAGTTTGTGCAGTGTTTTCCAAACTGGAAGGAGACAGTACAGTTACAATCAATACAAGAGGGATCAGAGGACCCTGTTCATGAGAGCTTACAATCTAAAAGTCATTTAAGGTAAATTATGTGACCTGTGTTGTATCCCCCTCCCTCCCAAAAAAAAATGTTTACAAGACTTTTATTCTTTACTCTATATAAAATGAAATAAAATTTTGGCTTTAGATATACGATATATTGTCAAAAGTATTGGGACACCTACCTTTACACACACATGCACTTTCATGGCTTTGCAGTATTAGTCTGTAGGATTCCATATTGAGTTGGCCCACCCTTTGCAGCTATAACAGCTTCAACTCTACTGGGAAGGCTGTCCACAAGGTTTAGGAGTGTGTCTATGGGAATGTTTGACCATTCTTCCAGAATCGCATTTGTGAGGTCAGGCACTGATGTTGGACGGGAAGTCCTGGCTCGCAGCCTCCGCTCTAATTCATCCCAAAGGTGTTCCATCGGGTTGAGGTCAGGACTCTGTGCAGGGCAGTCAAGTTTGTCCACCCCAAACTCGCTCATCCATGTTTTTATGGATCTTGCTTTGTGCACTGGTGTGTTGGAAAATGAAGGGGCCATCCCCAAACTGTTCCCACAAAGTTGGAAGCATGAAATTGTCCAAAATGTCTTGATATGCTGATGCCTTATGAGTTCCCTTCACTGGAACTAAGGGCCCAAGCTTAACCCCTGAAAAACAACCCCGCACCATAATCCACCCTCCACCAAATGATTTGGACCGGTGCAAAAAACAAGGCCTATATAGACATGGATGAGCAAGTTTGGGGTGGAGGAACGTGACTGGCCTGCACAGTCCTGACCTCAAACCAATAGAACACCTTTACGGATGAATTAGAGAGGAGACTACGAGCCAGGCCTTCTCGTCCACATTAGTGCCTGACCTCACAAATGCACTTCTGGAAAAATGGTCAAACATTCCTGTAGCATTGTCCCCATAGGGCTTGCTGAGTGTTGACTTCTTAGGCCTCTCTCTCTGGTTACCAGCAGCTGTTTACTAAGAGTTCCCTCTTGGTTGCTAGGGGTTCCCACCTGTTTCACCCTTCTCCCGCTTGCTCGTTACTCAATGACCAGTCTAGGGTATTTGTGTTTTGGTATTTTATTTTGAAACTTGGATGGGAGAAGGGATTAGTGGGATATTCCAACTGGAACAATTCACAATTGATAAGGACAACTCTCACTTGACCTCACCGGATTACTTGTGGAATCAGTCACACTGCTTTAACCATACAGACACATGTATGGAAGAATTAAGTCTTCTTGCTCTCACTAGCAGCAGACTTGATGCACTACATTATCTTCAGGATACTCTATAGCAGTGTTTCTCAACTCCAGTCCTCAAGGCGCACCAACAGGTCATGTTTTCAGGATTTCCCTCAGATGAAACAGCTGTGGTAATTACTAAGGCAGTGAAACTGATCAAATCACATGTGCAAAATAGTGGAAATCCTGAAAACATGACCTGTTGGTGCGCCTTGAGGACTGGAGTTGAGAAACACTGCTCTGTAGCATCCCCTTTACTGACACCCGTCCACTGACTCTTCTAGCTGAAGGGGGCGGACCTCACTCAACAGACCCCAAAGACACAGATCTGTACTCACAGTGGGCAGAATCAGATCCTTCCTGGTGTCTCCCTTCCAGTCAGCTCTACAGGACCTCTGGGTTCAGCTTCTCTCTCTCTCTAGGTCCCTGTTCGACCACTCAGGGCCGCGCGGCCACCTCCACGGAGGAGAGGGCAGCCACCCCCTTCCTTCTGGACTCTGTTCCCTGGCTCAACTAACTTTGAGCACATGTGCCCGGACTTTAAATACAGTATCCCAGCATGCAATGCAACACCCTTCCTCTGCCAATTGCCAGGACTGTAACAAAGCCTGTGCACTCACTTCTCAGGTCTCCTCCCATTGTCCAATATGCCTCCCTATTGGACCAGTGGAGGGACAGTCAAACAAGTTAGGCTGCACCTGAGCACGTTGAGCAGACCTAACCAATAGTTCCTGCCTCCAGGTAGGCAGAGAGCACTCTAAGTTTTACCTGACCATGTTCCTGGTAAGCAGAAAGACCAAAAACTATACTTTCTTCTAGCACCTACCTAGGAGGGTGCTACATTCCCATAGACACACTCCTAAACTTTGTGGACAGCCTTCCCAGAAGAGTTGAAGCTTCTAAAGAGTGGGCCAACTGAATATTGAACCCTACGGACTAAGACTGGGATGCCATTAAAGTTCATGTGCGTGTAAAGGCAGACGTCCCAATACTTTTAACAATATAGTGTACATTAATGTCACCCTGTTAAAATATATGAAAACTTTGATGGCTCTGACAGCATGAACTGAATATAGCAATGCAAATTCTAAAATGCATCTAGTTCTACGACTTCTCCTGGCACACAGAAAACACAACTTCTGGGAAAATGGGAGACTATTTCCGTTCGACTCTTAAAGACAGTACAGAAAAGGCAGGTAATTCATTTTATTAACAAACATAACTAGTTCACCGCCCTAAATAGTAACACTGAATTTGTCAGATGTGCAGAGAAAAGTGGTGTTGCACTTTAAAGTGTATGTCATTACATATGCATCTATTCGAACCTCACATATTACAAGCGCAAATGCTCCGTTAATAGATTTGCAGCACTTTCCCTTCGTCACTACGGAGCTCATGTTTTACCACATTAATTCTCCATTAAACTCTATTACCTTTGATGAGATAAGTAACACACTGTACATTGTTTCCTCTTTCTGCTGAACTGTGTAAAAAGACATTTCACTTTACATTTCAGTTAAAGTGAAATAAAGCGTGCCAGTCACCTCCATAAGCAGAAACAGCCATTTTGTGAAAAAAGAGTTATTGATTACGGTGAAGGTTACAGAAGTGATCCTGTTGTCATGGGACAACCCTGGCGCTATTCTTCCCTTCTCTGCTGATCAGGGTTTAGACTTGGAGGTACTTTAAAGCCCAGCTTAAATGAGATAGATACATTCCAAGAAGCTCGGACCAACTGCGATGGATGAGAGAGCACATGCATTAGGTTTTGATGCTCCTTTTGTCAAGGTTTGTCTATCTTTAAATGCAGTTTTACTTATTTTCTTTATCTTTGCAACCAGTTTAGCTGGTCCCACTGTGTTGTTGTCACCACCTACAATGCAAGACAAGCAGTCCAGTATTTTACTGAAAACGCTGAGGGTCCTTTCACATCCCACATCACCAGAAAGGAGAGCTGTGGCTGCCAGGAAAGGGAAGCATACAGTAACATAAACATTACTCTAGACCAGCATTTCTCAAGGAGGATTCCGTGGAACTCTATGTTTCCTCCAGAGGTTGCTAGAGCTTCCTTGAACAATGATCAATTTCTGCCTCTCAGATAAGTTCCCATTGACACCATTGATTTTTTTTTTACCTATCTGTAAGAGGGGGATTCGTACCAATGACCATCAATGTAAGGAACATTCTTCTCACTGACCACCAATGCAAGGAACAATCCTCCCACTGACCACCAATGTAAGGAACATTCTTCCCTCTGACCACCAGTTTAAGGAACATTCTTCTCACTGACCACGAACATAAGGAACATTCTTCCCATTGATTACTAATGTAAGGAACATTCTTTCCACTGTCCACTAATATAAGGAACATTCTTCCCACTGACCAGTAATGTAAGGAGCATTCTTCCCACTAACCACCACTAATGTAAGGAGCATTCTTCCCACTGACCACCACTAATGTAAGGAGCATTCTTCCCACTGACCATCACTAATGTAGGGAGCATTCTTCCCAGTGACCACCAGTATAAGGGGGGGATTATTTTTGTTGGACACCAATGTAAGGAGCTTTCTTTCCACTGAACATCACACATTAGTATAGTGATTTGTAACTATTATCAGGGGTTTCCTGACACCAGAAAGTTATATTAAGGGTCACCAAGCTTTTCTTCAGGCCAGCAGATCATAATGTGGTAATGGTTCAATACAAGAAATAAGGGTTTTAGATACAGTGCCTTGCAAAAGTATTCACCCCCCTTGGCTTTTTACCTATTTTGTTACATCCCAGCCTTTAGTTCAATGTTTTTTTAATCTGAATTATATGTGATGGATCAGAACACAATAGTTTAAGTTGGTGAAGTAAAAGTAGAAAAATATATACATAAAACTATTTTTCAGAAATAAAAAAATGATAATTGGCATGTGCGTATATATTCACCCCCTTTGTTATGAAGCTCTGTTGCAACCAATTACCATCAGAAGTCACATAACTGGTGAAATGATGTCCACCTGTGTGCAATCTAAGTGTCACATGATCTGTCATTACATATACACACCTTTTTGAAAGGCCCCAGTGGCTGCAACACCTAAGCAAGAGGCACCACTAACCAAACACTGCCATGAAGACCAAGGAACTGTCCAAACAAGTAAGGCACAATTTTGTTGAGAAGTACAAGTCAGGGTTAGGTTATAAAAAAATATCCAAATCTTTGATGATCCCTAGGAGCACCATCAAATCTATCATAACCAAATGGAAAGAACATGGCACAACAGCAAACCTGCCAAGAGATGGCCGCACACCAAAACTCATGGACCGGGCAAGAAGGGCATTAATCAGAGAGGCAGCACAGAGACTTAAGGTAACCCTGGAGGAGCTGCAGAGTTCCACAGCAGAGACTGGAGTGTCTGTACATAGGAGGACAACAAGCCGTACGCTCCATAGAGTTGGGCTTTATGGCAGAGTGGCCAGAAGAAAATCATTACTTTCAGCAAAAAATAAAAAGGCACGTTTTGAGTTTGTGAAAAGGCATGTGGGAGACTCCCAAAATGTATGGAGGAAGGTGCTCTGGTCTGATGAGACTAAAATTTAATTTTTTGGCCATCAAAGAAGTCGCTATGTCTGGCGCAAACCCAACACATCACATCACCCAAAGAACATCATCCCCACAGTGAAACATGGTGGTGGCAGCATCATGCTATGGGGATGTTTTTCAGCAGCCGGGACTGGGAAACTGGTCAGAGTTGAGGAAAAGATGGATGGTACTAAATACAGTGATATTATTGAGCAAAACCTGCACCACTCTGTGTGTGATTTGAGGCTAGGACGGAGGTTCACCTTCCAGCAGGACAATGACCCCAAACACACTGCTAAAGCAACACTTGAGTTGTTTAAGGGGAAACATGTAAATGTGTTAGAATGGCCTAGTCAAAGCCCAGACCTCAATCCAATAGAAAATCTGTGGTCTGAATTAAAGATTGCTGTTCACAAGCGCAAACCATCCAACTTGAAGAAGCTGGAGCAGTTTTGCAAGGAGGAATTGGCAAGAATCCCATTGGTAAGATGTGGCAAGCTCATAGAGACTTATCCAAAGTGACTTGGAGCTGTGCTAGCCGCAAAAGGTAGCTCTACAAAGTATTGACTTTAGGGGGGTGAATAGTTATGCACATTGACTTTTTCTGTTATTTTGTCCTATTTGTTGTTTGCTTCACAGTTAAAAAAAAAAACATCTTCAAAGTTGTGGGCATGTTCTGTAAATTAAATATCGCAAATCCTCAAACAATCCATGTTAATTCCAGGTTGTGAGGCAACATAACACAAAAAATGACAAGGGGGTGAATACTTTTGCAAGGCACTGTACATTTAATTTTCTGTTTTTAAATAGCTATTTTATACCTGTTTTTTTTTCTTTTGTTTTACTTTAGGGCCCATTTACACTATTGCTGTAACGCATGCATTACATGCATTGCTGTGTTACGGCACTATTCATGATGAATGGCACTACATGCACTCAGGCAATGCACGGCCAGACACAGGTGTGTTGCACTGTCAAAAATGGTTCACGCTTTAAGGCTATACAGTCCTATAGGAACCAGAGTTAAACCCATCGCTATCCGGATTGAGTACTCAGTAACAGACCTGGTCTGACGTGCCCCCTCTCAATACAAGTCTATGAGAGACACTTATGCTGAGGGATGCGATTGCTGTAGTTGAGCTCTGCCAGCACAGAGCACTGGAGTGTGAGGGCAGGAAGTAGCATTCAGAGGAAAGAGTATTTTAAAATCAGTGACAAATCATAATGTTTGGGATACAGGACTTTAGGGAAATATAACTACATGAGACTTCATTTAGGCTTTGAAGTTATGTTCCACCAAAAGGTGGAAACTTTAAGTTGACACCTGTAGGTAAATCCCTCATCAGTATCTTGCATCTGAGTTCAGTGGTGAAATCTACTTCAATCCCAGCTGGATTCCCTCGTAACATACTGTATCTATTCTACTTACAGAGAAACCCCTTGGTAGGCTGGTAATACCCCCACTTATCTTAATAATTGCTATGGCATTTGGTTAAAACTAGGAAACCTACCGGAGATATCTCACTATTGGAGCCTTCAAGAGATATAAGAAACCTATAAATAATTTAACTTGTCAAGTAGCACATACATTAGAACAGTTCTAGGCAGAGCTAGACTTTAAGAGATTTAAAATAAAACCTAAAAAGGATTAAAGAATACATTCTCATACCTCCGCCTTATTTGTGAGTTGCACTGTGATCTCCTGGGCCACATTTTAATGAAAAGCGGCTCAGCTGACAAAATGCCCGCCCGCACTGTATGAGGCCCAGAGAATTGCATTAAAAACAACACCATTCTATTCTCATTAATTTTTTTTTAAACTTTCCTTTTTGTAAGAGTCTAATGGCAATATTTAGAGATGAAATAATAAAATTCTTTCTATAGGACTTTAACTCTTTTCATTGGAAGGCATCACTAAGACTGCATGCAGCGCTCACAAATTTTTCCTTCTTAACATAATCCCATTACCTCCTCCCAGAGACTTCCCGTCAATCTTATTCATGTGTGATAATCCTCTCACAATATATGCTTGTATGCAGCATAATGGCAAGGGATAAGTATGGCATAATTCTAGTGGGTTATGTTGAATTTGTGGGTTGCGGCCAGGCAGTTTTATACCCAGATTTAAGGAAAGTAAAAAGTGGATTCATTTGTAGCTTTAAATGTGAAATGTACTCTTAGTTACTGACATCAGGTGGAACAGCCGGTATACTAAACATACAAGTTGTATTACTGGTGGATCTATTTATAGCTTTAACATATATATAGCAATTTTTCTATTCCACGATGCACAGTGGTTTGGTGGTTATCAATTCTGCTTTGCACCACCGGGGTTCTCAGCTCAAATCCCAGCCAGGGTACTATCTACATTAAGTTTGCATGTTCTCCTTGTGCTTGCGTGGGTTTCCCTCCCACACTACAAAGATTTGCCGGTAGGAGAAATGCACTTGTATGCCTATGTATGCATGGGAGATACAGACCTTAAAATGTAAGCTTCTTAAGTGCAGAGAATGATGTGAATGAATAGCATGCAAGGCGCTGTGTAAATTGAAGGTGCTATATAAATGCCTGTAATAAATCACTAAGAAGGTGAAAACCTGAAAAATAAAATCCTCACGGTTCCTCTACTATAGCCCCCCCTGCCCACTGGGGGGTGTCTAGATCATCAAAGAAGAGACCATCAAACAATTCTAAGTGGAGGACTTAGAAATATCCCAGAGATGCTAAAAACCTGATTGCAACTCCCAAAACTACACCTCTTATTTTTTTTTTTTTTAGAAGTATAGAGAACACACCAAAGTACATTCAGTAGGTTCTGATATAAACATACCAATATTTTAATCACATCAACAATAGAAAAAATGACTAAAATATCTTGGCCAAGAATAAGGTTGCGAAAATAACACCAACTACAGTACACCTGGTATTACAAATTGTCCCTAATATATGGCTAAAGCAAAAAAAACATACATAAAAAATATTCATCCAGATATCTATACATGGATCAATCCAGTCTGAAAGTACAGTATACTGCAAATGGAATCTCTTTCAGTTCATTCACTTGTCTTTAAAATGTGATAATAGGTCATACTTTACTCTAACCCAACCATAGCTTATATACAATGAAGAAGTGCTTGTAGATCCTCAGATAGAACAGCTGTATCTTTACATGTCTCTTGTGTAATGCAAATATATATTGTATATCTTATGCACTCAATTTCATATATCAGGGGTCTCCAAACTTCTTAAGGAAGGAGTCAGTTAACTGTCCTTTATAGGGGCCAGACTGTGCCAAGTGAGAATAACAATGCCCGATCTTTGGTATTAGGAGGAGAAATAGTTGGTGTTGTTGGGAGAAATAGTGCCCCATTTTTGTTATCAGTGGAGGGAATTATGTCCCATCATTCATGTCAGTGGAAGGAATAATCCCTCAAGCGCCAGATAAAGCAAGCAAAGGGCAACATCCGGTCCCGGGGCCACAGTTTGAAGACCTCAACCATATATTGTATGGCAATCAATCTGTTAAGGAACAACTTCCAAAAATTCCTGTACCAAATTGTATTTCGACAAAAGAGATGCAATCCTATATAACAGCAGGTCTTCAAACACTCGTTATATCCAATGCACTGGCCAGAACACTGCAACAAAGCAGGACTGGCTCTGCATCTGGCAAAAAGTCCACATTTATTGCGTGTCGTGCATGGTATAAACAATATGACATCCCCACATGTTATATTCTAGTAAAGGTAACCGGCATAACATCCCCCAGGTATACGTGCAAAAGCCATCCATCCTAAGTTGTGGAGCATAGACCACTCCATAGGCCACTTAATCACTCCATAGGCAGGAGACCATTAGGAACCTGTAGGTTGGTGAAAGATGCCTGACCGGTTTGGCCGGTATTAGGCCAGCTGCATTAGAGGCTCTAGAGCATTAAGCCTCTGATGTGGCTGGTCTAAGTATATAAAAAACAGTCAGGCATCTTTCACCAACCTACATGTTCCTGATGAACTGAAAGAGATTCCATTTGCAAAATACATTCAGACTGGATTGACCCATGTATAGATATCTGGATGTATTTTTTTTGATGTATGGCTTTTTTGCTTTAGGAATATTTTAGGGGAAATTTACAATACCAGGTGTGGGTGGGGTTGTTTTCTTAACCTTATTTTTGGCCAAGATTTTTTAGTCATTTTTTCTATTGTTGAATGGATGTGAATAAAATATTGGTCTATTTATATAAGAACATATGTACTTTGGTGTGTTCTATATTTTCACTTCTAACACAAAATAAGAGGTGGTGTTTTGTGAGTTACAGCCAGGTGTATTTCTGTGGTAAGATTTTAAGAAACCCTAATCGAATGACACTGAAGGCTCATTTACACTAGTGTCAGCCTTCTAAATAGCGACTCATGCTGGGTATTTTATTCTAACCTCTAAAAGCCTGCACCACCGTGCTGCAACCTAAATGGGAATGCAACATTCTTGCCATGAAGGAAAGCATCACTGCCATGGCATATGTACACCCCTGCCCGCTGACTTTGGAACTTAAAGGGGAGCAGTTGGGGGTGGGGGGGTGGAAAAAACACATGCTCAACTGCTGGAAGTGTACATGAGCAATTAGTTTGCTAGAGCAATGTGCATCCTGAATAATTAATATAGTTTAATACCATACATTTTCATCTTCTTCAGACCCCCCTGTGCCTTTTTGTAGCTACTTCCTGTCTACATGCATGCACTTGTCTGATTGCTGCATGGCATGGAAAGGTTTCCTGATGGTGACAACAGTGGACTATACTGGTATATTGTGCGTTATTATGGCCACTTGTGACTTCCATTGAAGCTCATGTAACAGGGTGACAGCAAAGGAGCTCAGTTAGCAGACAGGGACAGAGCGTTGTCACCCTCTAACAGGAGGTGTCTGAACAAAGACCTTCATGGTAGTATATCACCAGGTATTATTTTAAAGGAAGCTTTAGGATTTTAAAATATGGAAAGCTTCTTTTAAAATCATAATAATCTTAGAAGATTTTAGTGACTGGGTTGACATACTTTAACAACGAAAAGCATTTTTCTGTAGATGTTATTTACAACCTCTAAATTGCATAGCATTTCTTATTTTCACATGCTAATATAAATGGGAAAATGGTGGTGAAAAAGCAGCAATGTGTTTAATTGACTTGTATTTGTTGCAGTATCCATTTCTGTTGATGCTAAGCCTAGTAGATTCTTTACAAATACATGAGGTGTCTTTTCCTCATTAATTTTTCATGACGTGCATGACCTGAGGTGTGGTAAGGGCACATCTCATCCTTTCCTTTGCTGCGTGCTGGTCACTGGTCAATGATTCAGAAAGTATTGAGGTGAGACGCAGTCAGGCAATTAATGTTTTTAGAAGGAGGTCATCAAAGTCAGCCCCTGTCCACATGTTTTCTTTAAAGAGAACGGATATTAAATGCACTTCAGTCTTAGTCTGGAATAAGTAACCTAGCTTAGATTATGAACATTTTTTATTTGTCCTTATACTTAGTATTAATTACTCTGTCTAAATCAGATTAAAAAAAAATAAAAAAATTAAAGAAGATCATATCTGCAAAAGAAGACTCCTAATAATACTTACCTCTTAGGTGGGTGGCGAATCCAAACTTCACTCTCTTTAAGAACTACCACCTAGAGGGGAATCTTTGGCATAAGACACGTCCAGGTATACTGAATGCCTGCATCTCCCACTGCATGCTGTGGTTCTGTCTGCCGCCCTACATCAATACAGGGCACAGTAGTGACATAGGGGTCAGAGGAACAAACCACAGTGCGTATCGGGGAGACCAGGCTGTAGCTCAAGTGAAGACTCACCACCCACCGAAGAGTTAAGAATATAGAGTATAATTTTGCAAGCCCACTTTTTTAAAACTTGTTTTTGCACATGATACAGATATGCCCCGTACACACGATCGGAAATGCTGCCAGCAGAACTCTGATGAGAGTTTTTGGTCGGAAAATGCGACCATGTGTATGCTCCATCAGACTTTTGCTGGCGGAATTCCAGCAAGCAAAAGATTGAGAGCAGGTTCTCTATTTTTCGGTCGGAAAAAGTTCCTATTCGAAAATGCGTTCGTCTGTATGCAATTCCGACACGCAAAAAACCACGCATGCTCGGAAACAATTCGATGCATGCTCAGAAGCATTGAACTTCATTTTCTTGGCTCATCGTGGTGTTGTACCTCACCGCGTTCTTGACGGTCAAAAGTTCAGAGAACTTTTTTGTGACCGTGTGTATGCAAGCCAGGCTTGAGCGGAATTCCGTCGGAAAAACCATCCAAGATTTCAGCTTGTGCCAGGGGTTTAGAGGTCAACCTAAGTCCTAAGCTGGCCATATGCAGCTTAATTTTCATCTGATTCATGCTGAAATAATCGGAATTTGAACTGTTGGCACCACCTGGCTCAACAAACAGTCAAACAGTGACTGCAGCTAATTAGATGCAGCCACTAATTTGGGTGTTCCACAAGTGCTGTGACTATATGAATACAACAGTCAACAGGGGAGATCCCTCCTCCATTTAACCTGGATGGAGAGATCAAGTGACATCTTCTGTTCAGCACCTGTATGGCTAGCCTTAGAGTTTCTGGCAGCTGTCCTGACCCCTGACACAAACTAAAATGTGACAGAGAAAGATTAGGCATATAGAGCAGATGCCTAAAACAACCCCCCCCCCCCCCAAAAAAAAACATTTTTTAATTCTTACCTGCCTGCTCAAACAAAAAATTTGAACATACATGCAGCTCAGTGTTCATTTTTGGCATTCTTGGGTGCTGGGATAAATTAGCTTCTGCACAAGTGCTGGAGTTTAGGCATCATGGCCCATCCAATTAAGTTGACCGAAGATTTAAAACACAGAAGTATAGGTGGCTTAAGTCCCACTTTAACAAGCCATCTAAGCTTCACCTACATTAGGATGTGCTTATTTATTTTGCCAAACACAATTCAAATGATCCTGATTGGACATGATCCTATCAAGAAACTTTTGTGCTTTAGTGATGTGTGGAGGTGGCAATACCCCATGTAAAGGCAATATACCTGCCACTCGGCCGCATATGGCTCCTTCTCTAGAATAGACTTATTCTATGCCAGTGGCCTCCAACTCTCTCGCACCCAAGAGGTTAAAATTCTGCCACGTGGCATTTCTGATCACGCTCCCCTTCTCCTACAGCTTAACATGAACTCACCGGTGGGCACTAGCCTCTGGCAACTCTCAGGTTTCTGGATAACAGACAAGCGTGATGCCCCTGAGGTTGCGGGAGAGATGGGCACATACTGGCTGCATAACAGGGGGATGGCCCCCCCATCAATGGTATGGGATGCTTATAAGGCATATACACGAGGACAATATTGCACGTTTATTAGCAAGGTTAGGAAAAACAACAGGCTTGCACTGGAGGAGGTGGAGGGGCGAGCCCATAGTTTTGAAACCAAATATGTGACTACTAGAGACACAGAGACATATGCAGCACTCCAAACGCTCCACTGAGAAATCTCTGTGCGGAGAGCCACTGCGACTCGGAAGCTTTGCTGTCACAGTTGCAGAGAATATTCGAGCAAGGGGAGAGATCAGGCAGATTGTTAGCATGGCTGGCTAGGAAACGCTCTACTATAGCACACATTGCGGATATAAAAGATGATCAGAGACATGTACAGGCTGACCCTGTCCTGATTAATGTTAGATTCGCACAATACTATGAACACTTATACAAGTCCAGGACAGGCTATACACCAGATTCCCTACAAGATTTGCTAGCCCAGATAAAATTTCCTACTATATCGGACGCGGCCAATACTAAACTAGATGCACCAATCACCCTTAAAGAAGTGCAGTTGGCGATCTCATCGCTCCAACCTGCAAAAACCCCAGGCCCAGATGGCCTACCGGCCAAATTTTATAAGACAAATGAACTTCTACTATTAATACTAGAAGATCGGTGTCTCCCTTCATCTATGTCGGAGGCAGTGATTGTGGTGATCCCTAAACCACATAAGGACCCTGAGCTCTGTGAGTAATATCGACCCATATCACTCCTTAATGTCAATGTCAAGATAATTACCAAAATTTTAGCAAATCGTCTCAGCTCGGTCATCCTCTCCCTGGTTCATGGAGACCAAACAGGTAAGGGTACAGACATCAACCTGCGTCGGTTATATACGAACATATCCCACGTGGTGGCCACAGAATCTCCGGGAGTGGTGGCCTCTTTAGATGCCGAAAAGGCTTTCGACTCGGTCGAATGGGAGTTCCTTTGGCGAGTATTAGAGAAGTTCAATTTTGGGCCCAAATTCATCTCTTGGATAAAGTTAATGTATGCCAGTCCCACTGCTAGAGTCAGAACTAATGGCACCCTCTCGCCCCCCTTCAATTAGCACAGGGTCACCAGGCAAGGCTGTTCACTGTCCCCGGGGCTATTGACCATGGCTATCGAACCCCTGGCCATCCTCATTAGGTCATCTACAATCACAAGGGGGATGGAGGTGGGCCCACTGAGGGAACAGATCTCCCTCTATGCAGATGATGCCCTCCTTTATCTCCCCGATGCCTCAAGCTCCCTGGAGGAGGCCCTGCGGGTTATTGACCTGTTTGGGTCCTTTTCCGGGATACGTATTAATTGGAACAAATCCATACTCTTCCCATTATCCCGGCTGCCCCTCCTCCCTCCTCCCCATATACCCCTACAGTCGGTCACTGAATTCAGATATGTAGGCATTGAAATTCAGAAGGATCCCTCCTGCTATCTAACAGGTAATGTATACCCTATCCTACAACAACTAACACAGAGATGCCTGGCCTGGAAGTCCCTCCCCCTAACACCTGTGGAGAGGATCAACCTCCTAAAAATGACATTTCTCCCCAAATTTCTGTATGTTTTCAGAAACACTCCATTCCCCATTCCCAACTCTTTTTTTCACAAACTGGATCAAGTGAGCAATACCTTCATTTGGGCCGGTCTGACCCCCAGGGTGGCTAAAGCTATTTTACAGCTCCCCCTGTCCGCAGGCGGACTGGCATTGCCGTGCTTCAAACAATACTGTAGGGCAGCGGTCATGGTAACGGTGCGTTGGTGGTTCACCCAATCATGACATAACCCGTCGGTTAATCTAGAGGCAGTCATCCTGGAGTCCTACTCGGCACTAAGCAACCTAGTGTTCAGAGGCTCGAGAGCACAAGCAGCAATGACCATCCCCATGCATACTACGACCAAGGTCTGGGAACAGCTGACAGCTAAACTCAATCCGCCTAACACACGCTCTCCTTATATGCCACTTTGGGGAAATCCTAAGTTACCGCAACTCTTGTCTATCCCAGACCCAGCAGTATGGGCCAGATATGAAATTAAGATTTTACAACATATCATGCCAGAAGGCAAACTCCTTTCATATGACGAACTGAAACACGCCTTCCAACTCCCAGCGAGAATGTTTTTTCGCTACCTACAATTGCGACATGCAATACAAGCCCAATTTTCAACTGACATACACTTAAAATACATGTAGTGGAGCATTTTCTTATTTCCACCAGTGCGGACTGTATCCTCTCGTCCCTGCACCTTCAAATATCCTGTGAGACTGACGGCCAGGGGACTAGGCTCTTTAACAAATGGAAGGCGGATGTGCCCTCCCTGACAGATGATGATTGGGAAGAAGGAATCCAACAATAGATCCCTCAGATGATATTCGCTAGGGACAAGTACATCCAGCTCTTTAACAAATGAAAGGCGGATGTGCCCTCCCTGACAGATGATGATTGGGAAGAAGGAATCCAACAATTTTATCCCTCTGATGATATCCGCTAGGGACAGATACATCCAGCTAAAATTCCTTCACAGGGCATATTACACCCCCCAAAGGCTTGCTAGAATATACCCTACCCACTCTGACAGATGTCCAAAATGCAATACTGAACTGGGTACATTCTTCCATGTAGTGTGGTCTTGTCCCCTTATTCAACAATTCTGGAGGGAGGTGGTGCAGTGTATTAACTCAATTGGAAACTTGACCATTGGGCTCGACCCTCGTGTCCTCTTACTTGGTATATGTGACACTCTCACCACAAATACCCACAAAAGGTTACTAAACTTCTATGCTTCATTTTATGCCAGGAAGGCCATCTTGACTAAGTGGAAGCAGCCTGAGCCCCCAACGTTTGGACAGAGGAGAACTCTCATCGATTCTACCCTTCCACTCTACAAACTTTTTCTTTACAAGTAAAAAACACTCTACAAACTTACATATATGAGCCGTAAATGCCCGAAAAAATTTGGGAGGTCCCCACTTTGCCTCAGATTGGCAGATGGGCGTACCTTGCGCAGGGTTTTATCCCCCCCCCACCCCCTAGGGAGTCCCCTCAATCCTATTATCACAAATGGGGTTGGTATAGGATAGGATTATCTGTAAATGTATGATTACTCGTCCTCTGAATAAAGATAACTCTACCTCCTTCTCTACAAAGAATGTATTATCGATGTTATGTACTAAGATACACGTGTAAATAAAATTTAGACTACTATGTCTTACATCTTGTTGTCTTGTTGTCTCTGTCGATGTATATCATTTGTTTTATTTTCTCTTTCTTTTTTTTAATGTTTATAATTGTACTATGTACCGAAACTTCTCTCCCGTTGGAGATTAATAAAAACTTTTCTGTTAAAAAAAAACAAAAAACTTTTGTGCTTAGCATAACAGTCAAATGTTCAAAAAGCAGGACCGCTGCTCATAGAGTTAAATTAACTATAAGCAGTGGGTTGAATGGTTGCTTCATTTGTGCTAAGTGACGCTTGAACTAGACAGTGCTCACATGGCCTCTTAAAGGCAGCCTACACCTGCCCTAAGTAAAATCAAATAAGAATGCAAATTTAAGCCTTACTTATAGTATGTAAGCTTGCAAACTCATTCTAATTTAAAGCTAAGTTTCACGCAACTTAATTCTCCTTGAAAGACATGTGATTGAATTGTTTAAACTCCTATAGGATTTGAGAGCTCTGCCTTTGAGTTCCTGTGTCTGTACACCAACTATGGTCATTAGGAGGGGTCCCCATTCTTTCCTTTTTTTTATGTGTAGAATATCTGCAACAGGAGAATCTGGAACACAGGTGGGCAAGAACATCCAAAACTCTCAAGTGGAAAGCAGAGCAATTATGGCAGAGGGGTATCACTATTGGAGCATCTAGGACTAATAAGAAGACAGAGGCCCACCCACCTTTGTTCAAAAAAGTGTCCCCAATCTATAACTGAACTTTGCAGCAAGGTGCACATGGTGGGTAAGTGTGCTGGGAAATCTTTTGTTTGTTTGTGGCCCACCCACCTCTACCATTGACTAAATGATCAATTGGTGGTGTCCACCAAGTCCACCACTTGGTGGACTAGGCAATTTACTTAAAACAGATCCTCACCCACGATAAGCACTTTCTTTATTTTTCCACCTCCCTCTCCCTCTTACACAACTGGATTTTTTAGCTTTTTTTAGTTTTCAAAGGATGCACTTCCTGAATCCAAGCCTAAGTTAGGATGACGTGTCTAGCCACTTGCTGTCTCCTGGGATGTTTATAGTATTTCTTTGTTTAAGTGCGAAATCTCACGCATGTGCAGACCCACAGCAACAGGTCTCTGCCAGTGAATGGGTACTGGCAGAGAACTGCAGCACGTCTGCACATGCATGGGATCTTGTTCCAAAATGGCAACACGGGAGCAGAGTGAAAAGTCAATGCTAGAAGATTTATCCAGGTAGGGAGAAGTTCCACTTTAAAAAGCCCAGGTAACAGAATTTAAGAATTCAGTTTACAGAACTGTGGTAAAAACAGGGGCAGTGGAAGAAGAAACCCTCAAAACAAGAGAATGTATCTGGAAATTAAGATGGGAGACATAAGAAATAATATCAAGTAGGCTGCACTGATCAAAGATACGTTCCTTTCTGCTAGACTTGCGCAGCGCAGCTATTCCTGATTTACATGTATGATTATCTTTGGAAGCTCTCAAAAGACTATGAAAGGCCAAGGACAACATTTTTTTAGATCTCCAAGTGGTCCTACCTACGTGGAATTTTAACAATCAGTTTCCACACATGCACGAAACCTTTATCACAGCAAGTCTTTGTCTTAGCACAAAACATATAGAGAATGAGACTTACAAAGCTGCAGGCTGCTCCACCATCAAAGTTATGCTCCATTGGCATCAGCCTGCCGCGACTTTAAAAAATAAAACCCTTAAGCTGTATTGAAAATGGTATATTAATTAAAATACCTAATTGGTCCTGGGAGAAACATACTGTTATTTTCAGCCTCTTATTTCCAATTTTTATTACAAGCATCATTTGGTTAAGACATGATGGTGAAATGAATTAGTTGAAAGAATGAGTAAAAAAATTAGACAGCGGTGACTGCAATGCTACTTATATTTTCCCAAGACAGAGAGATCAGCGCAAAGTAATCAGAGATCTGACACTAAATTCCTTCATGGCTGGGGGTGTTTCATGCTGCCTTGACTGGAGTCATTCTGGTCTAAAGGCTTTGAAGATAATTATTTATTTTTTTATCGGAAAAAGCTACGATGGGCATTTTGAGAAGTGCCTTAAAATCCAAGTAAACCCTAAATTTATTTTATAGTATGTTTGGTATAATTTATTTATTATAGGTACTTATATAGCGCTGTCAATTTATGAAGCACTTTTACATATATATTGTACATCCACATTAGTCCCTGCCCTTAAGGAGCTTGCAATCTAAGGTCCCTAATTCACATTCATATACTAGGGACAATTTGGACAGAAGCCATTTAACCTACCAGGATGTCTTTGGAGTGTGGGAGTAAAACGGCGTACCAGGAGGAAACCCCCACTGGCACAGGGACAACATGCAAACTCCTTGGTAATGCCGTGGTTAGAATTCAAATCAGTGACCCTAGTGCCGCTAGGCAGAAGTGCTAACCACTTAGTCATCTTGTCTTGCTGTGTACAGTTTTCTTATGCACATTTTTTAAAATGTAATCTGTTGCAATGTTTATTACCTGGAGATCCTGCCAGTAACAGCACTTTCTGTTGCCGACTGACAATGCTCAGCCAATTTTTCAATTCAAAAACAGTTAAAGGAACAGAGTTTCCCTTAAAGTAGAATTCCATCTAAAGCCTAACTAGTCTTAAAAATGGTCCCTCCCCTCTCCCTACACCTATACTAACTAATCTGTGTAAGAAAGATGTGTGTACTTACCTATTTTCAGGCTGCTCCAGTCAAGTGATCCGGCTCCCCTGTGTCAGCCAGTGGCATCTGCAGGGGAGAGGAGAGACTGCCAACAACAATTGCACCATGGGAGCCTATGGGTGACTTCATCATCACTCTCGACTTTCACAGCCATTGTTGGGCACCCTCTCCATTCCCCTGCAGCCACTGCTGGTTGACACAGGGGATCACCTGACCAGACTGGAGCGGGCTGAAAACAGGTACGTATATACATCTTTCTTACACAAGGCAGCATAGGTGTTAAGAGGGGGGTGGGAGTTCCACCCAAAAGTGGAACCTCCGCTTATCTGCTTCCTCCCCTCCTCTTGTGCCACATTTGGCACCTTTCGGGGGGGAGGGGGGGGGTAACGGGTACCTGTTTTTGACAGGTATCCTTCCCCACGTCTGGGAGACAGCGCCCCTACTCCTTCCGCCAACGCCGGGCCAGTTAGAATGCACAGCGCGCTTTGCACATGTGCAGTAGAGAATTGGTTGTGAAGCCGAAATACTTCACTGCCGGTTTCCCTTATGACAAATGGCTCAGGCAGCACCAAACAGCTGATCTGAAAATCAGCTGGGATGCTGACATCGTGGGCTCCCTGGAGAGGTAAGTGTCCATATATTAAAAGTCAGCAGCTACAGTATTTGTTTTTGTTTTGTTTTCTCCAGGCAGAACACCGAACAGTGACTAGATCCAATCAGATAGCCACTGTTCTGGTGGGGCCAGCTGTCAACATACAATGGCCACAGCAGGAGATTTGTTCATCCATGATGTATCTGCATGGATGGCGCTGAACAAAAAAAAAACTATAAGTGTATGGCCAGCATTGGTGTCACTAACCTGTCATACCTATTATAAAACATACCCTAGCACTTAATTCTTCCCTGTCTGAGTCCTAACCTTTAACCTAAGCCTTAAAAACAAACCCTTAATTCGTAACTCCAAGGTTAAGTCTGTCTACAAAGACATATTTATGGGAAACCCATTGAAATAGGGTACTCCCTGCCCTACACTTTGCCACCCAAGTCCCAGTATTCCCATCTTCTCTACAAACCTGCTCCTGGCTTCTTCTTGTTGATAAGGGGTAAAGAAAATAGAGATTTATGAGGTCAATGAGAAAACTCGGAAACAGAAAAACCTGTTTTGTATTTTAACAATACCTGCCATTTGCATGGCAGGTATTGTCAAAACTATTCCCTTTCCTTTGCTTTTTCCACACACTGTGTAATTTTCCCTGCGAAATACAGTATATTCTATAATGCATCTATTTCTTCTTCTTTATTTCAGAATGCTGCAGCGTTACCACACAACACAACACACATCGCAGCATGACTTTTTTTGTGCACTGCAAACCATTTATTGAATTGGCTACATCATGCAATACATCTCAACGCATGAAGTTGCATTCCCCACAGGAGTGAATGGGTCCTCCATGATCTCAAATGCAACTGAAATGTACTTGAAAGCACGCCGCATATGCCTAGTGACACAAGCCTTAAGACATTATCACAACACAATTTTGACATACAGTCACTGATAGGGAAATTTTATTTATAAGAATTTAGAATTATGTTCTGTATGTTCCCAAGTAGACTGTAAGCTTAAAGCCAAATTTTAGTCAAATTGTATTCGTGTTGGATGACGTGGGGAAGGGTTGCAACTTCTGTCTGGTTTTTATAGTTGTCTGTGTACTCATTATAGAGATGTTTTCTCATTTTCTGTCTATTTGAAGTGTGTTAGATAAAAAAGTAAGAGGAAATCTCCCCAGTGAGGACCTACACAGCATTGAAAACAAATTTAGTAAACTGGGGAAGGGTTAAAACCTAAGTCAGGATTTTACGGCTGTCTGTGTCTCTTGATGTTACACAGAACAGGAAGGATGGGACACAGACGGCATATAAAACTTAACAAAGATCCTAAGCCTTCCACACTCCATTGAAAATGAAAAAACATTTGTCGGCATTTAAGCTTTAACATGCATTTCACATTTGTCTCCTTTTTTTGTATGACTATATGTCTCCTGTATGCTAACGCTTTAGGCTATATGCTGGGCGATATACATGAAAATATTAAAATAGAAAGCTTTCATTTGGTAACTGGATAATCACATCATGACATTGCTTCCAGTAGTGCAATAATGAAATATGTATGCATCATATTTCCATGATGGGCCTCATTCCCACTTGCAATTAGGACAAACAGCAGATTCTTGTGGCAATAATCTTCAGATTTCTGTAGCTGGAATCACAGGTGGCTGTGAACAGGTGTGACTAGGAAGCCTGTACAAAGCCAAGATAGGCTAACAAGAGCCACGGCTCTCCACCACTGTTCACATGTATGCACACATCCAGTGGTTACCTGAGGTTTAGGGATTGACGATTAGTCCTGGACACAATCTGTGTCAATCCAGGGTTCATCATCTGTCCCTAACTGCAGGTAACTGCTAGATGTGCCGATACATGTGAACAGCGGTGGACAGCCATGGTTCCTGTCGGCCTGTCATTGCTTTGTATAGGCTTCCTGGCTCAACTACCTGTGATACCAGCTGAAGAAATCTGCAGATTCTTGCTGCAGGAATCTGATAATGGCCCTAAGTGCAAGTATAAATGCAGCCTAAGGGGCAGGGTTGCCAACCGCCAGTAAATTTACTGACAGTTTGTAAAAAGCTGTGAATTTTTTACAACTGCCAGTAAATATCAGGGGCTGATAATTTCATGCTGTGCTGAATTTTTAAGTGTAAATCAAGCAAATTACTTTGTTATAGGTATTGTCAGTGTTTCCATATCATGTTTATACTGTTCAAATATTCACTATGTTAGTTTTCAATAGGAGTTCTGTAATTTCTCAGGTTGCCAGTAAAAAATGTGCTCTGCCAGTAAATTTACCATGTTTTGTCAGTAAGAAATGCTGCGGGAGGTTGGCAACCCTGCTAAGGGGTCAGGGGTTGTGTTTTGGCTGCTGCCACCACTACCTTTACTGAGACATGGTCCACTTTAGGTCCACTTAACTTTGCACTGCTTTACATCTTGATCTGTTGTATTATTACATCATGATATGCAGGACTAGTACAGCAGATAAAGATGTAACAGTACAGCAGGGCTAGATGTAAAGTAGTGGAAACTTAATTAGACCTTAAGTGGACCATGCCACAGTAAATGTAGTGGTTGCAGCAGCCAAGACAGAACCCCTGACCCCTTAGGGCCTGAACTCAAAATGTGAAGATTGGCTATCTTATAGGAAACATCAAGAGCTGTTAATTAGTTCTAAGCAGTACTTGTGCTCTGAAAAGTCAATTTTTTTCTTCAATTCTTCCTGAAAGATTTTAGTGCACTTAATGTGCCCAGTCCTAAAAGCAGTATATTTGCAGTGTGAAAGCACTGTGGCTCTGAAAACTCTCATGGGTCTCAAAAAAGTCTCATGGAAATGGGAGCGAGTTTTGATGATGCTACTGTTCAGCGTTCTCCTTACTGGAGAGGAAGGATGAACATGAGGACCGGCAGACAAGCATCTCCCTGCTTTATTTATTCTGTAATCTGTGCATTCTGCACCTCACCTGCTGCTTTTCAGATATTCTCTCACCAGTCATTGGACCACCGGTCATCAGGGGGGCACCTCTGACATGAAGAAGGAAGGCACTGCTCCTTTACCAAGATGGCTGCCTTCATATAGATGCATAGTGCAGAACAAACTATCGTAAGTCCTTAACAAGAAAAAGATCAGGTTCATTGAGTCTACAGATAATACTGTTGATTTATTTAGTCCACTGTCCTGTACTTGCCTTTTTTGGGCTCCTATTCTATAGTTTTGGTCCTTCTTAAGCTGGCCTTGCACATTACAGCCTTATTGTACATTAGAACATTTCCCTCCAGATTTACCAAAGATATGTAATGCACAGACTCATGTACATGTATGGTCAGCTTAGAAATTGTGATTACAGTGTAGATTGGAGTGTTGTGAAGAACAGGAAAGTGCCAACATCCAGTACAAAGAGTAGTAGGGGTAGTAGTAGCATTGGTAGTAGTAGCAGGACAGAAGAAAAAGTTTATGAAAACTGGACAAAGAAGGGGTTGCTGCCTAGAGCAACCAATCAGACCCAATTGAACAAAAATAATAAAGGATCTGACTGATGCATATAAATAATTTATCTACCTTTACTCCAGTTTTCTTGCTTCTGCTTTTATAACCCAGCTGCAGAATGTTATAGGAAGCCGGAAATGGTGCAGCAACTCAACATCGGAGCACACATGGGACAGAGCAGGTACGAGGGGGGTGGGGGGGAAATAGACAGTGACTTAAAGAGAAGGAGAAAGCTGAAGACAACAATATCATCACTCACCACAACAACAAGGGAAACCGGGCCAATAAAACTCCAGATGAAATAATTATCAACCCGCAGCCAGCAACTGTGACAGAGAGAGAAATGGGAAAACAGTCAGTGGCACTGATAGAAGAGCAGAGACACAGTCACATCCAGATAGCTGGCTAATGAGAGATAAACACACTTCCCCAAAGTCAGCTAGAGAGACAGAGAAAGAGGTATATGTCTAGAGATTGTATCAGACACAAAGACAGAGAAAAAGAAGGATACATAAATGTTAGAGAGCAGAGAACCCATAGTCAGACACTGATTACAAAAGAAGAAAGTTGGCACCTAGTGCTAAACTATATGAGACAGGCAATAAACTACATAAGATAGTCAAGAGGAAACATAGACTATTGCCCTATTAGAATGAGAAAAGCAGGTAAACATTGGTAAAGAAAGTTCACACATGGTCATCGTAAGGAGAACTCCATTTTCACAAGAAAAAAATATAAAACACATATATTATACTCAATTGTAACACAAGAAATGTAATTGCTATAAAGAATAATTTGAGGCATCAGCATGTTATACACAGTAATGCCCTGTACACACGGTTGGATTTTCCGACGGAAAATGTGTGATAGGACCTTGTTGTCGGAAATTCCGACCGTGTGTGGGCTCCATCACACATTTTCCATCAGAATTTCCGACACACAAAGTTTGAGAGCATGCTATAAAGTTTTTGGACAACAAAATCCGTTGTCGGAAATTCCGATCGTGTGTACACAAATCCGACGCACAAAGTGCCACGCATGCTCAGAATAAATTAAGAGACGAAAGCTATTGGCTACTGCCCCGTTTATAGTCCCGACATACGTGTTTTACGTCACCGTGTTCAGGACGATCGGATTTTCCGACAACTTTGTGTGACCGTGTGTATGCAAGACAAGTTGGAGCCAACATCCGTCGGAAAAAATCCATGGATTTTGTTGTCGGAATTTCCGATCAATGTCCGACCGTGTGTACGGGGCATTACAGTTATATATGTATATATATATGTATATGACATACCTGGCAGATGATGCTGGAAGCTGGAAATCACTTAAGAAGACATTGCTACCGCAGTGATCTCCACTTGTTTCTGGATCCCATGTGCAATGGCCAGCCTGATGCCTTATGAATACAGGCACACGGGTGCCATTCAAAGATTGCTTTGCATTTTCTGAATAAATGCAAAGCATTTTCTGATTAGCCGAGGTGGAGGGTGTGATGTCACCTCCCCACCTCATCCAATAAGGGAATGATTTTCATTCATTCAGAAGATGCAAATCGTTCCCCGAAAGTTGCCTGTGCCGAATGGCCGACCTACTGTGCTCAGAATGCAGCAAGACAGATGATTGGCATGGGACCCAGAGGCAAGCAAAGATCAGCTACTAGCAGCATCAGCCAGGTATGTCATATACATAGCTGGACCAATGTAATGTCATATACAGTATATATAATTATTTTAGTCCAAGCTAGACATATGTAACTATCAATAACATGCTGATGCCTGAAATTAATCTTTAACCTCCATCCCCTCCGTCCAACATATTCTTACGTTTCATTAGCTTCCCCAATGCTCAATTAATTTACAGGAGCCAAAGGAAATACTGAGTACTTTTAATAATGGAAAAGCTTGTGACCCACTCCATATGACAGCACTGGGCCAATCAGCATTATCACAGAAGGAGTCCATAGCCATATTTTATGCTACTATTATGGTGACTTATGGGACTTTCCTCTATTACTGGCGACTATACAGAGCAGCGGAGGAGTGAAAGGAAGTATGTGCTGCTGGCAAGGGCTAAATTTAGTTGAATAGGTTGATTTGCTCTGTGTGACCAAAGCACAAGTTTACTTTAATGCTTTAATAATAGCATTTGCATTTCACTCTTTAGCCTGCTATAGTTTTCTAGAGCTGCCAAAGAAATGTAACTTCATTAAACAATGGAAACCAAGAGTGTTCCGTGAACTGTCTGTGTACAGAACACTTTCCAAACTCCACTTTCTTGTGATTTCCTTATTGAAAAAAATCTTCACAAAGGTTGAAGTCAAATTACAGGCACCATCTGCAACAGATGTTTTATTTTATTTTTTTAGATACGCTCAAAGAGTCTTGAAGATTAAAGAGATGCAGATGATAATGGTCATCTTATAATAAAAATTAAACCAATAAGGAAGGTAGATAAGGTCCCCACTTAAAAGCCAGTTTAAAAAAAAATCAGGCAGATATGAGCATATAGTGGGACACTATATTTGTCAGAGAGTAGAAGGTACACTTTTGTACATCCGTTAAACATTAGGAAAAGGAGGAACCTAGCTGGCTACTATTTATCAGATAGACCCAATATTAGAAGGACAGTAGTCCACTCACGCTTTATCTGTGCCGTAGCTTCTGTAATCTACAGCTGCTGAAATCCCCACCACGAGGGCTGGGAAGACGTAGCCACAGAGGTAGTAGTACTTTCGACGAGAGTGCTCTGTTTCAAACACCTCCACTAGCATGAGATAAAGCTGCACACCCTCTAGACAAAGCCAGGAGAAGGCTGACAGACTGAAGAAATGTAAGAGACCAGCCAAGATGGGGCACACCACCTGAAAGAGATATATTTATAACAACAAAATAAGCAACAGGACAATGTTTAAGCAGCTTTGTTCATATAGTAGGAGTGAGAACGGAGTTATTAGAAAGACGATGCACACCTGATACTGGGTTTTGTCAATACCGGTGAGGAAGAGAAGCTCGACAAGGAAAAGGCTGATACACAGGTTCTTGTGGATGGTGTTCCTGTCAGTCTGAAGACCTCTTAGGAAGCAGAAGGTGGAGATACAGATTCCCAGACAGACCAGAGAGATCACAATTCCCACCCATGAGATGACAGAGAGCAGCAAATCATTTATATGACCTGGGTACTGAGAAACACAAGAAGGCAAAAGAACACTGTCAGATATGAGATTGTTGATGCTGTAGAGCCATCAAGAAAAGACCTAATGATGCTACAGATGGGACAGTAGTGGCGACAGAAGCAGAAGTCAACAATTTATGCTAGGAAATGGCAAAAATATGATTCACACAATCAAAAAAAAGGAAAAAAGATTAAAATTTTTGAGAGTAATACACCAAATACAATAACTTCAAAAAGACAGTTACAATGCACTCAGTTCATTAGCAGACTAAATGACAATCATGGCACTCTCACCATATCCCTCTGAGCCATTAGCACAGCAAAGTTGGTGAGGTGGTTGCATGCACAGGTTGTGTGAGTCTTGTTGGTATGGACCAAACGGCAGCCCTGCGTCGACCAGTACCCCAACATGGAGCGCTCCGAGTAATTCCAGAATGTGCAGTTGGCATTAAAGTGGTTTTTAGACTGAAAGACAAATGAAAAGAGGCAATGGTACAGTTTGCTTACTCTATCTTCCAGCTATGACGGATGTACACTGACCACTGATTTTACGAAAAAATCCAGAGGAGAAGCAATAACTTGTATGTTCTGGTGCAGGCTTTTCTAAGCATTCATTTTAACTTCTCCCTACCCCACACATGACATACTGGAGACCTACTAGAAGCCAGTAAAACAGGCCCTCCTTCACAGCTGTGAGAGACTCAGATTGGAGATACTGCTTTGAACATCCAACAGATCTGAAACTGTCAATTTTCAATGGCAGTAGTTAGAGGCACTCATAGCTACTGAAAAAAAGCAATCCTGCCATAATTCTGGCTTTAGAAAGGTGTATAAATGGGGGCAAAGGTTGGCAATAGGAGTCAGGTAGTGGCTCTTGTATGCCTACTTAAACCACTATAACTATTTCTATTCCTGAGAAAGATCCGATTACCAAAACATCCTTCATTCTACTCTTCTAATCGGATCTTCAACTAGCCTATTTTCTTTTCTACTCAGCTTGAACCACCTTACACTTACACTTCATTCTACGCAACTAAACATATTAGTATATTATTAAAAATTGGGGGCGCTACAATCCTCAAAAAGACTTGAGAATTAATAAATTGCTAGAATTCAAAAAAACAACAAACACAAACACCAATTGCCTATGACGCAGCAAATTGCTGTGCCATATGTAAAGAAATGTGTATACAATTGACACTAAATTACTGTGCTATTTTACAAAAAATGTGTATAGAATTGACATTCACAATAGAAAAATAAACCTTGGTGCAAAGATAATAAAGTGACAATCATGATGATTAATTGTCCCAATCCAGTGAATAATTGAAAAACCCAAATGTAAAAAACCACAAACAAAAAACACAAAACACAAACTCTTCAGGGATGTGTCAATTCTTGCTGATGATATAAAGATTCCGTCACCAAAGAGGAAGAAATACACCTTGAAATAATAGATATCTGCTTACCAGATACCAATGACTCCTTTAACTAAAAAGAGAGTCATTAGCGCTTGTACAGGATTGTGCCTGTTCACATGGAAGGCTGGATGGTGCTTGTAGGCATAGATCCCTCCCGTCCCACTCATTCAGGATAGGAAATGTAGGAAACAAAACAAAGTCTCCATAGCGTAAAACGGTTTAATAGATGTAAAAAAGACAATAAAAAATAGCCAAATGGCCGCTTACATTGATAAGTACCTACCCGGCACTGGGACTGCTCGTATGTCAGTGTAAATGGTGTCAGAGACCCATCGCGTTACATCATGTGCGGCGTGCGTTCCACCCAGTATGCCTAGTCAACCAGAGGAACCGGATGTTGGTAGGCAAGGAAAGAAAGGACACGTGACCACGTACCGCTCCTGAGAGAGTGGTCACGTGTCCTTTCTTTCCTTGCCTAGCAACATCCGGTTCCTCTGGTTGTCTATGCATACTGGGTGGAACGTACGCCGCACATGATGTAACGCGATGGGTCTCTGACACCATTTACCCTGACATACGAGCAGTCCCAGGCACTTATCAATGTAAGCGGCCATTTGGCTATTTTTTATTGTCTTTTTTACATCTATTAAACCGTTTTACGCTATGGAGACTTTGTTTTGTTTCCTACATTTCCTATCCTGAATGAGTGGGACGGGAGGGATCTATGCCTACAAGCACCACCCAGCCATCCAGCCTTCCATGTGAACAGGCACAATCCTGTACAAGCGCTAATGACTCTCTTTTTAGTTAAAGGAGTCATTGGTATCTGGTAAGCAGATATCTATTATTTCAAGGTGTATTTCTTCCTCTTTGGTGACGGAATCTTTATATCATCAGCAAGAATTGACACATCCCTGAAGAGTTTGTGTTTTGTGTTTTTTGTTTGTGGTTTTTTACATTTGGGTTTTTCAATTATTCACTGGATTGGGACAATTAATCATCATGATTGTCACTTTATTATCTTTGCACCAAGGTTTATTTTTCTATTGTGAATGTCAATTCTATACACATTTTTTGTAAAATAGCACAGTAATTTAGTGTCAATTGTATACACATTTCTTTACATATGGCACAGCAATTTGCTGCGTCATAGGCAATTGGTGTTTGTGTTTGTTGTTTTTTTTAATTCTAGCAATTTATTAATTCTCAAGTCTTTTTGAGGATTGTAGCGCCCCCAATTTTTAATATTATCCTTATCTGACCTTTGTTCAAATCAGGGGAGCAGCTTGGTACATATGTTTCTGGGGTTTCCCTTGAAGTAATTGCAACCATTCACGGGTGGTTTACTCTGGTGTAGTTATTGCACGGAGAACTTTATACTCTATTTTTATTTCATATTAGTATATTAGTATATGTTACAAATCAAACATAAAAACTGCCCCTCTGAACAATAAAAAACACCCCAACCTTTATGGATTACTCACTGACATTAAATCTACTTCTAATCTATAAAGCCTGCTAAATATTGAAATGCATATTCAGTTCAATCCACACTCTGCTGTACCTCTACACGTACGGAATAATATATTCATGCAATCATTTTTGTGGATGAACATACCATTTGGCAATATTATGTCCTAACTTGAAGAGAAAGAGAGACTTTGATTTTCACTCCATGCTTAATTTATGCTCCCCAAGCAAATGTGAGGTTTACTTCACTTATACCCTATCCGCCTCACTTCATAAGTAGGATCTAATGTACCATTGTAGCTTATCTTCCATACATCATATCCTTCTCCACCGTACAATCGTTTTACAAAATTTTCAGCAAACCAAGTATATGTAAAAGAAACCTTCAACGTATTAAATGGTGGGTTATTTTTACATTGATAGGCTCAAAATCAGGTCTTAAATAATGAATAGATGAACCAGAAAGACGTGTCTTATTTCATCTAAATGTGGTCAGTGAAGGTGGACTTTTGCCCTTTTCTTTTTTGTTCTTTATTATATTGATCTTGGCGTTTTATAATAAGTAGTTTAGCTTGTGTTAGGTGCAATTCCCTATTTGCATGTGTCTTTGCTATTACCTGTAAGTGAGGTAAGGTAAAGAGAACGGGTTCCACCAAGAAGACTCTGCTAGACTCCTTATTCATTGAAGCAGCAATTATTTGTGAGTTTACGACCAGCGAGTGTCCAGTAGAGCCACTCTCTCCCCCAAAACGTACGGTAGAATTTTCCGTTGACAAGAAGAGACCGAGATTGTTGTAGAGGATAAATACCACCTTCACCACTCCTGCAGAAAAGACATACTATACAATCATGTCAGAAGATACAATAAGCTCACCTACCGCAAATACCAGTACCCATTTTTGAGAGATTACATCAGGGCTGTACAAATCCCAGAAGTCAAACAACCCATGCTTCTGATAATTGCATCTGCTCGCAACTTTGTAAAGCCTTTTCTATTGCTACAAGTGGAAGCATATGTTCTTTTTCTCCTTAGAAACGCCTCCTGGCTTCTAGACTGAACTGACCAGCTCCTCCAACCTACTTGCATGTTTAATGAATCACTTTTTTGTTCTGCTGATCTGCATTTCCTTTTAAAGCCAATTAATTTGGGTCATTTCATTCATTTAATTTATTCAATGATCAGTCCACCCGAATCAGATACATTAGCTTTTGGTAGACGTTAATCAGTTGAATCACATGCGTTTTTTTTAAAATGTCTTAGAGACTTTGGTAGTGAGATCTCTCAGCTGTAGTTTGCCTCTTTTGCTTTGACGTCTCACTCTCTCTTTTAAAGTCTCCAAAGTTGACCATGATTAATGTGTGTCTAAACCCAAGAACAAAAATGTAATATATATTGTAGCTCACCAGTTTTTAGATGTGGTGGCTGCACTGGATTTCTTTGTTCAGGGTTTTTGTTCTTTATTTTCACCAGGAGATTCAGTAAAACACTTCCTGTCCTGGGGTGACAAAGCTCACTTTCCGTACTGATTCTACAGAGCAGGGGTCTCCAAACATGCTAAACATAGGGCCAGTTTTCGTGTACTTCAGACTTTAGGGAAGCCAGACTGTTGGCTATAGAAAATGTCCTGGCACCAGAGGGAAAAAACAATGCCTTCTTTGGTATTCGGGTGAGGAGTAGTGCCCCATCTTTGGTGTCAGTGCGAAGATAGGTGCCTCATTGTTAGTGTCAGTGGGAGAAGTAGTGCACCATCATTGGTGTCTTTGGGAGGAATAGTACCCCATTGTTAGTGTCAGTGGGAGGAATAGTGCTGCATTGTTGGTGTCAGTGGGAGGAATAGTGCTCCATTATTGGTGTCAGTGGGAGGAATAGTGTCCCATTGTTGGTGTCAATGGGAGGAATGGTATCCCATTGTTGGTATCAGTGGGAGGAGTAGTGTCCCATTGTTGGCCTCGGTGGGAGGAATAGTGCCCCAAGGGCCAGTTAAAGACAATCAAAGGGCCGCATCTGGTCCCCGGGCTAGTTTGGAGACCCCTGCTATAGAGTATTCCTAGGACTGAAAATGTGTTAAAGCTACAGACCACCCCTCTTCATCTCTATAAATAAGTGAGAGGCATTCTGTAGTTCACAGAGGTGCACTGGGCAGATCTAAAACATCTGCTTGGGATTTAACAGCAGGATATTGTAAGCCCAATGGATTTCTAGCTGGTGATTTTGGAACAAATATAACTAAAACGCTTTCAATTATATATTTAACATACCACAAGGAAGCAGACAAAACAAAATCATTGTTAGGGTTTACATACATTCATATAAATAAAAATCCAATGGGAAGCCTGAGAAAGGGATCTCACCATTGCGACTGTTCTGCTTGATAGAGTTGGCCGAAAGCTGGATAGAGCTCACACTGTGATTGTCCTGGGGGAAAACCAGCTCAGAAACAGGACCCTCTGTGTTCACCACTGACACCTCGAGCACTAAGAGAGGAGACAGAGAAAAGTGTAGATAAGGCATTAACATCACCAACATTAGGAGAGGGGACAATGCTATAGAGATCACACAGAGAACAGAGACATGTCCACTATTACGAGAGAGAGTATTATCTCACAGACCTCCATCAGTGAGAGACAAGCCAGTTATCATAGCCAGAAACACTTCCAAGACAGGAGATAGAAAATTACATTTTTTGGTTTGTGCAGGAAGGTCGATTTGAGGGTAAAGAAGATTTCTACTGGAAGAAGAGATTTGTTATTTTTTTTTTGGGGGGGGGGGGTTAATTTGTGCTTGGGGGAAGAGGATTTGTGCTTGTGGGAAGAGGATTTGTCCTAGGAGGAGGTATTTGGGGGTTAGAGGTGATTTTTCTAGGGGGAATTTGGGGGAGGAGGGGGCAGTTATTTCTGGAAGTGAGTTTGGGAAGAATTTGTGCTATGGATTTTTCTGTTTTGTGGGAAGGGGGTTTGGAGTCTAGTGCTGGGGGGTCCGGGGAGGGATTTGTCCTGGGAGAGGGGATTTGAGGAAGAAGAAGAATTTTTGCTAGGAGAGGGGAGAGTGGATTGAGAGGGAGGAGTATTTTTTTTTTGGGGGGGGGTGAGGGTTTTTTTAGGTTGTTTAGGGGGACAAAGATTGTGTGGGGGATTCCAGCAAGGGGGACATTTCTTGTAGTGGGAGGAAGTGGGAATTTTTGCATTTTTGTTTGGGTATTCCCCTGACCCCTTCACTTCCTTCATTTTGTACTCCACACTCTGACCTCTCCACACTCTGTGTTTTATGCACTCTGAAACACTCTGCATTGGAGCACTCCTGTGCTATAATGTACATTACATACTTCTGACCACAGTTGCTTGCCGCTAAGCTGCCCCTGACTATTCCTATAAAATTATCCTTAAAGCTAGGCTCAGACAAAGTGTTAGGTCTTTGTCTAGTTTCAGTGTACAAAAGTATATTTAATGGGAAGCCTTTCATTTTATAAAAAAGATTGTACTAAAGTTGAAACATGTCTTTGAGACTTTTGTTTGTGACGCAGCAATCAAAGCATATTTTATGGCTACAAGGAGGCTCAGTTTTTTTTAAGCATGCCCCTTTAAACCTCTTTCACTGTTAAAGCAATTACTACTTTACTTGGGGTGCCGAAAGGTGCCCAGGTCTTTTACAATCCCAGCAATGCACCTGCAGAGGATATTGAGTGTTACAGAGGAAATTTGCAGTTTTCAGTACTTTTCAACCTAAATCCATAGACTCCTGTTTGTGTATTTTTTTTTTTTAGATATCACTGGGGTCAGTTTAACACAATAGATCCAGAGAAATCCAATATGTCCTATAGAAAAGTTCTGAAGCTTTCTGAAGTTCTGTGCCCTTCTTATCTTCTGTCTCTGGGAAAATGATCAACCGGAATTGCTTTTTGTTTAACTCGTTTTTTAAGAGCTTTCATCATTTCTGCTCTTCAACAAATAGTTTTTTTTTTTACAACTTGTCTGCATTGGATGAATTATGCTAGTAAACTAAATCATAATTTCTAGGAAAAGTTCAAACAATTTGAAGATATGCCCCCGAGAAACGAAGAATCGAAATATAGAGTTTGCAAACACTTCTTCAGCACCAAGGAGATTAATAGAGATCACCATGGCACATCCAGAACTGCGAGGGAGAAAGAAACAGAAAACAAATACATTTCCAGCACAAAGAGTTTAGGAGTTTACAGATATACTTCCATCAATGAGAGAGACAGCATACAAAGATATATCAGGAGAAAACTAAAAAAGCTCCACATGCCACACCAACAGTAACTTACACATACAGTATATCAGCGTTGAATGAATGCCAATTCCCAAATCAATAGTATCCACAAAAATGGAAATAGTGTAATGGAATTTAGCTAAACATATACTTTATTTCATCACGTGATATAGAAACTTAAAACAAAAACTTGTAAATCCCTTTCCAAAAAAAAATCTCCAATCATACACATGAAATAAGATGTTGTCAACTGTCATAAACACAACACCTATTCCTCCATTCCTCCATTAACTCAATGTGACCTACACTCTACCTAATATAATATATGATTAGCACAGTGGTTTAGTGGTATAGCACTACTACCTTGGAGCAATAGGAGACTTACACTTTATTACCAAAAGTATTGGGGCACCTGCCTTTACATGCAAATGAAAGCAGAGTTCCACCCACTTTTTTTTTTTTCTAAAGGGTCCTGTTCTGCTGGTATTAATCAAGTTCTCTAATAGATGTTCTTACTAAATCCGCCGTTGTATTACATTTTTTTTTCCCCCTAATCTTTGTCTTCTCTGTGCTGCGTGAGTCCATCTTGATTGTAAGCATGTGAAGCCCACTAGAGCTCTTTTCCAGGATTTGGTGCTGCTGCATACCCAGCATGCACCTCCTGATCTGGCGCATGGGTATTACACACAGGGTGCAGCACAGGGATTGTCTCGGGTTACCATCACAACGGGCGTCGTCGGAGGAAGTGCCCGCCCCCTTCCTTTTTTGAAATAAGACAATGAAATCCTGCGGCGATGCCCACTGACTCCTGGGAACGATGACACACATCTCCCAGGAGCAGAAGCGCTACAGGAAATGACGAAGGAGGCAGAATACACAAGACACCCTAGCAACAAGCGACACAGAGTAAGTAAAGAAAGAAAATCGCCAAATGTTGTTCAGCTTGCAGGAATGTACCTATTGAGTTAAATTTTTATAATATGGGTGGAACTCTGCTTTAACTTTAATGGCATCCCAGTCTTAGTCCATAGGGTTGAATATTGAGTTGGCCCACCCTTTACAGCTATAACAGCTTCAACTCTTCTGGGAAGGCTGTCCACAAGGTTTAGGAGTGTGTCTATGGGGATGTTTGACCAATCTTCCAGAAGCGTATTTGTCAAGTCAAGCAATGATGTGGACAAGAAGGCCTGGATCGTAGTCTCCGCTCTAATTCATTCCAAAGGTGTTCTATCGGGTTGAGGTCAGGACTCTGTGCAGGCCAGTCAAGTCCCTCCACTCCAAACTCGCTCATCCATGTCTTTATGGTCCTTGCTTTGTGCACTGGTCCAAATCAATTGGTGGAGGGGGGATTATGGTGTGAGGGGTTGTTTTTCAGGGGTTGGGCTTGGCCCCTTAGTTCCAGTGAAACTCTTAAGGCATCAGCATACCAAGATATTTTTGACAATTTCACGCTCCCAACTTTGTGGGAATAGTTTGGGGATGTCCCCTTCCTGTTCCAACACCAGTGCACAAACAAGGTCCATAAAGATAAGGTATTGGAAACATTCCAAAAACATTCTTTTGGCCAACTCTCAAGTTGCTGAAATTGTAGGACCTAGGCCTTTGATACCAGCTCTGCAAGGGATAAATTTCTAGGACCATTTAGGTTTGGGGTAATCCCAACCCAAAAGAGAAACATGGTTGAGTATAACTGCAGTGCATGGTATGTACCAGTGTGGGAATTGTATTATTTGCTTATATGTGGAAATTGACTAAAATACAACTAAAACTAAAACAATTCAGATGACTAAAAACAACTAAAGCTAAAATTGTATTTTAGTTAAAAGACTATGGCTAAAATGAAATTGAAAATTTAAGTCAAAACTAACACTGGTCATTACCCAGGAGGGTACAGGCAGCAATGCAAATTTGACAGGGATTCTAATCCCTACTCTCAAAAAATAAAAAATAAGGTTAGTCTCTAGATATACTAATTAATGCTCTGTAGTGTGGAACAACATGGAGTACAACTTACTTTTTTTTTTTAAGCCCAAAGACAAAAAATAAAACAGAATGAAAACAGAAAATAATGATATATACCAGGGAAATGCAATTAGCGGACCTCCAGCTGTTGCAGAACTACAAGTCCCATGAGGCATAGCAAGACTCTGGCAGCCACAAGCATGACACCCAGAGGCAGAGGCTTGATGGGACTTGTAGTTTTGCAACAGCTGGAGGTCCGTTAATTGCATAGCCCTGATATATGCAGTATAACTGAGAAATGGAAGTATGCACACCAACAAATTTGTTAGAAGGAAATGTAAAAATAGGAATAATCTTGGGCTTTTAGCAGGCTTACCGACATTAGTCCGTGCGGTCTGAAAGCGGGCAGGCTCTTTGACATTGTCAGCTACCAGAAACGCTCCTTCTTCCAATATGTCCAGTAACATGGTAGCGGCATGCTCCTGCTCGGTGGCATTCATATCTCGCCATGAGGGTAATGCTTCTGGGCGTAAGAGGTTATCTACTGTTTCCACCACCGCCTTTAAATGAAAAACATACGCAAGCTAAGTATGACTGATTGTACAAGACCCGCTTGCTCCATAGAAAATACACACACACAAAACATGACTGCGTATAAAATGGGCGTCAGAGATAATGAAAACTCTATTACAACTGCCTCCACCAGATACGTTGGCACATTTTTTTTCAATGCATGAAAGTGCGAAGACCTGAAAAAGATAAGGTATGTAAATGGAAGCAGGTCACACTAGTGAGCTGCATTGATATGCGCTGGTTTTCGGTGGGAAAAAAAGTAGAGCAAGCTCTACTTTTTTCAGCACAACACGACACAACGCATGATATCTGCCTGTCAGCAAAGTGCAACGTGCATCAATACACTGAAAAAACAGAAGGCCACCACAAGTTTGGCTCTAATGCCATGCCGTAGAACTTGCTGGTGACTTGATGCGACTTGAGTAATACTTTGAAGCGACTTTCAGGGAATGCCTGGGTAATCTTCTTGTAATGCTGGATCCAAATCACATCAATATAGATGAGGATGTGACTTGGAGGCAGCTTCCATTAAAGTCTATGGGCACAAGTTAGATAGAAGTCACCTTGGAACCTTTTCTAAAGTCCGAAGTGGTCTAAAGTGGTCTCACAAGTCTGATCCGAAGTCACGGCAGTGTGAACCCAGCCTAATTATCTCTAAATAAACTTCTTTAAAGAGATAAAGGGCTCATGAGTAGATGCAATTTTCACTTGCCAGGTCTGCACGTAAATGCTCTTCCAGCTATACTGCACCTTGGAACCTTTTCTAAACTCCGAGCAACTTCAATAGTGTTAATTAAGACAGCTCTCATTGACTAACATAGGATTTCACATGTCATGTGACTTGGGGTCTCACAAGTCTGATCCGAAGTCGCGGCAGTGTGAACTGAGCCTAATTATCTCCAAATAAACTTCTTTGAAGAGATAAAGGGCTCATGAGTAGATGCAATTTTCACTTGCCAGGTCTGCACGTAAATGCTCTTCCAGCTATACTGTAGCAGTGGAACTGTAGAGGCTGGGTGGTACACAATTGCTGAGAAGAGTCATAAGGCAATTTGTGGTTCAAGTTAGCAGTGGCGGCTGGTGGTAATTTTTTTTTTGGGGGGGGGGGGTGGCAAACAGTGCACCCGCATAGCAGGGTTGTAAACCGTCGTGTTTTTTCACCTTAATGCTTCCTATGCATTAAGGTGAAAAAACACCTGGCAGTGGCCGGCCCCCCAATTTACTTACCCGAGTCCTGGAATTTCACACGCCGGAGTTGCGCTCTTCCTCTGCCCAGGGTTCTTGGCTCTTGATTGGATAGATTGATAGCAACGCAGCCATTGGCTCCCGCTGCTGTCAATCAAATCCAATGACGCAGGCACCGGGGGGCGGGGCTGAGTCTGGCATTGGTGTCTATAGATGCAAATGCTGGACTCGGGAGCGCGCCCTCAAGGTAACCCCCCCCGGGAGAGAGCTTTTCCTACAGGGTTATCTGATGCAGGGAGGAGCCGCAAGAGCCGCCAAGGGACCCCAGAAGAGAATGTTCGGTGCCACTCTGTGCAAAATGAGCTGCACAGTGGAGGTAAGTATGATATGTTTGTTATTTAAAAAAAATAAAAAACAAGCCTTTATAATCACTTTCAGTGTGCTCCTAGGGAGTGCTTTCTAACTATGGGGGATGGCTTAACTGGAGGAAGAGAGAGATCTGTGTTCCTGCTTAGCAGAAACACAAGATCTCCATCCTAATTTCTGACAGAACGGCGGTCTGCCTTGTTTACATAGGCAGACCGCCATTCTGCCTCTCCTGTCAACGATTGGCGGGTCCTTGCGAACACCGCCTCCGCCGGACCCGCTGATTGTCTTCCGCTGTATCCAATCACAGTGAGAGTGGGTACGTAGTTTCACACAGGTGGGCCGCCCTGCCGCAGTAAATGTGCGGTGGAAGCTATGGAAGCGGTTAAGAACTATCTTTCATTGTAAAAAAGAATAAGGAGTCCTTGGAAGTGATAGTTTGGCCCACACAAAGCCATGATCTCAACATCATGGAGTCTGTCTGGGATTACATGAAGAGACAGAAGGATTTGAGGCAGCCTACATCCACAGAAGATCTGTGTCTTGGAACTAGACATTCAATTCATTTAGTTCGTAATTCGCTTTTTAACGAATTCCAACAAATTTGTCAATTTGGAAATATCCGAATTAACGAAAACCCATCTAATGAATTTTTCTGAATATTTGTAAATTAGAATATTCTAAAAATCTGTAAATTCGTACATTCGTGCATTTGTAAATGCGTACATTTGTAAATTCATTCGTAAATGCATAAATGCGTACATTTGTACATTCGTAAATTAGTAAATTCGTAAATTAGTAAATTAGTGAATTCGTAAATTTGGAAATTTGGAAATCTGCAATAATAATTAACTAATAATTACTTAACTATTACTAACTATTAAATTATAGGTATTGTAATTTCCTTTCAAATTTGGCTGTTAGTGATCGTAACAAATACAAACTTATCCGAAGTTACGAATTATCCGAAATAACGAATGCCGTATCCAAACGAATAGAACGTAATGAATTAATAATAATAAATAATAATAATAATAATAAAAACTTTTAATTATTATTATTAATGTGTTCCGTTCCATTTGTTTAGATGCAGCATTTGTTATTTCGGATAATTTGTATTTGTTACGTTCACTAACAGCCAAATTTAAAAGGAAATTACAATACCTATAATTTAATAGTTAGTTACTTTTTCAGATTTTAGAATTTTTGGGTTTTTCGATTTTCAAATTTCGAATGTACAAATTTCCGAATTTTCTCATTTTCAAATGTACGAATTTACGAATATACAAATTTTCGAATGTATGAATTTACGAATGTGCGAATGTACGAATTTCTGAATGTACGAATTTCTGAATGTACGAATTTCTGAATGTACGAAATTCATAAATTAGTACATTCACACATTTGTACGAATGTGCGAATGTACAAATTTCTGAATGTATGAATTTATGAATGTACGAATGTTCGAATGTAAGAATGTATGAATTTATGAATTTACGAATGTACGAATGTTCGAATGTTCGAATGTACGAATTGCGATCATAACGAATGACCCGAAAAATGAAAAAAAAAAAACAAACAAATGAAACAAAAACGAACACATTTTTTGGCAGTGCACATGTCTACTTGGAACAACCCACCTCCCTAGTTCCTTCAGAAACTGTGTGCAAGTGTACCTAGAAGAACTGATGCTGTTTTGAAGGCAAAGGGTGGTCACACCAAATATTAATTTGATTAGAATTTCTCCCCTGTTTATTTACTTTCCAATTTGTTAATTATTTATTATTATTTTTTTTTTTTTTTAGGTGGCAGGGAGGGATTCTGCAGTTACCTTAATATAGTCCTTGCAGGTCCTTTCTCTCCTGTGCATCTGTAAAACAAACATGGAGGGTCAGCGGTGGCAGACGGCCCTTCCAAACCTGTAACTTACGAAGCTGCCAATGACAATCATAAAGCTGGATGTGGATCGATAAAATCTATATGGCTCTTCTCAAAGCTGGCTGTTGCCATGATACTGAACTTTGCTCAGAGCTAATGGACTTAATAGGCTTAATCATCATTCCTACAGGACTGAGCTTGTCACAGACCCTACTGCGCTCCCATTGTGCTACTAAGCTCACACACTGGAGAGCAGATACTTGAGCCTCCTGTCAGTGACACAAGTTGTAAGAATCTTAAGCTGGCCATAGTTACTATATTGAGAACGAAGGGGCCTCTGCAATTCAAAGGTTAAACAAACTTATTGTTAGATCTGTGTACACACTAGTATCATGAGAGTGTGACCTAGCAGACATCTTCTGCATGACGGAAACAGTAGCGACCACTTCGAAAAAACAAACAAACACAGCTGATAGACTGATTAGCCAAGTTTCATGCTGATATTTTTAAAAATCTCTTCAGAATTTAATTCAAAATCGAAAAAATTGGTTCACAATCATCCAAAGAGCTATGAGTTCCTTTACTTGCAAATGGTCTTAAAGTGGAACTTCACTCTCTATTTCAATAGTCTTTATTGGTATATCAAATAGAAAGGAAGAATTACAGTCATATAAATACGAGATGGTCAAAAATAAACAACAATGTTGTTGAATTAACTATAAAGAATCTTAAGCATAAATATTACATATACAGAGTGTATCTAAATGACTGTTAAAAAGGATCCAACTCTAAAAGATCATATCTTCAATATAAATTTAAATCTTAAGAAAGACATCTCCAAAAAGCAGTGAAGAAAAGTTCAAAAAAGAGAAATAAGAAAAGAGAACAATTGAAAATACTAAAATAAATAAATAAATAAATAAAATAAAAAGGGGGAGGGGGAGGGGGGGAGTACACAATATGCAAGCAATAGAGAATTGATTATAAACAGTTTGATAAATAATCTATCCAAGGTTTCCATATCTCGTCAAAAGAACATTGTTTGTCCAGTAAAATTGCTGTAAGACGTTCATTAATCATTATAAATGATCATTTATTTTTAATCAATTTAATTTAACTTCACTCTCTTAATCAACATTAGCTAGTTTAATCATTATGCTGCTGGCATTAGTATATCGATAGGATAGTATATTATATTTACTTGTTTTAAATTTTTTTTTTTTTTACATTTCTTCAGTTACTTCCTGGTTTCTGGCCTATGCAAATTATGTCATACATCCCAGGAATCTTCAGGAGGGGAGGAGGGGTTTTCTCAGTAAATCACACCCTCCTGCATGCACGCCTGAGCTAAGGGCAGATGGATTCCATAAAGTAATTTCTACATGAATCGTCTGCTCTTACTCAAGATGGTCACGACCAGAAATGCTAGGGGAGTGTTTTTATTTAAAAGTGATTTCTCAGCAAAACTAAGCATGGAGATGTGGATGGATGGGGAGTTTGCTTTGAAATTAAAAAAAAAAAGATTTTAAGTTTGCGGTGCTTAGATGCAGTGTATTTATATAGACTAATGCCCTGTACACAGGATCGGACAACAAACTCCATCGGATTTTTTCCGACAGATGTTGGCTCAAACTTGTCTTGCATACACGCACGCGGTCGCACAAAGTTGTTGGAAAATCCGATCGTTCTGAACGCGGTGCTGTAAAACACGTACGTCGGGACTATAAACGGGGCAGTAGCCAATAGCATCCGTCTCTTAATTTACTCTGAGCATGCGTGGCACTTTGTGCGTCAGATTTGTGTACACACGATCGGAATTTCCGACAACGGATTTTGTTGTCGGAAAATTTTATAGCAAGCTCTCAAACTTTGTGTTTCAGGAATTCCTATGGAAAATGTGTGATGGAGCCTACACACGGTCATAATTTCCGACAACAAGGTCCTATCACACATTTTCCATCGTAAAATCCTATTGTGTGTACAAAGCATTGGGCTGCACTGGCAATTAAACCTTTCTGATACTCAGAAACGGAACCTAAGAAAACCAAGGAAGCTGCCATCTTAGCCTCTGTTTGATCAGCAGTTGCCATGGTGCTTCACATGTGATCAGTGATGACACCAGTCATTTGAAGGCTTGATAGTTCTGTTGAGAACACAACCAACTGTGACAGTTGTCATTCACAGCATGCCTTGACTGTATCTGTTTTGCAAAGCCATTAAATCAATGGGTTTAGTTACTCTTTAACTATTATGCCGCGTACACACGGGCGGACTTTTCGTCTACAAAAGTCCGACGGACGCCGACGGACTAAAGCTGGCTGACAATCCGATCGTGTGTGGGCTTCTCCGGAGTTTCAGCGGACTTTCAGCGGACTTTCAGCGGACTTTTCCAGCCGCAAATCTGACGGACTTTAGATTTGAAACATGCTTCAAATCTTTACGTCGTAACTACGCCGGACCCAGAAATCCGCTCGTCTGTGTGCTAGTCCGACGGGCAAAAACCCACGCTAGGGCAGCTATTGGCTACTGGCTATCAACTTCCTTCATCACGTACGAATTCGTCGGACTTTGGTGTGATCGTATGTAGGCAAGTCCGTTTGTAAGAAAGTCTGCCGCAAGTCCGCCAAAAGTCCGCCAAAAGTCCGTCGAAAATCTGTCGGACAGGCTGTCGGACTTTTGTAGATGAAAAGTCCGACCGTGTGTACGCGGCATAAGAATCACTTTGATTTCAGTTTGCAGACAATTAGATCAGAGCCAACAAATGGAGATGTCTCTTAGTGGCAAAGAAACTTAATCACCCATGTAGCTCTAACCCTAACTCCTAAGTGACTTGATTGACATTGGGTTGAGGGGCTTACACAGTAGTCAGGAAACATGAGTTAGTAATGACAAACATGGTCAATCAGAGTTGATCTTCTAACAAGTGAAGAAAGTTGAGCCAAGTTTACTGGATGATGTTAGAATAAAAATGGGTAATCTTACCCTGTTGTAATTCTTTCCTGCACTCTCTCTTTCAATTGGGCGCAGTGCTTGTAACTGAGCATCCAGAATATCCACGAGCTGTTCCAAAAGTCGAACAGTAGATGTGACATCCCCGGCATAGATCTGTCCACGGGTATGACGGGCTAGTTCCCCAGCAATGTTAGCTGCATTCTCCCCACTCTTAATCTGAAGTGCACAATACGGAAAGGGTGATGACATTGTTGAAAGAACCATTACAAATGCAAAAGTGGATGTTTTAGAGAAAAAGAAACCCTTAGAAACCCAACATTATTAACAGCATTATTAACATTATCTCAAACACAATGCAACCCGTTTAAGAAAATCACTGTGTAACAAACTCTTTGTGCAAAAAACAACACTATAGTCCTCACCTTCTGTGCCACCTGATTGACCCAAGGAGAGGTACAGTTACTGAGGTCAGGGCCACGAGGGTTCCAAATGGCCACTGTTGGCATACACAGGAATGAAGCAATGCCTGAGAAGGAAATATAAGCACAAGACTTTAAAAAAAGAAGTTAATAAAAAATGATTGACACATATTTTCATGGCCATCAGATGTTTTATAGCTCCTACCTAGATGCAGACCTTGCATTCCAAGCAATGGTTTCTTGTAAGATCTGGTAAGATGGTTGTGTGGACTGAAAAATGAATACCCTTATTTCTGGACTACCTAAACTAAACTTGAAGTGTATACATTGGATAATCAATGTAATGAGGCCATGTTCTCATGGTGTAGAAGCCTTTTATGGGATCCACCCCAGCTTGTGATTGGGCCATATAGGAGTAGCTGCACACTGATGATGAGATCTTCCTCATGCTTTCCTTTAAACATGCCACTCACAGCACTGTGCAAAGCAAAAGAGCCTGATTGGTTAAGAGCTACTTCCCCCTCCCAGTCTGAATGCAGCATAACTCAGAGCGAATAGAATTCTAGGATGCATTACTAGAGGGGTCACCCGCAGGAAGAAGGAGGTCCTGATTCTGATCTTTAGTGAGACCTCATTTAGAATACAGTGTTCATTTTGGAGACCTCACTTACAAAAAGATATTGATTTGATAGCACAACAGAGACAGGTAACAAAAATAGTGAAAGGTTTTGGGGATAAAACATATGAGTGACTTCAGGAACTTAATATGTACAGTGTAGAGGAAAGAAGGGAACGGGAAGACATGACTGAAACCTTTAAATACATCAAGAGGGTAAATAAGGTTCAGGAGGGCAGTTTTTTCAATATGAAACCAAAATCAAGAACACGGGGGACATGACCTCAAACTAACTGGAGGGAAGTTCAAAACTAATTTTAGAAAGTATTATTTTACAGAAAGTGTAATTGATGTTTAAAAAAAAATTCCAGCAGAGGTAGTGAGACAGTCAACAGTACATAGCTTCAAACATGCTTGGGACAAACATAGATATACAGTGCCTTGAAAAAGTATTCATACCCCTTGACATTTTCCACATTTTGTCATGTTACAACCAAAAATGTAAATGTATTTTATTGGCATTTTATGTGATAGACCAACACAAAGTGGCACGCAATTGTGAAGTAGAAGGAAAATGATAAATGGTTTTCAAAATATATTACAAATAAATATGTGAAAAGTGTGGCGTGCATTTGTATTCAGCCCCATTACTCCGATACCCCTAAATAAATCTAGTGGAATCAATTGCATTCAGAAGTGACCTAATTAGTCCACCTGTGTGTAATTTAATCTCAGAATATATACAGCTGTTCTGTGAAGCCCTCTGAGGTTTCTTAGAGAACCTTACTGAACAAACAGCATCACAAGGGGCAAGAAACACACCTGACAGATCAGGGATAAAGTTGTGGAGAAGTTTAAAGTAGGGTTAGGTTATAAAAAAATATCCCAAGCTTAGAACAACTCACGGAGCACTGTTCAATCCATCATCCAAAAGTGGAAAGAGTATGGCACAACTGCAAACCTACCAAGACTTGGCCATCCACCTAAACTGACAGGCCGAGCAAGGAGAGCATTAATCAGAGCAGCAGCCAAGAGGCCCATGGTAACTCTGGAGGAGCTGCAGAGATCCACAGCTCAGGTGGGGGAATCTGTCCACAGGACAACTATTAGTTGTGCACTCCACAAATCTGACCTTTATGGAAGAGTGGTGGGAAGAAAGCCATTGGTGAAAGAAAGCCATAAGGAGTCCTGTTTCCAGTTTGCAAGAAGCCATGTGGGGGACACAGCAAACATGTGGAAATTTGTTCTCTGGTCAGATGAGACCAAAATTTAACTTTTTGGCCTAAAAGCAAAATGCTATGTGTGGTGGAAAACTAACACTGCACATCACTCTAAACACACCATCCTCACCATGAAACATGGTGGTGACAGCATCATGTTGTGGGGATGCTTTCCTTCAGCAGGGACAGGGAAGCTGATCAGAGTTGATGGGAAGATTGATGAAGCCAACTGCAGGGCAGTCTTAGAAGAAAACCTGTTAGAGTCTAAAAAAGACTTGAGATTGGGGCGGAGGTTCACCTTCCAGCAGGACAACAACCGTAAACATACAGCCAGAGCTACAATGGAATGGTTTAGATTAAAGCATATTCATGTGTTAGAATGACCCAGTCAAAGTCCAGACCTGAATCCAATTGAGAATCTGTGGCAAGACTTGAAAATTGCTGTTCACAGACCCATCCAATCTGACAGAGCTTGAGCTATTTTGCACAGAAGAATGGGCAAAAATGTCACTCTCTAAATGTGCAAAGCTGGTAGAGACATCCCCAAAAAGACTTGCAGCTGTAATTGCAGCGAAAGTGGGTTCTACAAAGTATTGACTCAGGGGGGCTGAATACAAATGCACGCCACACTTTTCACACATTTAATTGTAAAAAATTCTGAAAACTATTTATCATTTTTCTTTCACTTTACAATTATGTGCCACTTTGTGTTGGTCTATTACATAAAATCCCAATAAAATTACATTTATGATTTTGATGTAACATGACAAAATGTGGGAAATTTCAAGGATTATGAATAGTTTTTCAAGGCACTGTATACTTAGACAAAAAAGTTAACAAAAAACAAAACAAAACAAAAGAACCAAAAACCAAAAAAACCCATACAAAATAAATAAATAAATACATAAAAAATGGGCAGACTCGATGGACTACTCAGTCTTTTTCTGCCATCACCTTTCAATGTTTCTATAACAGGATAGACCACTATCAAGACAGATTCAGGTATTTATGGTAGTCATATAAGAAAAACATTTTTTGGAGAATACACAATAGGGTTAAAATGTGTTTTTATATTTGCCCAGAGCTCAGTTTTAAATAACATATATTGCTATACATAAATAAAGAAATAAACAAAACTGTGTTTGTTCTACATTAGGGTGGATGCTCTTGGGCATTTCCGTATGCTGCCTTTCTGACTGTGCTGAGCTGTGTTCTTTTATGTTTCAGCAGAAAACTGCTAATTTTTTGAAGCTAGAATTTGTTGAATTTTCTTCTTGTTAGCCAAACATTCAAATGATATATATAGTCATGTAGACCCCACACTTCACAGCTGTTGGCAAATTTTTATCTGACAGGTCAAAACTTAAGTGGCAAGCACAGGGCCACGTACACAGTGATTGCCGATCACATGGTGCATCCAAGATTCTTTTTTTTGTGCTTTTGTTTTTGCTGTTTGTGTCCCACTGGGGAGATTTCCCTTCCTGTCCTAGAGACTCAACAGCAAGTAAGAGAAAATCTCCCCAAAGGGGGGAAATTCCCTCTAGTACAACTGTCAACTGGAACAAGTGTCCCAACTGAAAAATGTATTCTCCATTTTGTTCCAGTGATAACCATAAGATAACGTTTTGATATTCTATCATTTTCTGTCCTGGTGACAACAATCACCAGGGTGAACAGAGAGCTTAAATTGTCTACAGACAGCAATGAAAAACCCTAAAGTGGTTCTAACCACTCCCCACGCTATATGAAAATTAAAAATATAATTTTTTGCTTTCGATACACATTAAGGTGTCTTCAGACATTAAATGACAGTCGCCTGATCTGCCCTTTTTTGGTTGGGATCGGAGACAATTTATTATCTATGGGACACCAGCAGTCAAAGCTTCTTGATGCTTGAAAAGCTCCCTCCAGAAGAAGGATCTGCAGCCTGGGATCCAATGGTCTTAATAGATGTGGGCGTGTCTGCACTGGTTTTGGCTCCTCCCCGTTGTCTGCTTGTGATAGTTTGTGATGTCACAAGTTGCAGCCATGGAAATGCTTGGAAACACCTTACATATTCTGTTTCAGGTGTAACCAGTGACCTAAAAGATGCTATGCGTAAAATCTGCCATCACCATACCATTTTAAAGTGAGTCTGCCTATTCAGGGCAAAGTAAAAGTCATCTTATTAGACCAACCTTTCCCGTGTTCCACCATCATCTTGTTAATGTCCCAAAACCCTGAGTTTAATCCAGGTGTAAGATCCATATCGGAATTTACAAAGACCTGCAACCTTGCCCAATGCACTGTTAATTTTGTCATCAAATGTCAATTTGGTTTTAGTCATAGTCTTTTGACTAAAATGCCATTTTAGTCGTATTGTAGTCATCTGAATTGTTTTAGTTTTAGTCATATTTGAGTCGACTAGAACCTCCAGTACATTTTAATCGGCTAAAATCTCTAGTATCCACCTGAACTTCCGCTCTCCTCGAAGCTCCGCCTGTCTGTTAAAGCCCCAGCCCCCTGACTCTGTCGGTAAGTTGTTTTGACTGAGAGATGCAGTCTCCCTCTGTCTGCTTAGGAGTTCTGGAACAATGCCCTGCAAACCACAGAAGAGGAACTCCTCCATCAGGTTCATGTCTGTCTGGATGTGATTTGGTGAGTGTTTCCCCTCCCAGCAAGGTAGCAGTGCTTAGCACTATGTAAAATAACAGCCTCCCCAGACCGTCCATTCTCTGTCCTGTGCTCTCCCTCACTCCCATTTACTTCCCCATCTCAACTTGCAGCCTGGCATTACAGCCAATAGAGTTTACAGTTTTTTTTTATTTTTTTTTATTTTAAAGCTGCATTTCTGTTTGTCAAAAAGCAACATTTTTGTTTGTGCATAAAACTTGGTTTTATTTATAATGACGTTATATATATCACAACAGCTAATCTGTGTCTGTAGTGCATGTTCAAACCTTAATACCATAAAAAATAACATGTTATTAGAGTTTTACTCCAGGAGTAAATAATAAGTTTGGAAATTCTAGAAATATGCTTAAATAATGCATTACAATTTACCTAAACCCATTAGATTTTAGTCGACTAAATAAAAATAGGAATTGATTTTGGTCATAATTTTCTTCAATTGACTAAATTCTAATTTGATTCTTGGTTAGTTTTTGTTACTGAAAACATGCAGCTGACAAAAACTATGATGAAAATATTTCCGTCTATGAACTTGACACTTCCCCCATGTGACAGAGTTGGCTCTGAGGAATGACCACTTAGGCCCAATCACTGCATTTATGGACAAAGGGGAGGTCTGATCTTCCACCATTCCTGAAAGCATTAGTTCTTTCTGAAGACTCTTAACAGATAAATAGGGCAGAAGTGGAGTGCAGCAAAAGTGAGTATGAATAGAGGAGGAAAAGTGGTTAGTTATTAAGTGAACCTGAATGGGTAAAGTGAAATGCCTGTGTTCATAGGGATTACATAAAAAGATGTCTATGTTCACCCTATAGTCAGGATAAAGTGAACAGAGCTGCTTCAGTGTAGAGGCCAGCTGCCAGATTTAGATGAATACACTCTTATGTTGCCCATACATTCTGTTGTGTCAATTTTGGAAGCTTTCTATCAGCTTTAAATTAAAAAAATAATCATGTGGAATCTACTGCAATTTGCCACTCTAGACTATTTCTCAGGTTCAATCAAGTGATGGAAATTGGGGCAAAAAAAACTATTGGAAATGCCTTTCAGTTTTGATTGGTTTCCACCACAATTTCACAACGGAGAGATTGGAATGGGATGTATAGTGTATGTCCAGCATAAAGCTTAAAATATTCAGTTTCAACAACTTTTAATCCACTGGATTAACAAATGTGATTGAAAGTAATCAACAGTAACTGATCAATTTTGCCCCTGGGTTCATTGGACCACTAGAAACCGGTTTCAAACCTGGCAATAATGGACAGCTATATTACTTATTAAGGATTGAATTGAAATGGTAAAAAAACTAAAAAATGTTGTTGAAATCGATCAGATTTTCCAGCTGTGTTTGAGCAGAACAATTTTGATCCAATCTACTTGTAGTCAGTTGATACCATATTGTGACTTATATTGCTTTGTGACTTTGATAAACAATGAAATTGAATTTGCAATCAACTTGTCACTTATGTGGCAAGCTTTAGACTAAAGAAGAAAGGTAGGACTGGCCAGTGAAGGGATTACTTTGATGCAGGCGGGCAGCTTAAACATGTATTGCAATGTATGTGAACTATAAAATCCCCATTTTTTTTTATTGCAAGATTTGCTAGGGATGGTGTGTTTCAGTTTGCAGAGGGTTCATCCAGAATTTTAAGACTTAGACTGAGTCACACAAGATTATTTTTTTGTTAGAATTAAACTTTCATACCGTAGTCTAGACTATTTAGAAAGTTTTACAAAACCACAGACTGTGTTGTTGCTTTGTGAATATTTATGTGAATTAATGCAATTTTTCTGCAAAAACACTTTGGCTAAAGCCGAATCTGAATCTGTAAATCAAGAGTCAAAATAAGAATAAATTATTTCCTTTTCATGCAACGGTGCACATAAGATGAGAACGTTTGGAACACGACTCATGATAGCATCGACTTAATCTCTTTTTGGCTAACATTATCTGGTATGTTTTTCATGATCTCCAGTGTCTGCCTGGCTTAATTACTCAACTGACCTTTACAATATGACTTCAACCCTGAAACTTGGAGTACATTCTGTAAATAGTTGGAGAGGTCAGGATTGTGTGACATGCTAAACTTCAAGCCAACAGAATTTAACATCAAATTTTGGACTGGGAACTGGTGAGGGTATGGTTTAGGCAAAGCTATCTTGTATTAATATACCAGTGTTCATTTCACAGTCTGCTACTTCCTAGACTGACTCTTGGTGAACCTCCCCTTTAGGGTGATGGCAAGAGCCCATGGAATCCAATAAAGTTTTTATTGTATATGCTGCCTAAAGCAGCAGTTTTAATGCAAACTCTCCTCACTGGTTGAGATAAACCATGCCAAATGTGTACTGTTTCCTGTATGCTCACAAGAGCAGGTGATAACTAAAGCCTACCTGGCATGCAGTCTTGTATCATCCTTCTCCAAGAAGCTGGAACAACCCAGCCAATAGTCATTTTTTGCCTATTCTTAGAGATGGAAATGCCTATATCTTAAATCAGATAGCAACTCACCACGGGTGCCTTTTGGGCATGGTCTCTCCACTCGCATGCCTTGCTGAGTCGCTGGCCACTGGATTTTCCTCTCCTCACGGGCAGGACAGAAGACTTCAGGGTGTGAATGCTGGTTGGAAGGGGGTGGGCGACGAGTTCCTGGAGTAGGAGGGTCATGTCCCACTTGGTTTATAGCCCCCACAGGGTGTGTGGTGAGGGGAGGGCGGCGGACAGTTGTGGTGGCAGAAGGTAGAGTGGTGACAGTCACTGGAGGGGGAGGTAGAGTAACCGTAACCACGGGTGGGGTGGGAGTAACTGGACCTAAAAGAAGAAAGACAGTAAAGATGATTAAGATAAAGTGTGAGATACGAAACAAAGCTCATAACTACATACTGGAACATCTCCTAGATTGTAAGCTCTAACGAGCAGGGCCCTCTGATTCCTCCTGTATTGAATTGTATTGTACTTGTACTGTCTGCCCTAATGTTGTTGTAAAGCGCTGCGTAAACTGTCGGCGCTATATAAATCCTGTATAATAATAATAATAATAATAATATTTTCCCTAATGCACTCCACCATTATATATGATAAAAATTTGGTCTAAATGTCCCCTAATTTGTAAGCTAGCCTTTCTTTTCAGAGCCCATAAATAAAGGCTGTCCCACCATAACAGAACGGTTGGGGTAGTGTAGATTTTACCATATGTCATAATGATTCAAATTTTTCTGTCTGCCATTAATGTACACATTTTATTCCAAATATTCAGATGCCTTTTCATTAGCAATTTATTTAACACACACAGCTGATGCACAAGACATTTCTAAATATGATTATAAAAAATTACCTTTCGATTTCTTTCTGCGTCATTGTAAAAATTTACATTTTTCTTCCTTTCAACCATAACAACGGTTTTCAATCAAAATGCATAAAATCCCAGAATCCTTACCCTGCTCCTATAATTGGTTTCCTACTTTTTCATGAAAGTCTGGGCAAGTCAGCTTGTTACATGGAACATAGAATCCAAGGCAATGTATACAGCATTGTAAGTTTAAACTTGTATTTAGGTGTTTGTACAACAAAAGGGATTGGGTGGATATAACTCTTTTCTTCCAATGCAATGCTAGGTGCAATCATGATTAAAATAAAGGAAGACTACCCCACTTAATGGAAAGATTTTAAGTGGTTTTAAAGCCCAAACATTTTTTACCTTAATGCATTCCCTGCCCCCTCACCACCACCCCCCTTATACTTACCTGAGTCCTAACTCAATCCAGCACTGTGCTTCTCTGTAGCGGGTCTGCCCTCTCTCCCCACTCTCACAGGCTTCGCTGAGGCAGCAGGAGTCATTGGCACCCACTGCAATCCATCAAATCCTGTGACGAGGGGGCGGTGCCAAGCCAAGCTGTCTGTATCTATGGACACAGGCAGCACCGGTGGGTATTCAGCATGCACAAATGCCCATATAGCAAGCGACTTGCTATGGGGGCACTTGCAGAAGAGGAGGAGCCAGGAGCACCAGCAGGGGACTCAAGAAGAGGAGGTTTGGGCTCCTCTATGCAATTCCAAACCATTGGGGATTTTTCCCTTTAGTTCCTGTCTTAGAGATGCAATAGGAAGGTATAAATCAACCAAAGTGAGTTTTCTTTTACCTTCTTCAATAGTTGTCTACGAAACAAGTGTCCCTTTTGGAAGATTTTCTCTTACTCTGTTCTGGGGACTTTTCTTTCACTTGCTTTTTTGTGACAATAGTCACCTGTACAAATAGAGACATGTTCCAATGGGGACACAGGCTGAAATATGTCAACCTTCCCATTCTTTCCAAAACAAAACAAAAAACGTTTTTTGCCTAGCGATACATTGTTAAGCACAAAAAATGTACTGTTTTTCACTTAGTGAAGATTTAACTTCAATTCCTGTCCTGGAGATGCAATGATCTGGTAGGTGTTTGGTAAGCACATTGTATAGAGACCTGGTTATGGTTCTAGACTGTTGCCTCTCTGATCACAGTGGATCAGTTGTTTATCAGATGATCTCTTCTTTGATGTGGAGATAGAAGCCCCTTGTAAAAATGATTATCTAGCTTGGTGATTCATATAAAATGTTTATTGCTTAAGAACATCAAATACAGCCTCAGGCTGTATTTGATGTTCTTAAGCAATAAACATTTTATATGAATCACCAGACTAGAAGATCTTTTTTACTAGGCACTCTGAAGCCTTCATCCTAAAGACGCAGCAGAAGCTATGAGGTAAAAGTAAGCAGATTTCCCCTTTCATCAGAGAAGGGGGTCACCAATAAAATTTCCCCCCACATTCTGTCCTGTTGACAATGGTCACCATGATAAATAGGGCAACATTACCTGGTAAGGGGAACATTGCAGCAACAAAAACTGAAACTGGGGCTCCAACCTTTCCCTACTTTATTCAAAACAAAACAAAAAAATTGTGTATACAAACACTTTTACCAAGTACACTTGTTGAGGAGACGCATTTAAGGATCTGCACTCAAAATTTTAGGGTTCCACGCCCTAGGCCTTACTTGCCTATTCCCCTGAGAAGAACAATATTGGCATTTTTTTCTGCAAAGTATTTTATCACTAGTGCTGCTTTTATGAGTGTAAGGGGGCATGGTAGCAGAGTTTTTCTTGGGCTAGGCTTAAGCCCCGTACACATGGTCGGACTTTGTTCGGACATTCCGACAACAAAATCCTAGGATTTTTTCCGACGGATGTTGGCTCAAACTTGTCTTGCATACACACGGTCACACAAAGTTGTCGGAAAATCCGATCGTTCTGAACGCGGTGACGTAAAACACGTACGTCGGGACTCTAAACGGGTCAGTGGCCAATAGCTTTCATCTCTTTATTTTTTCTGAGCATACATGGCACTTTGTCCGTTGGATTTGTGTACACACGATCGGAATTTCCGACAACGGATTTTGTTGTCGGAAAATTTTATATCCTGCTCTCAAACTTTGTGTGTCGGAAAATCCGATGGAAAATGTCCGATGGAGCCCACACACGGTCGGAATTTCTGACAACACGCTCCGATCGGACATTTTCCATTGGAAAATCCGACCGTGTGTATGGGGCATTACACTTCAGAACATTAACTGTATAAATTAATTTGTTAAAATAATTGACATCATGGCAGGATCTTACAAATATATCACAATTGTTTGGCACATCAGGTCAAAATCCAACAGAACAGACCCACCAGCAGGTCTGTTATGTTGGATTTTGACCTGATGTGCCAATATATTGTGTTATATTTGGAAGATCCTGCCATAGTGCCGACTTTCTTTGAAAAATTATGCAATTGGATGGCCAACAGGGGCAATAGTAAGAACACTTGCATTCTTCACCTGTGAAATTGGGTAAAGAGGTAGACAGTGGCTTATTTTGATATTGTTATTAACTGTATAAAGACTGCCAATTCTGATTGGTCTTTTCGTTGCCTACCTTGTAGCAGAAAGATAAAGGTTTTCTCTGAATAAAATGAACTAGAGGGAAACACATGACTTACATAACACCTATATGTACAGTATATAATCCCATATACACATCTAGATAATATGAAAAGCAATCATAGTAACTAGTGAGATTGTTCATTTCACCTGTACTGAAAAAACAAGGGTGATCTGAGAGATTGCCATGGGTAATACAAAAGATTGATAAGGTAAATGTGTCGTAAATAAATAATCTTGCGGACACACCCTAGCTCTAATGATTATTACAGGTGTTGCCAACCCATTTTCCAATTACTAATAAGAATAAGCAATAGCAAAACAACAGATGGGTAGTCATATAGGGGTCATTGACACCTTTAGAAGAAATGTATAGTCAGGAAAAAAATAATATATTATTTTAAAATGTTTATTATGCAGCTTCGCTTTCAGCAAGCCAGTAGAGCTTTAGCTTTAATGATTATTACAAATGTGGCCAACAACCCATTTCCTGAGTTAGGGCTCATTTACACTTGCTTCGGCTTCAGCACACATTAACGGCTAGTTTACACTTGCTTCATAACAAGGCTTCGGACAGGCTTTGTTAAAGCTCTCTGAATGCTAGTCAAAGCTCCTCTCACTAAATAAAATGGTTAGCTTACAGTCCTGTTTACACCTTGCTTTAAAAATTATACCCCATGTAGCTTTAGTGGTCATTTAAAGCGTCTTCAAAGCCTCCATAGAAGTCTATGGCAAAGCTCGAACCCCACTAAAGCCTCATCGAAGCCCCACAACGCCTCACCGAAGTCTCATTGAAGCCCCACAAAGCCTCACCGAAGCCTCATCGAAGCCCCAACGAAGCCTCATGGAAGCCTCATCGAAGTCCCACCGAAGCCTCATCGAAGCCTCATCGAAGCACCAAGCAAAAGCAAGCCTCATCGAAGCCCCACAACGCCTCACCGAAGTCTCATTGAAGCCCCACAAAGCCTCACCGAAGCCTCATCGAAGCCCCAACGAAGCCTCATGGAAGCCTCATCGAAGTCCCACCGAAGCCCCACCGAAGCCTCATCGAAGCCTCATCGAAGCACCAAGCAAAAGCAAGGTATAAACAGAACTGTATGCCAACCATTTTATTTAGTGACAGGAGCTTTGACTGGTGTTCAGAGCGCTTTAACAAAGCGTGTCCGAAGCCATGTTTTGAAGCACGTGTAAACTAGCCCTAAAGGAAAGGAAAAAAGGCTTAGGCTAATTACCAATTTGAATAATCAATAGCAAAACAAAAGATGTGAAGTCATGTGGGGGGTCAACAACATCTTTAAAAGAAATGTATAGTCAGGACAAAAAATTTAATAAAAATAGTATTTTAAAATGTTTATTAAGCAGCATCACTTTCAGCAAACAGGTGGAGCTTAAAGTGGTTGTAAAGTCAGAAGTTTTTTTTTATCCTAATGCATTCTATATAATAATATAAAAAGCCTTCTGTGTGTAGCAGCCCCCCTCAGCCCCCCTCAGCCCCCCTAATACTTACTAGAGCCCATCTCGATCCAGCGATGTTGCAGGAGTGTTTTGGCTGCCTGGGACTCTCCCTCCTCATTGGCCGAGACGGCAGCGCTGCACCATTGTCTCCCACTACTGTCAATCAAAGTCAGCGAGCCAGAGAGAGAGAGATGAGGAGAGAGAGAGAGGGGGGATGGGGCCAAACCACGGCTCCGTGTCTGAATGGACACACACAGCAGCGGTTCGACTCGGGTGCCCCCATAGCAAGCTGCTTGCTGTGGGGGCACTTGGCAGGGGGGAGGGGCCTGAAGCACCAGTGAGGGACCCGAGAAGAGGAGGATCTTGGTTGCTCTGTGCAAAACCACTGCACAGAGTAGGTAAATATAACATGTTTGTTATTTTTAAAGAAAAAAACTGAGACTTTAGTATCACTTTAAGGCTCGTTTTCATGTTCATGTTGTTTACAGATCCCTCTAGCTCAAGCTAAAAGATAGATAGATAGATAGATAGATAGATAGATAGATAGATAGATAGATAGATAGATAGATAGATAGATAGATAGATAGATAGATAGATAAAAATGATTCTGTTGGCTTGTAATTTGAACATAAAAAATGTATAATTCTCAACATAAAAATAAATGTTAACGAATTTAATTTGATATTTTAAGTACCTTCCTTACTTTTCATTAGTTCTTACTCACTTGTGTGCACGCAAAGTTTGCGCTTACTGCATTCTGCAGAACGCAACCAAGATTCAGGGTGACGGACCGCCGGCTGTTAAGCTTAAAAACTATTTTGTGCCACAAAAATGAATGTTTTAGCCGATTCGGTTTTTTAGATATTGGAGACAATCCAACATTTGGGATTTTTTTTTATGCTCATTCTCAGTAAACATGGCCTCTAGGACAAATAGAGGATTAAATCCCCCTAATAGGGGGAACAGACAGAAACATGACAGGTGTTGTAATCCCTCTCCACTATGTCAAAAACGAAAAAAAAAAAGTTTTTCCTTTAGTTTTTCTTTTTTGTAAATCATTTTAACAAGGTATATATGCTCACTTTATTCAGATTACTGCTACCTGTCAGATCATGAAGTGTTTGGAACGCATAGCATCGTGGAACGCATGTTGGAACGCATAGTGCATGCACAGTAAGTATTTTTTGGTGAGAATGTCACTTTCGTTACACAGTCTGATGGGTATCGGTAATCTTCTGTCGGACCAACTGCAGTACACACGGGCCGAATGTCAGCCTGTTTCTATTAAACCGCCCAATGCTGCCCGACATTCGGCCCCTGTGTACTAGGGCACCAGTTTGTCCACAGGCAGGAGTAAACAAATGGTTTTGCATCCTACCGAATCACTTCTACTACATACAAGAAATGCTGGATTGTCATGACACGTAGCCAGGGCTTTTTTTCAGTTGGAACTTGGTGGAACTCAGTTCCACTACGTCTGGCTCAGACCCTCTGCTCCCTGCTCACCACTATCTCTGGTAAACACAGAAGTCTGGCTTCTGTGTTTACCAGTGATAGCTTGTCTCCAACAGATCTGCAGAGTGCAGGATGGGATCAAGGGAGATGCAAGTGCCCGGGGTTCATTGTGGATGCCGACACCCCCACTAGATGATCTACAGGCGAGGGAGGAGGTGCCACCTACAGTGTGCGGAGAGGTACTACAGCCAGCTGGGTGTTTCAATTTTAATACAGCAACAAAAATAAGACATGTGGAAGATGGTGGAGCTTTTAAGATGGAGGGAAGGTTGCATGCAGAGTTCAGAGATGAAGAGGGGTGAAAGTGAGGTGTGGATGGGAGATGCAGAGGTGAGCAGTTGTGAAAGAAGGCTAAACCCTGCACTCTGTGTGACGCACCCCTGAATTGGGCACTCTATATGCAGCACACTCCTGAACTCGGCACTCTATATGCAGCACACCCCTGAACTTGGCACTCTATATGCAGCACACCCCTGAACTCGGCACTCTATATGCAGTGCACCCCTGAACTTGGCACTCTATATGCAGCACACCCCTGAACTTGGCACTCTATAGGCAGCACACCCCTGAACTCGGCACTCTATATGCAGCACACCCCTGAACTCGGCACTCTATAGGCAGCACACCCCTGAACTCGGCACTCTATATGCAGCACACCCCTGAACTCGGCACTCTATATGCAGCGCACCCCTGAACTCGGCACTCTATAGGCAGCACACCCCTGAACTCGGCACTCTATATGCAGCGCACCCCTGAACTCGGCACTCTATATGCAGCGCACCCCTGAACTCGGCACTCTATATGCAGCACACAACTGAACTCGGCACTCTATAGGCAGCACACCCCTGAACTCGGCACTCTATATGCAGCACACCCCTAAACTCGGCACTCTATATGCAGCGCACCCCTGAACTCGGCACTCTATATGCAGCACACCCCTGAACTCGGCACTCTATATGCAGCGCACCCCTGAACTCGGCACTCTATAGGCAGCACACCCCTGAACTCGGCACTCTATAGGCAGCACACCCCTGAACTCGACACTCTATATGCAGCACACCCCTGAACTCGGCACTCTATATGCAGCGCACCTCTGAATTCGGCACTCTATAGGCAGCACACCCCTGAACTCGGCACTCTATATGCAGCACACCCCTGAACTCGACACTCTATATGCAGCACACCCCTGAACTCGGCACTCTATATGCAGCGCACCTCTGAATTCGGCACTCTATAGGCAGCACACCCCTGAACTCGGCACTCTATATGCAGCGCACCCCTGAACTCGGCACTCTATATGCAGCACACCCCTGAACTCGGCACTCTATATGCAGCGCACCCCTGAACTCGGCACTCTATATGCAGCGCACCCCTGAACTCGGCACTCTATATGCAGTGCACCCCTGAACTCAGCACTCTATAGGCAGCACACCCCTGAACTGGGCACCCTATAGGCAGCGCAGCCCTGAACTCTGCACTCTATATGCAGCACACCCCTGAACTCTGCACTCTATATGCAGTGCACCCCTGAACTCGGCACTCTATAGGCAGCACACCCCTGAACTGGGCACCCTATATGCAGCGCAGCCCCGAACTCTGCACTCTATATGCAGCACACCCCTGAACTCTGCACTCTATATGCAGCGCACCCCTGAACTCGGCACTCTATATACAGCACACCCCTGAACTCGGCACTCTATATGCAGCGCACCCCTGAACTAGTCGGCACTCTATATGCAGCGCACCCCTGAACTCGGCACTCTATATGCAGCACACCCCTGAACTCGGCACTCTATATGCAGCGCACCCCTGAACTCGGCACTCTATATGCAGTGCACCCCTGAACTCGCACTCTATAGGCAGCACACCCCTGAACTGGGCACCCTATATGCAGCGCAGCCCCGAACTCTGCACTCTATATGCAGCACACCCCTGAACTCTGCACTCTATATGCAGCGCACCCCTGAACTCGGCACTCTATATGCAGCGCAGCCCCGAACTCGGCACTCTATATGCAGCACACCCCTGAACTCAGCACTCTATAGGCAGCACACACCTGAACTCGGCACTCTATATGCAGCGCACCTCTGAATTCGGCACTCTATAGGCAGCACACCCCTGAACTCGGCACTCTATATGCAGCACACCCCTAAACTCGGCACTCTATATGCAGCGCACCCCTGAACTCGGCACTCTATATGCAGCACACCCCTGAACTCGGCACTCTATATGCAGCGCACCCCTGAACTCGGCACTCTATAGGCAGCACACCCCTGAACTCGGCACTCTATATGCAGCGCACCCCTGAACTCGGCACTCTATATGCAGCGCACCCCTAAACTTGGCACTCTATATGCAGCACACCCCTGAACTCGGCACTCTATATGCAGCACACCCCTGAACTCGACACTCTATATGCAGCACACCCCTGAACTCGGCACTCTATATGCAGCGCACCTCTGAATTCGGCACTCTATAGGCAGCACACCCCTGAACTCGGCACTCTATATGCAGCGCACCCCTGAACTCGGCACTCTATATGCAGCACACCCCTGAACTCGGCACTCTATATGCAGCGCACCCCTGAACTCGGCACTCTATATGCAGCGCACCCCTGAACTCGGCACTCTATATGCAGTGCACCCCTGAACTCAGCACTCTATAGGCAGCACACCCCTGAACTGGGCACCCTATAGGCAGCGCAGCCCTGAACTCTGCACTCTATATGCAGCACACCCCTGAACTCTGCACTCTATATGCAGTGCACCCCTGAACTCGGCACTCTATAGGCAGCACACCCCTGAACTGGGCACCCTATATGCAGCGCAGCCCCGAACTCTGCACTCTATATGCAGCACACCCCTGAACTCTGCACTCTATATGCAGCGCACCCCTGAACTCGGCACTCTATATGCAGCACACCCCTGAACTCGGCACTCTATATGCAGCGCACCCCTGAACTAGTCGGCACTCTATATGCAGCGCACCCCTGAACTCGGCACTCTATATGCAGCACACCCCTGAACTCGGCACTCTATATGCAGCGCACCCCTGAACTCGGCACTCTATATGCAGTGCACCCCTGAACTCGCACTCTATAGGCAGCACACCCCTGAACTGGGCACCCTATATGCAGCGCAGCCCCGAACTCTGCACTCTATATGCAGCACACCCCTGAACTCTGCACTCTATATGCAGCGCACCCCTGAACTTGGCACTCTATATGCAGCGCAGCCCCGAACTCGGCACTCTATATGCAGCACACCCCTGAACTCGGCACTCTATAGGCAGTGCACAGCTGAACTCGGCACTCTATATGCAGCACACCCCTGAACTCAGCACTCTATAGGCAGCACACACCTGAACTCGGCACTCTATATGCAGCGCAGCCCCGAACTCGGCACTCTATAGGCAGCACACCCCTGAACTCGGCACTCTATATGCAGCGCACCCCTGAACTCGGCACCATGTACGTAAAGCACCCCCAAACTCTGCAAGTATTGCACTCCTGAACTCTGCACTCTGTGGGAACCCCCGCCCCCTGGAACTCTGCACTCTTACACTGTACGTAATGCACTCCTGGTATTTAATGCCCCTTTAAGGCCTTCCCACTGTTAGTGGTGAAATTTGACCACACCTACTATTTGAGAAGGTTTAGAGGGTAGGTGTGCGTGTGTGTGTGTGTGTGTGTGTGTGTGTGGTCGGGGGGGTTGGGTGTTCCTGGTTGAGTTCCTGCACCTATTTTCGGAGAAAAAAAGCCCTGCACGTAGCAATTATTAAAGTATATTTAATCGGTTGTATTTACTCATTTCTCACGCAGGCCTTGTTTTCTGCTTAGTGCCGTTGCACAATGGTTGTGTTTTGCTGATTTTATCTTACTCCAAGTCTTCCAGACAGAGTCTTTCTGAAGGAAAACAACAGACTCTCCAAAATCAATAATGATATAACCCACCCACATTGCTCCTGGCAGCAATATACCATGCGTTCTAGGTTACCTAAGCTTTAGGTTGCATAAGAGAGATCAATAGCAGTGTTTGGCAAAAAAGATTTTTTTTTTAAATCTAAATAATGAGTCAGTAACATGGCCTTTCTGATTCATATGAAGTGTGAATGTTAAAAACCCATTCTCAGTTGTTAAATTATTAAAATTGTGCCCCCCCCCCCCCTTCCCCAGCTAATAATCAAGTATTTAAAGTGTAACTAAAGGCCAAACTTTTTTATTTTTTTAAAATTTTGGATAGAGTAGTGAAGGTCTAACCCCCCGTCAATTTTTTTCCATCTGTGTCCCATTGGGGAGATTTCCCTTCACTTCCTGTCCCATAAACTAAACAGAAAGTGAAAGGAAATCCCACCAAAGTGAGGGGTTCTTGGGGTGGCACCAGGGTCACCCGAATTAGTGTCCCCATTGGAAGATATCCCCTCTATTAGTGTTCTAATGTCAACCCAAATTTAAGATTTTCTTTTACATTCGATGATAACAGTAAACAGGACAAATAGAGAGGATGAATCTCCCTGATGGTATATAAAAACTGACAGGTGTTCTAATCCCTCTACTCCATACAAAACAATTCGACACTGCGCTACTTTAACTGGTAATTGCGCAGTCATGCAACACTGTACCCAAATGAAATTTATATCATTCTTTTCACACAAATGGAGCTTTCTTTTGTTGGTATTTGATCACCACTTTTTTTTTGTGATATAAACGAAAAAATACCGAAAATTAAAGAAAAACAAAAAACAATAAAACAATATTTTTTACTTTCTGCTATAAAACATATCCAATAAAAAAAATCTAATTTCTTCATAAATTTGGGCCAAATTGTATTCTGCTACATGTCTTTGGTAAAATAAATCCCAATTAGTGCGTTTTAAGTGGTTTGTGTGAAAGATATAGCGTCCTAAAACTATGGAATATATACTGGAAATGTTATTTATTTTTATACTAGTAATAGTGGTGATCAGTGATTTATAGTGGGACCACGATAGTGCAGCGGGCAATCTGACTCCTAACTGATGCAGAGGGGGAATTGACTAACTGCTACTGACTTCACTAATACAGTGATCAGTGCTAAAAATATACACTGTACTAATGACACTGTCTGGGAAGCGGTTAACGTTGGAGGCGATCAAGGGGTTAAATGTGTGCCTTACAATGTTTACTGTGTGTTGCTTTTACTAAGCAATGTGCCCGTTTTTCGACAAACAATAAAAAAAAAAAAACGGCACATCGCTGCTGTCTGTGGAGAGCCCTGTGTTGTTTACCTACACCTGGCTCTCTTCTGTCATTCGCTCAGCCGATCGGCAGGTGCTGCAGCGAATGGCAGCACAGCCTTCGACAGCAGGCGCGCACTCGCAAACCCCGTACCCAGAATCCAAGATCACATATATGTACGTTATCCAATGCAGCAGGGCTGCCCTGCCGCAGTATAAGTGTGGAGGCGGTCCTGAAGCAGTTAATGATCACACGCCATGTAAATCTTGCAGAGTAAGGCTCAGTTCACACTACTGCAATGCGACTTTAATGCGACTTTCGATTAACAGTGCGATTATATGCTGCAACTTTGCATATTCTGTGGAGTCAAGTCACACTGTAAATTACACAAAAGTAGTTCAGGAACTTTTTCCAAAATCGCACCGTCGCATTGATCAGAATGGGCACCAATGAAAATAATGAGATATCACTTGTTATGCGATTCTGTGTGACTCAAGTCGCATGAGAAGTTGCACTAGTATAAACCAGACCTTAATCTAGCAAGAGTAGATGTTGCATGGTCCAGCATGCCAGCATTGACTAAGCTTTTATTGCTGGTCTCCGACTGGTCCTGTCACCGCCCCTCTGACTGATGCCATTACATACAATACACACAATGCAAGACCATAGCTGGTCCTGCATTGTAAAGCTAGGGTGCCCACTCACATTCTGGACTGGAACAGGGGGAAGGGGCAAGGCAGCACAATTTTTACAATTTAACAACTGCCTGAATGTCTAATTTAATAAATGGTCTATTTCAGTGGTGCCCAAACTACGAGTGGATGCAGCCCTTTGCATGCAATTAACTGGCTTGTGGCACAATTCCTCCCACAGACACCGATAGGCATAATTTCTCCCACTGGCACCAAGAATTTGGCATTTTTTCCTCCAACAGACAGCAACAATGAGGCACTATTCCTTCCACTGAAACTAATCATTGCAATTCCTCCCATTAACACCAATGATAGGGTACTCTTCCTCCATTGACACCAATGATGGGAACTATTTCTCCCACTGTTATTAATGATGGAGCACTATTCCTCTGAAACCAACGGCAGGGCACTAACTCTTCAATTGACAAGAATGAGGCACTATTATTTCTACTGACACCAACAATGGGGCACTATTCCTCCAATGACAGCAATGATGGGGCACTCTTCCTCTCACTGTTATTAATGATGGAGCACTATTACTCTGAAACCAACAACGGGACACTATCCCTCCCATTGACAAGAATGAGGCACTATTATTTCTACTGACACCAATGATAGGCCACTATTCCTCACTCAGAAACTAATCATTGGGTGCAATTCCTGCCATTAACACAAATGATAGGGTACTATTCCTCTATTGACTCCAACGATGGGGAACTATTCCTCCCACTGTTATTAATGATAGGGCATTATTCCTCCGAAACCAACGGCGGGGCACTATCCTTCCCATTGACAAGAATGAGCCACTATTATTTCTACTGAAACCAACAATGGAGCACTCTTCCTCCAATGACACCAATGATGGGGCACTATTCCTCCCACTATTATTAATGATGGGGTACTATTCCTCCGAAACCAACGATGGGGCACTATCCTTCCCATTGGCAAGAATGAGGCACTATTATTTCTACTGACACCAACAATGGGGCATTACCCCCCTCCAACTGAGCACTGGTGCTAGGCCATTTTTGTTTCCACTGCTTATGAACTATGGGACATTTTTTACTCCCGTTCCCATTAATCACCAAGGCTGGAGCATTGTCTATTTTCACTGACACCAGGGGATTTTCTACCTTCGCTGGCTACAGCCCTAAGGGCAGTGATCTGACTCTTTGTTTGGAAAGTTTGAGGACCCCCAGTCCACTTAGTTGCTTTCTTTATTTTGCCACATACTATACTTGCCTGTGTCTGGGATTTGCACCCTGAGCCTGCACAAACCAAAATCCCTAGATTCCTTGCTGAGCAGAGCTGGGCAGCAGTGCAGACCCATATCTGGACCAGCTGTATTCTTGCTTTGCCTGCTGTACCTTCACAATATCTTGTTCAGGCAATTCCTGTTCTAGGATGACAATGCTCTGTCCCTGGCTCCTAAATGACCTCCTGAGTTGTCACTCTGCCACACAGATTTTTTATTAGAGACTGCAAATGGCCAATTCAATCCACATTCTCCAGGCGTTATCCATTGTTGTCACTACCGTGAAACCCGCCTTGAGAAATGCCATGCTCCCATCACTGGAATGTAGTCAGAAAGTGGCTGACAAGAGGATGCAGAAAATTTAGCAGACAAAAAAAAAGGAAATTGTTTATGATACTCGGTGCTTTAGTAAGCTAAATGTAATTCATTTAGAGTTTACACCTGCTGTACTCAAGTTCTCTGTGTTTCCTAGACACCTCCTCACCCTACCCCAGTGTGTGAAATATGCTGGACCTTTGATCTATGAAACAATGCAGCATATTTACATAGCAGTGAATCTGACATTCACCAAACATTCACTGCGGGTGAATCTTCCAGGTGCATGTGTTTAAATGACTGTGGATTTATGCGACCAGCCATTGCTCGTTCAGGCTCTGAAGAAGGGGGTGCTCCCCTGAAACGCGTTAGCCATTGGCCATTTGCACCGGTCTGACCCTCTTGGCAATAGGTCCTGGTGTGTCGATCCACAGAACAGCGCATTTGCGCCCTTTTCAAAGCTGGTTTTGATAGCTCGTTTGTGAGTATAATTTTTGCTGTTTTTATGCTGCATTAAAGTTTATCAGTGGTAATGCACTAGGTTAGTGCGCCCTCCTTGTTTTCTGTTTTTTTCTAGCTTGAATACCCATTGTTCAAAGGAGGGCTGCAAGACGCTAGGCAATACCTTTTTTAAGTGGTCGCACCACATGTTCACTTCCTGGACACCTGAGCGCAGGAGAGATTTTTATTGTGTGGATGATTTATGACCTGTGAATGTTTGCTGATTGTCACATTCACTGTTTAATAGAACCAGTTCACACCATGAATCCCACAGGAACAGGTTGTGTGTGCCTGTGCAATTTACATGCAATCTGAGTGCAGTGCGATTTCAGTCAATTCATTTGAATGGGCTAAAATCGTGCTGGACCGCTTTGGAAAACTTTACAAAATGCAGAGCAACTGGATGGCATGGTTCTTCTGTACCATGCAATCTGGTGTAGGAAAATGCACTGCATTTGCGACTTACATTGGGGATGTCGGTAGCATTGCACTGGCACCCACTGCAGATCGCAAGTGCAATACGTTTTAAATGGGGTGTGGGAAAAGCGCACAGAACGTGGGTATCCAGCACCGCATTTTGGTGTGAACTCGCCCTTATGATACATGCACTATTGCCTGTGCAGATTAAACAGGCTGTTTATTTTTGGAGCCTCAGATGTCCTGCTACTGCATACAGCCACCCAAAGTCATGAATGGCTGAAGTAGAAACATAAAGAGGCCAAAGTGCAGGAATAAATAAAAACGTAGAACATTTATTTAAAAAACAATGATCCAAACTTATATTGTACTTGAAAAAGCAGGGGGGGGCCTCTGAAACATGTTGTACACGCCCCCTTTCCCACATTTTGATGCTTGCCCTGCTTGTAGAGTAAGGCCGTAGATGCCATTGTTCCATCCTTCCATCCTACAGGCAGGTCCGGCTCCATGTGCTTTGACAGCTGCTGCCACTCTGCAGACTGCATTCCATCTACACACACATGGTTTCCCTCTACGTCCAAGCAGCAATTTCTTTACCTCAATGTACGTTTGAATATTTGTTTTTTTAAATACCATATATACTCGAGTATAAGTCGTTCCGAGTATAAGTCGAGGCCCTAATTTACCACAAAAAAAATGGGAAAAACTTATTGACCCGAGTATAAGATGAGGGTGAGAAATGCACAGCTACTGTAAGTGGAAAAGAGGGTCAACAATGCCCATTTGCAGCATCACTGTGCCCATTTGCATGCCTCACTGTGCCCATTTGCAGCCATAGGTCCCCTGAACTTCAAACTCGGTAGTTAAGGGTTCCTAGATGCCCCCTAGCTGCAGCCAAAATTTGGGGTCTCTGAACCCAAAGGGTCCCGAAATGACATTGCTGCAGATAGACACAGTTGACCAAATTTGGGGCCCCGTATCTCAGGGCCACTTAGTGCTAAGAACCCCAAATTTGGTGTGCAAACCCGGTGGAACTAGCACCATAAAATTTCCAAAGCTGGGGTTTCTAGGACCAAGTGGCCCCGAGATACACGGCCCCAAAAATCAGTTCAGAAAATGTCAAGCACTTTTCTGCAGCAGAGAATGACATTTTCCGAACCAGTTTTGGGGCCCCGTATCTCAGGGCCACTTGGTGCTAGGAACTTCAGCTTGGTACTAGATCCACTGGGTTTGCATACCAAATTTGGGGTTTCTAGCACCACATGGCCCTGAGATACGGAGCCCCGAAGTCGGTTCGGAAAATGACATTTTTTGCTGCAGAAAAGTGCTTGACTCAGTATAAGTCGAGGGGGACACTTTCAGCACAAAAAAATGTGCTGAAAAATTCGACTTATACTCGAGTATATACGGTAAATATAATTTGTTTTGTTTATTCCTGCACTTTGGCCACTTTATGTTTCTACATGTTGCTGAGGATCCTTCCCTGATCTTTTTTTTTTATATAATCTTTATTTTGTTTTCAAACATATACATAACTTACACAAACAAAATCAAGATGATCAGGGTTGTCCACCACTTGTATAAATCCAAAAAAAATTAATTATAATAGATATCACAAATCACCTTAGCGGTGTACTAGAAAGTATAAAATAGAAAAATAGTTTATAGTATAAAATAAAAGGAAAATAAAAGAATAGTACAGACTCAAAAATGTTGCATGGTCTGGCCCAGGATAGGGACCAGGAGTCTGCGATATTGCGGACAACAATGTTGGTCAAAGGCCAACCCAACAGAAAAGGGAGGCCATATTGACCACAGTAGTGATCAGGAACATAATCGATGAACCACAGGATGGGAACACTACACGGGGGGGTTGCTCTAGTGCCCATGATACAGTCCATTGTGTGCTAGGGGCCACCCAAACAACTACATAAGAGTAGCTCCTACAAATTTAGCATTGTTTCCCCAGCACCAAATACAGTATCTCACAGGTGCAACATGTGTAAAAAAAACACAAATAAAGCAACAAAAAGTAAAGTGGAGGAGTTAGGGAAATATTGGACGCTTCTCATACCTTCCAAAATTCTCGAGACCTCTCACACTGGCATGTACCATTATACAGACAGAAATTAAAGCAATTGCAAATATGAACACATAAATCACTACTCGGAGATCAGGTGAGTAAACCAAAGTTGGGGTCAGCTAATTTCAGGAGGGCAACATCAAGGCTGGATGGGACATAGTCTAAAACCATGGTATGTTCCCGCTAGGCCACCCAAGTCGTGCAGAACCGTTCTAAAGTACCCCTGCAGGTCACTACCCACTCCTCTGCCTCCATAATCTTGTTTACTTTCTTAAACCATTCCTAACAGCTAGGAACTTTTACCTGCTTCCATCCTTCCATGGTCTGATGTGCCTAGCTGAGGAACCTCCTCATCCATCCATCCATTCATCCTTGGGCATCTCCCTGCACTAGTTTTTATCCATGGTTACGGACTAAAAAACTCTGTACCCTGAACAATCATTACATTGCATGACAAGCCTTGGAGCATCAGGAATAAGTACTGTTTTTGTACTATCCCATTTTTTCCTTTCATGCAAGTTCTCTTTGTCATTTTAGCCACCACTTCACAACATTACATAAATGCGCATGTGTTACTTTATGCTAGTAGCAGCCCATGGCTGCATACAGCTGCCTTCCCCTATTCATGTCTATGGGTGGCTGTATGCAGTATCAGGACATCCCAGAAGCCAGAAATATGTAGGGCATTTACACTGCACAGGGAAATCCTAAAGGTGGGTACAATCTATTAGAAAATCAGGTGAATGATCATCTGGTTTTCCTCAATGCTTCACAGCAAGTCGGAACCGAGGAAGGAAATAATGTAAGAAAATTCTTGTACAAAGGCTTTTTTGTTGTTGTTTATTGTTTCTGATCATGAGCAGTCTTTCGTATCTGAATTTTCCCATATGGAATTTGTACGAAAACAGTACACATTAAACAAAAATAATTCGTTGTTCACGTACAAGAAAAAGTTTGGGGTTTGTCCCTTCGTAAATTTTCATTTACAAAGCCTGAATCGGATGTCGAAAGTTGTGTATACACTATACCAAGATCCAACGATCGCGCCTCGTACAAAGTTTTTCTTACAATTTTCTCATAGTGTGTACCCAGCTTAGGTTACTGTATTTTCACATGGGTGTTTAGCCACACTGCAAAACCTAGCAGCAAGAATCTGATTCTTGTGGCGGGGGTTGATAGCTCTGTGCGGGTAGCTGCGGTCGCAGGTACAGTCATTAGCAAAAATATTGGCACCCCTGCATTTCTGTTAGATATGTGCCCAAAAAATTGTTGCCATTACAAATGTTTAAACATTCTCGTGTTTATTTGTTTGTATTGGTATGACACAAAAAATTAAGAAACAAAAAGCCAAATCTGGCACAGACAAACGCTAAAATGGACTGGACAAAATTATTGGCACCCTCAATTTAATATTTGGAAGCACACCCCTTGGAGGAAATAACTGAAATCTATCGCTTCCTGTAATGAGTTTCCATGAATGAGTTTCTTACACCGATGTACTGGAATTTTGGACCACTCTTCTTTCGCCAACTGCTCTAGGTCTTTGGATCTCACAACTGCTGTTTTGAGATCTCTCTACAGGTGCTGTCAGGAAAGGTTCCAGCCGCTGGTAATATCTATCACTTGGCGTGCAGTACTGAGGTCCACCAGCAGGTGTCTCCTGGCAATTTGGAACTGTCAGGAGAGCTTTCCCCTGCTGGTGTTATGTCATCTTTGGGCCGCAGTACTGGCCTCCACCACCGGATGGCTCCTGGCAGTGTGGAACAGATATTACCTTCTGCAGTCAGGCATCACCTGAGCTTGATAGCAGGTAATAGTATAAATACCCGGCAAGTGCACACACACCTTGCCCTGGTATTGTCCTTGAGCCCTGACCTGCATCCTGTTATTCTGATCCTGAACCTGATCACTGATTCCTGTATCCTGAACCTGTTGTACCTGATCCTGTCTGTTCCTACATCCCTGGATCCTTGTCCTGCAGCCTGATCCCTTCCACCTTGTCCCTGTCTGTTTACTCCTTGCCCCCATCTGCTGACCTCCCGTTTATGACCCTGGCCTGGCTTGACTACAATTCTGGTATCCCCTTTTGCTATATATATACTGGTTGGTTTGTTGTCACTGTTTTAGTTATTTGGTTTTCTCACTCTGTTTTGTATTGGTGGTGTATTCACATTTATATGCATTTATCTTAATAAAATCACTTACTTTCACCTACTTATGTTTGGGTCACACAGTTCTGGTCAAATCTGGTTTATGACAGGTGCTCTATGGGATTTAGATCTGGACTCATTGCTGGCCAGTTCAGTACTCTCCAGCTCTTTGTCTTAAACCATTTATGGGTGCATTTTGATGTGTTCTTTGGGTCATTGTCCTGCTGACCCCTGACCTCTGACAGAGACCCACATTTCTGACACTGGGCCCTACATTGCACCCCAGAATTCTTTGGTAGTCTTTAGATTTCATAATGCCATGCACGCGGTCAAGACATCAAGTGCCTGAAGCAGCACAGCAGCCCCAAAACATCAGTGAACCTCCACCATGTTTGACTGTAGAGACTGTATTCTTTTCTTTAAAGGCCTGATTTCTTTTTATAAAAACAGTAAAATGATAGGCTTTACCAAAAAGCTGAGGGAGATTAGCTACAGTGCCGTTGGCTGTAAACTTCTTGACAATGTTGCGCACAGTGGACACAAGAACATTAAGATCTCTGGAGATGGACTTGCAACCTTGAGATTGTCCATGCTTTTCCACAATTTTTGTTCTCAAATTCTCAGAAAATTCTTTGCTGCTCTTTCTCTTCTCCGTGGCTCACGGAAACACACAACAGAAAGGTTGAGTCAATTCTTCACCATTTTACCTGGTTGCCGGTGTGAATTCTATATTGTCAGCACCTGTTAATTGATACAGGTGAGTTTGATTACAAATTATGGGAGCATTACAAACTTGGAATGCAATTATTTCTTACGATTTTGAGAAGGTGCCGATAATTTTGTCCAGTCCGTTTTTGAAGTTTTGCGTGGAATGTGTCAGATTTGGCTTTTTGTTTCTCCACTTTCAAGATAAAATAAACATGAGAATGCCTAAACATTTGTAATTGCAACAGTTTTCTGGGTGAAGTGGTGCATTATCTGACAGAAATGCGGGGGGTGACAATATTTTTGGCCAAGACTGTATTTGTGACTGTTCACACAAAGTGCCTCCAGCCACATTCACTGCAGGCAATTCTTGCAACTGGGATTCACAGAGTGGCTAAATGCCCATGTGAATACAGCCAGAGGAGATAGGCAAAATCTGAAGCCACTTACTCCAGTATATTATTAACTTCTTTTTTCTTCTTTACTACATTTATAGAGTTCTTTTTTAAAGCCTCACTAAACACAAATTTCAAGGTGTTATATACATAAGAGCTTGTAAGAACATTCATGAATAAATATGCACTTTTTTTTCAAAAGCCCAGGAGAAATGAATATATTTCAAATGGAAGTAGGAACTGGAGAAAGAATAATTTTCCTGCGCAACACTGACGTCTTGTTCAGTAGTTCGAGTGAAACAATTGTTTACCCCGTTTAGGACTCTTTCACACAGGTGTCCTCCCTTCTGTCTGAGCAGGGGATCCTAGACTGATTTGGATCACAACGGAACGGAAAGTCATATATGTGACAATTGTGTCCATTCTGTGATGGGGGAAGAATGGACTCATGTCATTCTTATGAGATATCCTTCCACACCCGGTCAAGTCCGAAAAAGCGGACATTGACACAAACTTCTTGCATTCAGTCCAACAAACCTAAATAAACTCGGAGGTAAACTGACATACATTAAACCCAGCCATCCACAGGGATGTGCAGCAATCTGTCTTTGATCCATCTAAACGTGGGTCAAAAATGGACCGTGGGAACACACTTGAGTAAAAAGGGATTTATGGCCAAAACAGGATGACAACATGAAACAATATGCTGCATGCCACAGCTACTTAGGGCCTGTTCACACCAAAACGAGGTGCAGGAATCCTGCGTTCCGTATGCGTTTCCCGCACTGCTTTCAAAGTGCACTGGGTGTGCAATGCGCTGCGGGTGTCAAGCGCAGATCTCAAAGACAATGGGTTTGCCTGCACTGGATCGCATGGTACCATAGTACCATGCGATCCAGTTGCAGTGCGTTTCTAAAAGTAGTGCATGCACTACTTTTGGTGCAATCCAGTGCAATTTCAGGAAATTTCAAATGAATAGGTTCCTGCACTGAATCGCACAGGAATCAAACAGGAACACCAACTGCATTAAACTGCCCTTAAACTGGAGTGCCAGCTAAGACTTTTTATCTTTTAGGCTCGATTCACATCTATGCATAGATCCAGTTGACTCAGTCTTTACAAAGTAGCAGAAGAAATTGGAAAAAGTGCTAGCGAAACTTTAGCTCTGCTGCAACAGGCTTATGGTGAACAATCCGTGAAGAAACCAAGTGATTTTGAATGTCAAAGGCGGTTTAAGTAGGATCAGGAAGATGTCCACGATGACGCAAGAAGTGGGCAGCCACAAATGCAAGGGACGGAGGCAAATGTGGACAGAGTGTGAATCCTTGTACACTCATACTGGTGTGATTTATTTATTTTTTATCTCAAGGGGATAGTTTACTACAAGTTCATAGAACATGGTACAGCAGTCAACCAACATTGTTACTTGGAAGTGTTGGAATCTGTTTGGAGGAAATGACTGGAACTCTGGCCTGAAAGTGGATTCCCCACCATGACAGTGCTCCTGCACAAACATTTTATTTATAGTCCATTCCAAGAAATTGAATTGTCGCACATATTTGGACATCTATAGGATTATAGGATTCAAAGTGTCACTAAACCCACATCATAAAAAACTTTCAAGAAATCGTGTATTACATTCTGTTCATACTCACTCAGTCACTATGAGATTTGTTTTCTGTATTCTGCAAAAACCTGGTTCATCCTGCTGCTCTCTATGTCCACCTTCTGTTCATGTCCCCAATTCAGCTGGGGATTCTAAAGATGTGGTGGCAACTCTGCACATGCTCAGTCTTCAGTAAGTTTCTATGCTGAGCATTTCCTCTCTATCTCATCTGAGCAGCCCATGTGACTATAAAGTCACATATGTGGACGTATACATAGTGGTAAATGAAAGTCCACTCCCTCTCTCCTCCTCCATGCTCACTAACCAGTTAAACACAATGGGGGTGGGATGTTACATGTAGATTAATGGAGGCTTCTCCTCCTTCTTAAGCCTGGTACACACTACTAGTTTATTTTCGTTCAAACCAGTGGGTTGAGTGAAAAAAAAAACTGGCAGCTTCGGTCAGAGCCGCTGTACTAATGATCTGACGTTAGTATAGAGATCTCCCTCGCTGAGCTATTGTGTTCTGATAGGGGGAAGGCCCCCCTGCCAGAACACTTTGATCAGCGCTCTCAGCCATTGGTGGAGAGCGCTGATCGTGAGCCGGTCGGCTGCTGGTTTTCCAGCGAGCTTGTCCGACATTCAACCCATGTGTATGGGTCTTTATTCTAAGACACAGGCTGGAGGGGTGTGACTGACCGAATTCTGCCCACACCATGTTATTTCCACAAAAGAATAAAGATTTCCTTTCAAATATATATATATATATTGTATGACAATTTAAAACAGTTTATTGATATTATTTTTTTATTTTTACTCTGTATCCCAAAGGCTGTTTTTTTTTTTTTTTTTTTTAACATATGACCAACAGCAGAGGACTAGAAGCTCCTCCTGCTTATGCTCCCCTGCAGACAGGCTGGGAAAGAGCTGGGTCATTTGACAGCTGTATATCGATTAGGTAAAAAGTTACTTATATGTTTTTTTTTGTTTTTTTTTCAATAATTACAGTGCCATCACTCATGTACAGAAATAAAAGGGACAATGTAAAATAAAAAGCGTGTGTTTAGTATCAATTTAATTATCTCCAAAAGCCCTCAAAGTGTAAGCAGGTAGGTGAAATTAGAAGAACAAGCTGATACTAAAATGTATGAGGTGGAGGCATAAGAGTTCTCTTTACATATACCACCTATGGGAATGTTTTTCTGGTCTGCTATGTCGGATAACACAAACAAACTGGGATAAATAAAGTTCAGAAAATGGATAAAAATACAATTCCTCTGTTGCCCTCTTAATGATGTCCCCCTAGGCTTGTGCCCAGTGGAAAGTACATCCCAGATCCTTGGCATAGTACTGAGTGCCATTTGTAATTAATGTGATCTATAAGAGAAGCAAATAACTCCCAGCGACAGCGCCCGTGTAGCCTTTGGCACTTCTAATACGCTGGGAAGCTCCTCGTTCCCTGTTGCACAATAAAGCGAGGGACTGGAGTTTTATTAGTTTTAGGAAAAAGCATTAGGAACAAATATAAGCTCATGAATAATAAGAGAATGGTGAGCAGTGGTCAGTTACCTTAAGAGAAACAGTTCAGGTTTTATAGCTAGATACACAGGATTATTGACTTTGCACTATTATTAAAATGAATATACACATCTATACATAATAAGCAATTAACACACTTTGCATTATGTATATTATTATATTATGTTATGTGTTATATTATATATAATTATATTTATGTATATTATTCAAATTTACAGAAAAACAAATTTAAATGTATTACGTGTATTTTAAATACATGTTACCTCAAAAGTAGCACTTGAAGGGCCACAAAAAACAAATTACTTTACATAAATAATGTATCGATCATATTAACAGATATGATATCTATGCATAATTTGTGGGAGGATTTTAGAGCAAAACCATCAGTAGTACTTCTATGTCCTTTAAATTGCACACATAGCCAAAGCTTTTTGGTAAATTTGGATAAAGTACGGAAGGGTTAATACCCCATGGCAGCTTTTGTTTGCTGTCTATGCCATTGGGAAAACCTCTCTTCATTTCCTGTCCTAGAATGGCAACAGGAAGTTAGAAAAAATCTCCTAAAGTGAGGGAAATTCCCCACTTACAAAGATTTCTTCACAACATGCGTCACCAATGAAAGATTTCCCCTCATCTCTTGTTCTGGGGACAGCTTTAAAACGTTGGTATTCCCTTTACTTTCTTTCTCAGTGACCAGTACATATAGGCACGTGATTCTTTCCATTGGGGACACAGCCTGAAATAACCACTTGGCAGAAGGCCAACCCTTCCCCACTCTATCCAATACTAAAAAAAAAAACTGCCTACACATACATTTTAGGCCCAAACCTTGTCTACATTTTTTGAAAGCTTAAAAAAATAAACAGCTGCAAAGCTCATTTCCTGGTGCTGCCCTGTAGTAATTTTTCTTCCCCCCAAGATGTCCTCAGTCTTCTGGACTGAACCATTCAACCCAGTACACTAAGGAAATACTGTGAGTGCAGGGTGTCATAGACCCTTCCCCTGAAGAGACATCTCTGCAGCATCCTCCCTCAGTGTAATAGGCAAAGAAAGTGTCTTTTTGAAGCAACTATAATATTATAGCCGCTTGCAAAAATTCTATCTATCCCCAATAGAATGTTACCATCCAGGGATGAACACACTACCTCTGCGGTCTATGTTGTTCAACAGAGACCCATGTGGAAAGTGGAACAGGAGAAACAGACCCTGGTAAGGATGTCCTACTTTAAGGGTCCTGGCATGGCATAAGGTGGGCTGACACTGGTAATGCCATAGAAGCGCGCTGAGCACTCTCCCAGTCTGTGAGCGGCTTTAGTTTCCTGGACGCAGCCCGGGGCAAGGTAATGTCGGGACAGCATTTCAAAAAACGTGGCTGTCCCGGCAAATTCGGGACAGTTGGTAACTATGTGTGTTTGTTCCTGATAGAGGCAGACTGGCCATGATGTATTATGGCAGGTGGGCATGCATTATGAAACAATAATAGCTACAGGGACCCAAAATTGTCTTTTGCACAGGAGCCCTCCATTAATGTGTAAGGGCCATTACAGCCCCAGTGCTCAAATCTGTCACCAAGTGGATGGCTAAGATCATTAAATCCCATCATACTTTATGTATTTATAGACAACCAGTGCAAAGCCATAGGGTGGAAATGAGAAGAAGATATGTTTGGTTACTCAGAGAAAGGGACATGTTGATTCAGACGGTGTACTCATAGCTTCCATGGCAATGAGTGTATTATTTCTTTCTAAACACATGTGGGCAGAAAAGGTCATTTTGTCTGAGATAGAGGGGGGCATATTAACATATGATGAACAATTAACACAATTGCAAATTATATTCTCATATTCTCAATATTGTATTCATTTCAGAAATTCTAAATCTAAAGCAGTTTAAAGGGCATCTTCCTGTTGGGTTGTTCAGTCTGGGTTTCCAAACTCTTGTTGGACACTGCATTATCCAGGTGTGGCACCCTCCCAGCTGGTGTAAGTTGCAAGGTAAATTTAGTTTAGCTCCACTGTAATCAGTGGAGCAGGGGTTGATTGGTCTAGTCTGCTCAGTGTTTTACAGGCTGCTGGTCTTATTGCTTTCCCGGCATTCTAGAGGATTCGAGAATTACAGTGGGAGGAAGAATAGGAAGGTAGCCTGAATATTTATGGGCACTCAGCCAATCCCTGGAGATGTGTATCCAGAAGGTAGCTGGAGAGCCCATAAATAGTGTGAAGCCTGGGGCAGTGTGTGTGTGGATCCTGGGGTCAGTCCTGACAGAAGTTTCTCCTGTCTAAGGGGTTCTGCCCCTCTGGGCAGCCTGCGGGGAGGTCATCAAGGTCCCAGCTATAGCCTAAGCTGCGGGACCTATTTTTGAACGTCTGTGATTTCTCCCTTATGGTTTGGAGAGCTCACTGGAGGGTACCAGATGGAGGCTGGAGGGAAGAGTGTCCAGTGGCCTGTGGTATCATGAGTCTGTGCTTCCCTCACTGAAGAGTGCTCGGTAGATATCAGAAAGAGGCAACTGATGATCTTGTGGCATTGTGAGTACTGACCTAAGTCCTGTGCCCTACAGACTGTATGCTGTTCTCAGTTCTAATAAAAAAAGCAAGTCCTAGGCATTCTCCCAGCAAGTAGTGAACCTGGTGGGAGCTCTCTGCCAGAATAGTGAGAAGAGAAGTGTCTTCATATAATCCAGTCCTTCCAGGGTATCCCATGTTTCCCCATATCCACCCAAGTTCATAAAGCGATAAAAATACAAAAGACACCCCTAGACCTTTTTTTAGAGCAAGTGGGAAAGAAGAAATACCACATACCTGGCTGTGTGTGAACTGAGTTTGGGGAAACGGGACCATCAAACCAGCAGCCCCCTTTAATGGTTACCACTGTTGCTCCATCCATGACATGCTTTGGTGCCATCAGGCAAGCCCACTTTGATTAGGAATTCAATGAGACCTGCAAATTGTTTCACCTGAAATCAAAGCTGCCCAGTTTGTCTCTGGTGCCTGGCATACCTTTCCACTGCTTAACCCTCTCATTGGTACAATATGTGGAATTGACTGCACCAGTGGACCCAATTTAATGCTGGGCTGCAGCCCTTTTTTGGGGAATATAATCTTCCTAAATATGAGCCCAGTTTATTGTAGGTGAAAGGAATGTGCCTCCATTATTCTGGCCACTTGGTCACTTACAGGTCCCTCTTGACCTCTTTCCCTACAAATGACCCAAGTGACTATAGGCACTATCCATGTGACCCCCCCCCCCCCCCATCGCTCATGTATCTTACACATTAACCCAGGTGACTTGATAAGATGAAACCTTCACCTTAACTCTGACCACCTCACCCCACCCCTCCCCTTGTTCCCTACTTTTTACATGAGCCTTCAAGTTCCTCCTTTATTCTGATCACCTAGCTACCAATATGGCATCCCTCGTACTTCTCTGTCTACAAACAAATCCCTGATAATAGGGGAAAGGGAAGTTTTTCCTTTATTGTGACCACAGGCCACCCATGTGGTTCTCTAAAGCTCTCCTTGTCCGTTTGGTCCCTTGAGCAGGAACACATGCTACACAGTCAGACTGCCCCTGGCAACAGGAGAACTGGCCTTAACGTGATTTTGTCCATGCATTTAAGTCTAACCAGCATTTCATACCGTGGATGACACAGCAAGCACAGAAGCGTGCAGCTGTCTTTTATTAGACAAACAGTGTCATGGACAACCTTTAGAAAAAAAGATTACACGAATGTTCCTGGAAATCAGGGAACACTGACAGCTCTAAGACAATATTTGTTGAACAATGACACGGCAGATTTTCAGCTGGGGCAAGGTTTGAACAACAGGTCACGGTTATATATGTGCCGCTGTAGGGATGATGGACAGTAGAAGGGCAGGATGATTTCTACAACTGTGAATGGGCTGGCAAAATGTTGCAGCCAGCAGAGCAATAACAGAGCTGTGACACTAAAGGCAGGCCTTGCATGAATGTGTAAAAACACCACCACTTTTTATCTTCAAATAATTACACATAGATTTACTAACAACACCATTAGATTTACATTTTCCTGTGCAGTGGTGCCTTCTGGATTCGCCACATTTGTGTAGCCTCAGAATGAACAGAGACCCTTTTTTTTCCTAATTTCTTTTTCTCTCTGGTCCTTTTTGAGGCTTTGAAGTAATATAGACGTAATAACTAGTGACTATTCCTATTAACAGAGGTTGGGAGGGACAGTATTTTCTCAGGGCCCTCTGTAGATATTATGATGTCCCAGGTATACCTGAATGAGGATGTTCATTTGTATAGTTTCTGCGCTTGGAGCCATATGATTAAAGTGGAGTTCCACCCACTTTTACAACTCTTCAGCATCTCTCACTAAACTGTGCACTGTAAACAAATTGGATACCGTATTTATCGGCGTATAACACGCGCCGGCGTATAACACGCACCCCAAGTTTAGGAGGGAATTTTAAGGAAAAAAACTTTTAGGAGGGAAGTTTAAAGAAAAAAACTTACATTTAAATGCCCATCAATGCAGCCTCATCAGTGTTCATCTGCAGCCTTTCCCCAGTGTCCAGTGCAGCCTTGTCAGTGCAGCTTTGCCCCAGTGCAGCCTTGTCCCAGTGCAGCCTTGTCCCCTTTGCAGCCTTGTCCCCAGTGCAGCCTTGTCCCTAGTGCATCCTTGTCCCAGTGCAGCCTTGTCCCAGTGCAGCCTTGTCCCCAGTGCAGCTTTGCCCCAGTGCAGCTTTGCCCCAGTGCAGCTTTGCCCCAGTGCAGCCTTGTCCCCAGTGCAGCCTTGCCCCAGTGCAGCCTTGTCCCCAGTGCAGCCTTGTCCCCAGTGCAGCTTTGCCCCAGTGCAGCTTTGCCCCAGTGCAGCCTTGCCCCAGTGCAGCCTTGTCGCCGCCGACATACAAACATTTAGTTTGTATTTTTAAACATGGCGCCGCGGAGTTCGGAGGGACTCGGGGGCGCTCGTTCAGCTGAACGAGCGCTGCCGAGGACACAGTGACTGGGCGGAGCCGAGATACACATAGCCGAGGGTTCTCGGCTATTCTCGGCGCCGTTCACAGTCACGCCCAGTCCCTATGATGGACATAACACAGGTCCAATGGCAGGACTGGGCGTGACTGTGAACGTCGCTGAGAAAAGCCGAGAACCCTCGGCTATGTGTATCTCGGCTCCGCCCAGTCACTGTGTCCTCGGCGGCGCTCGTTCAGCTGAACGAGCGCCGCCGAGTCCCTCCGAACTCCGCGGCGCCATGTTTAAAAATACAAGCTATGTGAATGTCGGCGGCGATCGCTCCGACAGATCACAAAATAGCGGGGATCGGCGTATAACACGCACCCACGATTTCCCCCTTATTTTAAGGGGAAAAAAGTGCGTGTTATACGCCGATAAATACGGTATTTTTAATTTTTTTTTCTCAGCACCTACTGTATATCTGCTGTATTCATTTTTCACTTCCTCCTCCCTGGCCGCGGCCCATCGCATCATTTCCTGTTTGCAATGCCTTCTGGGAAGGGGCGGCAACTTCCTCTGAAACTGCCGTTGCTATGGAAACCTGACCTGAAACCTATTACACTGCTTGTGCTGCACTGAGCATGTGCAAGATCTGCAAGGATGAGATCCAGGAAGAAATACAGTCTGGCTTAAGATGCCCACACTTAAGATGGCCACGGCCTGTTGTAAGTTTATAAAATAACAAACTACTGCTATAAACTAACAAAACAGACTTTCTTTTACTGACTAACTTTATTAGAATACATTAAGCTTGTGTATTATAGGGGTATTTTTATTTAAAAAGTATAATTTCAGCCAGAACACCACTTTAATATGGCAAAAACACTTCTGGAATGAGTTATTGGTGGCAGCGAGGAGTCCCCTTAGTATGCAGAATTACCGTTTATCTCTACAAACCACCAAGGTAAAAAAGGAGAAACGGTATCATGTTTCCTGAGCTGAAGTCACATGACTCTTCTCAACTTCCCCAGAACCTTTTTCCCCCTATCGTTTTAGTGCTGAATTCAGACACAAATTTCCAGAGGTGACTAGGAGAGGGAAACAAAATAAGGAAAAAGGTGTCACAAATAGCTAATTCTGAGGCCCTTAGACAATATAGTGTGCCGCTCAGGCTCAGCTGATTCGGGGAGAAGTAGATGTCGGTGGTAGATGTTTCCACTGCTGCGGGAGTGCTGGCAAGGGAATGGAGCTCATCCTGGCTCCTACGGTTACTGGAAAGAGAAAGGAAGGAATCCCTGATGCCACACATCCACGCGAGTGTGTGATGGTGAGAATGACAACCTCAGCCTGGGCTCCTACCAGGCCGCGATTAAAGCCTCGTACACGCGATCGGATTTTCCAATGGGATTCGTGTGATGACAGGCTGTTGCCGGAAAATCCGACCGTTTGTACGCTCCATCAGACAATTGTTGTTGGATTTTCCGCGGACAAATGTTGGATCGCAGGTTTTAAAATTTTCCATGGACAAATGTCTGTTGTCGTATTTTCCGAGCGTGTGTACACAAGTCCGTCGGACAAAAGTCCAAAGTGCAAACACGCATGCTCGGAAGCAAGGACGAGCTGGAAGCGGTCGATCGTGTAAACTAGCGTTCGTAATGGAGAATTAACATTTGTGACGCGGCAAATTATGAAATCTTGAAATGCAGCGCACAATTCTCTTCTTCTTTAATGGGATAATAATGAAGCTGCTTTGCTGGGGATACTGATGGAGTTATTGCAAACAATTTTTTTTTCTTGTGATATCAAGAATAATATTATTATACTTTTTTTTTTTGGGCAAGTTACCACAACACCATTATCACGTAGTTTTTAAGATCAAAGATACAACTATATTGGTGTCCCTTGTCATCTTTACATTGTATTTTTTTTAAAATGTAACTGCCTACTCCCAAACTGTCATTTGAAGTAAAACACATTGCCAAGTATTATTCTCCACAATTTTTTATTGTGCATTAAAAAAAGAAAACAAATAAAATTAGACATGCTATCTGCCAATAGAACTTAACCAAAAAGTGCATTCTATGTATCCAAAAATATAGAAAATATACCAAATCAAATCATTAATATTTTAACCAAAAAATAAAATAAAAGCCTCATGCATGTGTCCTGCTTCTTAATATAGGGTGTCAACAATGCCAAGAGTTGGCGAAAGCAGGGGTCCGTCATCCGGAGATAATTCCAAAAATCATCCGGATTATTCTCCTGGAGCTCCCGCAGCAAAGGCGTATGACATAATTGGACATGATTAATAAAGCAACCAATTTTTGGTCCAAGAAATCCTCCTCCTCCTGTTCCTGGACTAGACTTGGGTCAAAGCAATAACTCCAAGGCCAATAATAAATAACACGTTATCCCCTCCAATTCCGCAACATGTCTGGTTGACGAGCATCCGTTCAGAAACAAACTGAAAAGCACGAAATGAAAACCGCGAATCAACACTCTCAACTTCTACTACCACGAAATTAGCAGAAGGAGCCCAAAAGATGGCGCTTAAGAGCTGAAAAATCACGTGGTACGTCACTACGTTCGTGTTTGTTGGCCAAAAATTCCTTGCCGTTTGTATGCAAGACAAAATCCAGGCACACATCATTGGACAAAAGTCTGAGGTTTTGTCTGCGGAAAATCCGATCGTCTGTACGAGGCTTTAACCATGGGGATCATGGGGAGCTAATTATGAGGCTTTGGCCTGCCTCTTGTAACCTTGCTGCCCTAGGCACTGGCCCACGAGTGCCAATATAGTAAATACAGCCTTGGGTTTTCTAATACCTTCTCTGTATGTTGTAGAAAGGCAAAAAGGTTTCTAATTTGCTGAAGGAAATTGGCCCTAATAGCAGCCTTAGGTCTCATTTACACTTGCTGGCTTAGCCACGTTTTTTACCGGCTCTCAAACCACTCCCACTTAAGCTGCACAGGCAGCAGATAAGGGTGGAAAAATTCTGCTGCAAAAATGATCTCTTATGTCGCACTCTGTGGGTTGAACACAACTCATTCAACTGCAATGCATGCGATTGCAGTGCAGTGGTGCAGGTTTTTAGGGATTAAAACAGTCAGTGAGGATGCAACATAACGTCTCTCTACCACCTGTTAAATGCCCTCTAAAAAGTGATCTACTGCAGATCGCTCTTCAGAGGGTACTGCCAATGAAAACTCCTAATCTTCAACAGCTGTACAGCAAAGGGACACTGATGTGTATTAATCCTCAAATGACACTTGCTACATGTCTCTATGTTAGAAGGGATCTAGTGCAGTGAAACTGCTGGTGGTAAGACCGAATACCGAGTTTTCTGACATCATTCATCAATCACATGGCCAGCACACCAGTAACTGGGGATGAAAACATGCCAGCGCAAACACTTTTTTTTTTTTTTTTGCAGAGCTGTAATCAGCAAACATGCAGCAGTTAGACCCAGGCTGTCCCATGGAGGATTAAAACATAGGTCATATTTTTGTACATTAACCGCTTCAGCCCCGGACCATTTGGCTGGCCAAAGACCAGAGCACTTTTTGTGATTCGGCACCGCTTCGCTTTAACTGACAATTGCGCGGTCGTGCGACGTTGTACCCAAATAAAATTGACGTCCTTTTTTTCCCACAAATAGAGCTTTCTTTTGGTGGTATTTGATCACCTCTGCAGTTTTTATTTTTTTGTGCTATAAACAAAAAAAGAGTGATCATTTTGAAAAAAAACGCATTATTTTTTACTTTTTGCTATAATAAATATCCCCCAAAAATATATATAAAAAACATTTTTTCCCTCAGTTTAGGCCGATACGTATTCTTCTATTCTATTTCTGGTAAAAAAAAAAAAAAATCGCAATAAGCGTATATTGATTGGTTTGCACAAAAGTTATAGCGTCTACAAAATAGGGGATAGTTTTATGGCATTTTTATTAATATTTTTTTTTTACTAGTAATGGCGGCGATCAGTGATTTTTATCATGACTGTGACATTATGGCGGACACGTCGGACAATTTTGACATTTTTGAGACCATTGGCATTAATACAGCGATCAGTACGATTAAAAATGCATTGATTACTGTAAAAATGACACTGGCAGTGAAGGGGTTAACACTAGGGGGCAGTGAAGGGGTTAATGTGTGTCCTAGTTTGTGTTCTAACTGAAGGGGGATGTGGACTGTGCAGGAAAGCTAACAGATCGCTGTTCATACTCTGTATGAACAGAGGATTTGTCAGTTCTCCCCTCAGAGAACCGGAAACTGAGTGTTTACAAACACAGATCCCGGTTTTCGGTGTGCCCGAGTGATCGTGGGAGCCCGGTGGTGATCGAGACCGCCGGGTACTCGCATCGGCTCGGGGAGTGAGCGCCCCCTAGTGGACACAGGGCGAAGTGACGTTACATAACGTCGTTCTGCCCAGCCGTGCCATTCTGCCGCCGTACAACTGCGGCGGCTGGTAGGCATGTGGTTAAACATCTGTGGAAACAATACTGATGTTATTTCACTTTCAAACGCTCTTGGTAATATTCACCTGAAAGGTGAATCCTAGCCAGCACCGAAGCTGATCATGAAATGAAAAGCTATATTTATTTCTAGTAGAGAAGTGACTTTTGGCTTGGTTACAGTCATGTGATTGATTAGCCCAGGACTGTGATTATAGGGGTAGTGTAGATTTTATCTCTTCTCTATACCTCTAAATGGACATAACGTGGTGATGCCTGAATAGTAAAATATGGTGGCATGATGAGGGGAAGAGAAAAAAAAAACAACTCAAGTTAACGAAGGAGAAGACTGCTCTGTGCAAATCCACTGCAACAGAGCAGGTAAGTATAACATGTTTGTTTCTTTTATAGGAAAAAATACGAGACTTTAGTATCACTTTAAATTTCACCTATAGGTAGGCCTATAATAAGGCCTATATAATAATATTATAATATAATAATGGACCGTTTAGGAGATCTTTACTGTAAATGCAGCCAGTGATATCACTGGCGCATGCACTCAGTAGGACTGGTCCCCCGTGCCGTTCCTTCAGAGCCCTGTGCCGTGACCGAGGGCTCCCACGCGCATGTGCGGGAGTGACATCATCGCGGCTCCGGCCAGTCACAAAGCAGGAGTCCACGAACCTGGAAGCAAGATGGGTAAAGATGGAAGCTGTCTCCAGTGATGACATCGCTGGAAGGCTTTGTTTTCAGTTAGGGTTCATGTGCTAGTATGCGTTTTACAACCGCTTTAATGCATTTAGGCATCTAGACATGGCGAAGATGACTTGCTGAAGTTCAAACCAAGCATCAGAATGGGGAAGAAAGAGGATTTAAAGTGTTACTAAACCCAGGACCCTGCATTCACTATATCTTGTCTCCCACAGTACACAGCACATGGAAATGCAATTATTTTAGTAAATATAAACTGCTAAATACTTTTTCTCATCAGCAGTATATAGAAGTCTTGTGACTTCTATCAGTGTCTGGTTAGAGCTTGTAGGAGGCGTTTTCATACTGCGCTGGCTGTCCTATCAGGATGCAGGACCCCTGACCCTCTGTCTGGACAGTGCTGATTGGCCCTGTGCTGATCACATGCACCCTCCCAAGAAAAAAAACCTCTATAGCAAAACACACAAAACTGAGCATGTGCAGCTTGACTCCAAAGGCTCTGTCTTATCCGCACATGTTTTGGAGTCAGCGGAAGAAGGGGAGGATCTGTGCATACAGGATCAAACAGCCTTTTTACACAATGCAGAAGATTAACCACTTAGGTTCCACAGTGAGTATAAAAGCATGCTTTACTGCATATACAGGCTGATTTTACTGTTGTGGGTTTAGTAACACTTTAACCGGTTCCCGACCTCCGCATGTAGATATACATTGACAGAATGGCACGGCTGCGCAAATGGGCGTACCTGTTTGTCCCTTTGAATTTGCCGCCGTGCCATCGCATGTGTGCCGCGAGCTCCGTGAGTAGGAGTCCCGCAGACTCGATGTCCGTGTGGATACCCGCGATCGTCTCATGGAGAGGGAGAACGGGGAAATGCTAATGTAAAGAAGCATTTCCCCGTTCTGCCTAGTGACACTATCACTGATCACAGCTCCCTGTAATCCGGGAGCGCTGATCAGTGATGTGTCACACGTAGCCCCTCCCCCCCCACAGTTAGAATCACTCTCTAGGACACACTTAACCCCTACAGCGCCACCTAGTGTTAACCCCTTCACTGCCAGTCACATTTACACAGTAATCAATGCATTTTTAATCGCACTGATCGCTGTATAAATGTAAATGGCCCCAAAAATGTGTCAAAATTGTCCGATGTGTCCGCCATAATGTCGCAGTCACGGTAAAAATTGCTGATCGCCGCCATTACTAGTAAAAAGAAAATTATTAATAAAAATGCCATAAAACTATCCCCTATTTTGTAGACGCTATAACTTTTGCGCAAACCAATCAATAAACGCTTATTGCATTTTTTTTACCAAAAATATGTAGAAGAATACGTATCGGCCTAAACTGAGGAAAAAAATGTTTTTTTATATATTTTTTGGGGATATTTATTATAGCAAAAAGTAAAAAATAATGTGTTTTTTTTCAAAATTGTTGCTCTTTTTTTGTTTATAGCGCAAAAAATAAAATCCGCAGAGGTGATCAAATACCACCAAAAGAAAGTTCTATTTGTGGGGAAAAAAAGGACGTCAGTTTTGTTTGGGAGCCACGACCGCACAATTGTCAGTTAAAGCGGCGCAGTGCCAAATCGCAAAAAGTGCTCTGGTCTTTGGCCAGCCAAATGGTCCGGGGCTTAAGTGGTTAAGTGACTTTGAACGTGGCGTGGTTGTTGGTGCCAGACGGGCTGGTCTGCGTAAAAACTGCTGATCTACTGGGATTTTCACGCACAACGTTCCCTAGGTGTAGCACCCTCTAGTGTGTGCTGTAGTGTAGGGTTTGTTAGTGTAGGTAAATTTAGTTAGCTCAGGGATAAGCCTGAGCTGTTGAATCTGGGTCAGGGTTCAGTGAGTCAGGGCTGGATGACTCATCTTGACAGCTCCTCTGGCACCTCCTCCTGGTCTAGAAGGTTGTAGAAACGTCTAGAAGCTAGTGGGCAGGAGGTTAGAAGGAGCTGCCGGGAATATGTATGAGGCCTCAGCCAATCCCTAGGAATGGGCTGGCAAGGGGCAGCGTTTACCTCATAAATAGGCATGGGCCTATCCAAGTTAATAACCCACAATAAATAACAAAAAACAAAGTTACGGACTGTTCCCTGACTCTGGAGTGCATGTGAAACTTTGGTGTGCCTGGCTGTGCAGGTTGGGAAATCCCAGTTCTTCTGCAGCTCCAAAGGGGGTGCGCTACATAGGGTTTACAAAAAAAGAGAAAATACCCAGTGAGCGGCAGTTGTGTGGACGAAAATGCCTTGTGGATGGAGGAGAATGGGCAGACTGGTTAGAGATGATAGAAAGGCAACAGTAACTCAAATAACCACTCATTATAACCAAGGTATGCATAATACCATCTCTGATTGCACAACGCATCGAACCTTGAAGCAGATGGGCTACAGCAGCAGAAGACCACACCGGGTGCCACTCCTGTCAGCTAAGGACAGGAAACTGAGGCTACAATTCGCACAGGATCACCAAAATTGGACGAAAGAAGATTGGAAAAATGTTGCCTGGTCTGATGAGTCTCAATTTCAGCTGCAACATTCAGATGGTAGAATTTGGTGTAAACAACATGAAAGCATGGATCCATCTTGCCTTGTATCAACAGTTCAGGCTGGTGGTGGTGTAATAGTGGGGGGGGGGGGGGGGGGGAGATTTTCTTGGCACACTTTGGGCCACTTAGTACCAACTGAGCATCATTTAAACACCACGACCTACCTGAGTGTCCATCCCTTTATGACCACAGTGTCCCCATCTTCTGATGTCTCCTTCCAGCAGGATAATGCACCATGTCACAAAGCTCAAATCATCTCACCACTGCTTTGTTGAACATGACAATGAGGTCACTGCACTCCAATGGCCTCCACAGTCATCAGATCTCATCCAATAGAGCACCTTTGGGATGTGGTGGAATGGGAGATTTGCATCATGGATGTGCAGCCGACAAATCTGCAGCGACTGTGTGATGTTATCATGTCAGTATGGACCAAAATCTCTGAGGAATGTTTCCAACACATTGATTAATCTGTGGCACGAAGAATTAAGGCAGTTCTGAAGGCAAAAGGGGGTCCAACCTGGTACTAGCAAGGTGTATCTAATAAAGTGGCCGGTGAGTGTATATCTGAGTATCCTTATTCCAGGGTTAGCACGTTTTTGGCTTGCAGTGGGAGAATTCTATGCTGCACTGACATGCAGGATACCCCACAGTACATCCCAATGTCATTGATTTCATTTTTACCATTTCAGCCCCCGGAGGGTTTACCCCCCTTCATGGTCAGGCCATTTTTTGCAATACAGAACTGCGTTACTCTAACTGACAATTGCGCGGTCGTGCAACGCTGTACCCAAATAAAATTGATGTGCTTTTTTTCCCTACAAATAAAGCTTTCTTTTTGGTGGTGTTTGATCACCTCTGCGTTTTTTATTTTTTTGCACTTTAAACCAAAAAAGCCCGGCAATTTTGAAAAAAAAAAACCCAATATTTTTTACTTTATGCTAAAAATATGTCCCCCCCTAAAATGTAAAAAATCAAATGTATTCATTAATTTAGGCCAATATGTATTCTGCTACATATTTTTGGTAAAAAAATCCCAATAAGCGTATATTGATTAATTTGCGCAAAAGTTATCGCGTCTTCAAACTATGGGAAAGATTTATGGAACTCTTTTTTATTTATTTTTTTTGCTAGTAATGGCGGCGATCAGCAATTTTTAACGGGACTGCGACATTGCTGCGGACAGATCTGACACCTAACTGTCACTTCTGACACTTTTTGGGGACCATTGACACTAACAGTGATCTGTGCTAAAATAAAAATGCACTGTCACTGTACTAACGACACTGGCAGGGAAGGGGTTAACATCAGGGGTGTTCAAAGGGTTAAGTGTGTCCCTAGGGGGTGCTTTCTAACTACAGCGGAACCTTGGTTTACGAGTAACGCGGTTAAAGAGCGTTTTGAAAGACGAGCTGCTTTTTTTTTTAAATTCTGACTCGGTTTGCGACTGTTGTCTCGAAAAACTAGCAGAATTCAAGCCAATGGGGTGTGCAGTAGCGCATTTGGCCAGAGGTGCGGGGGCGCCGGGGACACTCGGAACGGTTCAGGGCCGTTCGGAAATACTCGGAATCACGTGGAAATACTCGCTCCCGAGTGTTTCCGAGCCTTTCCGAGGCTTTCCCAGTTTAGCCGAGCTGTCCCCGAGTCTTTCCGAGGCTCTCTGGTGCCCCCCTACCTCTGGCCACATGATATTGCACGTAATAGAAGTCAATGCGGAACAAATTATCTTTGTTTCTATTGACTTCTATGGGGAAACTCGCTTTGGTATGCGAGTGCTTTGGATTACAAGCATTCTCCTGGAACGGATTATACTTGTAATCCAAGGTTCCACTGTATGTGGAGGGTGCTTTGACTGGGGAAAGACAAAGATCCGTGTTCCTGCTCAGCAGAAACACAAGACCTCTATCTTCCTCTCACACAGAACGGCGATGTGCCTTGTTTACATATGCAGACCACCGTTCTGCCTCTACTCAGAACGATCGGGGAATCCCAACGGACATCATGTCCGCTGTACCTGCTGTTTGGCTCCCACTGTGTCTAATTACAGCGGGAGCGGGTAACTGGTGGCACGTGCGCGCCCCAGACCCCATGCACGAAATCACGTACAGGTACAGGAGGGCCGCCCTGCCGCAGTATATCTGCATGGGGCAGTCCTAAAATTACCATAATTACCTTTGTTTTTTCTATGTGGTCCCACGACAGATATTTCTCTGTTCCTGTGCAGCCAGCCTTCAAGAACATCAACAACAGCATAATGTGACATGTCCCGCACTATTTTGATATCAAGGGTTTATGGCAAAGCAGTGCGGGACATGTCACATTATGCTGTTTTGTGTAGAGGAGGCTCGGTCACAGTGACGTCTCCAGCCCTAATATTTAGGGGGGGCACATGGGGGGACAGGGACAAAAGTAGGGGGGCAACTATAAAATGCAATGTATTGGGGCCCCCCAGGGTGGCAGAAAACAAGAGATATATGTCACCAGCATACCAAGTAAATATAAGGGTCCAAAGCAGTGGGAGAACTATCAGGGTTGCAAAGGTTGTCTTGCCACCGGGCCCTGGTGTTCTGCCACTGTGGGGTTCCCCAGCCTCCTCTTGCTGTCCTGCCTCTGCTATTGACTGCTCTGGTCTGGCATCTCTTGGAATTTACAGGCTGGTTCTCCTGTCCTAAGAATGGGAGAAATCAGTCTGTTTTTTCAGTAACTGAGAGTCCTGGTGGAGTCTTTCCTGCAACTCGCTTTTCTCCCTGTCAATGAGGATGCAGGGGAAGGAGCAGATCGGGCGGCCGTGGTTGTGTGAGCGCTCGCATTATGCAGTGTCAGTGAGCAGAGGGAGGGGGGAGGAATCACTCGCAGGAGCTGACTGGGGATGCTCTCCCTCTCAATAGAGACTGTGTTACTCCAGCGGCGGCCCAAGTAAAATGCGCATCCACTACGATTGCAAACAAAAAGACATAGCCTTTTTGTAAAAAAAATAATATTTTTTTTTAAATTGGGGGGGCACATGGTGGGGCACAGCATAATGTTGGGCGGGTCAGGACCCCCTCTGGCCCCCTCCTAGGGATGCCATTGCTCGGTCACCAGAATGTGTCATCAGAATGAAGTATGATAGTAATCTTTAGAGATTTAGAATGGCTGCATACAGCATACCTCCCAACATTTTGGGAGGTATAAAAAGCACTTGGGGATTTAATTAACCTTTTTTTTGGGTTAATTCTCCTTTAAGGGGGGGTGACAGGGGGCATGTCCTATGCCTCCCTACCAGCAAACGTAGGGAGGCATAGGACACGCCCCCTGCCACACCCCCTATTAATTAAATTAATTAAATCAACAAGTGCTTTTTTTACCACTACTATTCCTTTATATTGGCTTTTAAAATTTACAAATGCAGCATTTAGAAATTGGATGAAATGTTTAGCGCTGGAAAACACTTTTTGAAAGATAAAAAGTGCATTTTATATACAGCTATATAGATCAGACAAAAATGAGGGACAAATGAGGGGGACAGAGGGACAGAGGGACATTGCTCCAAATCAGGGACAGTTGGGAGCAATGATACAGCGCTGTTACCTGGAAGGATGAACAGGTATGTTTGGCTGTAAAGCAATGGCTAAAACAGAAAATATTATGCTACTTAAAGCCCAACTGGACTTTCAATTTAATCAGCTGAATACATTGCAGATGAATCAAAACAAAAGGTGATAAAAGCCTTACAGTTCATTTTCTTTAGAAAGCAGCCACAGGCTGAATAAAAAAACCTGTCTATTGTCATCAAGCTGCAAAGAAGAGCCCTTGATCTCTGCATGGAGTCAGTGGGCTCTCTGTAGAGGTCCGACATGCCCTCTGCTGAGTCTGGCTAGAGCTTTCCGATCAGTAGGGAGCATGAGCTTTGCCGATTGCAGAACTATTGGACGGACTCAGAGGGGGACCTCGGCAGAGACATCATTGCCTTCACTTTTTATCTAATTTTGAAAATAAATGTTTGGAAAAGAAGCTTTTGAACTTTTTTTTTTCTTTTGGCCTCTTGCTGTTGGGGGCATACAATGAAGGGGATATCACAGGCATGGCTGCAAGGAAACGGCCAGCCCTCAACTTCAGACTCTGCCTGCAAATAGACAGTGCTTTACATAAGTATTCTCCTTTAGAAACATTTTCACAATTTGCGATGCCGCAACCTGAAGTTAAAAATGGACGTAAAGGGATTGTAACTGTTCATGTTTTTACACCTTAATGCATCCCACGCCTGTCTGTGACCGACACCCCCAGCCCCCCCCCCCCCCGTTTTACTTACCTGAACCCTTGAACTTGTCCCACGGGGACGTGCTCTCTCTCTGCCCGGGGTTCTCGGCTCTTGATTGGATAGATTGATAGCAGCGCAGTCACTGGCTCCTGCTGCTGTCAATTAAATCCAATGACGCGGGCACCTGGTGGCGGGGCCGAGTCCTGCATTCGGCCTCTATGGAAGCCGAATGCTGGACTTGGGAGCGCGCCCGCAAGGTAACCCCCAGGGAAAGCGCTTCTCCCAGGGGGTTATCTGATGTGGAGAGGAGCCGCGAGAGCCGTCGAGGGACCCCAGAAGACGAGGATCAGGGCCACTCTGTGTAAAACAGGCTGCACAGTGGAGGTAAGTAGAGTTTAAAAAAAAAAAAAACCCGAACCTTTAGGCCCCTTTCACACGATCGGACCGTTCAGGTCCGCCTGTCAGTTTTGACGGCGGACCTGAACGGGCGCTCCATGTTAGCCTATGGAGCGACAGATGACATGTCCGCTGACATCCGACCCTGTCCGATCCGCTAAAAGCAGATGGATGGCCCTACGTCCAGGTCCGTCGCTGGCGGATCGGATCGGGTGAGATCTGATGAAAACGGACATGCTGTCCGTTTTCATCTGATCCCTCCATAGGCGGCAGCGGCGCCTGACAAGCCCCTCCCCACTAAGTGAGCAGAGAGGGACCTGTCATCCGCCGGCTCAGTGAAGATCAACGGACTGATCTCCCGCTGAGCCGGCGGACCGAGGCGGACTCCATGGAAGCGGAGTCCGCCTTGTGTGAAAGGGGCCTTAGGGCCAGTTCACACCACATGCAGTCCAGTTTTTTTTCCTGCATCAAAAATGCATGGAAAGTAGGTTATATGGTTTTCAATGGCATAGTTCACACCAGTGCTTGCAGTTCCAGTGAGTTCTAGTTCCAGAAAAAAAAGTAGAACGTGCTGCATTTTTCCTGCACTGGACTGTACTGGAACGCTGTAAAAAGCGCCAAAAACTCACGGGAACGCACCGGAATGCACCAAAAACGCACTGCAACACACTTGTCCTTATTTAAGGTTAAGAAAAAAGAGGGTGGGGGGAAAGCACTGGACTGCATCAAAAACGCACCAAAAACGCATGCAGAAAAGCACCTGGAACGCATCCGGACTGCATTTCTATGGTGTGAACTGGCCCCTTCCCCCTTTTTTTTCCCTTAACCTTAAATAAGAACATGGGTGTTCCAGTGTGTTTTTGGTGCGTTTAGGTGCGTTCCTGTGAGTTTTTGATGCTTTTTACAGCGTTCCAGTACTGTCCAGTGCAGGAAAAATGCAGCATGTTCTACTTTTTTTTCTGGAACTGGAACGCACTGGAACTGCAAGCACCGGTGTGAACTATGCCATTTGAAACCATATAACCTACTTTCTATACGTTTTTGATGCAGAAAAGAAAACGCACTGGACTGCATGTGGTGTGAACTGGCCCTTAGTGTTACTTCAATTGTAAATTTGTGTCACTGATCTAAAGAAATTGGTCCATAATGCTGACATTTCAAAAACACAGTGGGGGGAGAGTTACTAAAACTGGAGCACTCAGAATCTGGTGCAGCTCTACATGGTAGCCAATCAGCTTGACCTCCGGAAGATTTACCCGCCTTTATAACCAGGCAGATTTTTGCGATATGGCACTGCGTTACTTTAACTGACAATTGCGCAGTCTTGCAACGCTGTATATAAAAGAAATGTGTTTATTTTATTTCAGTTACTTGTATAGCGCTGTCAATTTATGCAGCGCTTTACATATTCATTGTACATTCACATCAGTCCCTACCCTCAAGGAGCTTACAATCTAAGGTCCCTAACTCACATTCATACATACTAGGGACAAATTAGACAGAAGCCAATTACCCTACCAGCATGTCTTTGGAGTGTGGGAGGAAACCCACGCAGGCACAGGGAGAACATGCAAACTCCAAGCAGGTAGTGTTGTGGTTGGGATTCGAACCAGCAACCCTTCTTACTGCTAGGTGAAAGTGCTACTCACTACACCACTGTGCCGCCCACTTATGTACTTTTTTTTCATAAATAGAGCTTTCTTTTGGCGGTATTTGACCACTGCTGCTTTTTTTTTATTTGTTTGTGATATAAACAAAAAAAAGAACGAAAATTTAAGAAAAAAAATATTTTTTACTTTCTGCTATAAAACATATCCAATAAAAAAATGTAAAAAATCAAATCTGTTCATAAATGTAGGCAAAAATGTATTCTGCTACATGTCTTTGGAAAAAAAAAATCTCAATAAGCGTATATCGATTGGTTTACGCAAAAGTTATAGCGTCTACAATCTATGGTATATATACTGGAATTTTTTTTTTTTATACTAGTAATGGTAGCGATCAGCGACTTATAGCATGACTGCGACTGTCACTGTACTAATGACACTGGCTGGGAAGAGGTTAAACATCTAGGACAGTGATGGCGAACCTTGGCACCCCAGATGTTTTTGAACTACATTTCCCATGATGCTCATGCACTCTGCAGTGTAGTGGAGCATCATGAGAAATGTAGTTCCAAAACATCTGGGGTGCCAAGGTTTGCCATCACTGATCTAGGGCATTCAAGGGGTTAAATGTGTGCCTAGCCAGTGTTTGTGTACACTATGTGTGGTGCTTTCACTAACGGAAGTAATGGATTTCATTCCCTGCTTTGTGGGGAAAGAGAAATCCAGCAGGACAGGGCTCTGCCTTGTTTACATAGTCCTGTGTTTTTCAGACGAACGGTGGGTACCAACAGTGATCTATTGGCCGGCACCCGCTGGTCGACGTATGCTGTGTTTAATCACAGCATTACCGGGTCGCGCGCGCGTGCCCCCTTCCTGGTATTACCGGATCACGTACTAGGTCTTCATGCAGCGGGGCCACCTTGCCAGTATATCTAGGTATATCTAGGCTATAAAGTTGGCAAGCGGTTACGTTTTGATAATAAAACCTGGAAGCTGATTGGTTTCTTTGCAGAGCTGCACTGGATTTTGCACTCTCCGGTTTTAATAAATCTCCCCCAATGGGTTTTCAAACTGTTTGCAAACAAAGAAAAAAAATGCAAATACATCTTGACTGACTATGTATTCACTCCCTCCGAAACCCTGCAAATAAGCTCTGATGCAAACAACCACCTTTAAAATTGGCATAATTAGTTAAATGGAGTCCACCTGTGTGTTAATAAAGTGTCACATGATCTCCAAATAAATACACCTGTTTTTAGAGTACCCCAGGGTTTGTTAGTGAAGGTACCTAAACAAACAGCACTGTGAACACCAAAGGAGTTATTGAAACAAGTCCAGGATAACGTTCTGCGGCAACGTTCTTGGTAATTAAAGAAAGCAAACTCCGAGCATAACTTAAAGCACGAATAAATAGAAAAAAAATATGGCACAATCGGGACTCTGACTGGAGCAGGCTGTTCACCAAAACTCTGTGACCAGGTAAGGAGGTCATTAGCCACCAGGAGGCCAACATTTACTTTTGAAGGAGCTGTCTAGATGCACAGCTAGCATCAGTGAAAATACCAAACATCACACACTATTATAAGGATTACTATGGATCTACAGTGCCTTGCAAAAGTATTCACCCCCCTTGGCATTGAGGATTTGCATCATTTAATTTACAGAACATGCCGACAACTTTGAAGATTTTTTTTTTTTTTTTGTGAAGCAAACAACAAATAGGACAAAATAACCGAAAAAAAAAAACTATTCACCCTCCTAAAGTCAATACTTTGTAGAGCCACCTTTTGCGGCTATCACGGTTCCAAGTTGCTTTGGATAAGTCTCTATGAGCTTGCCACATCTTACCACTGGGATTTTTGCCCATTCCTCCTAGCAAAACTGCTCCAGCTCCTTCAAGTTAGATGGTTTGCTCTTGTGAACAGCAATCTTTAAGTCTGATCACAGATTTTCTATTGGATTGAGGTCTGGGCTTTGACTAGGCCATTCCAACACATGTTTCCCCTTAAACCACTCAAGTGTTGCTTTAGCAGTGTGTTTGGGGTCATTGTCCTGCAGGAAGGTGAACCTCCGCCCTAGCCTCAAATCACACACAGAGTGGTACAGGTTTTGCTCAAGAATATCCCTGTATTTAGCACCATCCATCTTTCCCTCAACCAGTTTCCCAGTCCCGACTGCTGAAAAACATCCCCACAGCATGATGCTGCCACCATGTTTCACTGTGGGGATGGTGTTCTTTGGGTGATGTGATGTGTTGGGTTTGCGCCAGACATAGTGTTTTCTTTGATGGCCAAAAAGTTAAATTTTAGTCTCATCAGACCAGAGCACCTTCCTCCATACATTTTGGGAGTCTCCCACATGCCTTTTTGCAAACTCAAAACGTGGCATTTTGTTTTTTGCTGAAAGTAATGGCTTTCTTGTGGCCACTTTGCCATAAAGCCCAACTCTATGGAGCGTGCGGCTTATTGTCCTCCTATGTACAGATACTCCAGTGTCTGCTGTGGAACTCTGCAGCTCCTCCAGTGTTATCTTAGGTCTCTGTGCTGCCTCTCTGATTAATGCCCTCCTTGCCCGGTCAGTGAGTTTTGGTGTGCGGCCATCTCTTGGCAGGTTTGCTGTTGTGCCATGTTCTTTCTATTTGGTTATGATAGATTGGATGGTGCTTCTAGGGGTAATTTTTTTTTAACCTAACCCTGACTTGTACTTTTCAACAACTTTGTCCCTTACTTGTTTGGAGAGTTCCTTGGTCTTCATGGCAGTGTTTGGTTAGTGGTGCCTCTTGCTTAGGTGTTGCAGCCTCTGGGGCCTTTCAAAAAGGTGTGTATATGTAATGACAGATCATGTGACTCTTATATTGCACACAGGTGGACATCATTTCACTAATTATGTGACTTCTGAAGGTAATTGGTTGCACCAGAGCTTTTTATGGGCTTCACAACAAAGGGGGTGAATACATACGCACATGCCAATTATCAGTTTTTTATTTCTGAAAAATAGCTTTATGTATATATTTTTCTAATTTTACTTCACCAACTTAGACTATTGTGTTCTGATCCATCACATATAATTCAGATTAAAAAAACATTGAACTAAAGGCTGTAATGTAACAAAATAGGTAAAAAGCCAAGGGGGGTGAATAAAATTGCAAGGCACTGTATACTCAAAAACTAAAGAAATATATTACGTAGCAAAAATTCAGTTATGTCGTTTTTTTCTATTACATAGAAACCCTTATAAAAATTATTATTTTACCATGGTTCAACAAACCCCATTATAAGCAGAAACCACCATTCCTCCCCTGAGGTACATATATTATGTTGTTCTTGAAGTAAGGGGACACTTCATAGAGCACCCTTTAGCTAAAATATATGGAAAGTAAACTAGATATAGAATCAGGTTTCAGCTTCCTCTATATAGGATCCCAAGGACGATAACTCGATGGCTGAAACTGCCAGTGGTACTATAAATTAGCCCACAAGATTAAAGATTGGTCCACATATATAAAGCATGCAAAGTAATGATATGAAAATAATTCTTATGAAGGAGATACTCAATAGTCCAAACAAGAAGTTTTCAGAACTGAACGTTTGTCGAAGTGTGATTTTAAAGATATTTACAAGCAGGGCTTTTTTTCAGCGGGAACGTGGGGGAACGCTGTTCTGACACCTCCAGCACTGAATGTATGTAATAGAAGGGGGTGTGGGGTGTGCTGGAGGGTCTATTGATGTTGGCTGCTGGGAGATCTATTGTCACTGGTGGGGATCTGATTTTGTGTGAGGGTCTATTGTTGCTGATGGGGGATCTATTGTTGCTGGGGGGGGGGGGGGTCTTATGTTGCTGGAAGGGATCTACTGTTGAGGGAGAGGTCTATTTTTACTGGATGCTGGAGGATCTATTGATGCTGGCTGCTGGGAGATCTGTTGTTGCTGCTGGGGGGGGTCTAATGTTGCTTGGGTGGATATTTTGTTACTGGGTGTGATATTTTGTTGTGGGTGGTTCACTGTTGCTGTAGGGAATCTATGGTTTTTGGGGTGGAGTCCATTGTTGCTGGGGGAGTCTATTGTTGTGTGGGGATCTATTGCTGGGATTCTATTGTTCCTGGCTACAGCAGATCTATTTTACTGCTTTTCTTTTTATCATTAACATGTTCCATACACATGATTTAGCACCACATAATGATACTTGGTTCTGTATTCTCTAAAAGGGGCAGTACTGGTAGGTGGGTAGGGGGTGGAATCAAGGGACGGTGGTCAGAGGTGGGTAGGGGGCAGAGACAAGGGGTGACTCAGACGGGGGGAGTTCCTGCACCTATTCTCCGAGAAAAAAAGCCCTGTTTAGTGTTTACAAGCCAGGGTTATGAGCCTCATATCCAAAATTGGAATCAAAGCTGAAAATATTAAGGCTTGGCACAGATTGCACCCTCTTCAAAGTATTTCCATGTAAACCATAGTCAGTGAAAGGGAAAGATAAATGAGTCATCCTTTTGTAAAACAACACCAGCACGTTATATACTAAATCACTGCTTGTCATATGAAAAATCTATCAAATCGCCTTTGAATCAGAGTAGTAGCCATCCTAGCTGGAAATGAATGAAGCGGATTCCACTTCTATAACTATAGGTAGATTCTTTAGATGTGTCTCTAATGGCATGATTGTTTAGAAATAGGATACAGGCTCAAGATATATATATGAACAAAGTCCAAATTTATCCTCATCCTCATAGTAGAAGTGTCTCAGGGGAGTGGACAGGGGAGGTCACAGGCATCTGACTGGTTTTGCCAGTAACGTCCAGCTTCCTCATTTGTTCAGCTGCTGTAGACTGTATCTTTTATGGGACACGCATACTAGACATTGAATAGGTGGTTGTCTGTAGACATGTGCGATTAGTTTCGTACGAATCGAAAATTCGTACGAATTTCCGTAAATTCGTACATTCGGGAGGATTCGAAATACAAATTGCTATGCTTCCGAATTTTGTACGAAATACGAAATTTCGTTTGCGAATTTCGTATCCAAATTCCTAACAAACATTCATAATTGTTACGAAAAATTAACGAACCTAAAAGTTAAAAACCCAGGAAGTAAGCACAGCACAGGGATGGTGGGAGCCCCTCATAATGATAAATTCTTCATAACGAACATTCATAATTGTTACGAAAAGGTAAAGAAACATTCGTATTTCGCACGATTTTAAATTGAATTTCGAGCACGAATTACAAAATACAAATTAATTGTAATAAGAAACGGAACGAAATGAAACAAATTTATTGCGGCGCACATGTCTAGTTGTCTGTATGATGTCGAAATTCTTTTTGCCCATTTGACCACTCAGAGTCCAGTGGTAGAAATCAGAACTGTATTGAAATTGAAGTTCAATAATGTACAACAAGTGCAGTGGTAAGGCAACCTGAGCAGATGAACTCACAGGATGTACATTGATGAGTAGTAGCAGTATGTCTATAGTGTGTCAACAGCGTCTGTCTCCAGGGGTGGAATGCAGCCTTGCTGGTCTATACCCAAGTAGGGAGGCTTCCAGGATGGATGGCGTGTCCTTGCACTTTCCCTATTCATCTGGAACCCTCTCCCTGTTGTTAAGCACTGTCCCTGAAAAACGATTGACCTGTCCTTACTCTAGCCATATGCGGCATTAGTGCCAAACCCGGGCGCCAGGGTCCTAAATAGACTTTGCCTAACCCAAGATGACTACCAAAGACTCATGGGATGTCAACATCCAATTGAATGCTGCCTCTTTGTGACCGAGGACATCATAGAGGAACTAGGTTCCTCTCCACGTCCTCCTCGACCTGCATTGCCACTGCGGAAGAGTGACACCGGCTTCGGTCAAAATAGACTGCAGCTGCCTATACACTCTTGGACATTAATACTATATACATTAGGTGCTATATTCCCACTTAAGGCATGGCCAGTGAGGCTGCTAAGGCAAATTGAATTGATGTGATTGTTGCCATGGATGTGGATATTTGATACTGAATGCAGTTGAGGAAAGGGATATTTCTAATGCCTCGTTTCCACTGAGCGGATCGGTTCGGGTCGGTACAGTTTGAATGGCCTAGAATGGTCCGGTCTATTCTGGTGAGCGTTTCCACTGCAAGAGGGACCACAAGGGACCATACAGGGTTTAGAAAAAATGCCTCAGCATAGCACAGCAGAGGGTTTTCTGTCAGCCAATCAGTGGAATGTATCGTAGCTCCGCCCTAACCGAACCGTTCCATTTTCTATGGCCCCACATCTGAAGCAGGACCCTGAATGGAACGGTTCAGTTCGGTTGTATGGGCCGCTTTCATAATGGAAACACCCAAAATAGCATACCGTACCGAACCGATCCGCTCAGTGGAAACGAGGCAATAAGATATCATGCCTTTAGAGGCAACTCTAAAGCCCCGGAGCGATCGTACGATAATCTAATCGTTAGTACAGAGCTTTCAAGAGCCGATCAGGACAGTTCATCCGATATTATTTGATTGGACATGCACAAATTTTTTTTTCTGTATGATGCCAGATTGTACGATTTTAGTTTAAACAGTACAGTTGTCATTCGAAAATGCAATACAAATACATTACAACACATGACATCACTTCCAAATTTTTATCCTGTCGTACGAGAATTTTCGCGACTTTAGTAAACTCTTCAGGTTCGATCTGAGATTAGCATGCAAAAAAAAAAAGCGGACGATCATTCGTCTGATAGTCTGATAATTTCATCCTGTGTACCAGGCAGTAGGAGTCTACCTATAACTGTAAAAGTGGAATTGTATTTATTCATTCCCAGCTGGGATCCCTACTACTCCAATTCAAAAGTGTTTCGAAAGATTTTTCACATGACAAACAATAATTCAGTATGAGTATATGAAAGCCTCGATTAGCAGTATAATGTGCTGGTGTTGTTTTACAAAAGGAGGATTCATTTATCTTTCCCTTTCACTAACTATGGTTTACATGAAAATACTTTGAAGAAGGCTGCAATGTGTGCGCCAAGCCACAATATTGTCAGCTTTGATTCCAAATTAGGATGTGAGCCTCAAAACCTTGGCTTGTAAATATCTTATTATTCCTGGTCAAGAGTTCAGCTCTGAAAACTCCTTGTTTGGACTATTGAGTTAACGGAATTTAATATCTCCTTTCTAAGAATTGTTTTCACATCACTGTTTTCCTTTCTTTATATACTGTATGTGTGGACCACTACCTAATTTTGTGGGCTGATTTATAGTAGCACTGGCAGTTTTGTACTCAAGGTATCATCCTTGGCTCATATACCAGTATATGAGAAGCAGACACCTGTTACTATATCTAGTTTACATTCCAATTATTTTAGCTAAAGGATGATAGGTCCTCTTGAAGTTCTGTTTTGAATCCCTATGAAGTGTTCCTTTGCTTCAGGGATAACAAACCATATACAGTGTCTCACAAAAGTGAGTACACCCCTCACGTTTTTGTAAATATTTTATTAGATCTTTTCATGTGACAACACTGAAGAAATGACACTTTGCTACAATGTAAAGTAGTGAGTGTACAGCTTGTATAACAGTGTAAATTTGCTGTCCCCTTTAAAATAACTCAACACACATCCATTAATGTCTAAATCGCTGGTAACAAAAGTGAGTACACCCCTAAGTGAAAATGTCCAAATTGGGCCCAATTAGCCATATTGCTTCCCCGGTGTCATGTGACTCGTTAGTGTTACAAGGTCTTAGATGTGAATGGGGAGCACAACATGTTATGCGTGGTGGAAAGCTGTCTTGTCCTGAAAAGGAGAAAACACTTTTGCAACCCAAAAATATATATATTTTTTTACAAATTAAGTTTATGTTACAGTAAAGACCCTTTTTGCACCTTAAAAGTATATGTTGAATAACTCAAAGCCTAAAAGGCCCCTATAAACCATTTTTATTCCAGGTTCTACAAAAGGTTAAGGGTGAACACTAATGGAGCTTAAGGAAAAAGTACTAGGACGTTTACCAAAGTTGCAATATGTTTTTTACATAAAACTACTTATGTTGACTTTGTGACGGGCTTATTTTAAGTGTAGTAATCATGGACTTAAACTTCACTTTTTTTCATATTCAATACATAATAAGTATTCATTATTTAATTCTATAACATTTTTGTTGACAATAAATTTCACAACTTACCCTCTGCTGGGTCAGGAGGACCAAACCTCAATGCATAGCGGACCAGAAAAAAGTTGTTCCAGACATATAACTGCCCGTCTCTAGGGTTGTAGTCCACAGATGACACATACTGGTAAGGGTTGGGAAAATCCAATCCATTGGCTCCATTGATCCCCAGTGGCTCTTCTCTGTTACGATGTGTGTTAAAGGCATACTCCAGTCGGTTGCCTGCTGATTCACTATCATCATCTGCATACACTGATCTCAGCACATAAAGGACACCACATGCCATGAAAGCATTTGATGCAGAACGCTTATCATAAGTCGTCTCCCATGTCCCCTCAAAACGGAGAGTATATGGGTTAAGCTGGGTCACCACTAGCCTCCCGCTGTTTCCTTCAGTAGCATAGATAACCCATAACCCATTCTCATCCACAGCCAGGTCTATGTCAGTTTTCCCACCCCACCTGTAGGGTGAAGTATCGTGATAGTTTGCTGTGGATATAATTGCCTCTCCACTCTTGATCCGTGTCCTAAGGTCATATTTTACAATGTTGCGTGTACGTTCCTTGTTATAAAAAGCAGCCCCATCGTACACCACAAAACCTGTGCCATCCACCCGACTTGGTAGACGGTATGTAGTAGTATGTCGTGCAGCAGCATAGTCCTCCCAGGATGCATACTCTGTTAACGTGTCTGTACGGTAGGGAATCCATGGCATGACATAGAGTCGCTCACCAGCTTGTAGTGGATCTCGACACCATGCTCCCGATTGATGGTCAGACTCATGGGTGGAAGTGGGCTCTAGAATCTCCTGTAGCATTCCCGGGCAGACGAAAACTGTAAGGATGGGAAAAGGTGGGACAGGACAGAGGGAGGAAGAAAGGAAAATAGCAGATGATGGTGGGGAGAATAAATGAACCATAGATAAAGTACACAAAAACAACGACAAAGAGAAAGAAAAAAGTTGGAGGTAAGTCAAGAAATGTACAAAAATAATGGGCAAAAAAAAAAAAATCGAAGACAGGAACGTCCAAGGTAAGGGTGTATGGAATTTAAGAAAAAGAGTAAATTGTAATGGATTGATGCAAAACAGGAAATGAAGATGAAAAAAATGAACAAACAAGAGAAAGAAGTGACATTGTGGGAGGGAGATGAACAGAGAAGAGAAACAGGGTTGAAAGAAGGAAAAGAAACAGGGGTAGGTAGGGGAGGGGGAGAGAAAGAAACAATTGCAATGAGCTGTGTATACTTTCCACACCCCCAATATTAACCTGTGATCATAGGAGGATGAGTCTGGGGGAGTGAGAAGGGTATGACAAGGGAGAAGATTAAGAGAGAGAATCAGAAAAGAAAACCGTCTCCTAATCTTGAAGCCATCCCATACTCTACACCTTCCTGTCCCATCAAATCTGACCCACTAGATTACTTTCTTGTCTCACTTCTTACATGAATTCTCCAGAAAACATGCCTCCATACTCTATTCTCCATATTCATTTACTAATAGAAAAGTAGCCATTGCTGTGAGGTGTTATTGTTTTTTTTCTAACATCTGTTTTCTCTTTCAAGACTTTATTGTCTACCTCTTCCATGTATAAGCTCAGTGTACTATTCTACTGTTGCTCCAGGCTCAATAAAGTGTCTGAACAATCTCTGAACTCAAAACATTCCCTTTCTCCGTCTAGCTACTCCTACACAAACTTTTTCTGTCAATGTCTTTAAAATCATAAGCATCTCTCTCCCCCTCCTCCTTTTATTAACTGATGTCTTCCACATCCCATAATAAGAAAAAAACAACATTTTTTTTTTTATTGCCATGGCATCGCTGCTAGGGGAGGGAGAGAGAAGAACCTCTTAGGTCACATAGCACTCTTTCAGCCAATCATGGACCATGGGTGGTTGACCTCCCCCCACTGAGGATCTCTGTTGCTGCTCACACTGGGATCCTGAAAGCTAATTGGGTTAGAGGGGAGCTGATTAAACAGCCATGAGGTGCGAGACGCAAGAAAGAAACCTGCTGAGTTGCACTGTGGGTAAATGAGATTGGCATCCGCTGTCCTGCTGGACGGAAATATTGATTAAGTTAAAGAAACCCTTGCAGAAAACATATATCCAAATTATAGGAACATCCTGTTGTGCCAATGTGCCCTTTATAGAAGGGAACCCATTAAAAGAACACCCCGTATAAAGAAATAAATTTTGTTTCAAAATATTTTTTTCCCCAAAATAGGACGGCTTGATTAATTTAAGACCCAATTTAAAAGAATCTTTGCGTGCGCCCATTACTTGCACATAGCAGGAACAGCCATTTATTCATCCCACACATGCTGCCACTTTTAAATAAAGTCCGCAATCAGTGGAATATGGCATGAAATTGACAAAATGGTTGCCTCTGCTGTGTCTGGGTAATAGGGTTAACTTTGGTCGGAACAGGCAGAACTTTGAGCTTTCTCTGGGGCTGGAGTCAGATTAAAAAGCAGCAATTCAGAAATTGTATAGTCCAAGGGTCACATGGATTTAACTAGGCACTTATTGACGTAGTCTCTGGATTCACCTTTTAAAGTACTGCCTAACAAGTATTACATTACATTTAGATATACTGTTTTTGAAATATATTCCAGGGTATGCCAAGACTGTCATAAACCTTACTCATTATTTTATTCTCTAATGCAAGGCTGGACGAATTCCAGAAGCCAGGATGCCAATACGCCTAGAACATTTTAACTGGACCCTTAATTAAAGTCTCTGATATTGTGAGTGCAAGCATATATGCCCTGGCTGTTAAAAATGCCTGGTGGCTTATGCATTGGGCTTAATGGCTTATGCATGGTGCGCTAGATTGTAAAGCCCTTCTATAACTGTTTGTTAACATTTAATTTGTCCGTACCACGTACACAAAAAACGGAAGTCAAATACAAAAGGCACACCGGAGGTCCACAGTTATTAGGCTCTGTTCTGAATTTACTTGCCTACAGGACAATAAAGAACTTAAGACCTTTAAACTATATGCCAATCTTGTTTATATCAAATGCAATATTTTTTCACACTATTTATAGGCCTAATTGCTCAAAATACATGAGGGTCTATTTAAATATTTTTTTTTACACAAGAATAAATTAAATCCACTTAAAATGCATGAATCTTTGGGTGAAAGTTGTGATAATCTTGTTTAAAAGTGTTATAAATAGGTGAAAAAGAACTACAAGACTTCCCAAAACATTTGCACACGCTTAGCATCCTAGCTTTCTTTAATCCAGGTAATGGTGACCACTGGTAGGCCACTGGATAAAAAGTTAAAAAAATATACAGTTTGGACTTTGGGGCTACATTTGGAGCTGATTGGAGCTACATTCAGGCACTGAATAGCATTATATACCAATATCTTGGTCTTAAAATCCAATTTAAAGCATATCTAACCCCTTTCCCCACCTACACAAATAATATATTAATATTTTGAAGCTTACCGGTCATTAGATGGGGTGTCTGCATTCGTTTGTTAAAGCTTTTTCTTTTTTTTTACCTTGCAATCCTACAGATAACACATTTCCTATCCTAGAGTGTCTACACGTACTCAGCCCACTGTATCTATATAGCGAGCCATGGTTGCTACCTAATCTGGACCTTAAACATATCTTAACATGGCCATACACAGGCTGAATGGAAACATCTAACAGATTCTTCCATCCATGCTATATAGCTTTTGTATTGTGACAGCTGGCTTCACCAACTTTCAAAATACCCGAACAGCAGCTACATTTAAATGTCGCCAGATGCTGTTCCCAACTGTTTCCTTAAATTTTTCAATTAAGGGATGTCAGGCAGGAGGTGGCTGAGAGGGCTACCCGCTGAGTGAATTTCGTCTGATTCTTTGGGAACTGGCTGAAATGCCGTCCATGTATGGCCAACTTTACGCTCTTCATCTCCATTACATAGTGGTGGGAAGACTAGTGGCTAACAAAAAGAAGATAAAATTATTTATGCTTTTAGTTTAGTTCATAGGAAGTGACCAGAACATTACATTTTTAGTAAAATCAACTAGTATTTTCTGTACTTTCCAAAAAATGTTCTTAGCCTGAAAAATGCAAATGAATACAGTCACCATATCTAAGGACTGGTGAGTTACAGTATATTATATTTTGATTCTTGACTTTAGACATTCTTTAAGGTTCACATAGACACTAGAAGACACTTTCCAACTACCATTAGGAACTTGAGTCTGCCAGGGGGTTACTAAACATGAATAAACACTTTGACTGACTTTCCATTCAGTCTATGCAAAGAGGAACAGATTGATATGCATTTAGATAAGGTTTTCTAACCTGCCTGATAACTGTTTCCTTAAAAAGACTTTCCATGAGGTATGTACAAGTACCCCACAAACATGAGTTTGTAACCCATTCTAACCATGTCTATGGGTACCTTCAAATTAAGTTTTTCAACCTCCATTTGCATTTCCGAGAAGCCTTGTTTATTTCCGATGTTGTTGGATTAAGCTCAACTCTGGTGTCCTTTTCGGGTAAGAATCTAATGTATTTAGAAAACCAAGCCAAGCGTGAACATTTAGAAACAAAGCCCAGAAGCTTCCTTAAAGAAACAATCCAAAAAAGAAAGCAAAAATCTATATTAGATGGAAAATGCTTGCACAAGCAATTATATTTAAGCCACTCAGTAAGTGTTTAAGCATTTCCCATATATAAGAACTATAACCTTAAAAAATCTGCTAAACACTATATTGATCCCCTGACATAACAGCTCTGCAATTTCCAGAAGAAAAAATAACAAACAACCCTATGTGAGAAAAACAACTTTAGGGGTCCACATACTCCTATCTGTTTGGGGCCACGCCTCCACCTCAGCATGTCATAGCTGCTAATGATGAAGGCGGGTGAAGACACAGCATGGCTCCACAGACTCCCAATGATCTTAAGACACAACATGCACAAGCAAATCATTCTGACAATTTAAACATTGGAAGCCCTTCTAACATCTGAAAACGAGACAAATTGTAGGTTATTACACACGCTCTAAAGGGTTTTGTTTAGACTGGAGTTATACTTTAATTAGATCATTCACTTTCTTCCCATCGTTAATATAAAACTCAACCTCTAAAGCTCCTTACCAGAGACACTGGCTACTTTGATTTTGTACAGCACTTTAAGGCTGTTAGTAAAATGTATACCTTTATGACAAAGCTAAAAGCTCCTTTTCTTTTTTTTCTTGCTGGCTGGTTCTAAAATCCTAATGCAATCTTCATTATCTCCTGCCCAGACTTCTGTAACAGCCTATCCTCGGCCTAGCTTTAAAATTTCTAAAATTGCATCTAAAAGGATGGCCTCTGCCCCGCTGATCATTCTGTGCTTCTTCCTACTTAGAAAACATTTACATTCTTCTCCCAAGAAAAGACTGGAGACTCTGCACATTTTCAGCAGACATCAAGACATCATGTCTGCATCACCCTTTTTTTGCTATGAATGTCCCCACCAGCCGGGACAGAAGGCTACACAATTTCTTTGGTTTAAGGGTAATCCAACAAAAAACGATGTTTCAGTTCAGGTGCTGCTGAAATGCATCACTTAATGGACTCTTATATTTCTAGAACACTAACAGCAAAATGTATTAACCAACGTTCTCCACCTCATCCACCAACTGCAGCCATTACAAAGTTCTCTCACTCATTCTTTTGTGAGGAGTGAGAAGGGCATCAGAGGGAATGAAACTCCAACTTGGGTAGTACTGGGAATGTTAGTAGAAAATACTTCTACTGGAGGCCATGAGAAATATCAGAAACCAGGGGGTGATCATACCCACCAGCTTCTCCTTTAAACTGAAAATGTCATAAACCTAGAGATATGCAGCTAACTGAAAGCAGACCTAAACTTTGAAGTTCTACATTAATTGCTCAAGCAGTATGAGTTAGGAAGGCTAGAAGTGTAAAACTGAACAAATCCCTTGTAAACAGCAGGCCGTGCACCCTTCAGATTTTAGACCACAGGAGTGCAGTGGGCTATTGATGTCATCATTGGGTCAAATCATTTTCACATGCCCCTAAAGCCTATCTGTGGACTCCACTATACTAGTTAGGTTCACTTAACTTTACTTGTTAGACTTCCTTGAGGGGATGTAGTTCATTCTTAAAGGAATTTTCCCCCCTATTTCCTACCCTAATACCCTATTTCATTTACCCTTGTCACCTCACTCCCCTTGCCTTATTTTTTATATTTTGTCATGATGAATTAGGTACATCTAGGGCAAAAGTGTTGTGTTGGGAATAACTGAAAATCTTGCTGACAAAGAGGGTGAGTGAAGGAGTACAACCATTCTCCATTAATACATAAGGGTTTCTGAAGCAGCTTTATTCAGTTTTATTTATTTAAATCATACAATTAAAGTGTGTATAAACCCAAGAACTACATTTTGAATATTGCAGCTAATTAGTCCTTAGATGTGGTGCCTGCATTCATTTTTTTTAGGCATTTTCCCCTTTTTTTCAGCTGGTGACCCTGCAACACATTTCCTCTCTTAGGATGACAATGCTCACTGTAATGTATCTATAGAGGAGCAGGGTTGTCAGCCTAAGACAGGAAGTGTGTTGGGACTGTGGAACACAGCTTCCTCTCCAAATCGCATGGGGGGGGGGGGGCTTGGGCTTTCGATAGTGCATAAAGTTGAACTTGAAAGGGCTGATAACACTGTTGGAGATATGACAACAGAGTCTACAAGAGAGCACTGGATTCCTGGAGCGATCAATGGATATTGTTTTACACAAGGCAATTAAGAGAAGTTCATTGTAAGGGTTTACATACACTTTAACGGTGTCTATATGTGTGAATATTGTAGGCAAGGTATCCCAGTAATCAGTGTAAACAAAAAAGATGAGAAAGGAAGTCACCGGAACCTCTGCCTTCTAATGTGTTTCACTTTGGCAATGCACGTATTCATAGAGTCAACTCTACAATAAGCGCATTGTTTGAGCGAAATGCGCTAGGGTGGAGGTTCAGGTATTTTGCCACTGCATCCTATGCATTAATAAACTTGTAACACTGTCTTTTAATTCAGCTTCTTTCTCCTCTTTTTAGTTTATTCTTTAAGCATACAATGGACTGCTGGGCGAGCCAGAACCTGTAGTTGGGAATGAATGGGCAGATGATCAGTATCAGAGTGTCTGGTTAATTTTTTACACAAGTCACCATTATTTAATGCATGTATGACTTTTTCACTTAGTGTTTGCTTGGATATCTTGCAATCAGAATGGAAGACATGATCACTCCAGAGCCACACAAGCTCATATATGGGGCTCTTGTATGATCTTATTCATTGTCTCCATTGACACCTGAATCTGTCAAAGCTAGATAATTTGATATCTAAATCTACTGCACATTGCGCCACTCAAAGCCAGTGACAATTGTTGAACAACCCAACCGTCTTGTGCATAGACAGCTTAAGTTAAAATGAATCAGCTTAATACGTGGTTTAAGTACATATATGCAAACTGATTTACCTGCCAAAAGGTTTCTAATTATGTTCAGCCATTCTTTTGATTTCTATATATCTGCCATCCAGGAGACCACCCTACTTCCAGATTCAGCTTTGGAGCTTAATGTATCCCCACACTGTTTCCAGCCTCATCAAAGAACTATGAATCAAGGTCACCATACTGCTGATTCATTGTTCAATGAGCAGACGGGTGACACAAAAAGCTGTAAAGATGAACCAGGAAATTGTAGTGTCATCTACATCACTATTATGGGAGGGTGCCACGAGACTCATTGAACTGCATTGAAAATACTTTGACAGATCAGGCAAAATTATGTATTTCTACTTAAAGAGGAACTGCAGTCTGCTCACATAATTTGTATTAAAAACATCTGTGCCATTCTGAAGCTTCCCTCCAACCACTTTGCATATTATTTTATATATACTGTGATTCTGTACTTGACAAATATGTGCTGTAGCAATTTCCCTCCACTAAGTCTGGTTGGATCCATTTTAACTGTGGGCAGCTGAAGCTGCTGCCTCTTCACTTCCTGGATTTACACAGACACACAGAGGCACACCTCCAGCTCTGCAGCCCTGCAGCTCTCATTGGCCCCCTTATGGCTCATCCCCCCTCCCTTCCTAGCAAACTCCCACAAGAGTGAAAGAGAGAGAGCTGTGGATGATGTCATAAGCCTAGGCTTCTTACCAGACAAGAAACAGGAAGTGGGCTGTATAAAGAATTTACTGGCAGAAAAAAAAAATGTTCTACTTTCCAAAGTTAAAACAACAAAAGCAGAAGATTTAATAGATGGAAAGTTGAAAAAATGACTGAAGTTCCGCTTTAAGTACATCTCACAACTCTTTTTAGCCATACCTCTTTATAAACCTTTGGAAGTTATGGATACAAACTGTAGGGGTGGTGATGGAAGGTCTCAGCTGATTTTTTTTTCACAGATTTAAAATTTTTGCATCACTTACTTGTTGCTGTGGGAAATTGACCTTTTTCACTAATTCACTATAATAAAGTTCCACTTTTAAATGTTACAATTCTGATTAACAGGGCCTGATTAAAATGTCTCAACTCTACCTCAGTAATCCTAAACACCTGGGACTGACCTGTACCCTATAGTAACTATATCTCACTATAACCCTGTATAGCTTCGGCATAAACAAAAATGCTTGGCCCACCCATTCATTTATGTTTATACTAGAATCAATGGTCATATCTTGCCGCATTCCTTGCCATCACCTAAGCCTATGTTGGTATACAACTGATGTACTGCAACTGTCTGTAAATGTGCCTCACTATAACTCTCGGTAAGTGTACTGTAACTCTTCAAATCTCTTCCTCGCTATGTAACTCTCTGTAACTTCACTGTACCTCATTAAATCTTTAGCTCAATCCCTGTGTTACCATATTATAACTCTCTAAATTTTTGTCTCACTATTTGCCTTTCTGTACCTATGGCTCTGGGTCACTATGTAATTCTTTGATACCATACTATATCAGATCTTATCTCACTATATAACTCTATATAACAATTCTGAATGTATGGCTTACTATGCAATTCTTTGATTTATGCTGTAGTGGACTGGCTCAATATGTAATTCTCTGATAGTTTATTGAAGAATATCTATAGCTCACTATATAACCCTATATAACAATAATGGCCTTCTGAATCTGTGGCTCACTATGTCACTCTCTGTAACTGTACTGTAGTGGATCTATGGCTCAATATGTAATTCTCTGATACTATCATATTTATCTAAAAAATGTTGCTTACTATGTAACCATGTTACTATATTTCTATGGCTGATTTTGTAACCCTCTGTAAATTAAACAATACTGTAATTCTGAATCTGTGGTTTATTACATAACTCTCTGTAACTATATCGTAGCTCCAAATCTATGTAACTATACATCTGTGGCTAACAAACACAAACAAATATTTGGCTTGTCATATAACTATCTGCAACAATACTGTCATTCTGAGTCTATAGTTAAATATATAACTTTCTGTAAATATAATTTAGCTGATCTATATCAAACTCTTAATAGCTATAATGTATTTCTGAATCTTCAGCTTACTGAGTGACTTTGGGGTTAGGCAAATAGACTTTTCACTTTCCAATGAAAGTTGCAGTTTTCAAAAAGTGCAAGTGGTTGGTTATTCTTTGCAAAAGTGAAATTTCAGCACACTCACTAAGCTCTGGTGAAAATTATGTTGCAACGTGCAACTTCCCTTGCAAAGTGAATAGCCTATTTGCCTTTAGTAAATCAACCCCATTAAACCCATGGTTCACCATAGAAATCTGTTACTCTACCCTCTGCAGTATCTCTTCACTATATTCTCTGTAGCTATACCTCACACTTTTTCACATTCTTTTTTTTATATAAAAATTACCTCCCATAACTGTGTAATCCTATTCATTACAACACTGTCCTAAATTGTGCCTTGTATGCCTGCATTTTCAATTTAAAGCAGGGTTCTACTCACAACTTTGCTGGTTGTGGGTGGGAAGGTTCTGATCTCCTGCCAAATCTTTACTGCTTACAGATTGAGGATTCTCTAGAACATACTGCTATGTAAACTGCCAGCTTGTAGATTGTCTAGAAATACTTGCAAAGTTCCATTTGGCTGGTAATAGAAGAAAGGGGCTCTCAGCTGAGCTGACATTGCTGAGTCTGAGCAGAGATCCTCAAATGAGGCCATGGAGAGGTGTGAAGACCAAGCAGGGGTTCAGATTCTTCCTCAAGTTCAAACCATTTGAATATGTTTCTTCTTTAACACTGTTCTAGGATCCCTAAAGACAACATACTATATATGCTAGCAAATATATTGCTAATTCTAAACTATCTTCCTTTGGTCTCTAAATTGTGCAACATCAAAGATACAAGTCCACCCATGTTATAAGAACAAGCCCCTTTAAAAGAAAACTTACAGCTCCAACATGTCCCTTCTGATAAGCAATCTTCCCGTTATAAGAACACCCCATCAATATATAAGTTTTAAGGGACAGTTGTTGTTTCTGCAGGCAGCCTATTAAGCACATTTTGGGAAAATACTGTGCTTCCATTTTAAAATAATGATTTAATCCATTGCTTTATGCAAATGGACTGGTATCAATAGAAATGTACAAGCAAACTGAAATACTGAAATACAACATGCCTTTTCCTCATACATGACATTACAAACCTAACACACGCTTCATAGTCTAGGGCAGAAGATGTCAAAGCAGTCATCAAACTCACCCAGTAATGAATGTTCTACAGATCTCCTCCAAGGAGAATCCATGATGAATGTGCCTACCAGGACAGCCAGTGGTTAACCCACCACTTTTCTTAAAATTCAGAAAACCTGGACTGTTGGAGAAGCTTGAGGCCAGGTGTCAAGAAAATCTGCACTAGGGTCTTCCATAGATAAAGGGAGCAGGCTAGACAACATATGGGTTTATAGATATCAGATGCCACTCCTACCTACCCTTTCTTTAAATACCTAAGAAACCATTTGTCTAACCTCAGAGAACATCAGAACTAATTTAAGGTCAATAAAGACCAAACAAGGAATAAAGGTGAAGGGAATTTGTTGATAGCCTCAATTTGACCACATAGGATGAAATTAAGGTATATCACTGTTTATAGCTTTTTTTTTATAACTTTTTTGATCTGATCACACTAAGAGAAAACCAAGGTACTTTATGCCTACACAATAAAGAAAAAAACAGAAAACATTGTTTCCTATTTTAGTGACCTCACCATGAAAAAAAAAAAATCAAGGTCCTTTATAGCTGAAGTTCATTGTACCCACTCTAGCAGGAACCCAAGGAATTTTGCTGCACAGACATCTTTGCATTGATTAGCCAATTGGCACATTGTGACAGAGTGCAATTTTTGAAAGGGGTGTCCTTGTAACCGGAGTTCCCTTACAATAACGGGATCAGCCTGGCTGTAAGATGTTTCTATCAGGGTGTTCTTGTAACAGGTTTTAAATCAGTTAAACAGCTTACACAGCAACGCAGAAAGAAAGGTTAATTTCAGACACCTGTAGGGAGAAGAGTGAAGTCAAAGATAGTGCGTGTTGTACGGTGGTGTGGAATCCGCCTGCTCACAAAGGAAGCCGTTAGACGTGACAAAAGCCTACAATGTAAAGACAGTTTTGTCACCAATTCATGAAATGTTGGGTGGAGACTGGTGGAGTCTGTCCCTCCCTTAATACAGTGAAACAAGCAGAAGGGAATGTAAGAAATACCTATATGAGAGGTAGATGCTTCTATGGAATCAAATGGGAATTATAGGAAGGAAAGCACTAAACAACTAGACTAAAAGGGTCTAATCAGGCAGCCAGATCTGCAGAGATAGGCTATATGAAAACAGTTAATTAGAAGGGGAATCTACATGGAGATAAAGGGGAAATTACAGGGATGGGAGAGGTCATATGAAGTGAAAGGATGAGTTACAGGTAGGAGTCATATGGAAAAAGGAGTGAGTTTGAGACAGAGGGGTTTATGGAGTGATAGGTTGTGCTACAAGTAAAAGTTGTAAGGGTATTTAGGAGGAAATACAGACAAGGAAGTTACAGGGAGTAATAGGGGTAACTACAGACACAAAGGAGTAATAAAGAGAGTCAAAGGTTGAGGATTTATGAGGGGGAAGTAAGGTGTGCTATAGGGAAAAGTTATACAGGTTAGGAAGAGGAGGAGATACGGAGACACAGAGGTAACCACAGGGAGTAATAGGAGGATATCCAGACACAAAGGATTTATGGAGAAATAAAGGAAGTCATAGATAGTGGGGTTATAGGGGATATACGGTGTGATAAGGTGTGATACAGGGAAATGTTATACAGGTTAGCAATAGGAGGAGATATGGAGAAAAAGAAAGATCTAAAGACAGAATGGTTTTATAGATTAATAAAAAGGGAGTCATAGATTGAGGGGTAGTAAGGTGTGCTACAGGGAAAAGCTATACAGGTTAGGAATAGGAGGAGATATGGCGAAATAGAAGGATCTAAAAACAGAAAGGTTTTCTAGAGTAATAAAGGGAGTCGCAGATTGAGGGGTTATGAGGGGTAGTATGGCCTGCTATAGGGGAAAGGCATATAGGTTAGGAATAGGAGGAGATATGGAGAAATAGAAGGATCTGAAGACAGAAAGGTTTTATAGAGCAATAAAAAGGGCATCATAGATATAGGGGTTATGAGGGGTAGTAAAGTGTGCTACAGGCAAAAGTTACACAGGTTAGGAATTAGAGAAGGTATGGAGAAATAGAAGGATCTAAAGACAGAAAGGTTTTATAGAGTAATAAATGGAGTCATGGACCCAGGGGTTATGGGGGTAGTAAGGTGTGCTTTAGGGAAAAGGTAAAACATTTAGGAAAAGGGGGAGATATTGTGAAATAGGAGAATCTAAAGACAGCAAAGTTTGATGAAGTAATAAAGGGAGTCATAGATAGAGGGGTTATGAAGGGCAGTAAGGTACGCTATTGGGAAATGTTATACATGTTAGGAATAGGAGGAGATAACAGGAAAATAGGAGGATCTACAGACAGAAGCATATTATAAAGTAATAAAGGAAGTCACAGGTAGAGGTTTTATGAAAGGTAGTAAGGCTTACTATTGGGAGAAATAATACAGGTTAGGAATAAGAGGATATACAGAGAAATAAGAGGATCTACAGGCAGAAAGGTTTTATGGAGTCATCAAAGGAGTTATAGGCAAAGAGATCAAATGAAGTAGTGTGGAAAATCTATAGTCATAGTCATAGGAGGAAATAAAAAAACAGAGGAGGTTTTGGGACATAATAGGAGGCTCTATAGACAGAAACTTTTATATGGACTAACAGAAAGTGTTAGAGACAGGTTATAAGAAGTAGTGGGAGGGGTTGCAGCAAAATTAATAAAAGAAGTTAGAGGAAAGAGTTATCTAGTTTCATATGAAGATTATATCAGGTCTTTATATGAAGTCACAGGAGGAAATTTAGGATTAATAGCATGAAAAGGAAAGTGATATGAGAGAAAAATTAGGAGAGCGGAGTCCGTATGGATTTACACGAAGGGCTTTAGCTACAGGTCATATAGAGTAAAAGGAGGAGGAAGGATATTTATAGATATATATATACGACACAGTATGAAGCGTTATTGAACAGAGGCAAGGGTCTCAAGAAGTTATAGGTAAGGGTCTTCATGAATTAACAAAAGAAGAGGATATATGGAGTCACAGTAGGTGTGGATGGAGGTGTGCAGTGAAAAATGAAGGGTCTTACTACTTTAAATAACACAAAATTCTAGGATAGGTATATGGAATGTCAGGGTGACATAGAGGTTATACCAAGAGAACTCATGAGGTAGAGAATCAATATTAGGCTCTATATAAAAAGATTATATGCAGCAATGAGAGAAAATTTCATGTCTTAATAGTTCCACCCACAGAGAAAGCTCCCGCCGTCCGTTTTTATATATCAATACACAGGTCTGGGCACAGGCGGAAGGAGAGACCAGATTAATGGCGTTAGTAATCAGAGTGCGGCACAGAGCAGACAGATGAGAGGTTAATCATCTCCACAGGGTGCTGTGTGTTATCAGCGAACACCACCAACCTCCCCCTTCCCCAGAATCCTGTTCTCAAATCCTCCGTGAGCAGCTAGACCATCTGAAAATGCACTATGGCCAAATATTATCTACATTTGTATCTGTCATATTTCCCATATGAGATTTGTGGATATTTAATAACACGGCACAAACAGCAGTGAAAATCCTATAGCCGCCACACAGAAACCAGCTTTCACCAGTCCGCTCATTCTAAACCATACGAAACCTTGTTTCTGACTGGTTTGGCTGTAGCTACAGAATGTTGCTGCTTCTGTTACGGCTTCATGTATAAACAGAATTGGGAAGCGTCCCTGTTGCCCATAGCCACCACTTGAGCTGTACATTTTATAATGCACAAAGGGAAAGTGGAAATCTCATTTGTTACTATGAGCAGCACGCTTTTGTTTTATACATGAGGCAACGTGGGCTTGATTTATGAAAATGGAAGCCAAGGGAATGTATGTACAGGTCTCTGTCATCTATTTCAGTAAATCAGGTTCCACTTTGGATTTTGAAATTTACACTGTGAAAGTGGAGTCTGATTGGTCGCAATGAGCAAGGGCCCGGCCTTATTAAAAAAGCCTGTTTGTGTATAAATCAACAGGCGTGCACGTTACCACACAGCTGCATATTTTGCCTCCATCTTCGTGCCACTTTATCATAGAGACAGCATGTACATTTACATAAGGTGTTGCTGCTGCTGTGATGCCCTTAGGCCTTTCCCTGACAGAAGCAGATGTTGTGAGGGTAAGGGAGTTCCCTTCCTTAAAAAAAAATAGGGTGAGGAGGGAGAACAGATAAAAAGAACAAAATAAATAAATATATATAAATAAATTAAGTAGGAGAGTGACACAACGAGTGGGAAAGAGAAAGAGCGAGACTGAGCAGAGGGACGAGAGTGAGAAAGTAGGGGAAAAGCTGATGGGAATAATTGAGGTAGGCCAGGTTTCTGAGGGTTGCTATGGAAACATGACAGGATAAGAGGAGGGCAGTGAGGAATGAAGGTTGGCTGGAGGTTGCAGAGTATTGCACTTTTTATCTTATTGAATCCTGCTAACTGTAGCTGAGCTGTTTAAAATATGAAGCAGATTATCGCTTCACTGACTCTTTCTCTGCCAGAGACCTAATGCTTCCTTGAGAGGGCTGACTGGTCATCTCTGACCCTGAGAAAAAAATAAAAAATAAAAATAGCTGCACCTTTGCCATTTATTTCACGAACCTACAATAATAGTTACTGTTATAGTTACTGATAATCTCCCTGGTGAACCTCATTGCTGAATACAGTGGCCTAGGATATACATGTAAGGGACTTTCACGTATCACTTAATCTTACAGTGCTTAAAAAAATAAAGCAATAAAATAATAGCTGATCTCCCATGATGCACCTTCTAACCTTCCTTTTAACAAAACTTTAATCCTACCATACAGGCCTAACCCTTTACACTGCTAAATCCTTCCTCTTTCCATGTTATGGAGTCTTTCAGGATTTTTTTCTTTTTTGTTCACTGTTTCACATAAAACTCCAGCTCTTGTAATCCTTAAAAAGCGAAAGGGATTAGAGGGTAATAGGGTCAGCGAGGGGGAACAGAGGAGGAGGGGAGGTGGAGAGAGAAGGAAAAGTTAGGATTCTGACATTAATTATGGGCGGAATTAACGAGTCACCGTGAGGGTAACAGGAAGGGACTAATGAAAATTACCTTTTTGCTCCACTTCTATTCACGCATCAGAAAAGAAAGAGAGAGAAAAATATCAAATGAAAAAGAAGATAGGAAAAAGGAGAGAAAGATATTCATGAGTGTCATTACCAAATCTTCCCTCCCCTCCACTTTAAGGTATTACGAATTCTTCCCCTCCCTCCACCCCACATCCCCCACCACACAAGACAAGCCCAATTCCATATCCCCATTGTGTGATGTAGGGGAGGGGGAGGGAATCGTGGCTTCCAGTGGAAGGTCCTGTAAAGAGAGAGAAGTGTGCAGAGAGGAATGGAATTGGGTTTGGGGAACAGGGGGTGCACATGATATAAGAGAGTTTATGAAAGAGAGAGAAGGAGCAAGTGATGGTGACCAAGATGGGTACGTTATTGTGAATCGAACAAGAAGGTTTACACGAGATGAAATCCATGACTGAATGTGAAGAATGAAATTTGGATCTTATTGCAAGACCTTGTAAAGACACAATGTTGAGGTGGGTATTATACAGCACTAGCCAAGCACAAGTAAAGAACGGTAAAAGCAGTATGGAGGTAATATTGTGTGCACAGTCGGAACAGTGCAACAATTCATATGGGGCATGGGTAAATGGGTTATCATGTGGGATCAGTGACTTTTAAAACTTTAAATGCAGGAATGTGAGGCCAGCATAAGCAGAGCAAATGTATGTTAGGTATACAATGACTGTAAATGACAAAATAGGGAGATACGCATCGAAGGGAAAGACTATCAGGTGGAAGGGAATGGTAGTGAATATAGAGGGAGTAAAGAAAAGAGACATGACAGTAGATAACAAAGGAGACATCAGTGAATGTAAAGTGGTGTGGAAAAGAAATGAGAAATAATGGTGGTGAACACAATTGGGGTGGAAGGGAGAGGAGAAGGGATGGTGATCAATGTAAGTAAAGTGGAAGGAAACAAAATGGTGGTGAGTGGAAAGAGAGAGCAAAAGGGAAAGGAGAAGAGATGGTTATAAATACTAATGGAGTGGAAAGGAAAGCAGAAGGGATGGTGGTGAAGAGTGATGGTCTGGGAGAGAAAAAAGAAGGGATGGTGGTGAATGGAGATGGAACATAAGGGTGAAAAGGGAGGAGGATCATGTAAAACAGAAAGGAGAGAACAAGAGATGGTGTTGATTAGAGATAGATTGGAAGGAAAAGGAAAATGAATTTCGGTGAATGTAGATGGAGCAGAAGTGAAGGCATGGTGGTAAATGGAGAAGAAGGGAAAGAATAAAAAGAAAGTAAGGTGTTGAACAGTGAGAAAGTGTTAAGTAAAGTAGAATGGAAGGTGGTAATTGGAGAGGGAGTAGAAGAAAAGGGAGATTTTTCAGAAGTGAACAGAGTGGGAGTAGAACAAAAGAAGAACGCATCATGGTGAACGGAATTGGAGGGGAGGAGAAATGAGGAGGTATGATGGTGACTGGTAAATAGAGATTGATCATAAAAGAAAGAAGTTTGTGTGTGGTGGTGAATGTAAAGGAAATGAAAAGTAAAGGAGAAGAGATAGTGGTGAATGGAGACCTAGTGAAATGAAAATATGTGGTGGTGAATTGAGAAGAAGTGAAAGTTAAATGAGAAGGTATTGGGAAGACTGTAAATGATGTACAAAGAAAGGGGGAAGGGATGGTGGTGAATGGAGATAAAAGGGAAGGGAAAGGAGAAGGGATGTGGTGAATGGAGATGGAGTGAAGAGGAAGTGAATAAGAAAGGGTATAGGATGGTGGTAAGTGAGACGCAGAGAAGGGAAAAGTTATGGGGATGAAGATAGGAGATAGAGTGGATGGTGAAGAAGTGGAAAGGAAAGTATAAGGGATGGTGGTGAAACAAGAAGGCAAGAAATGGAAATGAGAAGAAATGGTAGTGAATGTAGAGGTATTAAAAGTAAAAGGAAAAAAAATGTTGGTGAACAGAGAAGGAATGGAATGAAACATAAAAGAATGGTAATGAACTTAGATAATGTGGAGGGTAATGAATAAGGACTAGAAAGCAGGGGAATGAATAAGGACTAGAAAGCAGAGGATAGAAAGTGTAAGTGAAAGAAATAAGTTTAGTTGGACACTAAAGGGTAAGGGATATGGAAAAGAAGGCGGATGGTAAAGGAATTTAAAGTGTGAAAGTGAAAGGAAGCAAGAGAAATCAGAGCAAATGGAAAACAGACCTATAAATGGTGTAAAATTGAAGGGAGGATTGAGAAAAGGACAAAGAGGATAGTAGAGAGAGAGGGGATTGAAAGGAAGAAAGAGGGTACTTGAGAAGTGAAAGGATAAGCAGAGAAAAGGGAATAGAATGAAGATGAAAGGGGAAGGAGAGAAAAGGGATGGAAACGTATGGGATGGAATAGAAAGCAGTGGGAGTGGACAAGTGGTTATCATAAGGCTAAATGGGAAGGAGTAGAGGGGTTTCTAAAATGCAAAGGTAGGAAAATCAGTCCTTAGATTCCTGGGCTCTGTAAATGAAAAAAAAGGGAAGATGGAGAAGAGGACATTAGTGGTAAGGGGATGAAGAATGGGGAAAGGTGAATATGACCGTGCAAGATTTAGGAAGAGATACACTCAAGGAATCTGCAATGTAAAAGTTAATATTGATATTTATAGACAAGCAAACACAGGCAGTGAATGTCAAATAGGTAGAGATTTAGCAAAAGGTGCTAAGGTTTAGCAGTCCTTATCTCACACCCATAGAAATAGGAATTATGGAGTGCTAAACCGTGCCACCATCTGATAACTCCAGGGCAGAGGAATATATTGAGAGATGAAGACAAGCAAAGAGAGAGAGAGAAAGGCAAAGCAAAAATCTTACTTAGAAAAAAACTGACATATGTCATTCTGATTAAAAGATGAAAGCGTATATAATGTATATTATAAGAGATATACAGCAAAAGATAGAGGCAACTGAAGCGACAGAAAGAGACTGCAAAGACCGAGAGACAGGTAAAGGGAGAAATAGACAGAGCACGACAGCCTTGGCAGAACATCCTGGGGATAGAAGTATTATATTAATGAGCTGAACCTGGAAGGGAAATCAGAGGGTTAAACCATTAAATTCACAAAGTTCACCTGGTCTCTCCACAAGGCTCCACTAAAATGGAGAAAATAGCCCTGTGCCAAAATGCAAGGCCTGCAGAGCACTGTGGAGACCTGTCAGTCTATCAACATACTAAAACATGTTCAGAGCAATATATGGGTGCAAATCAATATGATATGTGTGCCTTCTAAGCAGAACTACAAGTTATGTGTCTATGGGGGTTGATTTACTAAAACTGGAGAGTGCAAAATCTGGTGCAGCTCTGCACAGACACCAATCAGCTTCCAGGTTTTAATGTCAAAGCTTAATTGAACAAGTTGAAGTTAGAAGATAATTGGCTACTATGCACAGCTGCACCAGATTTTGCACTCTCCAGTTTTAGTAAATCAACCCCTATAAGTGACTGAGTACCTATTAAATGCATGTAAATATTCACCTCATGTGTCTGGTTGTGTGTGCAGTGCATTGCAATACGTTGCTTTGGCAGGGTATTTATACATCAGTAAACATGCCATGGAAACTACTCAAGAAGCCATTACAGGAAAGACTAATGCCATTGCAAATCAGGCTCAATATGGTCTTTGTAGGGGGACTTGTTACCTACAGTATGTACATACATTTGAGAATATGCCATATATTTTGACTTATTTAATACTCTGTGAAGTCTTGAATTAGAACTCACCAGACAAGAGGACCCTTGGTGTAGGTGGTGAGCTTACATAAATTACAAATAATTACCTAATGATTCTGGAGTGTTGTAGTCTTTTCAGAAGTGTTTTAAAGAATATGTTTACGGTGCGTACCTGCCCTCCTGTTACATGGGTGACACTCAGCAGCTGTTCTAGAGTATCTTAATGCTTTTGTATATTTAACCAGTTATGTCCTAAAAATGTAAATCAAAGTACCTTAGGCATGCCCTATACGCCCTGATCCTTCTCCGCTGCTAATGCTGGTATACTGATAAAATCTGAGAGACCCGGTTGTCAGAATGCTTTGTATCTCAAGTGTGACTGCAGTGGCTCCCGTGTAAGATAATGCCAGCAAACAGTTTGCAGGTATCACTTATAAATACAGTACACTGTAACAATATTATAGTTACAATGTATTCACACAGAGTATTTAATATGCTGATCAAAGGGGTGTCCCTCAAAGTAACCTTACACTTAAAAAAAAAAAAGTGTATTTTTTTCCTATTAAACTCCCTTATTACCCTTAGCTATCCTTAAACAGCTCTAATGAACTCTACTTATCTTACGTATTTTCAAACGATTTCATTTTAACAATAATGTTTTTTTTTCTTTTATTGTGTTCCTTTGTGTTAATTGTAAGCACTGAATTAAAATAATCAGCAAAAAAACAAAACAAAACTTTGTTGTATGTGTACATAACTGCCCTGCTTTGTATCAAAAATTGATTTCAAGTGTCATTATATAATGACAGAATAAAAGGAGCAATTTTTAATTACAACAAGAATTTTTTTTTTTTTAATTATCACTGTTCAAACTGGAGAAAAGAATATATACATTTTCGTTTTGTCATGTGTTTTACATGTAGATTGTGTAGAAAATGTTTAAAAATTAGATTTTTTTTAATATTATTAAATATCTGCCCTGCTTTGTATCAGAAGCTTAATTTAAGTGTTATTATAAATAAGTAATGATAGAATAAAATTTGCAGATTTAATTACAGCAACAATTTTTTTTTTTTTGCTATCACTGATCAAAGTAGAGAAATGCATATTTTTTGGTTTGCTATGTACTTTTGCATGTAGATTGTGAAAATTAAAATAGTTAGAAAAATTGAAAGAATAAAAACTTTATTTTTTGTAAATAACTGGTCTGCTTTGTACCAGAAACTTGACATGACATAATAAATGTTTGCAATTTTTATTTACAGCAAGGCTTTTTAAAGCTGTCACTGTTCAAACTAGAAAAAAAAAACATATTTTTGTTTTGTTATGCCCTTTTACCCATAGGTTATATAGAAAATTAAATAACAATTGCAAAACAATCATTCCAAAAAAGCATTGTCTGGCCCCCCAAAAATATGTAAATTACTTACTACTTATTATTATGACAAAGCTACTGCTGAATTAGGAGGGCCCATAGTGGAAATGTAAAAATTCTGCTGGTACATAAAGGTATATAAAGGGTATATGGATGCGAGCGCTGCAGTGATTAACACGTTGCTGCTAGTAGGTAAAGGTTAACTGGCGGTGGTCTCGGTAGCCCATATAAAGCTTTACTTTTTGCATACAAAAGAGCAGTAAGCCAACCAATCAGTACTCATCTTTTACTGCTCTGATAGCTCTGAACAGAAGAACAGTGAATGCAGTTTTTTGTAAATCAGGCCGGGCTAAATCAGCCCTAAACTTTTTAATCCTGCTGCTATATTCTCTGTAATGCAAACAAAATAATTTAATAATTTTATAGGGTGCGTGAGACCTAATGCTAACGGCTCCCTTGTAATGGGTGCAGCAGGTCAGTAGACTTGGGAACTCCATCAGAATTCCTAAAATATTAAAGGCCGATCAGATCTGTACATTCCGGTGTGTTGTGTTAATGCATTTGTGTTCATTTGCATTGTGTTAAGGAAAGCATCACTACAAAATGAATGGGCTGTAAACACACACCAGAATGGACTGAAAATCAGGTACACACCGTTTATTCTAACACAGACCACAATACACAGTAGCACGGTAGTGCATTGTGGTGCACAGTAAAGTAGCTGAGTCAGAGGTGAAATGGGGTGCCATTGACAATGGATGGCATTATAAACTGCTTATGTACGTAATCTACATTGTGATGTTTGGCACGCGAGAAACAACACTACAACTAAACTTTTCCCAAGCCTGAGCTACCACTTTTAGCTTCAGTGGCCCTTTCCTAGTATACTGTGATAATCTCACCTACAAGACACAAAAACATGATCAGGTCACAGGGATGCTGTACCTGGACCGCTGAGCATCTCCTCCCATCCCCACACTGCACACAGCCTGGGCACAGGGCGCGCAGAGGAGTTTATTCTTCCCACACAGCACACAGCTGAGATCCGATTCTCTTACAGACACAGACGCAAACTGCATAGTATGTAGCTGGCTGCTATGTTGCAGTTCTGGTCTTTGAAATTCCCAGGTCGGAATGGAAGTGCAGCTGCAGTAGCCAACTACATGCTATGCAGAAATAAATAAAGTGGTGATCTTGCGCAGTAAGTTCCTGTTTTCTACTTGGATTATTTTATTCCAGTTTTCTACTAGTTTTTGATACTTTCTTTCACTTTATTTATTTCTGTTTAGTGTATCGTGAACCAGATTAGATTTTGCAGCTGGTTTTGATTCACTTTTAATTCACCTCTATCACTATTTAGATTGTTTGTGTTTTATTCTTGTTTTTTGGGCACACTATTCTTTTAGTAGCGCGAAAGCCACTTTCACTTATCCTTTTTACATGCTATGCAGATCGAGGCTGTGTCTGTAAGAGAATCCAATCTCAGCTGTGTGCTGTGTGAGAAGTTCTACTGTGTGTCTGCCAGCAGAAACCCTTGTCCTCTGCCCTGCTGGCAGTGACCTTTGTCCTCTGCCCTGCCAGCAGTGACCCCTGTCCTCTGCCCTGCCAGAAGTGATCCCTGTCCTCTGCCCTGCCAGAAGTGACCCCTGTCCTCTGCCCTGCCAGAAGTGACCCCTGTCCTCTGCCCTGCTGAGCCCTGCTTTCCACCCTGCTGATCCCTGCCCTCTGCTCTACTGAGCCCCTGTACACTGCCCCATTGACTCCTGTACACTACCCTGCTGACCTCCTATCCTCTGCCATGCTAACCTCCTGTATATTGCTCTGTTGACCCACTGTAAACTGCCCTTTTTCCCTCTATCCTCTGCCCTGCTGACCCCTGTACATTTCCCTACAAACTAATAGCTCCTACACACTGCTGACCTCCTGTCCTATGCCCCCCTGACAATTTTTACTTCATCCCCACATCATAAAGGCAAGATCCGTCCCAAGTGAAAACAAAAAGGATTATGCCTTTAGATATAGTTTAAGGACAAATACTTTCCTTTCTTAAAGACTGGTCCCTAACCCCCCCCCCCTTAAATTAGCCCCAACCATCTGGCTTCTGCTGGCAATAGCTTTTGCTTTTTGTGTTTTAATATTCCAGTGATACCCTTTTCCTCTTTGACTCTTCTCTGAGCTGGTGATCCTCAGTGATGACATCAGTGCCACTCTCTGTACCAGTACTATATGAATCATGGTCCTGTGGTGATGTCCCCGGAAAGAGCAGGGCCATAATGCACAGTATGTGCCACTGGTTGCCATTTGAATGCCATTGGTTTCCATTTAACATGGAGAATGAGGACATCTTGTAGCAAAGAATAGGTAATATGGGTGACAGTTCTGGATTGAAGAGGAACCCAGCTGCTTTTTTTTTTCTCCACTTTCTTGAGGATCTATTTAGAAAGTAGAAATTCAGCCTGGAGATTGGCTTTAAAGTAGAACTATAGGCAAAACTTTGTTTTCATTTTGGATAGAGTAAAGGAGGGTCATAACACCTGTCAGATTTTTTTCCCGCCATCTGTGTCCCATTGCGGACATTTCCATTCACTTTCTGTCCCATAGCCAAACAGGAAGTGAGAGGAAATCCCTGCAAACTAAGGAAATCCATTGGGGACCCCCAGGTCATGAAAACCAGTGTCCCCATTGGAAGATGTCCCCTCTATTACTTTTCTGGGGACAACCCAAAATTTGAGATTTCTTTTTACTTTCAATGATGATAAACAGGACACATGGAGAAGGTGAATCTCCCTAATGGGGGCACAGACAACAATAAAAACTTAATAGGTGTTCTAATCTCTCTCCACCCCATAACTTTACTTTAGTTATACAGCACTTTAAGTATCAGTGTCTTGGAACTGAAATCTACCTGACAACTGAGTGAAAGATATGAGCACATAGCGGGTGTCTGTACTTCATACAGGTTGATTTTATGTGTCATTTTGAACCAAAAGGGTTACCTAAAGAATGACTATATTTTATAGATGGAGGGGAAGCACTTAACACATATAATGCATTATACCCCATGCTGTCCAAAAATATTTATAGCTGCATCATGCCTTTCTCTAGGTTAGAGGTCATTTATCAAAACAGATAAGATTTTACAGTCTGCTTTCCCTGGTGTGTACTTTACTCATCCGCGATGATTGAAAGGGTGATGAGAAGTGGTGTGCAGACGATGACTCAAGAAATGAATGGGGACTAGTCAGGCATCAGACTTTATAAAATAGGTACTCCAAGATGGTGTTGTTTTGTCTCAGATGAAGCCAAATTGTCACATTCATCTGGCCCTCAAAGAAAAAATTTAATAAGATTATGACCAAAACCATTTTAAAGTTTTTAAACTTTCCGAGGGCCCATGTTGGAAGGCATTTTTCATTTCTGAACTGCTTCTCCACCCATACAAGTCAATGGGAATGCTAAAACAGCTTGAAGCAGGTAGATACAGCTCAGATAGAGATCACATGCTGTCAGAAGAAGGTCAACTGCACCTGTCAATGAACTCAGTAAATAATCTCAGAGGCATCTCAAATGCAACCTGTTTTCTCTCAATGATACCATTGCTTGCTTTGTTTTGCCATTAAGCAGTTTGGAAAATGCTTTGTTAAATCTTTTATCAGCTTTTTATTATGTTACTTGAGATAATCAAACAAAAAGTTACGTTATGTTTATAAATATTTAAAAAATAGTTATAAACTATATTTGAAGCACCAAGCTGCTGTAATATTTTTTCCAATTAAAGCTGAACTTCAGGCAGGAAAAACAGCAATTAATGAAGTTACATATTCATTAAAAATTCTTCACTGTGTTTTTGAATGCAGCTAGTTTAATTCTCTGAATGTTTCTCATCATCCTCCCTTAGCCCCCTATCACATTTGAACATAGCGTAAGTAGGCAATTTGAGACGTTTTTTTATGTGTATTTTCGCATATGTTTTGCATGTGAAGTGCCATACAGGAGGTTATTTGGGGCAGGATTGGATGTTTTGGCTCATAGACTTTTACTATGGGAGCGATTAAAAAAACATGCATAATATGCATTTTTACACATTTATTTTCTGACACTCTTATTAAAGAAAAAAACATACCATTCTGCTTCAAAAGCAGCTCATGTACCTTTTCAAGCTTCAGGCATTGAGCTACAGGCACATAAATGCTCAAATGTGAACAGGGAAAATAAAAAAAAAAATAGGATTTGGCTTGTTGAGCATTTTGGAGCTTCATGCTACAAAAATGCTCAGGTATCAATGGGGGCTTATTCAGACTGTGAATGAAAGCACCTCCATAAGCAAATTGGGCTTTGCTGTGTGAGTGTATGCTGATGGTGAAGATATACTGACAGGACGAGAGAGCAAAGTGATGACCTTATCTGTGTGCTACTGATGCTTCTATGACCAGTAGAAAGCTCGGTGTATGTGTTCTGCACCAGAGTTCTTGACCAAGGTGTGCTTCTTCTAATTTAGAGACTGAAACTCTGGTAGCATTGTCTGGCAGTATGCTTTGATTGTAAGAGTCAAGAGTGGCTTCACAGAATTAAAACCTTTTGGCAAATAAAACATGTTTAATAGCTATCTTTATAACTGTTTTCCCAGGATTCCTCTTCAGGTATCTACATCCCTCAACAGAACTAGCAAAGCCACATATGAAGTCATCTTCTTCTATAAAGCACTGTTCCAACTGAGCTTGAGCATGATTCTTGTGTAACATCCCTGACTCTTACACTGCTTCATCATAAGAAGTCCTCTTCTACACTAATTTGTCAGTGACTGAGAGCCTGATGAAAAGCAATGACAAGAGGGTGGTGACTTGGATCAGGAAATAAATGGAAGAGATCGGCACATTATTCTTATTTAATGTCTTCAATTCCATCTCATTTTTTTTCTGTGTACATGGACTATGTACTACATGTCTCTGGCAGTGAAGGAAAGGTTAGTAAAAAGCAATAAGAATAGGGTGGCTACAGGAATCAAGAAACAAATGGGGCAGATAAAATTGTAGAAAGTGTTACGTATGAGTAATGTCCTGGGTTTTATCTCCTTCTTTCAACATATCTGAATTGTGTACTATAGTGTTCCACCAATGAGCCATGTATTGGGAAAGATCTGGGGAAAGAAAATGGTAATTGGTATAGCAGATCAAAGTTTTGGGAAACAATGGTAATAGGTAGGGCACGTCAAACATTGGGGAGGAAATCGTAATTTGTAGGGCAGATCAGACAATAAGGAAAAAACTGGAATGGCAGTTCAAACTTCGGGGAGAAAATGGTAATTGGTAGGACAGATCAAACATTAAAAAGAGAATGGTAGTTCGTAGGGCAGGACCAAATTCTGGGAGAAAACGGTAATTGGTAGGGCAGATTAAACTTTGGGGGGAAAATGAAAATTGGTAGGGCAGATCAAACTTTGAGAAGTGAATGGTAATTGGTAGGACAGCGCAAAATTCTGGGAGAAAATGGTAATTGGTAAGGCAGAACAAACTTTGGGAGGAAAATTGTAATTGGTAGGGCAGATCAAACTTTGAGGAGAGAACGATAATTGATGTGGCAAATCAAACTTTGGGGAGAAAATGGTATTCGGTAGGGCAGAGCAAACTTTGGGGAGAAACTGGTAATTGGTAGGACAGAGCAAACTTTGGGGATAGAGAGGTAATTGGTAGGGCAGAGCAAACTTTGGGGAGAAAATGGTAAGCGCTAGGGCAGATCGAACTTTGGGGGGAAATGGTAATTGGTCGGGTTGTTCAAACTTTGGGGGGAAAATGGTAATTGGTGGGGCTGATCAAACTTTAGGGGGGAAATGGTAATTGGTAGGGCTGATTAAACTTTGGGAAGAAAATGGTAATTGGTATAGCAGATCAAAGTTTTGGGAAACAATGGTAATAGGTAGGGCACGTCAAACATTGGGGAGGAAATCGTAATTTGTAGGGCAGATCAGACAATAAGGAAAAAACTGGAATGGCAGTTCAAACTTCGGGGAGAAAATGGTAATTGGTAGGACAGATCAAACATTAAAAAGAGAATGGTAGTTCGTAGGGCAGGACCAAATTCTGGGAGAAAACGGTAATTGGTAGGGCAGATTAAACTTTGGGGGGAAAATGAAAATTGGTAGGGCAGATCAAACTTTGAGAAGTGAATGGTAATTGGTAGGACAGCGCAAAATTCTGGGAGAAAATGGTAATTGGTAAGGCAGAACAAACTTTGGGAGGAAAATTGTAATTGGTAGGGCAGATCAAACTTTGAGGAGAGAACGATAATTGATGTGGCAAATCAAACTTTGGGGAGAAAATGGTATTCGGTAGGGCAGAGCAAACTTTGGGGAGAAACTGGTAATTGGTAGGACAGAGCAAACTTTGGGGATAGAGAGGTAATTGGTAGGGCAGAGCAAACTTTGGGGAGAAAATGGTAAGCGCTAGGGCAGATCGAACTTTGGGGGGAAATGGTAATTGGTCGGGTTGTTCAAACTTTGGGGGGAAAATGGTAATTGGTGGGGCTGATCAAACTTTAGGGGGGAAATGGTAATTGGTAGGGCTGATTAAACTTTGGGAAGAAAATGGTAATTGGTAGGGCAGAGCAAACTTTGTGGAGAAAATGGTTATTGCTAGGGCAGAGCAAACTTTGAGGAGAAAATGGTAAGTGGTAGGGCAGATCGAACTTTGAGGGAAAATGGTAATTGGTAGGGCTGGTTAAACTTTGGGGAGAAAATGGTAATTGTTAGGGCTGTTCAAACTTTGGAGGGGGAAATGGTAATTGGTAGGGCTGGTTAAACTTTGGGAAGAAAATGGTAATTGGTGGAGCAAGGCAAACTTTGAGAAGAAAATGGTGTTCGGTAGGGCAGATCAAACATAGGGGGGAATGGTAATTGGTTGGGATGATCAAACTTTGGGGAGAAAATGCTAATTGGTAGGGCTGATCAAATTTTGGGGAGAAAATAGCAATTGGTAGGGCTGATCAAACTTTGGGGACAAAGTGGTAATTGGTAGGGCTGATCAAACTTTGGGGGGGAAATGGTATTTGGTAGGGCAGATCAAACTTTGTTGTGTGTAGCAGCCCCCAGTCCACCTCTCCAGATACAGTGCCTTGAAAAAGTATGCATAACCCTTGAAATTTTCCACATTTTGTCATGTTACAACCAAAAACATAAATGTATTTTATTGGGATTTTATGTGATAGACCAACACAAAGTGGCACATAATTGTGAAGTGGAAGGAAAATGATAAATGATTTTCAACATTTTTTACAAATAAATATCTGCAAAGTGTGGTATGCATTTGTATTCAGCCTCCCTGATTCAAAAACCACCTTTTACTGAAATTACAGCTGCAAGTCTTTTTGGGTATGTCTCTACCAGCTATGCACATCTAGAGAGTGGCATTTTTGCCCATTCTTCTTTGCAAAATAGCTCAAGCTCTGTCAGATTGGATGGAGAGCGTCTGTGAACAGAAATTTTCAAGTCTTGCCACAGATTCTCAATTGGATTTAGGTCTGGACTTTGACTGGGCCATTCTAACACATGAATATGCTTTTATCTAAACTACAAGGATCAAGATACCGTGCCAGGATTGCCATTACTAAAGTCTGGGTGTATCCTGCTGAGGAGATTTGTTCTTCCTGTCTGATCCACACTGTGAGGCATTCAGCTCACACAAGCTTGATTCACCCACTACCACTGGTGAGTGGGTCCACCACATCTGGTAAGAGTATCCACCCATTGTCTTACCACAGAGGATTTTGTATTTTGTCCAGATTATTTTATTGTCCATCACTTGTTGCACAACATCACTTTTGAGTGAAGAATCACTACTATATATTTATGGACATTCAGTTGTTCTCCTTTTGTATTTTTTTACACTTATTTACCACAGTGAATACCCTCACACAGACTGCATAATTTGTTATGGTTTCAGTACACTGTAATTCTTATGTTTTTATTTCCATATAAAGATTTGTTGAGTGCACGACTAATAGTTGTCCTGTAGACAGATTCTCCCACCTGAGCTGTGGATCTCTGCAGCTCCTCCAGAGTTATCATGGGCTTCCTTGCTGCTTCTCTGAATAATGCTCTCCTTGCCTGGCCTGTCAGTTTAGGTGGACAGCCATGTCTTGATAGGTTTGCGGTTGTGCCATACTCTTTCTATTTTTCGATGATGTATTGAACAGTGCTCCGTGAGATGTTCAAAGATTGGGAAATTTTTTTATAACCTAACTCTGTCTGGTGTGTTCCCTGGCCTATATGGTGCTGTTTTTTCACTAAGTTTCTCTAACAAACCTCTGAGGGCTAAATTACACACAGGTGGACTCTGTTCACTAATTAGGTGACTTCTAAAGGCAATTGGTTCCACTAGATTTTAGTTAGGGGTATCAGAGTAAAAGGGGGGGGGGGGGGTGAATACAAATGCACGCCACGCTTTTCAGATATTTATTTGGAAAAAAAATGGGAAAACCATTAATTTTCCTTCCACTTCACAATTATGTGCCACTTTGTGCTGGTCTATCACATAAAATCCCAATACAATACATTTATGATTTGGTTCTAACATGACAAAATTTCAAGGGGTATGAATACTTTTTCAAGGTACTGTACGTGAGCTGGATGTGCGCTACAATGCTCTGGCCCTGAGCAGAAGGTTCTTAGGTTAAACAGACAAATCTGTAGGTCATCACTGCTCTGCTCTGCTACATCTCTGTATGTAGGTATGAGTGAAACTGAGAGGTTTTATTTCTCAAAAAATCTGAAGATTTCAGCAAAATTTTGCCATTTCAGCAAAATACATTGAGGTCAAATTAAACCCTAAGTGCAGCCAAAATCAAAAATAGAAAAATCAGCACAAGGGACATCACTTACAGTTAATAGGATGTACGTTGGCCACTACTATATAAGAGGTCGGGGTGCCGTTTGTAACAATTGGCACCGCAATGCACTATATTCGTGAAATGCACTGACGTTTTGCAGTTACTGCCTTGCAATAGTCTGCATAGGGCTTTAATAATCTGTCAGACATTGACCTCTAGACAATTTAATATGCACTGTGTGCATTACTTCTGTATTTGTTCTTTTTAAAATTGTCTATAATTGTTTCATGCTTGTGTATGATTTATAATCTTAAAAACAGCCACTGTACTTTTTAAAATTGAGGTATACATGAAAAAGTTACCCAAGGAACCCATAGCTTTAGCATAAGTCCCGAAGCGCAGAATATTTAACTTAGGTGTGCATAACTTACAATACCCACTGAGTGTATTCTGACAGTTATGCACATTCATTTGTAAAATGTCCATATTTTACAACGAATATATTCTCTACAGCGTTCGGTAAATCGCTCCCAATTTCTTTCACGCTTTATTTTTGCCAGAAAAGTATTTTTGTTATACATATTATATCCGTAACCTTGTCCCCTGAGTTAGGATTTCAGAAGAGTTGCACTTTGCAACTGTAGAGTAAAAAAAATGGAACAAAATTTACAAATTTTGTTTCAGCCTTTCACAAAGAAATTTGACTGCTTGCTGTCAAAAAAGGTAAGATTTCTGCATGTGAGCCTGAAAACCCTGATCATGCTTCTGCAGCAAAAAACCTTGAGAATCACAAGTGACGCTTCATTCTTTATAGTATCAAGTGAAAAAAAAAATTGACTTCTCAGAAAACGTAGGATGAAAAATGTGCCTTTGGAAACAGTGGTGGACTAGAAAAATGGCATACATGAATGGTGAATGACAGAGCATAGTAATGTTATCACAGCATAAAAATATTCTACTACACCAAGGACAGTGACTAATTAAGCAGTGGCAGATACATTCAATATGAACAAAAAATGGTTTAAAAAAGAAAATTGATTTGGAAAAATGGATAAATAAAAATAATTTCTGGGGCTCCATCAAAGTTGTGAACAAATGAATGCACATCTGTCAATGCTGTAATGTTACCAAAATGGCCCAGTGCTAAAAGACAGGCACACCTGTACTGTATAAAAAATCTTTGCAAACACCATGAATACAAATTTTGATATTTCCCAGCACTATTATTTTCTGGCCATAACTTCTCAGCAAATGCAAGAGGACAGAATTAAAATTAGACTTGGGAAACTTAACATTAATAAATCATCGGGACCAGATGGCTTGCATCTGAGGGTACTTAGGGAACTCAGTCAAGTAATTCCCGGACCATTGTTCCTAATTTTCATTGACAGTCTACTGGCTGGAATGGTACCAGGTGATTGGAGAAAAGCACCAATATTTAAAAAGGGCCCAAAATACATCCCTGGGAATTACAGACCAGTTAGCCTAACATCAATAGTATGCAAGCTCTTGGAGGGGCTGATAAGAGACTATATACAAGATTTTAGTAACGAGAACGGTATCATTAGCAGTAATCAGCATGGGTTCATGAAGAATCGTTCTAGCCATACCAATCTATTAACCTTCTTTGAGGAGGTGAGTTGCCATCTAGATAAAGGTAGGCCCGTAGACGTGGTGTGTCTGGATTTTGAAAAAGCATTTGACACAGTTCCCTGTAAACGTTTACTGTACAAAATAAGGTCCGTTGGCATGGACCATAGGGTGAGTACATAGACTGAAAACTGGCTACAAGGGCGAGTTCAGAGAGTGGTGCTAAATGGGGAGTACTCTGAATGGTCAGAGGCGGGTAGTGGGGTCCCCAAGGGTTCTGAGCTGGAACCAAGCACCAGTCCTCAGGAGGGATGTACTGGAAATGGAGCAAGTACAAAGAAGGGCAACTAAGCTAATGAGGGGTCTGGAGAATATTAGTTATGAGGAAAGGTTGCGAGCACTGAACTTATTCTCTCTGGCGAAGAGACGCTTGAGAGGGGATATGATTTCAATTTACAAACACCGTACTGGTGACCCCATAATAGGGATAAAACTTTTTCGCGAAAAGGAGTTTAACAAGACACTTGGCTACTCATTAAAATTAGAAGAAATGAGGTTTAAATTTAAACTACGTAGAGGGTTCTTTACTGTATGTGCGGCAAGGATGTAGAATTCCTTTCCACAGGCGGTGGTATCAGCGTAACTCCACTTTTGTTGAGAAATAAAAAATTCCCCTCTGTGTGATCTATGTACATTGCAAGGATTTTACAACCTTTGTTTCTAATTCCTACCTTTTGGTATTGTAAAGAAATCACTGTTTGTTCCTCTATGCCCCTGTCTGGAGTGAGTCTAATGGGAGTGGTTTCATAATTATCAACCAGCTGCTGCAGGGCTCTAATGAGGAAAATTGCAGGATCTGCATTGCTTCAGATGTGATTTCATAATGGGAGTATCCTATCAAAAATGAAATTTTTGTTGCAGGGGATGCCAAAAATCTAACATGTTTCTTAATGCAGACTTCTGGAAAAATCAATGAGCCAATCACAAAAGCAGTAAATTTTGTTTCTGGGGGGCATTCTGTACACCATCTGTGTACAGAACACCTCCAGGTAGCCACATTGAATTGCATTTTACAGAAATCTACAGAGCTGCAGATTGAAAAGGAAGGGTAATTTTTAATAACCTTTCAATTACAATATTACTTACATAGTTACATAGTAGGTAAGGTTGAAAAAAGACACAAGTCCATCAAGTCCAACCTATGTGTGTGATTATATGTCAGTATTACATTGTATATCCCTGTATGTTACGGTCATTTAGGTGCTTATCTAATCGTTTTTTGAAACTATCGATTCCCCCTGTGGAAGGGAATTTCACATCCTTGCCGCTCTTACAGTAAAGAACCCTCTACGTAGTTTAAGGTTAAATATCTTTTCTTCTAATTTAAATGAGTGGCCACGTGTCTTGTTAAACTCCCTTCCGCAAAAAAAGTTTTATCCCTATTGTGGGGTCACCAGTACGGTATTTGTAAATTGAAATCATATCCCCTCTCAAGCGTCTCTTCTCCAGAGAGAATAAGTTCAGTGCTCGCAACATTTCTTCATAACTAATGTCCTCCAGACCCTTTATTAGCTTTGTTGCCCTTCTTTGTACTCGCTCCATTTCCAGTACATCCTTCCTGGGGACTGGTGCCCAGAACTGGACAGCATACTCTAGGTGCGGCCGGACAAGAGTCTTGTAGAGCGGGAGAATTATCGCTTTATCCCTGGAGTTAATCCCTTTTTTAATGCATGCCAATATTCTGTTTGCTTTATTAGCAGCAGCTTGGCATTGCATGCCATTGCTGAGCCTATCATCTACTAGGACCCCCAGGTCCTTTTCCATCCTAGATTCCCCCAGAAGTTCTCCTCCCAGTGTATAGATTGCATTTATATTTTTGCCACACAAATGCATTATTTTAAATTTTTCTACATTTAGCCCAGGTTCACACTGAGCTGCAGGAATGAAGCTGTGCAAGTTCAGCTGAACTTGCACGATTTCACTCCCGCAGGTCAGTCCCGAGTTCGGCCGCAATTTCAGAGACATCTGTGCTGGTTTCTGCACAGATGTCAATGTAAATCGCAGCCCGAAATCGCAAAAAGTAGCACGGAAACTACTTTTTCAAATTGGAGCAGCATCGCTTAGGACAGTGCCTTTGCCAGCAATAGCCGCTAATTTGACATGTGATTTGACATGTCAAACCGCATGTCAAATCGTACCAATGTGAACCAGGGCTCAACATCATAAGCCATCTAGTTGCCCACCCCATTAATATGTTCAGATCTTCTTGCAAGGTTTCCACATCCTGCTGAGAAGTTATTGCCCTGCTTAGCTTAGTATCGTCCGCAAATACAGAGTTTGAACTGTTTACCCCATCCTCCAGGTCGTTTAAGAACAAATTAAATAGGATTGGTCCCAGCACAGAACCCTGGGGGACCCCACTACCCACCCCTGACTATTCTGAGTATTCCCCATTTAGCACCACCCTCTGAACTCGCCCTTGTAGCCAGTTTTCAATTCATGTACTCACCCTATGGTCCATGCCAACGGCCCTTATTTTGTACAGAAAACGTTTACAGGGAACTGTGTCAAAAGCTTTTGCAAAATCCAGATACACCACGTCTACGGACCTTCCTTTATATAAATGGCAACTCACCTCCTCAAAGAAGGTTAATAGATTGGTTTGGCAAGAACGATTCTTCATGAATCCATGCTGATTACTGCTAATGTTACAGTTTTCATTACTAAAATCTTGTATATGGTCCCTTAACATCCCCTCCAAGAGCTTGCATACTATTGATGTTAGGCTAACTGCTCTGTAATTCCCAGGGATGTATATTGGGCCCTTTTTATATATATTGGTGCTACATTGGCTTTTCTCCAATGCGCTGGTACCATTCCAGTCAGTAGACTGTCAGTAAAAATTAGGAACAATGGTCTGGCAATTACTTGACTGAGTTCCCTAAGTACCCGCGGGTGCAAGCCATCTGGTCCCGGTGATTTATTAATGTTAAGTTTCCCAAGTCTAATTCTAATTCTGTCCTCTGTTAGCCATGAGGGTGCTTCCTGTGATGTGTCACAAGAATAAACACTGCAGTTTTGGTTACTGAAGCCCCCCGATTCACTCGTGAAGACTGAGGAGAAGAATAAATTCAAAGCCTTCGGCCTTTTCCCCATCCTTTGTAACCAGATGTCCTTCCTCATTCTTTATGGGGCCAATATGGTCTGTCCTCCCTTTTTTACTGTTTACATACTTAAAGAATTTCTTGTGATTCTTCTTGCTCTCCTCTGTTATGTGTCTTTCGTGTTCTATCTTAGCCTCCCTAACTGCACTCTTACATTTCTTGTTGCATTCTTTATAAAGTTTGAATGCTGATGATGATCCCTCTTATCTTGTATTTTTAGAAGGCCTTCTCTTTTGCTTTTACATGCATTTTTACATTGGCGTTAAGCCATCCAGGACTTTTGTTCGCTCTTTTAAATTTATTACCCAATGGGATCCCCCATTATGATAACACTTCCCATCCTTGCTGCAATCCAAATTGTGATAGGAGGTTCGCCCCCCCCCTCCTCCCTCAGGTTAGGGGGCCTATAGCATACTCCCAGTATTATTTTCCCCTTAGCTTCATCCCTTTAGAGCTCTACCCATAAGGATTCCACCTCCTCCCTAGCTCCCTTAGTGATGTCATCTCTCACATGCACTTGTACATTATTCTTGATATATAGGCATACCCCTCCACCTTTTTTTACCCTCTCTATCCCTGCGATAAAGGATATACCCTTGAATGGTTGCCAGCCAATCATGAGAGCTGTTGAAGTCTCTGAAATTCCCACAAAATCCAAATCCTCCTTGTACAACTGAATCTCTAGTTCACCCATCTTGTCCGCCAGGCTCCTGGCATTGGTGAACATGCCATGTAGTTTAGACCAGTCGCATACTATCCTCTTATTTGGTGCTCCGAGATTGCAACTAGGACTTGTTACTATACTTACCTTGGGTTTATGTGCTTTAGTCAACCTACCACTAATGCCCCCAATACTACCCTCTGGACTATGTTCCGTGCTGACCATCACCACCTCTGGACCCTCCCCTCGTCACCTAGTTTAAAAACCCCCTCTAACTTTTTGGCCATCTTTACTCCCAGCAGATCTGCACCCTCCTCATTTAGGTGCAGTCCGTCCCTTCTATAGTACTGTGTTGCACTTCTATATGCTATATTATTTTTTTTTTATTTGCTATTTTTTTTCCCATGACAGTGGAGTTAACCATTTTAACATTTTTTCTTAGGCCTAGGCAAATGATGTCATACATCCCAGGAGTCTTCAGGAGGGGCTAAGCACACCCTCCTGCCTAAGTTAAGAGCAGAATGAATTCCAGGAAGCAAATGCTACATGAATCATCTGCCCTTACTTAAGGTGGCCACGGCCAGCCATGCTAGGGAGGTGTTTTTCAAAGTGATTTCTCAGCAAAATAAAGCATGGCGACATGGATGGATGGGTGAGTTTGTTTTAAATATTAAATGTGAATTAAAAAGTGTTTTTGGTTTGGCAGTGTAATTCCATTTTAAAAAGAAATTTTTAACTTTTCATAAGATACACTATGGAATTCATTAGGGCTATTTTACATTGGTGGCAGTCTCTACCATCTGCCAAAAAGAAAAGTGATCCATTTTAAATGGCTTTTTAGAGGGTAGTAGAGCAGTGGCTGCAACGCATTCAGGAGACGATCTTGAGCTAGAAGAAAATTCTGCATAAAATACGCAGCAAACGTACTCACGTGAATATGTGTTTAGATGTGTTTAACTTTTAGATGCGCACAGTTCTTTTACTGGCTTTATGTGTATATGCCTATACAGTATCTCACAAAATTGAGTACACCCCTCACATTTTTGTATATATTTATCTTATCTTTTCATGTGACAACACTGAAGAAATGACACTTTGCTACAATGTAAAGTAGTGAGTTTACAGCTTGTATAACAGTGTAAATTTACTGTCCCCTCAAAATAACTCAACACACATTAATGTCTAAACCGCTGGCAACAAAAGTGAGTACATCCCTAAGTGAAAATGTCCAAATTGTGCCCAATTAGCCATTTTCCCTCCCTGGTGTCATGCAATTCATTAGTGTTACAAGGTCTCAGGTATGAATGGGGAGCACTCTCTCATATTGGTCACTGGAAGTTCAACATGGCACCTCATGGCAAAGAACTCTCTGAGGATCTGAAAAAAAGAAGATTGCCAAGACCCTGAAACCGAGCTGCAGCACGGTGGCCAAGACCATACAGCAGTTTAATAGGACAGGTTCCACTCAGAACAAGCATCGCCATGGTCGACCAAAGCAGTTGAGTGCACATGCTCAGCATCATATCAAGAGGTTGTCTTTGGGAAATAGATGTATGAGTGCTGCCAGCATTGCTGCAGAGTTTGAAGGGGTGGGGGGTCAGCCTGTCAGTGCTCAGACCATACGCTGCACACTGCATCAAATTGGTCTGCTTGGCTGTTGTCCCAGAAGAAAGCCTCTTCTAAAGATGATGCACAAGAAAGCCTGCAAACAGTTTGCTGAAGTTAAGCAGACTAAGGACATGGATTACTGGAACCATGTCCTGTGGTCTGATGAGACCAAGATAAACTTATTTGGTTCAGATGGTGTCAAGTGTGTGTGGTGGCAACCAGGTGAGGAGTGTCATGGTGGTGGGAGTGTCATGGTCTGGGTCTGCATGAGTGCTGCTGGCACTGGGGAGCTACAGTTCATTGAGCATTGAAGGAACCATGAATGCCAACATGTACTGTGATATACTGAAGGAGAGCATGATCCCCTCCCTTCGGAGACGGGGCCGCAGGGTATTGGACTGGCCAAGCATGTCTCCAGACCTAAACCCTATTGAGCATCTGTGGGGCATCCTCAAACGGAAGGTGGAGGAGCACAAGGTCTCCAACATCCACCAGCTCTGTGATGTCGTCATGGAGGAGTGGATGAGGAACAGTGGCAACCTGTGAAGCTCTGGTGAACTCCATGCCCAAGAGGGTTAAAGCAGTGCTGGAAAATAATGGTGTCCACACAATATATTGATACGTTGGGCCCATTTTGGACATTTTCACGTAGGGGTGTACTTACTTTTGTTGCTAGCGGTTTAGACTTTAATGGCTGTGTGTTGAGTTTTTTTGAGGGGACAGCAAATTGACACTGTTATACAAGCTGTACACTCACTACTTTACATTGTAGCAAAGTGTCATTTCTTCAGTGTTGTCACATGAAAAGATATAATAACATTTTTACAAAAATGTGAAGGGTGTACTCACTTTTGTTATATACTGTAGGTGTTTACTAGCATACAAGCATAAAATCTGGAGATATGTGCCCAGACCTAAACCTATTGCAAGACAAACAACAAGTTCCCGAAGCGCTAGAAACTGTCAGTCATATATGGATATATGTGGATAAAACTGATACCCAGTGCAGCTGCCAACCACTGGAGAAATGGGGAGCAGGAATCAAAAGACAAAAAAGCAGCGCTCTATGGGTAGGAGACAAAATGATATATATATGTATATGAACCATGGACTGGATTCAAACTTACCCAGCAAATTACAAAGACTGTTGGTGCTGGTACAAAACTGCAGCAGATAATAAAAATAATAATACATATAGCCAGGGTTTTTTTTCAGGGGGAACTTGGTGGAACTCAGTACCACCACCTCTGGCTCAGACCCTTTGGTGCCTGCTCACCACTTGTAAACACAGAAGCTCTGCACTCTGTATGTAATGCAATCTTGGTATTTAATGCCCCTTTAGGACCCAGTATTTGATGTGATTTGGAGGGTGTGTGTGGGTGGAGGGGTTTTGTGGGGCCGTAGTTAAGTTCCAGCACCTATTGTTTGAGAAAAAAAGCCCTGCATATAGCTATGTAACTGTATTATATTAAAATTAAAAACGGTACCACCATGATGTCTGGATGAGAAGGGGTTAAATGATTTCAGGAGGCTCGCCGGTCACAGGTGGAGAGAGATTATTATTATTTCAGTTACTTATAAAGGCGCTGTCAATTTATGCAGCGCTTTACATATGTATTGTACATTTACATCAGTCCCTACCCTCAAGGAGCTTACAATCTAATGTCCCTAACTCACATTCATACATACTAGGGACAATTTAGACAGGAACTAATTAACCTACCATCATGTCTTTAGAGTGTGGGAGGAAACCCACACAGGTACAGGGAGAATATGCAAACTCCAGGCAGGTAGTGTTGTGCTTGGGATTCAAACTTGCGACCCTTCTTACTGCTAGGACGAAAGTGCTATCCACTACACCACCAAAGCAGGTGGGGAACAGTATTGTCTTGATGGAAAGTGGGGTGATGGACTGCCTCTTGCTTCTGATGTGAGGTCAGGTACTGTCAGAATCCGGAGGAATATCGTGTGAGCAGGGAGACACTGGCTGGCTGCGATGATGGCTGGAACTGACCTCTGTAATCCAACAGCATTGTGCCAAGCTGTTTAGGATGTAGTGTGTGCCACCACTGGAGGATGGAGCTGGGCGTAGCCACTGGAGCCAGACAGGGCTGTCTTAATAAATGGGCACACCTGGGTACTGCCCAGGGGCCCCAGCTGCATGGGGGCCCCCTGCACTTTCCCTAAAGTAGTTGGTCCTTGAGCCCACACTCCCCATGATGGCACTGAGAGTGATGGCTACACAGGGGAGGCAGGCTGGCAGCGGTGTGCCGTGCTGTGCAGATCAATACCTATTATTTTACAGCCAGCAGGGAAGGGCAGGGCCAGAGTGCTAGTGATGCTCTGACCTCCCTCTATGTAGCTTGAATGTTGGCAGCACTGAGAGCTCACCTGCGGAAGTAGCATTGTGGATGGTGTCATGGTGAGCCCAGCTGTCCAGCACTGTTTGCACCAAAGGGCTTGGAATGCCCGGAGGGATGTTCCCTCCTCTGTCCCTCCTTCTGCCTGCTTGATTGGTATAGGTGAGTCCAGTGCTGGAGGTAGGCACATAGCTAAAAGTTCACATGCACTGTATCTCCACTGGAGAAGGGGGTACTACATGGATGGAATAATGGTGCTGCGGGATATCAAGGGTGTATGGGGGAAAACGATGCTGAGGGGGGATCTGGGGTGTATAGGGGGTAGCAATGCTTGGGGTAGCTTGGGTGGCTATAGTGCTAGAGGTTTTAGAGATGTAGAGAGGCCACAGTGTAGGGGGTATCAGGGATTTAGTGGGGTCACAATACAAGGGGTATCTTATGGTATATGGTAACAGTACTGGGGGGAAAATCTAGGGTGTAGAGGGGTCAGAGTGCTGGGGGAAAATCTAGGGTGTAGAGGGGTCAGAGTGCTGGGGGGATATCTGGGGTGTAGAGGGGTCAGAGTGCTGGGGGGATATCTGGGGTGTACAGGGGTCAGAGTGCTGGGGGGATATCTGGGGTGTAGAGGGGTCAGAGTGCTGGGGGGATATCTGGGGTGTAGAGGGGTCGGAGTGCTGGGGGGATATCTGGGGTGTAGAGAGGTCAGAGTGCTGGGGGGATATCTGGGGTGTAGAGGGGTCAGAGTGCTGGGGGGATATCTGGGGTGTAGAGGGGTCAGAGTGCTGGGGGGGATATCTGGGGTGTAGAGGGGTCAGAGTGCTGGGGGGATATCTGGGGTGTAGAGGGGTCAGAGTGCTGGGGGGATATCTAGGGTTTAGAGGGGCCATAGTGCTGGGGAGGCATCAATCTAGCAGATATATTATATGCACAGGACAGCTTTGTTACTTTATGTATGTAGTATTTTCCCACTGTTTCTTTGCTGTACAGAATGATTGGTCATGTGGTTAATGGGGAGCACCACCCAAAAGGCTTGTCTGCCTCCTACCTACTTGATATCTGTTTACCTGCGCTGTCTCCATTGTAGGGGCACCAGAGCATTAATTTGCCCAGGGGCCCATGATGCTATTAAGATAGCCCTGGAGCTGGGCGCACGAGATGACGTCAGCGCTATTCCGGAAGCAGGAACTCTGGGTGTAGTGGTAGAATGCAAGCTGAAAAGGTTGCCGTAGCTTACATGTTTCGCGCGCATGTGCTTTATCAAAGCACGTTTTGGAATGATCTCTCTCCACGTGTAACCGGCGAGCCTCCTGAAAGCATTTAACCCCTTCTCATCCAGACATCATGGTGGCCCCGTTATTAATTTTAATATAATGCAGTTACATTATTTTATTATCTGCTGCAGTTTTGTACTAGCACCATCAGCCTGTAATTTGCTGGGTAACTGTCTACAGTGCAATAAACTAAGCTGGAATCCAGTCCATGGCTCATATACATATATATATATATATACATATTGGCTCCTACCCATAACCCTATAGCAACCATTTTTATTAGCCTGACTGCTTTAATCAGCTGAAAACTGGAATCTGCTTTTCTAGGTGTTACCTTAACCCATTAGCTTATTAACTGAATACCACATCACATATACGTCTTAAAGTGGAGTTCCACCCAAAAATGGAGCTTCCGCTTTAAGGGAGGTGACCCCCTGACATTCCACATTTGGCATGTCATTTTTTTTTTGGGGGGGGGGAGTGGATACCTTCTTTTCAGAGGGTTCCAGCTCCCACTTCCTCCCGGTGCACCGCGGCACCGGAAGGGAGATCACCTCTCCCCCCGTCCCATTCGGCAATCATCTGGGTCACAGGTCCCAGATGATTGCCCGGCCAGTCACGGCATGCGGTGCAGCTTGCGCATTCACAGTGGGTGCCCGGCTGTGAATCCACAGCCGGGCGCCCACAGTTACAATGCTGGCGCCGCGGAGAGGAGGGGGAGACGAGCGGAGCTTCGTGCGCCAGCATCGTAGACCCTGAGACAGGTAAGTGTCCAAATATTGAAAGTCAGCAGCTGCAGTATTTGTAGCTGCTGACTTTATTTTATTTTTTTAAGCAGAACTCCGCTTTAAGTGTACTGAGGATCACTTTATGTAAACATGCGTCAATGTCTATCACTATGCAAGATGTTCAGTCTGGTGAAATCCCATTCTGTCTGTCACACTGTGTAATGCCATTATTCTTTACTGTTAGTTCAAAGGGAACCTGTCATTTTGTAGAAGCCAATATGCTCTAAAGTAGAAAGGTAAGGAAGATGAATGCCTCTGGACTTTTTCCGTTATGAAAGATTTAGTGTATTTTGGACTATTTTTGGATAACAGTAACTTGGCCTTGCCATTATGTATAAGAGAGATTATGTAGGCTGCCATTGATGATTTTTCTACTTGGGAATGCTGGCTCCCTGGCTGTCGTGCTGCTGCTACCATTTCAAAGTTTAGGCGGCTTGCAGGCAGGCAGATGCAGCATGTACTCCACACTGCAGGCGCTCAGCAATGCAGGAGGGGAAGGAAGCTGTGAGGAGCTTAGTTACTCTATGACTTCTTGTGTTTACAAGGAGACAGCTTCAGTGGCCATCTTGGGTCAGGCAGCGTCTATTTAACACTCTGGCTCTTGGGATTTAGAGCGCTTTATGCAAGTGGCTAGCAAAGGGACAAGATCCTCGTCTGGCAAATCAGTGCTTAGAGGTAGGAAAAGCTTCCAGATGAGTAGGGACTGTGCAAGGACTATGTCTACCTCTCTTCAGGAAACCCCTCTCTTGAGTGTAGACCAGCCAGGCCATATTCTGCTCCATGTTGCAGTGGCTGTTGGCATTCTTAAAGTGTTACTAAACCCAGGACCCTGCATTCACTATAGATGTTCTCCCACAGTACACAGAACATAGAAATGCAATTATTTTAGTAAATATAAACCGCTAAATACCTTTTCTCATTAGCAGTATATAGCAGTCTTGTGACTTCTAACAGCGTCTGGTTAAAGCTTGTAGGAGGCGTTTTCATTCTCCTCTGACTATCCTATGAGGCTGCATGACCCCTGACCATCTGTCTGGAGAGTGCTGATTGGCCCTGTGCTCATCACATCCACTCTCCCAAGAAAATAAAAAAACTCTCTAGCAATACACACCAAATAAGTGGGTGCAGGGTGACTCTAATGGCTCTGTCTTATCAGGAGAGGGATTGGAGAAAGTGGAAGAAGGGAAGGATCAGAGAAGACAGGATCAAACAGCCTTTTTACACAATGAAGATGATTAACCCCTTAAGTTCCACAGTGAGTATAACAAGCATGCTTTAACCACTTTAGCCCCGTAAGGATTTACCCCCCTTAATGACCAGGCCATTTTTTGCGATACGGCACTGTGTCGCTTTAACTGACAATTGCGTGGTCATGCGACGTTGTACACAAACAAAATTTGTGTCCTTTTTTTCCCACAAATAGAGTTTTCTTTTGGTGGTATTTGATCATCTCTGCGGTTCTTATTTTTTGCGCTATAAACAAAAAAAGAGCGATAATTTTTAACAAAAAACAATATTTTTTACTTTTTCCTATAATAAACATCCCAAAAATAAATAAAAAATGTCTTCATCAGTTTTGGTCAATATATATTCTTCTACATATTTTTGGTAAAAAAAAAAAAAAAAATCGCAATAAGCGTATATTGATTGGTTTCCCCCTACAAAATAAGGGATATATATATGGCATTTTTATTAATTTTTTTTTATTAGTAATGGTGGTGATCAGCAATTTTTAGCAGGACTGCGACATTGCGGCAGACAGATCAGACACTTTTGACACTTTTTTTGGGACCATTGACATTTATACAGCGATCAGAGCTAAAATTAGCCAATAATTACTGTATGAATGTCACTTGCAGGGAAGGGGTTAACACTAGGGGGCGAGCAAGGGGTTAAGTGTGTCCTAGGGAGGTGTTTCTAACTGTGGGGGGATTGGACCTACTGGGAGTAGAGAGAGATCGCTGTTCCTGATTACTAGGAACAGCAGATCTCTCTCTACTTCCCTGACAGAACGGAGATCTGTCTGTTTACATTGACAGATCCTTGTTCTGGCTCTCTGTGGAGCGATCGTGGGTCACCGGTGGACATCGTGGCCTCCGGCCATGTGCATCGGTCTCGGCAGCGCACGCGCGCCCCCTATAGCTCTTAAAACAGCCACCGTACACCTACGGCGATTCGCGCAGCCGTGCTAATCTGCCGCCGTATAATGACAGCGGCTGGTTGGCAAGCAGTTATGTATGAACAGACTGATTTTACTGTTGTGGGTTTAGTAACCCTTTAAGTGCTCACACTGCTATCACAGTTTGTGAGTAGCTCCGGATGGGTGTGCCTACACACCAGACCAGAATAAGTTGTGTTGAACCTTTCTACAATATAACTTTATTGTATAACTCAGTTTCTCTGTGTTCACAGCAGAGTGAGCAGAGAGATTACTTCATTTGTATGCTGCTGCTCTTTCACTCTCCAGTCAGCAGGCTGGGGATGGACACAGAACACCACTGTATTCCTTAACTGCAAGTGGAGTCATCCACCTGACTGTGCCATGTGACGGGGCTGTATAAATATTAGGATAGAATGGAGAGAAAATAATTTACCAGGTCAAACAGCTACCTCATGTAAAATCCTGTATAATAATAATAATTTCATCTGCATATTTACAAGTTTACTTAATGTGGTTGCAGCCATATTAGTGCACATTGATTGTATGGAAGGACACTGTTACATTTCATTATCCCTATACAGTTGTGCTCATAAGTTTACATACCCTGGCAGAATTTATAATTTCTTGGCCATTTTTTAGAGAATATGAATGATAACACAAAACATCTTTCACTCATGGTTAGTGTTTGACTGAAGCCATTTATTATCAACTATGTTTACTCTTTTTAAATCATAATGACAACAGAAACTAGCCAAATGATCCTGATCAAAAGTTTACATATCCCCGTTCTTAATATCGCGTATTGCCCCCTTTAACATCAATGACAGCTTGAAGTCTTTTGTGGTATTTGTGGAGGAGGCTCTTTATCTTCTCAGATGGTAAAGCTGTCCATTCCTCTTGGCAAAAAGCCTCCAGTTCCTGTAAATTCTTGGTCTGTCTTGCATGAACTGCACGTTTGAGATCTCCCCAGAGTGGCTCAATGATATTGAGGTCAGAAGACTGAGATGGCCACTCCAGAACCTTCACTTTATTCTGCTGTAGCCAATGACAGGTTGACTTGGCCTTGTGTTTTGGATCATTGTCATGTTGGAATATCCAAGTACGTCCCATGTGCAGTTTCCTGGCTGATGAATGCAAATGTTCCTCCTGTATTTTTTGATAACATATTGCATTCATCTTGCCATCAATTTTGACCAAATTTCCTGTGCCTTTGTAGCTCACACATCCCCAAAACATCAGCAATCCACCTCTGTGTTTCACAGTAGGAATGGTGTACCTTTCATCATAGGCCTTGTTGACTCCTCTCCAAATGAAGCGTTTATAGTTGTGGCCAAAAAGCTCAATTTTGGTCTCATCACTCCAAATGACTTTGTGCCAGAAGGTTTGAGGCTTGTCTCTGTGCTGTTCGCTGTATTGTAAGTGGGATACTTTGTGGCATTTGCGTAGTAATGGCTTTCTTCTGACGACTTGACCATGCAGCCCATCTTTCTTCAAGTGCCTCCTTGTTATGCATCTTGAAACAGCCAGGAATCAAGCCAGCCAGGAGCCAGGAGTCAACAAGGTCTATGATGAAAGGTACACCATTCCTACTGTGAAACACAGAGGTGGATCGCTGATGTTTTGGGGATGTGTGAGCTACAAAGGCACTGGAAATTTGATCAAAATTGATGGCAAGATGAATGCAGTATGTTATCAAAAAATACTGGTGCAACATTTGCATTCATCAGCCCGGAAGCTGCGCATGGGATGTACTTAGACATTCCAACATGACAATGATCCAAAACACAAGGCCAAGTCAACCTGTCATTGGCTACAGCAGAATAAAGTGAAGGTTCTGGAGTGGCCATATCAGTCTCCTGACCTCAATATCATTGAGACACTCTGGGGAGATCTCAAACGTGCAGTTCATGCAAGACAGCCCAAGAATTTACAGGAACTGGAGGCTTTTTGCCAAGAGGAATGGGCAGCTTTACCATCTGAGAAGATAAAGAGCCTCATCCACAAATACCACAAAAGACTTCAAGCTGTCATTGATGTTAAAGGGGGCAATACACGATATTAAGAACCGGGGTATGTAAACTTTTGATCAGGAACATTTGGGTAGTTTCTGTTGTCATTATGATTTAAAAAGAGTAAACACGGTTGATTGATAATAAATGGCTTCAGCCAAACACTAACCATGAGTATAAGAAAAGTTTTTGTATTAGCATTCATAGTCTCTGAAAAATGGCCAAGAAATCATAAATTCTACCAGGCTATATAAACTTATGAGCACAACCGTATGTGTTCTAAGTCAGTGACTTAAAACAGTAAAGCCCTTTATTCTGTACAAGTGCACTGGTCAGGCTAATATGGGATGATCCCTCTAGCATTCATACTGCAACCTTATTAACTGAAAATGTGATCCAGCACATAGGAGGATATCAGGCATTTGTCTATTGTCATTGTATATGATACAAGGAAAACTGGGTTCAAATAGGTTGATATAATTGTGCCAATGGGCACTGTGTTGGTCTTTCCTGTAATGGGGTATAGAAGGCACACTGATCAATGTGGTGCAATTTTTATACCTGCTCAGGTAACCGCCTTCCAATATATCAGCTTTGTGGAGAATTGGTTTCCAAATGGCAATGTTCTTCATGATGTACTTGTTTTTAACACTGACATACAAAGTGTATAACACACAACATTGAATGCAGACATTTAATATTTGGCCAAAGGTGTACAAAAAGAGAAGTAGACTAATAATTGGCCCAGAAATTGTGTGTAGCGTCCTTTTAAAAGCCAAAGGTAAGGGCATTTGTTCAGATCTATATGCTACTATCAGCCAGACACCTGCTCCAGCTTGGCAAAATTTGCCAAACTGGAACAGACATTTTGCTTAACCACAGACTATTGCTCTTAAAAAAACTCACTCAAGTATTCCCATTTCTGTCCCTCCAGATATTCCCATTTTTAGTATGGCTTAAGCCCTGATCAAGGAAGTTTTAAACCCCCAAAACGTGTTGGCTTTTTATTTGATGCTACAAACAATAAACAGCTTTTGACCAATTATTAGTCCCGTGCTCCTCTTTTTACACGGTTGGATACATTACTCGTTGAAGACAAACCGTGGCCTGTGCACACAAGAAAGCAGCCTGATGATTAAGTTCTATATTTGTCCATTTACTCCTCAGATTGACACCCCTTTTTATTATTTGCCAGAATAAAATCAGAGAAAAGTCATACCAGATCCATGATATGACTAATCTCTGACTATTTCTGTCAAGAGCCAGCAAATTTGTAAAGGAAGTTTTACCGTCTTGGCCTTTGGAATTGTTGGTATATAAAAACAGAGGAAGTTAATGAACATTACAAAAGGGGGATTGGTTTCCTTGGAATCTGTTTGTCTCCTGCATTGTCTCTTTAGTGATGTTTTTATGGTTTTATATATTTATATATTGCGCTTTATATTCTCCTTATTGTGCTTTTGAGGTCATTGTCTCTTATTGTCTTTGCATTCTTTTGTGTAATTGTTATTTATGGAGCTGTATGTTTCTTTCAGTGTGCTTTGTGTTCATATACTGAATATACATACGTGTCATGCATGTTATTGTGTATACTCACTGTAAGGTACGCAGTCATACTGAACTTCCAGGTATTTGTAAGTCCCCGGACAGGGGTCTGGAAAAGCTTCCGAATCAGCAATAACAACACATTGTGTCCGATTGTTACACCTAAAGAGAAAATACAAAATGTTAAAAGGAAACAGGAAGGAATTTTATAGTGATTCCCTATGTGTTCTTTGCATAACTTTCATCTGAAAGCCTTTTTAACAAAGTTGCCATGACTTAAAATTATATTAAAGACAAACATTTTATACTTACCTGCTCTGTGCAGTGGTCTTGCACAGAGCATCTCCGATCCTCTTCTTTTCGGGTCCCCCGCCGGTGCTCCTGGCTCTTCCCCCTCGAGCAGTGCCCGCAGAGAAAAATGCTTGCCCTGAGGGCACAGCTGCATACTCACACATCGAGCCGCGGCTCAGCCCCGTCCACCCATACTCTCCTTATTTTTGTACTGACTGTGATTGACAACAGAGGGAGCCAATGGGTTCCCACTGCTGTCTCAGGCAATGAGGAGGGAGAGTCCTGATACAGCTGAGGCTATTGTGAACATCGATGGAACGGAGGGGGCTCAGGCAAGGATTGGGGGCAGCCGCTGCATACAGAAATATTTTTACCCTCATGCATAGAATGCATGAGGGTAAAAAGCCTTCAGCCTTTAGAACCAATTTAAAGCATAGGTAAACCCAAAATCTATTGTTTGGCATTATGTTTTCAGGGTTTACCAGCCATTCTCAAAAAGGATTTTGTAGAAACCCTAGGGCTTCTCCAGAGTTTGCTAGGGGTTCCTTGAGTTATAAGCTGATTGACCTCCTATTTGATGGTGCCTACATAGTTCCAGAGGCAACACCTATTGGCAAAACTAGTGGCCTAATACCAATAATCTTTTCAACTGTCTTTAAGGGTGGCATTCTTACCAGCACTGTAAGGGTGGTATTCTTCCCCATTGGCCCCCAAAGAATTTTATGTAGTAAGGGTTCGCCAAGACTTGAAAATTATTTTATGGGTTCCTCTAGGATAAAAAATGTTGAAAAAGGCTGGTGTATACAGTTGTTATAAGCAAATAGTTATTTTGTGAAACTGTTACAAAGTTTCGTACCAGGAGGGCCTGCCAATAACAATACTTTTTGTTGTAGACCAACGACACTAAACAACTGCCTTGCAATTAGCAACAGCATTGTCAACCTGCTACAATATGTGTAATGCTTCAGTTGGCTGTTAGACTCTCTTTTTCTCAAACTCCAGGACAGCAGTAGAATTCTCAACACTCTGTCTAACTCCCTGAAGGCCGCAGGAAGGGACACCAGAACACCTGCCATTGTTACTCTTTATACATTGCATCCTACTCATCCCAGTTCACCCATAAATAAATTGTCCAGTCAAGAAACTTTCTTTTCTGCTTTCTTTACCGAAAGGTAAAGCATCATTACAGGGTCAAATAATGGTAAAACATCCAAGCTCTGACAGCCCTTTCACAGAGTCAGATTATTCTGCGATGAGGTACATGGCCACCAGTGACCTGGTATGAGTCCACAGCCACAAGCTGCACTCACAGAATTAAGTTGGCCATATACTAGTAGATTTTCGAACAAACAGTTCTCTGAAAATTCTCAGTACATTCGATGACTTGATAAATGTCAATTGAAAGTGCTTCAATATTTTGTTTGCTTTAAACATTTGATTTAAGAGTGAATTAATTTTCCCGAATGAACACCACATACACCATTATAAATCTATTCATTTGAGATTTCCATCCTGCTCCTTCGAACATCCATTTGATCCCACTATGAAAAGTCAAACAACCGTTCTAAATGAAAATTTACAAACAAATTCTACTAGCCTATGACCAGGTTTCCCCACCCAAATAACTGAACTTGGGCATGAGCTACGCCCCACTGAATGGAAGACACATGGTTCTCTTACCACCACCTGTTGGAGCTCTCCATGGTTCAACTCTTCCTATACACTACCACCATTAGCAGTTCCACCCCCATATTCTGTATATACCCTGTAGGAGAAAAGGGGGGTCAGCCCAAATGTTGTGGAGACAGGGTTGATCCCACCCCAAAAGAGGTATTAACCTCCTCTTACAAGTCTGTCACAGGAATAGCTGTTACTGGCAGGATTTCCAGGTAAGAAACTTTGCAATAGAGTCACAAAACATGATTTGCTTAAAGCGGTAGAAAAGTCAATGTAATAAAGAAAAGAAATGGGTCCCCCAGCAGATTTAAATCGCTCATAATATACCAGTATGCAGCACTGCATACTGGTACATTATGACAAACTTACCTGCACATGAAGCCCTCCAGCGCAGGTCTCCCTGGTCCCCGGTGGCTTCCATCTTCACCCGGTCTTCCCTCCAGGTTTCTTCTCATTGGTTGGTTGAATGGCCAGGCTAAAGTGATGTAATTCGCCTGGCGTACAAAGCGGGCTGTAAATGTGGTCTGAGCTGCGCATGTGCGGCTCAAATCACATTACCCACTGACAGGCAGGAGAGTAATTTATGACAGAAGAGACCTCCAGGGTCACATCTGTCATAAAAACCCTGTCTGTCAGTGGGTTTTATGCTTTATCACTTTACTACCACTTTAACTAAACTCTACACAGTGAAGCATGATGCCAAACATGCAGAAAAAATGATTTTCATACACTTTAATAAGCATAATATTTTCTACAAAAACAAGGCCCACCAATTGTGATGTCAGATAGTTTAAAAGAAAGCTACAAACATATTACATTCAGGACAAACAACCTTTAGACCATAAACTGACTCTGACAGCTTAAGCCTTGGACTTGGGCTGAAACACGCAGTATCCTCCAGAAACCTCAGGTCATTACAGAGATAAACCAAGGTGCCCAGATAGTCAGTGACAGCTGTCAGGGTTGGCACACGACAACAGATGTGAACACCGCGCCTTTTGAACCAGCCTTAGAGTGCGTTTCATAATGGCACGTAACTCAAAACATAATTCCACTTTAGTAAACGGCTGCAAAGAAGAAATCAAAACTGATTTTGTACATTGGCCTTCCAATGAGGAAGGACTAAGGCTAACCTCCAGGTAAACAATTAAATAAACAGTTCAAATAAATATATTTTGCCCAACCACCTGTGCTCAGTGTCAAAAAACGAAAACATCTAAGACTGCTGCAATCCTATATTTGAATACAAGATACATACAGTAGACATTGTTAAAGTGGAAGTAAACGCTTATTTTTGACCTGTACCTAAAGATAAGCCTATAATAAGGCTTACCTGTTGGTACAGTGAATATCTCCTAAACCTGCACGCTTTAGGAGATATTCACACTGCATGCAGCTGGTGACACCACCGGCGCATGTGCTCTGAAGGGACGGTATACCTGTGCCATCCCTTTAGAGCTCCGTGCCATGGTCCGTGACTTCTGCACGCATGCACAGGACTGACATCATCGTGTCGCGGCCGAACAGACGGCCGGAGGATATGAACCCAGAAGGAGGACTGGGTAAGGATGGAAAGGCCTGTCAGTGGTGACAGCCCGGCGCTGGAGGGCTTTGTTCTAAGGTAAGTATTTCATAATGTGCTAGTATGCGATGCACATTATACCTTTAGCTTGCAGGGTTTAAAAGAAAAAAAAAATAGGTGTGGCTTGCTACCGCTTTAATAAAAATGGATGTGCTGTCTCTTTAAATCATGTAAACAATACCCACAATGCTGATTACTCAGCGGCATGCGTGATGACGTCACAAGTAGACTCCGTCCAATACGTTTCATGTCAGAACATGTCTTCAGGAGGCAGCAGTCACTTTATTTATTATGTTATCATATTACACATGTAAATTAATTATTTACTGAATTATCATATATATATATATATATATATATATATATATATATATATATATATATATTTATATATATATATTTGCATTGATTTTTTTTTATTGAGTTGTCACATTATGTTTCAGCTTTATACAACCCAATTACACAGCACAGTCAGCCACAGTCTAGGTCTTCCCCTTTCCTCAAGCCTGTGACTGGACAGTGAAGGAGCAGCAACAGGCCAGTGAGATCATCTCCTTTTTTTCTTTATATTTCTTTATATTTCTTTATTATAGAATTTCATCATTTACAGACCAAAATACATTCTTGTTGGAAAATCTAATGCTTATCTCCTTATTAAACTAATACATGATTTCTTTATTTCTAAAACCATATATATGGTCAGTCCAAGGCAATTTATGAAATTTTTCTTTTTTTTCCTTGCATATGTCATCTATACAACATAATTAGCATATACACTGTCTTTGCTCGCTCCTCCTATCACCATGACCCCTGACATCATATATGAGATTACACCTCATTGACCTCTCTCTCGTTTGAAATCTGCTGTACATTACAGGAGGTTGAAATCAAACTTCAGATTGCCTGCGCTCAGCGCATTCATCCCTGCACACCAGTATCGTTTAGATGTGCAGATATCAGTATACAGACTGCTGGCCAATTAGGCCATCTTCTGCATTAAAATAAAATATAAAAAAAAAAACGCCCCACTACCGGTCCTTCTCCCCCCCCCCACCCCCCACCTTAACACCCACCTGGCTCCATGTCACTGCCACTGGCTCCTGCATTGCTCCCCTCAGTCTTGCTTTTACAGGAAAGGCTGGGGGCAGCTCCTGTAAAGTTTTTTCAAGGTCTAGAGTCTTCTACTTAGACTTCATCCTGGGCCAGGATGATATAAGCCCGAATACTGGGATTGCACACTAAGCACATTCGCAGATGTCAGTATACAATCAAACAATGCTAGATTTTATTGGAAAGACTGGGGGGCAGCTCCTGGCATTTTAGGGCAGTGTGTGTGTCTATGGACACACAAAGCATGGTGCAGATCCCAACAGAGGCACTCATGCATGGGTGCCTCCTTAGTACCCTGCTTGCTACAAGAGGCACCCAAAGGAGTGGAGAAGTCTACCATGCTGAATTCTAGAAAACGAAAAAATTTAACATTTCTGTGTAATATCATTGCATGGAACAGGTAAGTGTGTAAAACCTATAAAAACTATTATTTGTTCCCTCTTAGTCAGTTAAATACACCATTAAACATGTTTTGTTATATTAGTTTAATAAGTGCAAACAATACTGTTTATCCTGCCAGAAATATTGTGATCTGTCAACCTCTTGTGCTCTCTGCTTGTGCACAAAGAGGGGTCATTGAAGGTGGAGAGGTCGATGTCCTTTGTAATCCATCAAAAATGAAGTAGGCAGGGCTGACACCAGGTGTGTAGGAATTTAAGCTGTTTGGTCATTTAAAACAGCAAAATAGGAACATACTATATTTCTTTTGGCATATCAACAGTTGTTTTTCTGTACTTGCAGCATGTTTTAAGGGATAAAACCTGGCATAATGTGCATGTTTTGCTAAAATGTGCTATTTTTTTTTTTTTTTTTTGCCTTAAACAAGACACGATTCTGCACATTCTAATGCATGGTTACTATTTTTCTGCTGAATTTAACAGACTGGAAAAATAAAACATAGTCGTGACACTCTTCTTTTTTTATTCACTGGTGTTATTTATCCCTAAGGTTTCTGAAGATTAAATTAAAACTTTGGGCAAAAGCAAAAATCACATATATGATGTAGTCTGTCACTGGCATTAAAGCGGAACTAAACTATTCTGGGCCCCCAGGAGCTCAAGTATCCACAGCATATTTGCACATTATTGCCCACTCTCCTAGCAAAACGCCCTCCTCCAGGGATGAGACGTCCGCACTCCCCCTCATCACTTTCGCTACCATCTTTTTTCAAGGTCTAGAGTCTTCTATTTAGACTTCCTCCTGGGCCAGGATGGTGTAAGCCCCGAATGCCGGGATTGCACACTAAGCACATGCGCACATATCAGTATAAAATCAATAAAACATTGCTAGATTTTATTGCAAAAAAAAACCATGCAAAATCTCTTCTACCATAAATTCCAATTTACTAGCAATTTTTTTACAAATCCAATTTAGTCTGTTTTAAAGGGAAACTCCACTTTAGTGGAAAAAAAATATACCAAATAACAAAAAAGTAATATAACATATACAACTGATACAACAGCCATATTGTAAATTAGTGTTAATATAAATCACCTTTTCTTTTTATTTTGCAGTGCTGTGATTTTCTGTAAAATGTAATGCAATATGGCAGCCTGGAGGCGTTCTGTACACAGCTGGTGCATAGAATGCCCCCCAGTAATGTAAATTCCTGCTTGTATGATTGGCTTCCTAATTTATCCAGAAGTCTGTACTAGGATGCAAGTCACATTTTGGGCAACCTGTGCAATAAAAATTTCAGTTTTGGTGCAATATGCCTCAAGGGTAAAATACTACTAAAGGGGTGCAGACCCTGCAGCTTTTCTTATTAGAACAGTAAGAGTAAACCAGGTGATTAAAATGAACCAAACCCTCCCGATCAGATTAAAGCGGAGCTCCACCCAAAAGGGGAAGTCCTGCTTTAAGGCCTCCTCGCCCTGTTTGTGAATTGGAGCTTTTGGGGAGGAGGGGGGTGGGAACCCGATTTTGAGAGGTACACGCTCCTACTTCCACTCTGACCACCTAGGCTATCGGAAGTGGAAGTTCTCCTTCCTCCCTCTCTCCTGAAGTCTTCCGAGACACGTGACACGCAGAAGACTGTGGTACCAGTCACAGTGCGCAGCGCTGGTCACGTATGCGTAGTGGGCACCCAGCCGTAAACCCACAAGCTGTCACAGCCGGGTGCCCATAGGTCCAAAAGAGGAAACAGGGAGAAAATGGCTGGGGTGAGCACACCGCTGGGTCGTGGGACAGGTGAGTGGCTGTTTAGTAAAAGTCAGCAGCTACAGTTTTTGTAGCTACTGACTTTAAATTTTTACTTAAGAGACTGGAGCTCCTCTTTAAGTAAATAACATGGTGAAACAAACACAGAACAAACTTCAGAGCAACAAAAGGTAGGAATCTGCTACAAAGTTTATTAAAATCCTTACAACAGTGGTTCTCAACCTTTCTAGTGCCGTGACCCCTTGATAAAATTTCTCAAGTTGCGGGGACCCCCAACAGTAAAATTATTTTCGTATCGTCAGTTGTCAGCACCTAATTTGAGTCCCTTCCACTCGTACAGTATTATAATCCCTTTTGGTACATTTTTGGATGTACCTCTCTCTTTGTTCTCTTTTCTTTCCATTTTGTCTCTCTCTATCCTAATTTCTTGTCCCCCCCCCATTTCTCTCCCTCTATCCGAATTTCTTGCTCTCTCTTCCTTTTTCTTTGGTCCTTCCCCTCTTTTCCCCTCTCTTCCATGTATTACCTCTTTTTTTTTCCTTCTCTGGCTCTGTATTGGGGGGGGGGATGGATTGAGTGGCAGTGCTGGGGGTGGGATCAGTGGCAGTGCTGGGGGGAGTTCTGATCAGCCAACTTAGGTGCTCCTGATCAAGGTCATCTGCTGATCTGAGAACTGTAGTGGGGACTTTTAAGGGCAACTATAATCACAGGCAGTGTTACTCACGGTGTCTCCGGCTCCGTGGTTTTCTCACAGCAGTGACACCTTTGCCGAAATCAGCAGATGGGGACTCTTCCATCCCCTCCCACATTACGTTCCTCACCAGTCAACTGTCTCTAGTCTCCACCCCCCCCAGCCATGCCATGAACTGAATGGGTGGCCGAAGGCTGCAGGCTCCAGGGACAGCCCTGCTGGGCGGCCGCAAAGAGGCTGAGAGAGTGGCGCGGGCTCCAGGAACAGCCCGGGATTCGGGAGACCCCTGGCAAATCAGCATTCGCCCCGAAAGGGTCGCGACACACAGGTTGATAACTGCTGCCTTACAACATATATTGATCTTGATTTTTCTCAACAAAAGTGGAGTTATTCTTCAACACAGCAATTTTATTGAATTAGTCCTCACTATAACAGGGTGACAACATTGTTCATTCTGCAACATTTTTACCCTGTGGACGGATTTAGGGCCTATGGACGGAGATTTACTAAAACTGTTGCACACAGAATCAAGTGCTGCTGTGCAAAGTAACCAATCAGCTTCTAACTTAAGTGTGTTCAATTAAGCTTTAAAAATAAAACCTAGAAGCTGATTGGTTACTATGCATTGTTGCACCATATTCTGTGTGCACCACTTTTAGTAAATACCCCCCATAGTATTGGCTTTAAAGTGTCACTAATCCCACATCATAAAAAGATCTATTAATAAATGGTGTATTACATTCTGTTCATACTCTTTCAGTCACTATGAGAGACACAGAAATAGAAGGGATAAACCAAATTAAACAGTGTATGTTTAGTATTACTTTAAAAAGGAGGTCCGCCCGCCCACAAAAAAATTAAAGGTCAGCAGCTACAAATACTGTAGCTGCTGATTTTTAATATTAAGAATCTTACTTGTCCAGGGATCCCGCGACGTCGGCACCCCAGCCGATTTTTGGATCAGCTTCTGGGGGCTGCCACCGCCATTCATGGTAAGATAAACCAGCAGTGAAGCCTTTTGGCTTCACAGCCGGTTCCCTACTGCGCATGCCCGGCGGCGGAGGAAGGAGCTGAACTTCCGAGGGTGCAGTCTCCCGGAAGTGATTAAGGGTTCCTGTCAAAAACAGGTACCCGTTCCCCCCTCCCTCCTGAAAGGTGCCAAATGTGGCACCGGAGGGGGGGGGGGGGGGAGAAGCAGATAAGCTGAAGTTCCACTTTTGGGTGGAGCTCCCCTTTAAGTGGCAAACTACAGTTTTTTCTTTGAAATACCAACAATTGGAACCCCTGTCAGAAAAATAGTTTGTATCTGTCACTCTCACTTTTCCTGAATGGCTTGGCCCGCAATAAACAATATGAATAAAGACATGTAAAATTAAAATAAAATTAGATAGTGAATTTTAGCATTGCGGGTATTACTTTCACATCTTAAATAATTCTCTGACACTTGAAACCTCTTAAAGTGTTCTGATAATATCCATTGGCCATATCCCGGCTTCTTATAAAGCCATGTAAGAAGCTAAAAATAAAGGATTTCATCTTACTAATAAAGGAAGGTTATAGAAAAGGTTATCTAAATGCTTACTGCTTGCAAATTTTCACTGTTCAAAATGCCATTAGAAATGGAAGTTAAGAGGATCTGTTGAACCCTAGATATTAATCTAAAAGACAAAGAACTATCTCTACTTATAGAATGGTCAAGTATTTAAATAAAAATCACAATTTCACCACCAAAGTATGCAAAGTTTTATATGACATAGGGCTACAGTCTTTTGTTGGGCATTGCCTGCCAAATGTGATCTACATGTCAGAGTCATCTCAAATAATAGGACCAGTGATCTTATCACAAGGTTCCAAAACCACTTACGGGATGGTTTAATACATATAAAAAAAAAGACATATAAGGTATATATAGTACAATGCAGCACTTACAAATGTGCAATTCACTTTGCTTGCTTGGAGACAAATTTGACAGTTAAGAAAAAAATAACAGTCATGTGACTGGCCTTGCCTCCAATAATATAATACATATAATATACTTAAGAGTCCAAGGTAATTTATTGATAAAATTGATTCATAGCAGAATAAAGCCGACGCATTTCAGAAGCAAAACACACTTCATCTTCATCGGGGCTACAAAACAAGTACAAATACAAAGGTCATGAATCTCAAAGTAAAAGGTAAAAAAAAAAATAATATACAAGTAAAAATTTATGACTATAAAAGTCATAAATAGAAATATAGGTCATAAAGTAAAAAGTACGGGTATGGGTATAAACCATTTTTTAATTCATTATCTAAATGTGATTGAATAGTGAAGTGGCAGCAACGGACTGATGAAGGTATCTTTCTTCTCTCTGTTCCATTTAGGATTTTCTTCTAAGCAGATGTGAATGCAGCATGCCCGATCCGTTCCTATGTTGCCCCTCCCTCTACAAATCTTAGTTCTGGGACTGATGATTTTCATGGCAACTTCTATGTTTATTATACTTCTTTTTTTTTTTTTTTTTCTTTTATGTATACTGACTCTGAACATTTTATGGCATTTTTTGTAAACATACCTCAACAAAACGTATTATTGTTTAAAATAGAAATAAATAAACTCAGTGGAGTTTATTTACTAAAACTGGAGTGCAAAATCCGGTGCAGCTGTACATTGTAGCCAATCAGCTTCTAACTTCAGCTTGTTCAATTAAGCTTTGGAAAATAAAACCTGGAAGCTGATTGGTTTCTAAGCACAGCTGTGTGCGTGCGCCCCCTAGACGACCGGGAAGCCCAGTCGCCCGCCCAGGATGCGAGATCCCATCTTCGGGCATCATATTACTATGGGCGGGTAGGCAAGTGGTTAAGGGGGCGTGGCAGGGGGTATGTCCTATGCCTACATACTTTTCCTAATAGGTGTCCCTCGTTCCCATCTCAAAAAAGTTGGGAGGTATGAAGTTATAGTCTAGTCCTAGACCCCTAGGTTGAGGATTACTACTTTCCCTACTGCCACTGGGTTTCACAGACACTCAGAGCAATAGACATGGGGGAGGTAACAATCTTGGACTAATCATCATTTATGTCATCCAAGCATATAAATGTTTGTGGAGATGCCTGGTGAGCTTCCTTACCCCTGGGATGCGACCTGAGGAGGTGGATGCAATAGTTCGCGCTAAATAAGGCCAGAGCCTGGTTGGGGACTAACCCAGAATCCTCAAGCTGCCCTTTCTGGTTAAGGAGGGGGCAGCACCCAAGGTGGTAGAACCAGGAGATGGAAGTCCTGCTGGAGGGGACTTGGTGTCCACCCTAAGAGGATCCTGGTACTTCCCTTGATGGAGGAAAAAGTGTGGCTAAGTCTGGAACCCATGTTGTCACAGGAGACCATATCCTAACCATCTCTCTTTGTGAGTCGGAGCAATAAATTTGACAATGATAACTTAATAAGACAATGCTGCCTCAATTCTACTTTACAATAGAAATTCTGTCTTCTATCTAAATATGGACAGGAAGATAGATAAGACTGGTACACTTTATAGCATTTAATAGAAATCTGAAATTACTTTTAAAATAAAGACTTCAGATCACTCGGGTTGCAAAGACAAGAATTGAACCCCAGTTGTACTGGGGATAGGCAGTGGAATAAATACTGGAGTGACACAAAAACCACTACAAGATGAGACTTTCAATGCTGAAAAATTATCTAGAAACTGTTGAAAAAATTCACAAAATTGCACCAGGGATAGAGTAAAAAAAGTATAAATTAATTTCCCCTCTGACATGGAAATGGTACAGTCCACATGTCAGTTACAGCCAGGCTGTTATTTGACAGTTCCATTCCTCTCCAGGGCTTTTCTCCTCTGTTTCTACAGCGAAATTCATACAAAAAAAATTCAATGTCAGTCTGCCGTTAAATCCCAAATACCAGGAAAATCTCCAGCTCTATGCCAATGTTATTAACCAGTAAACACAAGTGCTTATAGCAGGATGACAGCACAATTTTTTAAAGGGAACCCTTCACAATTTTTTTATTATAGCACAGGGATTACATTTAATTATGCTATATATAGAATCTCCTAGTTGGCAATTTTTAGGAAGATTTATGAGTTGTAAGGGATTAATATTCTATAGTGCACAAGGGCAGAGAGAGCACCTTTTTAATGAAAACTTAACAAATGATTGCACTTAAAGCTGAACTCCAAGCAGAAATCGCTATCAATGTCATTACTTGCCTTTATGCAATTTCTCCATGTTTTCAAGTGCAAGTGTTCCCCCACTGAAAAATCTCCTTGGGAAGCAGTCATTAGATGGGTTCTTCTTTCTTCCATTTAGTAAGGTCTCATGCACACTGCAGCTGCCAAACACCCATGAGTGAATGAACGGCCAAACGCTTAATGCGCCTAAATGCGTTTTTAGCACTGCTTTTTTCCTGTCATGTGAAAGACGTTCAGAAGGGCCTAGTGTGTATGAGGCCTAAGACCTATGTCTGCCAAGCCCACTATTCCAGCCAATGAGCTTGTAACATCCCCTGTGTCGTACTATTTTCAGTGAGCGGTGACATAATTATATCGCTATAGTGGGAGACTCTCAGACTGAGAAGATTCTTATGATTGCATTATTTGATAGACAGAATGCAATGACTAGTACATTTTACTACAGCCACATACATACATACCATTCAAAATGACAAATCCCATTGCATGATGGGAATTGTAGTCTCTACAAGTGAACCGCAGTGTAAGCAGAGGTGACAGTGCCACTTGTTTAAAGTAGAACTATAGGCAAAACATTTGTTTCATTTTGGATAGCGTAAGCCAGTGGTCTCCATACTGTGATGTGGCCCTTTGCTTGACTATCTGGACCTTGCAGCACTATTCCTCCCACTGACAAAACAATGAGGCAGCATTCCTTCTGCTGATACCAACAGTGGGGCATTATTCCTTCCACTGACACCAACAATGAGGCACTATTCCTCCCACTGACACCAATGATTGGATGCTATCCCTCCTCCTATTGACCACAGGCGTTATGTAATTTTTTTCTTTTAGTTCCACTGACCACCAAAATTTACTAGTATGCCAGAATTCAGATTTGAAATGGAAGATTCTTGGTTAAAGCATGTCAACAGGTTGATTCAAATGTCCACAGTCTTTATAGGAAGCTGGTGGTGCCTGTACTTCTAGACTGCCAGCCAAAGGAAGGAAGAACATGGAAGACGTATACAAAGTACATTAGGGGGCTGCTGAGGACTCTTAGGGGTGCATTTACTAGAGGCGAATAGATTGTGCAAGTTGCATGTGCAGTTGCACTCTGTAAGTGCAGTTTCTCTAGAGCTTGGCAAATGAGATGAAGGTCTGCTGACTTTAATCATCCAGTCATGTACATGCAAAACATTTGCCTTGCATGTGATAAGGGGTTCTTTGCAAAGTGAGGCTTCATCTCATTTACTAAACTCTGAAGCAACTGCACTTGTCTTTTTGCCTTTAGTAAACCCATCCCTGAGGCCTAGTTCACACCTACGCAGGTTGCAGTTTGCATATTACAAGTGCAATTTGCGTCTTTCAATACATGTTTGTGATCCATTGAAGTCTATGGAACCAAAAACCAAAAAAAAGTCCCTGGCCATTTCCATAAAATGCACAGATGTGACCTACATCCATAGGAAACCGTGTTACATGGACTGTAGTGTGGTTCTGCAAAATTGAAAACGCACTAAAAACTGCATAGATGTGAACTAGGCCTTAATCTGAAAAACTGTGTCCCAGACAAGGAGAAAAGGAGCCCAACTGCCATCCCTGAAAGATTTAAGTAGTATCAGAGGCTGTGACCAGAGGGCAGTGCGCTGAAACATGCGAGAGGCAATTTTATTTTTCCAGGATTCAAACTGGATTCAAACTGAGGATTCAAACTGAGTTCATTTTGTGGTAGCGTGGAGCACAGACAAATTTCCTTATGGATTTTGTTTTTCTTTTTTCTATGTTTTAATTCTTACCCATGTTGTCTACGAATACACATGGAGTGTGCGAGTATCAGCACCACTAACATTCATCAATTAGTAAGCATGTCACAATTTGCAATGTTTGTTTGACGGGGTTAAACGGGACCGGAACTAAAAAAAACAAAGACTTGCTATGTTATAGGGAAAATCTAGATATGTTAAATGTGCCTGAGCAGTATCCAAAAAAATGTACCCTTTGCATGGAAATTCTCCTTATAAATAGTGGTGCACTTCCTATGCCTGCTCCTATGCCTATGGCCTCATAGCTGTGTATGTGCAGTATCAGATCTATCAGATCTAAGGCACTTCTGCCTCTGACCATTAGGCTTACAAGATTTGGAGTGAGAGTTGCTGATGTTACTGCTGTGCAGCTCACTGTTCTCCTTGCTGGAGAGGAAGCTGTAGATGAGGATCTGCAGACAAGCATCTTCCTGCTTCTGCTTCATTCATTCTGTAGATACTGTATGTGCTTTCTGAATTTGTCCTAGTGTGTCTTGATTTTCCCTCTATCAGTCATCAGATCACCAGTCATCAGAAGGTCAGCTCATACATGAGGAAGCAAAAACCTGCCTCCATCAAAAGACCAGCTGCAGAGAGACCACAGACTGTACTGGTGTCTTTGCCTTTCTGGGCATGTCTTCCACAATTTAGGTACAGTTAATGAGATTGTGAAGTGAATTTGGGCCCAATTTACTAAAGTGGAGAGTACAGTGAAGAAAAGTGAACCTTTTTTCACTTCAAACATCAATTCATGTGTAGGAGCAAACTGTATGTCTGATGGGTACACAAGTCCACTTCACACATCAGTACATTAGGCACACGTGGCACTTCAAATCAAACAAAGCTTCTCTTGGGAAGGCCTGGAACCCTAAACCCAATTTCAACTTGAGCTCCATGTTAGGAGTCTCTCTGGCACATCCTTCATATGTCACAATGCAAGGCATGTCTCAGGGATCCTAGAGATGTCTCTATTGCACTGTGGGATATGGAGAGGGCCCACCAGAGCTGTATAAGGGAAGTTGAAACCTTCATGCAGAGTGTGAATGGCTGTACAGTGGAAACTCTGGTTAATCTAAAGGGAAGTAATGTCTGCTGTCAGGGACTTTTATCTTTTGATTTTTCATGATAACTTTACTAAAATACAAAGTTTAAATCCTAAAGTCCACCTGTATTGTCCAAAAACATCTCAGGACAGTGAACACCATTCAGACGATGCTTAGTAAATTTCTCCTTCCTCATTTCTTATTCATACAGTCCAATGTAATTTTCAACTTTGCAGAAAGTCTAAGCCTAGCCCAGCACAAGCGCTCATCCGTCACATCCCACAATGCAATGCAATGCAGGTGCATCTCAATTAGTTGCGGAGACACATTCAGTTAATTTTGGAATGCGGCAGGCATGTAAAGTTATTGAGTGTTATCTACAAGTGCTGAATATTAACTACCTTCCAAACATAAGGTTTATCAACATAAGGTTTATGGATACTACAGTTTTACTTTAAAGTGAACTCCATCTTTATATAAAGTGTTACAAGAGAGAATATGATGAGTATGGAGGAAGTTTGTATTCACAGTTATCATGGGCTTGCAGCATATCCCTAGGATTTGCAAAGTTCTCAAATTGTGTACTTTTGGCCAAAAAAATTGTAAGTTCACACCAGAAATAAGGAACAACATGAAATGCAATACATAGCTTTTGCTTCTGTTAGCAACAATAGTTTGAAAAAATTGATAATTCTGTGTAGGGAGAAATATTGTTTTAATATATATATATATATATATATATATATATATATATATATATATATATATATATATATATATATATATATATCTATATAGATATAGATATATATATATATATATATATATATAGATATAGATATAGATATAGATAGATAGATAGATAGATAGATAGATAGATAGATAGATAGATAGATAGATAGATAGATAGATAGATAGATAGATAGATAGATAGATAGATAGATAGATAGATTTTTTTTCCATTGGTACATTTCCCCATGGCAGTGTCTGTCTTTCTATGAAATTGTTTGGCAATAGCTCGCTTATTATCCCTACAAAGGGCTAAAATTGAATAACAAGGTAAGGTTCGCCCACTATAGACTTCAGTGGGGTTTACTGCAAAATTTGCAAACTTCAAACTTTGAGAATAATTTGCCATCCATAATAGTGAGGTCAGCCTAAAAGTCGAACGTTTATCCAGTATAAAGCATGGTAAAGCCTTCCAATTTTGTATATATGCATTTTTTTAAAAACATTAAATTCAACCTTGTTTTGAAAACTATAGGGCCATGTAGTTATCGTCTGCATCTGTGGAACCTTTCAAAATAAGTATGAGCTGGAAATGTTTGCAGTTACTATAAAATCATTCTCAATAGAGCTGTAATAAAGAATGCACCTTCTACAACCCCCTCTAACGGTGTAAGTATCTTTTGAGAGGCTGACCTTCCACAACAATAAAGCAAGCCTCCTAACATAGACATGCCAATGTTATCTTTAAGAGGCTATGCATATTACAAAAGTATTATGCCTAATACACATGATCAGAAAATTCTAGGAAAATCTTTAGTACACAGCTTTCGAGAGACTATCACGACAGTTCATGTGAAATTATCGGAAGGGACAAACACAAAAAACTTTTCACCTACGATACGAGAACAAACAATTTTCAATTAATCAGTACAGTATTAGTCCGAAAAAAATCGTAAGACCAAGGCCACGAGTGCTAGGAAATGAAAGAATACATTACAATACAATACAATACATCGCTTCTGAAGTTGTATTCTGTTGCATGTGAATTTTCGTAACTTTAGTAACTTCTTCATTTTTGATATGAGACTAGCATGCAAAAATAAACAGGGGATCGTTTGTCCGATATTCTTATCGTGTGTACGAGGCTTTACAGTACTTGCAGCTTGACATAATTTCACATGTGCTGATGCATTGAGTCTGGAGTTCTCTCACTTCCTGTGCATGCCTATTGGTCAGTGAGAAAAGAAATATCACAGTGGTGGGCCAATAGTGGACAAGACAGAAGATGTTGGGCCAATGGACTAATCTCCTACCTAAAATTGCATAATGAGCAATTTTTGAGGTCTTTGCTATAAAAAATGGTCAAACCTACAGGGAGAAAACTGGAGGTGTCCATTACTACATTCCAGTGGTAGTTTAGCAACTACAGAAGACGTGGGACAGAAATTCTGGGAAAGGCTGACTTCATAGCTCACAGGTTTGTACTCTGTTCCAATTATGCAATTGTCATAAAATGCATACTTTAGGCTGGTTATTTTATTTAGTTATTGAAGGCCATATGTTAAACGGAATAAAAAATCGGAGGAATGTGCTTAGACTTCCCAAAAATTCTATACAGATGTTTGGAGGTAGAGAATATGTTTGTGAATGTTTATTCAGGTCATGGTCTAGTTCTTTAGTAGTTAGTCATGATCAACTGAACTTTTTTCATAATGTTGTTCATCCAAGCTGCTTCTTCGGTTCTAATGAGTGCCAGGAAAAAAAACAGCACTTATAGCTACATAACAGGTCATCTTAATTCTACCACCAAGGAATGTGTCAAGGCAGATGCTGATTGTCTAGACCACTCTATTTTATTTACATTATACGGTCACCATGGTACCATGAAGTCTGGGACAAGTGTGATCAGTCCAAATTAAATGGCTGAAGGTATAAAGTACATCGTTGTCAAGAGATGTTAAAGAAGAATTCTGGGTACGAACCAAAGTAACTATGCATATACAATACCATACCTGTGGGATCCCTCTAGAAGCTTAAAATCACTGTATTAGGCATCCCTACTTCAGTTGTCTCCACTAGCTTGAAGGTCCCGTGTCAAGCATCTGCTTTTCTGTATTCTGAACACAGGAGATCAGTTGCTCAGCATGGGTGACATTCAGAGAATGCTTTGTAGAAGAGGTGGAGAGCATTACATCACTTCTCCATGCTTCTCCACCTTGTCCAATCATAGAACACTTTGCATTCATTGAGAAAATGGAAAGCATTCTTTGAAAGGTGCTCATGCAGAGTGGCCAACCTCTTGTTTTTAGGATGCAGCAGGGCAGCTACTGGAGATCGCTGAAGTAGCGGTTTCCAACTTCTAAAGGGATCCAACAAGTATGGCATATGCAGAGTTACATTGGTCCAAGCTGGGTCAACATAACTATGTATAAAATACCATACCTGGAATTCTTCTTTAAAACAGCATAATACAGTGTATTTGGTTTGGTATTTGGTAGAGTGTAACAGATGGTGTTAAAGGCTCCTGTGCCTGTATAGGGATAGTTCCAGTTTAATGTAGATGGCCTCTTTCATACCTCTTGCAAACAAGTTGCCCTCTCTGTCCAAAATGTGCACCTCACTTTCCGTTAATTAATGTCATTTTTAATTTAGGTGTAGAAAGATTGAGGAGTCCTGAGGTCCTGGGTCCAAGATTCATAGTCCTACTAACTTTATGGGCAGATTCGCTTGGAGGAATTTTTAAAACCCGAATATTCTGCATGGACTTTGAACTATGGCAAAGTGAGTTATATTGGCTTTTGAATTGTGACAATAAACGTATGTGCTGCTATGTTACTGAACCACAAAAAAAAACCCCACAAATAGTTAATAGATGGACTGCTGCAACCACTTCTCAAGTGTATTCTATCACTTCAAATAAAAATGATTCAACGTAAATGGTGTGCTGTTCTAAAAAAATGGATGAATAATACCCCCCTTTAGACTGATTCAAGCAAATGAATAAATAAACAACTAATTTAACTGATAAAAATTGTGCACAAAAATATATGACATTTAACCAGCTTTAGTATAATCAATCAATTAGTATAATCAAAAGCTAAACCACAAAAATATGTTGACAGTGAAAGTCCCAAAAAAGGGTCACATTTAAAACATGTGAATAGTGCTGCAGTAAACATTCACAGATTAGCCTCAAATCAAAAATAGTCCACATTTAAACCATAAAAATAGTGCTACAGTGACCATCCAAATAGATATCTTGTCTTTCCACCACCAATCACCTATAGGTGACGTGCCTGCACACCTTCTGGGAAGACCTATCAGAGGTCAGTATGCACCTTTATCGTGTTAGGCTTGCAGGCCTGGCATGCATCCAATTAAGTGACCTTCAAGCATGTGATCCCCTTTTCTTTATGGGCTTGCCTGGATTAGACTCCGCTCCGCCAGGTTACTCAAATATATGAAAGGAATAAGTTCATAGAGCAGTATGTACTGAATATGTGTCTTTAATAAAAATTCACTAAAACCCACTCACATTAATCAAAACTTGTACGAGGCATAAAAACTGAACATCAGCAAATCACCTCCTCACTGTCTTCTGGGTAACGGAGACACCGGAAGTGACGTCACAGGCCCTGCCCAAGGGGTGCCCAATAGGTGAGCACTTCACCTATAGGTAATTGGTGGTGGAAAGACAAGATATCTGTTTGGATGGTCACCACAGCACAATTTTGTGTTTTCAAAGCATCAAAAATGCTCTGGAAGGCATCAAAAACGCACATGCAGAAAAGCATCTGGAACTACCCCTCAATCAGTCGGGGTGTATTATTCATCAATTATTATGGAACAGCACACCATTTATGTTGAATTATTTATATTGTTTTTGGTTAAGCCAGACCTTCAATATAAAAGGGGGAGCAACCATAATGTCCGTGAATTAGAAGCTGATGTAGGGAAATCATAGCGCAAGTTGGCAAACTGCATAAGAAGATATTAGGGTCAGTTAGGAGAATGCACCTAAATTTTAATTGCTAGCTCCTAGGGCAATCAGCCACTTTGCCGCCTTTTGTTGTTGCTGTTATTGGGGCATTTTTGTCTTTCAACTTATTTTGTGGTTGATTTGAGGTCAGCAGTCACTCTTAGCTGCTGTCCTGTTCAAAGAAAAACTTTTTTGCTGCAAGGATTCCCTTCTAAAAAGGGCTTTTGTCTCAGGGAGTGGTAGTTTGGGGTTTTCCTTTATTTTAGGGAGTACCGGTATATATTCTTTTATTTCATGTTGATAGTTCTTTTTCTTTTCTTGCCGTAAGGCTGCCTTAGAAAACTTGTCTTTTTTCAGCGGTGGTATTTAGGGATTTTCATTCACTTGTTACTGACTATCTGTTCTCAGAACTGCCTTTTGTTTGCAGTACGCTGATGCATTTGTTTAAAAGAAAAAGAAATCTACAAAACAAAAACAGTGTGAACCTAAACCACCCATATTAACGCACTCATATTTTCCAAACCCCCCTATACCCATAAATAAGTTGAAAGTTAGGCCTACACCAATTAGGCCTGTTATCTCTTATTGCTGCCTGGCCCGTTTTTCACTGCTGTATCCTCTGCAGTATCCTAATTTCTGTAGTAAAGCCCCAGTCTGTGCTCTTTGTTTTTGAACATTTGGGTATGGCCTTGTACATTAAAATGTTTCTGCTGCTGGCAAATTTTACACTGCTGTGTCATCTGTGGTCTCCTAAAATGGTATTAATCCCAAAAAACAAACATTTATTATATTGCAGCTTACCAATACTTAGATGTGATGGCTGCATTTGTTTTCTTTTTTGGGATTTCTTTCTTTGTACTTTTACCTGGTGATCTGGCCAGTAAGTCTGTTGTTTTTCAAAAGAACACGCTGCAAATGTATCAGTTAGAGGGTTGAGAAAAAACGTTTACCACTGTCAGGGGTGCTTACAATGATCAACTTTTATTTATTTATGTAAAAGCTTTATCCCAACATGAGAAAAAAAACAGTTTGCTGTAACTGCTTATAAAGTGTTAGCTGGAGTTTAGATTTAATTTGTTTAGTGTATTTAAAGTGGTTGTAGAGTCAGAAGGTTTTTTTATCTTAATGCATTCTATGCATTACGATTAAAAAACCTTCTGTGTGTAGCAGCCCCTAAATACTTACATCTCGATCTAGAGATGTGCACTAGTGCCTCGGCCGTCCGGGACTCTCCCTCCTGATTGGCTGAGACACAGCAGTGGCGCCATTGGCTCACGCTGTTGTCAATCAAAGTCAGTTAGCCAATCAGGAGAGAGAAAGGGCGTGGCCGAACTGTGGCTCCATGTCTGAATGGACGCACAGAGCTGCTTGCTCTGGGGGTACTTGACAGGAGGGAGGGGCCAGGAGCACCAAAGAGGAACCTGAGAAGAGGAGGTTCTGGGCTGCCCTGTGCAAAACTATTTCACAGAGCAGGTAAGTATAACATGTTTATTATATTTAAAGAAAAAAAACAAGACTTTAGTATCATTTGAAAGCTACCTAGGACACCTTATGCCGCGTACACATGATCGGACTTTACGGCATACTTGGTTCGTCAGACAATTCGATGGTGTGTGGGCTCCAGCGGTTTTTTTTTTCTCAAAAATTGACGGACCTAGAAATGAAACATGTTTCAAATCTGTCCAGTGGACTCGAGTCCGGTCGAAAAGTCCGCTCGTCTGTATGCTAGTCCGAAGGACAAAAACCGATGCTAGGGCAGCTATTGGCTACTGGCTATGAACTTTCTTGTTTTAGTCCGGTCGTACGTCATCACGTACGAATCCGTCGGACTTTGGTTGATCGTGTGTAGGCAAGTCCGTTCATTCGGAAAGTCCGTCGTAAAGTCCGTCGTAAAGTCCGCAGGACAAAGTCTGCCGTAAAGTCCGCTCGTGTGTACGCGGCATTACACTTCTCTCCTCCAGATTAACAATCCTGCTGTCCAAAGGCACTCCTGTGCTCCTTCATCCAAAGTGGGAGTACTCCAATACAGGAGGTGTGTTACTGGCCAGATCACCAGGTGAAAACAAAGGGAAATAAATCTAAAAAAGAAAACTAATACAGCCACCACATCTAAAGATTGGTAAGCATCATTTTTGGTTTTGGGAGTGTAATATCGCTTTTATTCTCGTAGTAAAACACCTACCTGTACTTTTTTTTGCACAAGTAAATTTCACCCTATTCTATTACCAATTGCTTTCAAATGTTACACTATACTGTACTGCAGTCTCTTAATTCTTAATGAGAGATTGATAGAAATCTGCCAGCGGCAGGACAGTTTTGTATCAGTGAGAACAGGGACAGCCACAGAGAACTACTGGCCAACTTTTATCTGCCGATCAAAGCTAATCCATTACTGTATAAAAAAAGAAACAAACAAAACAAAAAAAAAGGTGTCACTGCTAAAGCTACTTGGAAAAAAGCCTTTGTTTCAAACTGAAATAAATCAGATTTGGGTGCTGCTGCTGTATGTAAGCCAAGCTAATTGCAAGAGAAAAAAATCAATTCCCCAGCCAAATATGCGCTGCCAGTGTACCGTGCGCTGATGTTATTTTCTTATAGGTCCACTCACAGCATACAACAAGTAAAAAACCCATGTGTGTTGATGTGCATTAAACATGCACTTTCATGCATATTGCATTTCTTTGTGTTTGAACATTTCCATGCATTTTCATGTCATTCTTGGTGAAGTGACAGGTCCCTGGAGGGGACAAAATGCTAACAATAATTTAATATTTATATCTGTACTTTTATTTGCCGTGCAATGTATTGTATTTACATGCATTTTAACACAACACACACGTTTATACCGTTGTGGTGTGAGCAAGGCACATAAAAAAAACATTTTTCAAGGTGCCCTTACAGTACCTGCATATGGTGCGAACAAGCCCTTAATGTTATTTAAAGCGGAGCTCCACCCAAAAGGGGAAGCTCCTCTTGTTTGCTTCCTTCCTCCGGTGCCACATTTAGCACCTTTCGGGGGGAAGGGGGCAGCGGGTACCTGTTTTTGACAGGTACCCATCCCTACTTCCGGGAGACCTTGCCTCCTTCCACCTCTGCCCGAGCATTCAGAAAGCACAGCGAGCTTCACGCATGCGTAGTAGGGAACCGGCTGTGAAGCCGCAAGGCTGATTTCCTTACAAGAAATTGCATGGCAGCACCCGAGAGCTGATTGAAAAAGTCGTCGGGGGGGGGGGGGCAGACATTGGGGGATCCCTGGACAGGTAAGTGTCCTAATATTTGTAGTATTTGTGTCCTAGTGTTTGTAGCTGCTGACTTGAAATTTTTGGAGTGAGGGGGGGGGGGGGGGGTGTCTGAAGCTCCGCTTTAAACCTAAAAAAGTGCTGACAGGTAGGATTTTTATTGAAAGAAGGGACCTTATTGGTCTCCTCTGTCAAAAACCCTTCTTCCTGCCTGTCAGCATGCGCAGCTCAGCGTACATTTGTAGCACTGTTCTCTGATGAATGTGACTCCCGTGTGGATGCAGTTGTGACTGGTGGGAGCACTGGAGGGGATCGTTTGGCAGGTAAGTCTGCTATAATGTGCTAATATGATGTGCATACCACCACATTATGGCTAAAATCTCCTGAGACTCTTTGTTTTTGGTACATGTCCCTTATAGCAGTGCCCCTTTTCCCGTGCCCTTTTTGGACAGCAGTTTGCCTATTAGCCCAAAAAAATGCCAGGTATTAATAAGAATTGCCCACTTTGATGTGAATGGACTTCACCTGTAAGTTCCGGAATTTCTAACAAGATTCACCAAACCTTGGCAAATCTAATCCAGGCAGATTGGCCTCTAACTTTTACATAGTTACATGGAGGGGGAGATTTACTAAAACTGGTGCCCACAGAATTTTGTGCGGCTGAACATCCAGCTGAGCATCCAACCAGCTCCTAACTTCAGCTTGTTCAATTCAGCTTTGACAATAAAATCTAATAGATGATTGGTTACTATGCACAGATGCACCAGATTCTGTGTGCACAAGCTTTACTAAATCCCCCCCCCCCCCCCCCAACAGTTGGGTTAAAAAAAGACACAAGTCCCTCTAATTCAACCAATCCCTTATCCACAGTTGACCCAAGGCAAATAAAACCCTATTGGTGGGCTTGAAAAATCCCCGGAAGCCAATGCTTGATAAAAATCCCTCTACATTTTTTCTGAGACTCCAGTATATGGGAACGTGGGGGAATGCAGTTCCAGCACCTCCAACACCTCCAACACTGAATGTATGTGATGGCAAGGGGTGCTGGGGTGTGCTGGAGGCTCAATTGATGCTAGCTGCTGGGGGATTTGGTGCAGTTAGAGGGGATCTATTGTTGTGGGAGTCTATTGTTGTGGGGGTCTATTGTTGCTGGTTGGGGATTGATTGTTGCATTGTTGTTGGGGGCAATTGTTGCTGGAAGGCATCTACTATTGAGGGAAGGGTCTATTGATTCTGGTTGTCGAAAGATCTATTGTTGCTGGTGGGGGTCTAGTGTTGCTGGAGTGGATCTAAAGTTTCTGGGGTATCTATTGTTGCTGGGGTGGCTCTATTTGTTGCTGGGGGAAATCTGTTGTTGCTTGGGGTAGTCTATTGTTACTGGCAGCAGGGGATCTATTTTACTGCTTTTCTTGTTATCATTAACCACTTATCCTCTGGAAAGTTTACACCCCTTCATGATCAGGCCATTTTTTTGCGATACGGCACTGAGCTACTTTAACTGACTATTGCACGGTTGTGCGACACTGTATTCAAATAAAATGTATATTATTTTTTTCCCCACAACTAGAGCTTTCTTTTGTGGCATTTGATCACCGCTGGGTTTTTTATATTTTGCATTATAAGCAAAGAAAGACCGAAACAATATTTTTTACTTTCTGCTATAAAGCATATTCAATAAAAAAAAATTCTAAATTGAAATTCTTAATAAATTTAGGCCAATATGTATTCTGCTACATATTTTTGGTTACGAAAATCCCAATAAGTGTATATTGATTCATTTAGGCCAACGTTATAGCGTCTACAAACTATGGAATATATTTATGGAATTTTTATTTATGTATCTTTTTATACTAGTAATGGCGGCGATCAGCGACTTATAGCAGGGCCGTGATATAGCAGCTGACTAGCAGACACTAACTGACACCAGTGACACTAATACAGTGATCAGTGCTAAAAATACGCACTGTCACTGTACTAATGACACTGGCTGGGAAGGGGTTAAACATTTAGAGTGATCAAAGGGTTAACAGTGTGCCTAGCCAGTGTTTTTGTGTAATGTGTGTGCTGCTTTCACTAGGGGAAGATATCAAATCTAGTCCCTGCTTTGCAGAGACACAGGATTGGTCTCTTCCCCCCTGTCAGAATTGAGATAAGCCTCGTTTGCATAGTAAAACACAGAGAACTGAGATCTGCCTAACGATCGGCGGGTGCCAGAGGACATTGAGTCCCTGGGACCTGCAGATCTGCTTCTGCTGTGAATTATATTATCACAGCAGAAGTGGCGATGCACACGCGCCCCCTGCAGACGGAAATGCAGAATCATGTATATACATGTGATCCTGTCCACAGCTTCCGCCCTGTAGCAGTAGAAGTGCTATAGGGTGGTCAGCAAATGGTTACAAATTACTTAACACCACAAAATTATGTATTATTCTCTAAAAGGGGCGATCCTGGGAGGTAGGTAAGGGGGTGGAACCAAGGGACGGTGCTCAGGGGTGGGTAGGGGGTGGAGACGAGGGGTAAATCAGAAGGGGGGAGTACCTGCACCTATTCTATGAGGAAAAAAGCCCTGACTACATACCTTACGTGTGCTTTGATTTTCTCCTCTGTTCGATGGTCCTGTGGTTTTGCTTGAGATTGTGGATATGGGGACAGAGAAGTGACTATGATGAAAATATAATTGCAGACAAAAAAAAATGTGGTCACCCTCTTCAGGCAAAGATCCATATGAGTGTGGGGTGACGGACAGAACCAAGAGCCAAGCACGGAAAAACAGAAAAAAATTTCTAGACGGCAATACCCAATATAAATGCTTTGACTTTTTATTTTTTGAACTTGAGATGCTTTTTACAGTAAACAAGAGAAGTAAGAGAAGTAAACAAGTCGGTCATCTGCTGGAGCTGCCTCGGGCTCATCTATGCAGGAAATGGGAGTTTGACTGACAGGAAGACATTATAAAAGAAGCACATTGCTGAATTTAAAAGAAAGAACACCAGAAATAATAGCACACATATATAAAAAGAAAACACTTAACTGAATTTGTTAAAGCAGATTTACACACAAATGTTAGCATAAAACAATGCTAACAGTGTTGCTGGGATGTACAATTTAAAGAGTAGTAGAAGAACTGAAATACCTTTTCCCGGAGAAATGCTGCTCCAGGCTAGCGTCAGTGCTTCTCACATAACCAAAAGCCTAAGCCTTTGGTCATGTGACCTCTGCTGGAGGGGGGATCAGAAAATAAAGTCAGCATCAGCCGAACAGTCTTTTCATTTCAGATAACTGTGTGGGTGGGTGCAGCTTTGGAACTTATGTTAAAGTCAATGGAAAACAATTCACTACAAGCCTGGTGGAAGGAAGCCCAACGGGATTACTCACGGATGACAGCAGCATGTAGTGGAACAGGTCTCAGCTGAGCTAACAGCATCTGTCTTGATGGGCGGAATAAGGTCTGGTTGGTCCAAGCCCAAGGAAAGTGGCGGATCCCTTAACATTTTCTTCACCTCTGGAACCTTTTCTTGCCGCTATTACTGTCCCTGACAGATGGGTGATCTATCCCTACACTTTCCATACTCTAAATGCGCACCAAACCCATGGCCAGGGTCTTAGGAAGACTCTGCCTGACCCAAGATGGCTGCCAGGGTCACATGGGCTGTCAACAGTCAACCAGATCGTTGCCCCAGTGACCTAGGAAAGCATAGAGGAACCATGTTCCTCCTGTTTTCCTCTCCCTCTGCCCTGTCACCTGCAGTAGTGAAAACAGACAGCACCTGCCTACAGCTGTTTCATTTATCATACTCTAGTACAGAAACCCTACATTTTCAGCAATGAGAACATCATAAATCTTTGGCACTCTGGTTTTTGAAGATTGGCACTCTAGCTCTTGAAGATATTGAAGAAGACTTGTACTATTAAAGCTGCGTCCAAAAGGGTAAGCAGTAGGCACCTGTATTTACTGTAGGCTACCTACAGCTGATCTCTTCCACATTACTGACTTACCATGCTATGTTCTACACCATGTGTCTGTGTGGAGGTGGTCATCTTGGGCTTATAGCTATCCCCCAATGACTGTGAACTAATTACTAATGGAGGAATACTCAGGAAGCTGCAGGAGAGACGGAGGAAGACCAGACCTACAGAATAAATAAAGTAGATTGCAGGGAGATCCTTGCACTGCAGGTCCTCATCTACAGCTTCCTCTCCAGAAAGGAAAACATTGAGCAGCACAGGAGTGATATCACCAAATCTAGTGATACTAGCAGTCAGAAGCATAGTGCCTTAAACAGAGTCATAACTAGAAATCACAGGTCTCCATAACAGGAAAAAAAAAAAACTATTGTGCAACATCCTAGTTACCATGACAGGTTACAAGGGACTGAAGAGGAGGCAGCAGTGATATTGAGGTAAGTAAAGATCTGTGAACAAGGAGGGTGGGAATAGCACAGTGATTAGAATGGAGTGTCATGGAATATAAATTGGCATAAGAAATGAGGATGTGCGGACTAGGGAATGTACAACATGGCATATGGAATGATAAGGTGTGGAATAGGAAATGTACAGCATGCCATATGGAATGAAGTGTTGCAAAATAAGAGATGTACAGCATGCAAATGGAATTAGGAGATGCAGAATAGAGAATGTACAACATATGGAAGGAGGTGTTCTACTTTACTGTAAGGCTTAAAATGAGTATTCCCTTCACTTTATTTGAAGATTCACTTTATCTGAATACGGCTATATTACTCCAACATTAATATCAATGTAATCCTATGAATTTACATATAAAAAATAAATATACACATATAAAAATATTGTCTAAAAATAAACAATACAAAAATAATAAGAATACTATTGGGAAACTGAATACTAGCACCCTATTATAGTTACATAATGGGTAAGGTTGAATGAAGACAATAGTCCACACAGTTCAACCTGTGTAGGTGTGTGTGTGTCAGTGTTGATAATCATTTCCCATATCCCTGTATGTTGTGTTCTTTAAGATGCACGTCCAAGAGTCTTTTAAAAATATCAATACTCCCCGCTGACACCACCAATTGTGGAAGAGAGTTCCACATTCTTACTGGCCTGACAGTGAAAAGATCCCTACGCAGCTTAAGGTTAAACCGCTTCTCCTCCAATTTATTTGTGTGGCTACGTGTCCTCTTACACTCCCTGAGACTAATTAGCTTTTTTCCTATGCTGGGATTACCATTGAGGTATTTGTAAATCGCTATCAGGTCCCCTCTCAAGCGTCTCTTCTTTTCTTACTTCCATCAGTGCAGGACCCACTATTCCAGCTCACCCAACCACTGCTGTCACTTGTAAACACAGAAGCGGGCAGAGGCTTCCACTACCTTTATCCTTTGCTGTGCTTTGCAATAGATGATCTCAACAGCCAGAGGCACGGATGAAATAGTGGAATACTTCCTGTGCCCGCTTCTGTGTTTACAAATGACAGCAACGATTGAGTGAGCTGTCACATTATACCTGATGCTGATGGAGGTCTGGATGGGGCCAGGTGGCCCAATTGAAATGTGGAACAGTCAGGTAAGGATAGGAGCTCTTCCTTCCGCTGACCGGAAGGTTCCCTCTAGCTCAGGCCCCGCATGGGCAGCTACAGCAGTAGTTCTGTTATGGTGCTCAGGTAGTGTACTGCTATTTTTTTAGGAGGAATTCAATACAGATGTTAGATTTTTTAGAAATTTTCAGGATACTGCTTAGGCAAAATTAAGATGGCAAATCTACACTTTTTGAGTTCAGGCCCACTGTAAAGGGACTTCGAGATTTTGCATCTGTGGTGGCAAGCAACTCATGCTCAGTTTAGAGTGAGTTTCTATGCTAAACATTTCCTCCCTATCACATCCGAACAGCCCATGTGACTATAGAATCCCACATGTGGGCAAATACACAGTGATAATTGAGAGGCCACCCCCTCCTTCCTCCTTCATGGCCACTAACCAGCAAAACACAATGAGGGTGGAATATTACATATAGCTTAATGGTGGCTTCACCTCCCTCTTATTCTAAGATACAAGCTGGAGGGGCACGACACAGCCTGTGACTGGCAGAAATCCTCCCACATCATGTTATTTCCACAAAATAATAAAGATTTGATTTCAAACATATATTTGTATGACAATTTAAAACAGTTTATTGATATTATTTATTTTTACTCTGTATTCAAATAGCTGTTTTTTTATTTTGAACATGTGACCAACAGCAGAGGACTAGAAGCTCCTCCTGCTTATGTTTCTCTGCAGACAGGCTGGGAAAGAGCTGGGCCATGTGCCAGCTGTATATCACATAGACAAAAGGGACTTAGATTTTTTTTTTAATAATTAATTACAGTGCCATCATCCACATACAGAAGTAGAAAGGAAACGGTGTATGTTTAGTATCACTTTAAAATACTTGATTGTTGTGTGCCCTTTAAAGTGTATCTAAATCCATACTATTTTTTGTTAGTCTTGGATAGCGTAGGTATGGAGTAGAATCCCTTTACAGTTTTCATGGTCATCTGTTTCCCTGTTATGGGGATTTTCTCTACTTGTCCTGATGACCACAGTCACTGAGACTGAAAGTGAGGGAAAACCTTAGATTGTAAGCTCCTTGAGTTCAGGGACCGATGTGAATATACAATATATATATGTAAAGTGCTGCGCAAATTGACAGCCCTATATAAGTACCTGTAATAAATAAATAAATCCAAAAACTTTAGTTTTTGCCAGAACTTGAAAAGAGAGGAAATCCACCATTGAGGAATACTAAAATGTTATTATTATACAAGATTTATATAGTGCCAACAGTTTGTGCAGCGATTTACAACATGAGGGCAGATAGTACAGTTAGAATACAATTCAAAACAGGAGAAATCAGAGGGCCCTGCTAGTTAGAGCTTACAATTTAGGAGGGAGGGTCAAGTGATACAAAAGGTAATAACTGTGGGGGGTGAGATGATGGAGAAAATGAAAGTACATTTATTAGGTGGAGGCAGGATAGGCTTCTCTAAGGAGAATGGTTTTTAGGGATCGTCTAAAAGCAAACAAGAGTAGGAGATAATCTGACAGATTGGGGTAGGGAGTTCTAAAGGATGGGAGAGGCTCTGGAAAAGTCCTGGAGGCGAGGATGGGAGGTGGTGACGAGGAAGCTAGAGAACAGGAGGTCTTTGGAGGAACGAAAAGAACGATTAGGTTGGTATTTTGAGACTAGGTTAGTGATGTAGCTAGGGCTGAATTGTGGATGGCTTTGTAAGTTGTTGTTAGTATTTTAAATGTATTTTTTTGGGTGAGCGGGAGCCAATGGAAGGATTGACAGAGAGGAGTAGCAGACACGGAGCGGTTGGTAAGGTGGATGAGCCTGGCAGCAGCATTCATAAAGGACTGAAGGGGGGATATCCTATGTAAAATTAAGCCAATAAGGAGGAAGTTGCAGTAGTCAAGGCGAGAGATGACCAGGAGTGAACTAGGAGCTTAGTGGTGTCATTGGTTAGAAAGGGGCGTATTTTGGAAATGTTGCAGAGGTTGAGGTGGCAAGATTTGGACAGTGATTGGATGTGGGGCCTAAAGGATAAATCAGAGTCCAGGATTACACCTAGAACCTTGGCATGCAGGGTCAGGTTAATTGTTTTGTCATCGATCTTGACAGAGAAATCAGTCGAATGGGCGTGTGGGGGAGGAAATATAACGAGTTGTGTTTTTTCGATAGATTGAGTTTGAGGAAGTGGTGTGACATCCAGACTGATATGTCTGTTAGTAAATTAGTGGTACGTGAGCTGAGGGGTAGATAAAGAGATCAAATTGGGTGACAACGGCGTAGAGATGCTATGACCCAGCTGACCCAGGGAGGAGGTGTAGATTGAGAATAGGAGAGGTCCAAGAACAGAACCTTGGGGGACCCCAGCAGAGAAAGGAAGAGGAGAGCAGGAAGGAAAATTGTAAGTAACGCTAAAGGTGCGGTTGGATAAGTAGGAAGCGAACCAGCGAAGAGAACAGTCACGGAAACCAAAGGCATGGAGTTTTTTGAGGAGGAGGGGGTGGTCAACCGTATCAAAAGCAGCAGAGAGGTCCAGGAGTAGGAATACAGAATAATGTCCATTGGTTTTGGCCGTTAGTAGATTGTTTGTTAGTTTTAGGAGGGCGGTTTCTGTGGAGTGTTGAGGGTGAAATCCAGACTGAAGGGGATCAAGAAGGTTATTCTTGGCGAGGTGTTCGCTCAGTCGGTTGTAGACCAGATGTTCAAGGAGTTTGGATAAAAAACACTATACAACGTAAGGATATAAATCTTTATTTTCAAGCAGTAAAAGCCATTTGCAACAATAGTTATGTTATGGCTATCTATTTAAAATTATTTCATGGCAGCTTGATTAAAAAAAATTCAATGCTTTAAAAAAAAACAAATAAATCCCTTAGGGATTATATATATAATAAAAATACGTATTTGCCTGGTTTATTCTTCCGACAAGTTCTACGTTCTTTTTAAATCCCATTAGGAATACAGATGATGTTGATTTAATGTACTTCAATTTTAACTGAGCTCTGATCTTCCCAGAATACAATCATCAGGCTTTTTCCATAAGCCCCTCTCTAATGAACATTACACCAACCATGCCCTGTGACACCTATTGCTTTATTACAACTGGGCTTCCAGCCTCCTTAGAATAACTGATGGATCATCGTCGCTGCCAGCAAAATTTGCCACCTCGTTATGCACCTCTGTCATACACATTGTGCCAGGCAAAGTGCCTTCAGTTGCTTAATGAGAAGCGATTTGCAATATGTACCATCATTCATCAAGTACAGATGGAGCCATACTTAACTCACTTTTGCAATGGACGAGGAGAGGAGGACATTGTAACCCTCTGTGTCATTTAGTCTGCCACTTGTGCTCATTTCCCATCTACATATATCTTTCTTAATAAACTAAAGCACAACCCTGCCTTGTTATCAAAAGCCATATTGGATACAGTGACATTGTCAACCCTATAAATCAGTATTTCTCAACCGGGGTTCCGAGGACCACCAGAATTCCACCAGAGGTTTGCTAGGGGTTCTGTGAGCTGTGGCTAATTGACCTCCCTGATGCTATCTATATAGTTTAATCATCAATGCTACAACATGACACCAATTATATTATTAGTTATCTGTGAAGGTGGCATTTTTCTCACTGACCACTAATGTAAGAGGCATTTTTCCTATTTACCCCAAATAAATTGGTTTTATCAGGGTTCCCCGAGACCTGAAGATTATTTTATGGGTTCTTTGGAAGTAATAAGGTTGATAAAGGCTACTATAAGTAGAAATTATGTAGAAATTAAAGTATAACTCTGGCTTTTTATCAAATTCCATAATGTAAGAAACAACAGCAACATCATCAACCCTATAAATCAATCTTTCTCAACCAGGGTTCCGTGGATCAGAGTTAGAGCTTGCAAGGGGTTCTTTGAGCTGTGACTGATTGACCTCCCTGCTGGTACCCTGTAAGGGGGCATTCTTCTCAGTGAACACCAAAGTAAGAGGAATTTTTCCTATGTACCCAGTAAATTGGTCTACCAGAGCTTCACCAGCACTTGCCAGGGGTTCTTTGAGCTGTGACTGTTTGACCTCCCTGATGGTACCTACGTAGTCCCATGGCAAATGCAACAGCATGACATCAATTATTTTATTAGCTGTCTGTCAGGGTAGCATTCTGACCATCACTGTAATCAAGGGGGGGGGGCATAACTGAGATTTTGCTGATGTTGCAGCTGCCATGATCTTACCTTTCTAATCCATACCACCCAACTACCTAGATAATGACACAACCACATAATTTGAATTTAAATGGCCATAGCAGCCTTTTATTAACAAACCATAAATAACAAAATAACTGCGTGAACAACATACTTTTCAACCATAATGTGCCTAACTGACTTTTCCATGAGTCTTAGGTTAATGAAGGCATGGTTTCCGCTATTGCATCGGCTGTATTAACCACCACATTCCTATCCCAGCCCCAGCCGCAGTTACACCAGCCTGGGGACAATTTATTACCAGTTTTCCACTTGATGCAGCCCGATGACCAATGGCCCCTTATTGACGTCACTGGGTAGGGAAGGTACCCATACCGAGATGGACCCCACCCATTACACTCCACCTACTGTTTTTTGACAATGTCCACCTTCAAAAACCTAAGACCCCTGCCTGCTGCTATGACAAAGCTGGACCCAAATCCATGTGCAAAGAACACCCCGAGCAACAGCCAATCTACAGCACCCATTGCCCCTTTAAGAAAAACAACCACAGGGAAAAAAACGGCCCTTACAAAACTTCAGAAATTTGAGGGGAGGGAGGGCAGGCAAGTGTCTTTGTTTCTGTGTGGTGAGGTAGGGGGCACTGGTGTTGATATATCAAGTGATGACAAACAACTACAAAACAGTGAATAGTAAATGGATACACAAAAACGCAAATGTAACAAAAAACCAAAACAGTTAAACAAATCGTAATGAAGCCAAATATGATTGCATAAATGTGTAAATAAAAAGTCCCAAACAAAAGAAGATCCCTTCTGTGTAGAGATTTCTTCCAAACAAGTAATCAGTGATCCTTCATCAAGCACTAGGACAACAAGTAATCTGCTTACCAGAAAAATTTGACTTCTTTAGTTAAAAAAAGAAAGTAAAATGTCGATTTGGCAGGATGATGCCAGTTCGCATGTAGTATGACTGGCGATGTATAAGAACCTTCCTTCTCATAGTGTTAGGCAGGATATGTGAAAACAATAATAAACATCCATAGCGTAATACTGTTTAACTGGTTCCCGACCGCCGCCTGTATATGTACGTCAACAGAATGGCACGGCTGCACAAATGGGCGTACCTGTACGCTCCTTTGAATTTGCCACCGTGCCATCACCTGCGAGCCACCGGCGGCGCGCACGCACCTGCCGTGAGCTCCCTGAGTAGAATCGCGGGTCCCGTGGACTCGATGTCCGCGGGGATACCCACGATCATCTCACAGAAAGGAAGAATGGGGAAATGCTAATGTAAACAAGCATTTCCCCGTTCTGCCTAGTGACACTATCACTGATCACAGCTCCCTGTAATCGGGAGCGGTGATCAGTGATGTGTCACACGTAGCCCCTCCCCTCCACAGTTAGAATCACTCCCTAGGACACACTTAACCCCTACAGCGCCTAGTTTTAAAACCTAGTTTTAACCCCTTCACTGTTATGAAGGGGTTATGAATTGACTGTTATGCAGTCAGCATGCCAATTGCACGCTCCCTCAAAACTTGCATTGTGGCATTGTGCTGTGTGATAAAACTGCACATTTTACAGTGGCCTTTTATTGTGGCCAGCCTAAGGCACACCTGTGCAATAATAGTAATAATAATAATAAATAGTAATAATGCTGTCTAATCAGCGTCTTGATATGCCACACCTGTGAGGTGGATGGATTATCTTGGGAAAAGGAGAAGTGCTCACTAACACAGATTTGGACAGATTTGTGAACAATATTTGAGAGAAATAGGCCCTTTGTGTACATAGAAAAAGTTGTAGATCTTTGCGTTCAGCTCACGATTAATAGGGGCAAACACAAAAGTGTTGCATTTATAATTTTGCTCAGTGTAGGTCACAGCAGTGAAAAAAAAGAGATTTGGAGATTTGAAGGAGGCTTACAGCAATAGAAGGTACCCTTCAAGTTAAGAATACATACGTTAATAGAATATTGTCCTTGTAAACTGGAGTTTAGTGTCAGTTTATGCTTAACGGCTACATTTACCTGTTGCATAAACTTGCCCATGCAGACAAAGGGCCCCAGTGGGCCCTGTGGGGCTCACTGGAGTGCTGGGCTGTGAAGGGGGGAGGGAGGGGCTGGCTCAGGCTCTCAGTGGCTCGCTGAGAGGCTAAACTGGGTGCCGATCCAGGCTTTTGGGTGGATCCCAGAAGCAGAACGGGCTGTGACCCACAGGAAAAGTATTGCCAAAATAGCACTGGCGATACATCGCCTTTAAAATCCACTGTGCTGTTTGTAAAAAACATTGTTTAAAGCGAATGCCATACCAGTAGGCCTTTTTTGTCACCCATGAAAATAAAAACTAGGGTGGTAGGTACTAGGAATGTCTGTACATATGGGTAATTAGTCTTACAGAATTGTGCCTTCTGCTTTGTACAGCTGGTGTCACAGCTCAGTAGCCCCCACCCCTTGGAGTAGAGCTGTTAGTGTAGAGTGGTATTACTGAAGATGTTCAGGGAATAAGTTTACTCCAAGCTAAAGAATGAAAACAACTGGTAGGAAGAAACTTAATTACTCACATGGGAAGGCAGGATCAAAAGGCATTCCCTGCACTCCCTTACAAAGATATGGAAAGAGGACTCCAGGAGCACTTAGACAGCAAGTTGGAAGAAATTAAAGTGTATCTATACTCAAAGACAAAAAATGTATATATTGCACTTTACCAATCCTTAAATGTAGATCCTTAGATACACTTTGGGTTTAGATAAGCTTTTAGGCATCAGTCACACTTTTCCAATCCATTGCAGTGCATCAGACACATGCATTATATCACGTTAGGGTAGTGTAATATTTTTAAATAGGCTGCCAACACAGCACAATGGACCCAAATTTGGACACGCAATTTTTTTGCTATGTAGCACACACAATGCACAGCAATGCAATATCATGTATTGCAGTGCACTGTTTTGTGTAGTAAGAGAAGGAGAAAGTGGTGGGGAGGTGGGTTGGTTTGTGGCATTAAGGGGAAATAGGCTGGCCATACATTATACAATTGTCTTGTACAATTTTCCTTTAGCTTTACCGAAACCATATAGTATTTAGGTCAAACCTAAAAACTTGAATCAGGCAGGCCCTTGCACTATATAAATGAAGGTAAAGGAAATTGAATAAGAAGATTCCATAATGTATGATCAGCCTAAAGAGGAAGACTAAGTGGTGGTGAGGTGAGATGGAGTGTAGCAATAGAATGATTAAAAGGAGAAAAAAAGTGTTGGTGACATGAGGTGAAGGATTAGAAGCATTAGAAGGAGTAACAGAAGGAGTAAATGATGGATGAGGTGGGTGAAGTGTGGCATTGCGAGAAGTAGGAGGTGTTTGAGATGCAATAGCGTTTGTGGCACTAGTAGGATAAGTGGTAGGTGAGATTGGGGGGGATCGCATTAGGAGGGAAAAAAGGTGGGTGTGGTATGGTGGAGTGTGGCAGGAGTAAGTGGTGTGTAAGATGGGGTGAAGTGTGGCATTAGTGAGAGTAAGAACAGGAGTAAGTGGTGGGTGTGGTACATAGAGTGTGGCATTCGGAGGAGTAAAAGTCTGTGAGATGCAGTGGAGTGTGGCATTAGGAGGAGTAAAAGGGGGTGAGATGCAGTGGAGTGTGGCATTAGGAGGAGTAAAAGTGGGTGAGATGCAGTGGAGTGTGGCATTAGGAGGAGTATGAGTTGGTGAGATGCAGTTGAGTGTGGCATTAGGAGAAGTAAGAGTGGCTGAGATGCAGTAGAGTGTGGCTTTAGGATGGGTAAGATTGGGTGAAATGCAGTGGAGCGTGGCATTAGGAGGAGTACATGGTGGGTAAGGTTGGAGGGATAGGGTGTGGCATTAGGTGGAAAAAGAGTTTGGGCGTGGTAGCGTGGAGTATGGCATTAGTGAGAGTAAGAACAGGAGTAAGTGGTGAGTGAGGTACATAGAGTGTGGCATTAGGAGGAGTAAGAGTGGGTGAGATGCAGTGGAGTGTGGCATTAGGAGGAGTAAGAGTGGGTGAGATGCAGTTGAGTGTGTCATTAGGAGGAGTAAGAGTTATAGAGTTGCAGTGGAGTGTGGCATTGGGAGGGGTAAGAGTGGGTGAGATGCAATGGAGTGTGGCATTAGGAGGAGTAAGAGTGGGTGAGATGCAGTGGAGTGAGGCATTAGGAGGAGTAAGAGTGGGTGAGATGCAGTGGAGTGTGGCATTAGGAGGAGTAAGAGTGGGTGAGATGCAGTGGAGCGTGGCATTAGGAGAAGTACATGGCGAGTAAGGTTGGAGGGATAGGGTGTGGCATTAGGTGGAAAAAGAGGCTGGGCGTGGTAGGGTGGAGTATGGCATTAGTGAGAGTAGGAACAGTGTTGGGTGAGGTGGGTGGAGTGCATTAGGAGGAAGAGAAGGAGTAAGTGGTGGATGAAGTACATAGAGTGTGGTATTAGGAGGAGTACGAGTGGGTGAGATGCAGTGAAGTGTGGCATTAGGAGGAGTAAGAGTGGGTGAGTGGGTAAGATACAGTGGAGTGTGGCATTAGGAGGAATAAGAGTGGGTGAGATACAGTGAAGTGTGGCATTAGAAGGAGTAAGAATGGGTGAAATACAGTGGAGTGTGGCATTAGGAGAAGTTTGAGTGGATGAGATGCAGTTGAGTGTGGCATTAGAAGAAGTAAGATCGGGTGAGATGTAGTGGAGTGTGGCATTAGGAGGAATAGGAGTGGGTGAGATGCAGTGGAGTGTGGCATTAGGAGGAGTAAGGATGGGTGAGATGCAGTGGAGTGTGGCATTAGGAGGAGTACATGGTGGGTAAGGTTAGAGGGATAGGGTGTGGCATTAGGTGGAAAAAGAGGTTGGGTGTGGTAGGGTGGAGTATGGCATTAGTTAGAGTAGAAAAAGGAGTAAGTGGTGGGTGAGGTGGGGGGGGAGAAAGGAAATTATTTCTAATGTTCTAGTTATTTTTTCAATTTCTTTTATTTGTATCTAATATGATGTCTGCCGTGTGTGCAATGTTAAGTGCAATCTATCTATGTGGCCCTTAAGAATGAAAAGCATCACCCTTTTTTGTATACATTGTGGTTTTGTCTTCCCTCCAGAAAAGATAGGCTGGACATGAAAGTGTATTTAAACACGCCACAGCTAGAGGGCGCCGCATCCTGACGAAGCTGCTGTCTCCCAGCGAAACGCGTTGAAATCACACCTCAGTGCGTCTGACACCATCCTCTGCATCTTCTGCTTCCGTGTACTATGGCTGGAGCGATGGGAATCTAATCATCTGATTGTCAGTAGGGGAGTGTGAGACAGTGTCCGGGAACACATAGTGGTGCGTGCAGCAGCCTCCTTGGAGTGGTTTCAGACACGTATGTGTGGTTTCCTTCGCGTATCTGGTCACAGCCGGTGGTTTGAAAGGAGGACGAGTCTTCCACTGCATTGGCTATGTGCCTCTTTTGGATCCACAGAGTCCCTCCATTGATCCCTGGATATGTAAATATACCACCTGTCATGCTGTTTTTCATGCCGCTCCTGACCACAAAGGACTTGACTATAGTCTGCGTGTTCATGAACAGATATCTATAAGATCATACTTTGGTCTTTGTTCCCATTAATGATATTCACATACTGGCTCTACAATCATCCATTCCACTGCCATTACAGCGGGCGGACCCTCTCCAATAGACTGTCAGTATGAAGATCATTTGATCCCCCCAACAGTTTGGAGCTCTTCAGTTATTTTAGCCCCCTATTGCCATTTGGTTGCCACAGATTTGGCGTTGACACTAACAGTACCACTCTGTTACTGCATACAGAGGAATATACAATTTTAGCATCAACATTATTTGATAATATGATGTGTGGAAGCATACATGCACGCATACCTCTCAACTTTTTGAGATGGGAATGAGGGACACCTATCAGCAATAGTATGCAGGCATAGGACACACCCCTTGCCACGCCCCCTTAAAGGAGAATTGTACAAAAAAACAAGATTGGTTAAACCCACAAGTGCTTTTTATACCACTACTATTCCTTTATATTGGCTTTTGGAATTTACAAATGCAGAAATTTAGAAATCAGATGAAAGTTTTAGCACTGGGGAACACTTTTTGATAGATAAAAAGAGCATTTTATATACAACTATATAGATCAGACCAAAATGAGGGACAAATGAGGAGGAATGAGGGACTGAGGGACAGTCCCTCCAATCAAGGCACAGTTCCTCGAAATCAGGGACAGTTGGGAGCTATGATGCACGGGTGGCATCTAGAGGGTTTTAGCTAGTGACAACGTTGTCATTTTAGATGGTGAATGGTCGAGGTTTTTCTTAATCTTTGGCTGGTTTGCAACTATGTATTTTTCATTAATAAATTCTATTTTTTGACATCGTTATGCCCTGCTGATTTGATTACTATTTCCCGGTGGTCTCTATAAATGGCTCTTATGACTGTCTTTTCTTTCTTGGTTCAGTCTATCTCTCCGATATGAAGAAAGGGACATTAGCTAGAGACGAGTCTAGTGATTGATTCCACCCTCAATTGTCCACCTATAACTGAAAAACAAAGTTTTTGGATAACCAACTTTTTGAATGTGTACAATTGCTTGGAGAGTGATAAATTCCTGGTTATATGTGTAACTATAAAACAGTGTAATAGTAAAAAAAAGGCCAAGCATTACAAGCATGTGACAGCTATCTGCTGATCAGTAAATTGTTGTCAGCCATGCAGTCAGTTGGTGGGAATCAGTCAGTGCGAATGGTTGGCCTGTCTGTGCCCTGGCCTCACACACCTCCTTCCGGAAGACATGTCAGTACAGAGGGCACCCTATTATGTACATGTTGTCTGCAATGTGACGGAGACCTTTTCTCAATGTAAACTCTTTGTATTGGGCTGAATAAATGTCAGGACATTACATTCTCAGCCATTCACTGTGTCTTTGCTGGCAGCAACATACCAGCTTTGTACAGGCTTGACCTATGCCATTAGCCAGTGGCCATCCAGCTTCTGTAAAAGAAAACTGACGGAACCGTCTAGCTGAGCATGCTCAGATTGGGAACCATGACAGCTGGGTGACCACAGCTGCTATGTTTCTGGTGTGGGCTAGAAAAGCAAACAGAATCTCATTGGAGGCTCAGGGCAACAACAAGGCTATTTCTATGGAAAAGTTTTCATACCCTCGGGCCTGGGAACTTGGTATGAGCACAGAACCGGTGTATGAGAATTTGTTTGTTAATATATATGTGTGTGTGTGTGTGTGTGTGTACAGGATGGTTGCGTGTCAGGGGGGCCGCAGTAGTTGCATCAGCTAGGATCAGGTGTCATTAAACAGCAGTGTCAGGAGAATACCACAGATCTGGAGGGCATCACAATAGTAACTCATGCACTGCCTGCTCAATATCATGCTATCTGCTCCTCTGCGAGATCCTCAGAGCATTGCATCTGCTTTTCTGAAAGCTGCAGAGCATTACTCCACCGAGCCCTTTCTTTGAAGCTGCTCCCTGATCCCCCACTCCTTTTTAGTGGCTCACCCACCCCTTTCATTTTCATAAAGCTGCAAAGCCATACTCCATTCACCCCGCTTCTGTTAGACACCTACTATTTAATAATTATGCAGAACCTTAATTACCAGACCTGCAGAGCAACATTGAGCCTTCCTTACCTTGTAGGAAATGAAGGTTACTAAGTTAACCAGTTTATCCTTGGTAGGCTGCAGAGCATTACTCTGACATACCCCTTACTTTATTAAAGATACCAAAACCATGACTGCGTCAGACCCCTAATCCTGTATCCATTTTAGAAACATAAAAAGTATTGTTTATCTTATCATGACACCTGATTATTTTTCTTTTCCTTAAAGAACCTCACTTCTTATTCCCTTTCCTCGCAGCAAATTGCTCTCTTTTTTCTTGTCTTACAGAAAATTGCTATTTTCTTCATTTACAGAGCATTGAGCTCTATTCTGTTCCCTTAAATTGCATTGCTTTTTATTCCCTTCCCTTAGAGAGTATTGCTCCCTACTCTATTTTCTTACAGAGTATTGCTCCCTACTCTATTTTCTTACAGAATATTGCTCCCTATTATCTTCCTTTACAAAGCATTACTCTCTATTCTTTACCATTATAAAGTATTGCTCTATATGTCCTCCCCTTACAGAGTTCAGCTTTCTATTGCCTTCCCTTACAAAATATTGCTCTCAATTCCCTTCCTTTACAGATTCTTGTTCTCTATTCCCTTTACCTACAGTATTGCTCTTTATTGCCTTCCATGCTTTTCTCTATACCCCCTTCCCTTACAGAACACTGCCCTTTTTTTCCCTTTGATTACAGAGTATAGCCCTCTATTTTTTTCCTCTACAGTTATGTTCCCTATTGCCTTCACTTACAATGTATTGCTCTTAATTGCCTTCCATGCTTTGCTCCCTATTCTGTTCCCTTATAGATCATTGCTATTCATTCCCTTCCAGTGCAGATTATTGTTTTTATCCCCTTCCCATACAGAACATTGCTCTCTTCCCTCCCTTTACAAAGTATTGCTTTATTCCCTTCCCTTACAGAGTATTGCTTTCTACTGACTCCCTTTGCTTTGCTCTCTATTCCGATTTCTTACAGAATACTGCTTTCTTTTCCCATACCATACAGAGCATTGCTCTCTAACCCCTTGTCCCTTCCGGGCTAGTTGTATACTACATGTGTCATAGATTTCCACAAAGTAATGACCAATTAATGGACTATGAGTCCAAGGCATCCTGATAACTGGGGAAATAATACACTACTGATTAATACTCCGTTGATTTTTTCACTATTACATATTTTTTGTTCTAATAAAGTTTATATGGCATATGAATACCATGGTTTGGTCCTCCATTCAACTACTTGTCCTTACCCTGTCTGTTTCCCCATAATTTTTGATACTGTTCTCTATTCCCTTCCCTTACAGAGTACTGTTCTCTATTCCCTTTCCTTACAGAGTACAGTTCTTTATTCCCTTTATTTACAGATTACAGTTCTCTATTCCCTTCTCTTACAGGGTGCTGTTCTCTATTCCCTTCCACTACATTTTATCACTCTCTGTTCCCTTTTCTTACAGAGTACTATTCTCTATTCCCTTCCCTTATAGAGTATCACTCTCTATTACCTTCCCTTAAGAGTACTGTTCTCTATCCCCTTCCCTTACAGAGTACTGTTCTCTATCCCCTTCCCTTACAGAGTACTGTTCTCTATTCCCTTCCCTTACAGAGTATTATTCTCTATTCCCTTCCCTTACAGAGCACTGTTCTCTATTCCCTTCCCTTACAGAGCACTGTTCTCTATTCCCTTTCCTTAAAGAGTACTGTTCTCTATTCCCTTCCCTTACAGAGTACTATTCTCTATTCCCTTCCCTTAATTGTACTGTTCTCTATTCCTTTCCCTTACAGAGTACTATTCTCTATTCCCTTCCCTTACAGAGTGCTGTTCTCTATCCCCTTCCTTTACAAAGTACTGTTCTCTATTCCCTTCTCTTACAGATTACTGTTCTCTATTCCCTTCCCTTACAGAGTACTATTCTCTATTCCCTTCCCTTAATTGTACTGTTCTTTATTCCCTTTCCTTACAGAGTACAGTTCTCTATTCCCTTTCCTTGAAGAGTACAGTTCCCTTGCAGAGTACACTTCTCTATTCTCTTCCCTTACAGCGTACAGTTCTCTATTTCCTTCCCTTACAGAGTACAGTTCTCTATTCCCTTCCCTTGAAGAGTACAGTTCTCTATTCCCTTCCCTTACAGAGTACAGTTTTCTATTCCCTTCCCTTACAGAGTACAGTTCTCTATTCCCTTCCCTTACAGAGTACAGTTCTCTATTCCCTTCCCTTGAAGAGTACAGTTTTCTATTCCCTTCCCTTACAGAGTACAATTCTCTATTCCCTTCCCTTACAGAGTACAGTTCTCTATTCCCTTCTCTTGCAGAGTACAATTCTCTATTACCTTCCCTTACAGAGTACAGTTCTCTATTCCCTTCTCTTGCAGAGAACAATTCTCTATTCCCTTCCCTTACAGAGTACAATTCTCTATTCCCTTCCCTTACAGAGTACAATTGTCTATGCCCTTCGTTTTGCAGAATAATTCTCTCTATTCCCTTCCATCACAGAGTATTGCTTCCCATTACCTTTGTTATTTCATTCCCTTACTTTGCATTGCTCTTTATACTCCTCCATTGCAGAGCGTTGCACCTTATTCCCCTACAAAGATCCTTCCTCACCTCTCCTTTCTCTTTCGGAGACAGGAAAATCATTTTTAGCATTCCCTTGCAGATATAGAAACATCTTTCCTCTGTTTTCAGCATTCCTTCCCTTTATGGATATGCAGATCGTTTATTTCTGTTTTCTGCTGTTGACAATTGAGTTTATTAATTGACACAAGCTGAAAACCCTGCAGAGCATCGCTCTCTCTCGCTTTCTCTCTCTCTCTCTCGCGCGCGCTTTCTCTCTCTCTCTCTCTCCTGGAAAACATCTGTAGGTCATCACATCAACAAGCTATTTTTTCCAAGACCCAAACAACATAACAATCCTCAAGCTTCCCCTGTCGCAGAGAGTGAGATTATTTTCCAAACCCGGGGACAGGCAAAACACCACATCGTTTAACTCCAGATGTGCCAGAGATCCTCCGAGCATGAGAACTGAGGACTTCACCACCGCTACTGACATTGCTGCTTCAGATGGGTGTCAAATGTGCACCAAAAAGGAAGAGGGGTCTCACACCTACCAATCAGATGACAGCTGTCCTTTTTATTTTGGGTGCTACTTTAAAAATAAAACAATTTGTTTGGCCATTTGGGCCAACGCCTTCGTTTTATCCTTTATTCATCTTTTACAAACTATTTCTGTAAGGCCCTGTTTCACATCATCTCGCGATCTCAAATCGCGGCAGAACGCATGACTCACTTTTGGGTGCCATTATTAGTGAATGTCCAAATGCGATGCGAATCAAGTATTTTAAATGCGTATTTAATTCCTAATATTTTTTCATTAATGGTTTTTGATGTACTTGCAATGTGCTGTCGAACTTGCTAGACAATTTAACCAATCCAGTAGAATCAATTCCCTAGCACAGCCCCCTCCCAATTTGCATAATATAGCCCTCTCCCCTTATGGAAATGTCTAGTTATTGTCTGTACTGGCCCAGCTCCTCTGCCCCTTACCTCCTTACATCTATGTAGCTGCCAGGGAAAGAGCAAAGGGGAGCTCTGACTCTTTCGGGCTTTTGGATTTTTACACAAGGGAGGATTTTACAGGTAAACAAGCATAAAATAGAATGGAATAGAATATTAAATGCACATATCATTTTATGGGAAGATTTTTCTGGAAATTAATGGTCTAGTGACAGGGTCTCTTTTAAGTTTAGGGTACAAACTTTTATTTAGCTTTGTACACAGTAGGGAGAGATTATCAGCATATTTTTGCTGTCTGTATCCGTTTTGGGGAGGGTCACCCTCTCTATTTGTCACTGGGACTGAAAATGAGGGAAAATACAAAATTCAGAGTGGTTACTGTAACACGAAAAGAGGGGAAATCTGCCAATTGGGACACATGAAGGAAAAATGTTACTGAAAACATCTGCCTTGTATGCTTACAATGCTGCTATTTTAGCAGAGAGTGTTGTACCTAAACAAGAGAGAATATCCATGTTACCAGAGAGTGTTGTCACCATACAAGAGAGAATAGCCATACTATCAGAGAGTGTTGCCACCATACAAGAGAGAATAGTCATGTTACCAGAGAGTGTTGTCTCTATACAAAAAAGATTAGCCATGTTACCACAGAGTGTTGTCACCATACAATACAAAATAACCATGTTATCAGAGAGTGTTGTCACCATACAAGAGAGAATAACCATATTAACAGAGTGTTGTTACTATACAAAGGAGAATAGTCAAGCTACCAGCAAGTGTGGTCACCATACAAAAGAGAATAGCCATGTTACCAGCGAGTGTTGTCACCATACAAGAGAGAATAGCCATGTTACCAAAGAGTGTTGTCACCATACAAAAGAGAATAGCCATGCTACCAGCAAGTGTTGTCACCATAAAAGAGAGAATAGCCATGTTACTAGGGAGTGTTGTCACCATACAATAGAGAATAGCCATGTTACCAAAGAGTGTTGTCACCATACAAAAGAGAATAGTCATGCTACCAGCAAGTGTTGTCACCATACAAAAGCCATGTTACCAGAGAGTGTTGTCACCATACAAGAGAAAATAGCCATGTTACCAGAGAGTGTTGTCACCATACAAGAGAAAATAGCCATGTTACCAGAGAGTGTTGTCACCATACAAGAAAGAATAGCCATGTTACCAGAGAGTGTTGTCACCATACAAGAGAAAATAGCCATGTTACCAGAGAGTGTTGTCTCCATACAAGAGAAAATAGCCATGTTACCAGAGAGTGTTGTCACCATACAAGAAAGAATAGCCATGTTACCAGAGAGTGTTGTCCCTATACAAAAAGGATTAGCCATGTTACCAGCAAGTGTTGTCACCATTCAAGAGAGAATAGCCATGTTACCAAAGAGTGTTGTCACCATACAAAAGAGAATAGCCATGCTACCAGCAAGTGTTGTCACCATACAAGAGAGAATAGCCATGTTACCAGAGAGTGTTGTCACCATACAAGAGAGAATGGCCATGTTACCAGAGAGTGTTGTCACCATACAAGAGAGAATGGCCATGTTACCAGAGAGTGTTGTCACCATACAAGAGAGAATAGCCATGCTGTCAGACAGTGTTGCCACCATACGAGTGTAGCACCCCTCTGACACTCCAAAAGCAGGATAGCACCTCTAGAGGCAGGGGTGGGCTAGCATTTCACCCCAGGCCTGAGTCCATGGCTAAAATGAGGATCCAAGAAAGGATATTGGGCACCAGTCACTTTTGTCTTTCTAAAGTTTTAATGCAGAATGGTTAAGGAGGTGAGGGCGGGTTAGGAGTCCCAGATACCAAAGCAGATCACTTACAAACTCGCCAGATCCAGAGCTATGTCCAGCTTCATAGTCTCAGAACCTTTGGCCACCCCTTTAAGCATGTTCCCAAATTTTAGTGCATACTCCAAGTGAGTCATCAGGCCCTTGTGAGAGACCAGCCTTCTTCATATCTTTCTCCAGCAAGTGGTCTCTCCTGGGTATCCTGCTTGGCACTGCTTCCTCAGATGGGGCAGGACAGCTTTGGCATCACTTCAGCACATGTTAAACCACAAAACAAGATATTGGGCTGAACAGCAGAGCTCCATCCAGCAGCACCTCCCTAGGCCTCGACCAGGGAAATAGAGCGAGAACATGGCCTATCCCATATACAGTATCTCACAAAAGTGAGTACACCCCTCACATTTTTGTAAATATTTTATCTTTTCATATGACAACACTGAAGAAATGACACTTTGCTACAATGTAAAGTAGTGAGTGTACAGCTTGTATAACAGTGTAAATTTGTTGTCCCCTCAAAATAACTCAACACACACCCATTAATGTCTAAATCGCTGGCAACAAAAGTGAGTACACCCCTAAGTGAAAATGTCCAAATTGGGCCCAAAGTTTCAATATTTTGTGTGGCCACCATTATTTTCCAGCACTGCCTTAACCCCCTTGGGCATGGAGTTCACCAGAGCTTCACAGGTTGCCACTGGAGTCCTCTTCCAATCCTCCATGACGAAATCACGGAGCTGGTGGATGTTAGAGACCTTGTGCTCCTCCACCTTCCGTTTGAGGATGCCCCAGAGATGATCAATAAGGTTTAGGTCTGGAGACATGCTTTGCCAGTCCATCACCTTTATGCTCAGCTTCTTTAGCAAGACAGTGGTTGTCTTGGAGGTGTGTTTGGTGTCGTTATCATGTTGGAATACTGCATTGCGGCCCAGTCTCCAAAGGGAGGGGATCATGCTTTGCTTCAGTATGTCACAGTACATGTTGGCATTCATGGTTCCCTCAATGAACTGTAGCTCACCAGTGGCGGCAGCACTCATGTAGCCCCAGACCATGACACTCCCACCACCATGCTTGACTGTAGGCAAGACACACTTGTCTTTGTACTCTTTTATTTAAGGATAGCAATCACATGAAGCCATTTATTATCACAGTTTTTTGTAGCCTTTTTAAATCATAATGGTAACAGATTGGCCCTGTTAAAAAGTTTACACACCCTGGAATGTTTGGCCTTGATACAGACACAGAAGGTGGCACACACACAAAATGGCAATTAAAGGTTCATTTCCCACATTTGTGGCTTTTTAAATCACAATTAGTGTCTGTGTATAAATAGTCGATGATTTTGTTAGCTCTCACATGGATGCACTAAGCAGGCTAGACACTGAGCCATGAGGAGGTATAAATGAACAGTCAAAAGACCTGTGTAACAAGGTAATAAAACTTTACGAAGATGAAAAAGGATTTTAAAAGAGATCCAAAGCCTTGAATATGCCAGTCAGTACTGTTCAATCACTTAAAAAGGAGTGGAAAATTTGGGGGTCTCTTGATTCCAAGCCAAGGTCAGGTAGACCAAGAAAGATTGCAGCCACAACTGGTGGAAGAATTGCTCAGGATGCAAAGAAAAACCCACAGGTAACCACAGAAGAAATACAGGCTGTTCTCCAAAAAGACGGTGTGGTTGTTTTTAAGGAGCACAATTCAATGATACTTGAACAAAAGAGAGCTGCATGGTTGAGCTGCCAGAAGGAAGCCTTTACTGCGCCAATGCAACAAAAAAGCCAATGAGGCATGTCAAGGTGTTGTTGGGCATATTGTAACCAGGCTTTTTTGTGGAACTTGTACATCAAAGGCTTCTTTCTGGCAACTTGACCATGCAGCTCTTTTTTGTTCAAGTATCATCGTATTGTGCTCTATAAAAACAACCATATATCTTTTCACAGGTTGTCACTGGAGTCCTCTTCCACTCCTCCATGATGACATCATGGAGCTGGTGGATGATAGAGACCTTGCGCTCCTCCACCCACCAATTGAGGATGCCTCATAGATGCTCAATAGGGTTTAGGTCTGGAGACATGCTTGGCCAGTCCATCACCTTTACCCTCAGCTTTTTTAGCAAGGCTGGTCATCTTGAAGGTGTATTTGGGGTCGTTATCATGTTGGAATGCTGCCTTGCGGCCCATTCTTCGAAGGGAGGGGATCATGCTCTGCTTCAGTATGTCACAGTACATGTTGGCATTCATGGTTCCCTCAATGAACTGTAGCTCCCCGTGTCGGCAGCACTCATTCAGCCCAAGACCATGACACTCCCACCACCATGCTTGACTGTAGGCAAGACACACTTGTCTTTGTACGCTTCACCTGGTTGTTGCCACACACGTTTGACACCATCTAAACCAAATAAGTTTATCTTGGTCTCATCAGACCATAGGACATGGTTCCAGTAATCCATGTCCTTAGTCTGCTTTTTTTCAGCAAACTGTTTGCAGGTTTTCTTGTGCATCATCTTTAGAAGAGGCGTCCTTCTGGGATGACAGCCATGCAGACCAATTTGATGCAGTGTGCAGCGCATGGTCTGAGCACTGACAGGCTGACCCCCCACCCCTTCAACCTCTGCAGAAATGCTGGCAGCACTCATACGTCTATTTCCCAAAGAAAACCTCTGGATATGACGCTGAGCACGTGCACTCAACTTCTTTGGTCGACCATGGTGAGGCCTGTTCTGAGTGGAACCTGTCCTGTTAAACTTCTTTATGGTCTTTTCCACCATGCTGCAGCTCAGTTTCAGGGTATTGGCAATCTTCTTATAGCCTAGGCCATCTTTATGTAGAGCAACAATTCTTTTTTCAGATCCTCAGAGAGTTCTTTGCCATGAGGTGCCTTGTTGAACTTCCAGTGACCAGTATATGAGAGTGAGAGCGATAACACCAAATTTAACACACCTGCTCCCCATTCACACCTGAGACCTTGTAACACCAACGAGTCACATGACATCGGGGAAGGAAAATGGCTAATTGGGCCCAATTTGGACATTTTCATTTAGGGGTGTACTCACTTTTGTTGCCAGTGGTTTAGACATTAATGGCTGTGTGTTGAGTTATTTTGAGGGGACAGCAAATTTATACTGTTATACAAGCTGTACACTCACTACTTTATATTGTAGCAAAGAGTAACTTCTTCAGTGTTGTCACATGAAAATATATAATAAAATATTTACAAAAATGTGAGGGGGCTACTCACTTTTGTGAGATACTATATATATATATATATATATATATATATATATATATATATATATCTTCACCCAGCACGCACCAGTGGCATAAACCTCCTACTGGCTGAAGAAATATAAATAGCCATAACTTATTTTTGTTTGTGATATCTCATACTATGACCAGTGACATCTACCGGTGTCATTGAGAAATCGCAAGCCAACTTAACCACTTGCCGACCTGCCACCGCAGGTTTACTGTAGCAGGGTGGCTCTATTGAGCGAATCACCATACTGGTATGGAGCTTCGTGTAATAGATACAGTGGGCACGTGCACGGCGCCGGCCTTGCACGATCGCTCCATAGAGAGGCCAGTGTAAACAAAGCAGATCCCCATTCTGTCAGGGGAGTATATAAGATTGTCTGTTCCTAGTGATTAGGAACAGCGATCATTTCCCTCCCCCCACAGTTAGAAACAACTCCCTAGGACACACTTAACCCCTTGATCGCCCCCTAGTGCTAACCCCTTCCCTGCCAGCGTCATTTATACAGTAATCAGTGCATTTTTATAGCACTGATCGCTGTATAAATATCACTGGTCCCAAAAAAGTGTCAAAAGTGTCCGATCTGTCCACCGCAATATCGCAGTCCCTCTAAAAATAGTTGCTCACCGCCATTACTAGTAAAAAAAAATATATATAATAATAAAAATTGCATAAATCGATTCCCTGTTTTGTAGTCGATATAACGTTTGCGCAAACCAATCAATATACGCTTTTTGTGATTTTTTTTTTTTACCAAAAATATGTAGAAGAATAGATATGGGCCTAAATTGATGAAGAAATTCGTTTTTTTGACTTTTTTTGGGATAGTTATTACAGCAAAAAGTTAAAAACATTGTTTTTTTCTTTTCAAAATTGTCAGTCTTTTTTTGTTTATAGCGCAAAAAATAAAAACCGCAGAGGTGATCAAATAACCCCAAAAGAAAGCTCTATTTGTGGGAAAAAAAAAAGAACATCAATTTTGTTTGGGTACAATGTCGCACGACCGCGTAATTATCAGTTAAAGCGACGCAGTGCCGCATCGCAAAAAATGGCCTGGTCGTTAAGGGGGTAAATTCTTTCCGGGGCTGAAGTGGTTAAGCTTGGGGAAAAAAAACAGGTGAAAAACTATACAGTCAGCATGAGCTAACTACAGCCTAGCCAAAAAAAACGAAATTGATACAGTAGCCCCTGTTGGGGACAAAGGGGCTACATAAAAGAAAATAGCCACGTTACCAGAGAGTGTTGCCACCATAAAAGAGAGAGATAACCCATGTCACCAAAGAGTGGTGTTGCCATAGAGAGAATAACCAAGTTACCGAAGAGTGTTGCCACCCTATAAGAGAGAAATGCGTTTTTGCTGCATTGGCAGAAAAATTTAAATAAACGTGTAGAACAACACCCATTATTGAGTGTTCATTGTAATAATGTGAACAGCTCCTCGGTATTCTCCAGGTCCTAGTATAAGAAGTACAGTACCAGTGTATAATATATACCCATTAATTTCACCTCTCGACTTTCTATATTTTGCAGGGAAATGGATATCAGCCATAAATGGAGCTGTTTTCCTACGTGAGGGAAGACATGGCAGAGCCGCCTGTGATAATGCGATAGTATATGAAATGAATTTGTGATAAGAAGAAAAATGGAGGCGCGGTGGTTAGCATTCAGCGCAGAGATCACTCAGTATAATGGAAAATTTCTGTCATCCAAGCATGAAATTATTGAGAAGAGAATTCAGATCGAGAGGAGAAAAAAAAAAAGTTGCTATTGGCTACTTTGTCTGATTGTTTATTGCTGAGTGCGTTTATGTCATTAAATACGTCCTTACTGCTAAAAGCTTGTTTTCTTATCGCTGGCCTTGAGCTTTGAGCACGTTGGGCGTTTGATGTTTTGGTGTTGCACTAGAACTGTTCAGTTTGTCTCCCATTAACCTAACATACTCCCCCTAAAAATATATATATTACTCCTGAAAATCTACTATTTTGTTGTCTAATGCCCCGTATACATGAGCGGAATTTCTGTCGGAAAAATCTTGGATGGTTTATCCGAAGGAATTCCGCTCAGGCTTGCCTTGCACGGTCACACATAAGTTCTCTGAACTTTCGACCGTCAAGAACGCGGTGACGTACAACACTACGATGAGCAGAGAAAATGAAGTTCAATGCTTCCGAGCATGTGTCAAATTGTTTCCGAGCATGTGTAGGAATTGGTACAGGCGATCGGATTTTCTGATCGGAACTTTTTCCAACCGAAAAATAGAGAGCCTGCTCTCAATCTTTTGCTGGCTGGAATGCTGCCAGCAAAAGTCCGATGGAGCCATACACATGGTCACAATTTCCAAGCTCTCATCGGACTTTTGCTGGCGGAATTTCCGCTCGTGTGTACGGGGCATAAGCCTCAGATTACAATATGTTGGCTCTCTGCACCGGGCTGATTTTTAAACAACGGATAACAGATTAACCACTTAAGGACGGAGCCTCTTTCTGAGATTTGGTGTTTACAAGTTAAAAACTGTTTTTTTTTTGCTAGAATATTACTTAGAACCCCCAAACATTATACATTTTTTTCTCTAACACCCCAGAGAATAAAATGCCGCTCATTGCAATACTTTCTGTCGCACCGTATTTGTGCAGCGGTCTTACAAGCGCACTTTTTTTTTGGAAAAAATACACTTTTTTGAATTAAAAAAGAAGACAACAGTAAAGTTAGCCCAATTATTTTTGTATTGTGAAAGATAATGTTATGCCGAGTAAATTGATACCCAACATGTCACGCTTCAAAATTGCTCCCGCTCGTGGAATGGCGACAAACTTTTACTCTTAAAAACCTCCATAGGCGAAGTTTAAAAAATTCTACAGGTTACATGTTTTGAGTTACAGAGGAGGTCTAGGGCTAGAATTATTGCTCTCGCTCTACCGATCACGGCGATACCTCACATGTGTGGTTTGAACACCGTTTTCATATGCGGGCGCTACTCGCATATGCGTTCGCTTCTGCACGCGAGCTCGGCGGGACGGGGTGCGTTTAAAAATTTATTTTTTTTCTTATTTATTTTACCTTTTATTTTTTTATTTTTGCACTTTTTTTTTAATAAAAATATTTGTCAACATACCTTGTAATAAAAAAAGCATGTCAGGACCTCTTAAATATGAGATCTGGGGTCAAAAAGACCTCCTATCGCATATTTACATTGCAATTTACAAATGAACAAATTTACAAATGCAATAAAAAAAAAATAAATACATTTTGTCATTTAAAAAAAAAATGGCCCTTTAAGAGCTATGGGCGGAAGTGACGTTTTGACGTCGCTTCCGCCCTACAATGGTATGGAAACGGGTGGGGGCCATCTTCCCCTCACTCCTCTCCATGCCACTGACGTGAGAGGATCCGATCGCCTCCGCCGCTGCCGACAGTTAGTGGTTAAAAAATAAAAAGTACAGCTAAGCCTAGGTTTAGACCTGTATCTAAACTGCCGTTCCTCTGAAAAGCGATCCAGGTTCAGATTGAGTTCTCAGAGGCGATGTTGCTTAAAGTGTTACTAAACCCAGGACCCTGCATTCACTATATCTGGTCTGGTGCTAAATACCTTTTCTCATCAGCAGTATATAGCAGTCTTGTGACTTCTATCAGTGTCTGGTTAAAGCTTGTAGGAGGAGTTTGCATTCTCCTTTGAATGTCCTATGAGGCTCCATGACCCCTTACACTGTCTGGACATTGCTGAATGGCCCTGTGCTGATCACATGCACCCTCCCAAAATAAAAAAAATCTCCAGCAATACACACCAAAATGAGCATGTGCAGAGTGCCTCCTAGGGCTCTATGCTATCAGCGGATGGATTGAGGACTATGAGAAGTGGAAAAGAAGAGAGAAAAAAAGGAAAAAAAAGAGAAGACAGGATCAAACAGCCTTTTTACACAATGCGGAGGATTAACCCCTTAGGTTTCACAGTGAGTATAACAAGCATGCTTTACTGCATATACAGACTGATTTTACCATTGTGGGTTTAGTAACACTTTAAGGGGGAGAGGTTAGGGATTGGTAAAAACAAGGCTCAACCACCTATCCTTGCTGCTCCCCAGTGACAAGTATAAACTAAGACTACATTTACACTAGCGGTGGCCCTTGTCACCCCTCAGAAAAGCAGTAGGTGGTGGATTGCTTTTCAGAGACATTTGACAAGTGGCGAGGAGCCAATATGCCACCTCCTTGTCACCTGTTTTAACCCTGTAAATGTCACACGACCACTCTGCAGTCATGTGCATTTCACAACGTTTGTACTGTCCGACAAATTAGCCGTAAAGCATCATTTTCTCCATGCCTGCAGCATGTGCTCAACTCTGTCTGGCTGTCTTTGCAGCATAGTGGGAGGGGAGAAAGAGGCTCAACCACCATTTATTAACGCCCCCCCCCCCCGACTGCAAGTGAAAATGAGCCCTTAGGGTTCATGCTTCAGCCTTTTTTGGTTTGCAGGAATTATACCCCCTGGTGTATTCGATGGGCAATACTACCCACCAAACACACAACATTCAAGTGAATGGGGCTATGCTGCAACTGCCCCATAGCTGTGTGCAATGCACGCAATTGTGGCATGGTGGCCGAGTGTGGATCGCTTTTCAGAAAAGCAGCAGTCCTTGCCGCTAGTGTAAACAAGCCCTTAATTAGTTGTATTTAACTGCTGGTTGATGGCTCTACCAGGCACCCTGATGTACCTGTATGTTGCGGTGAACTTCCTGGTTTAGAGGCGCACATGCGCGTTCCCCCTGTTATTCTGGGCTGTGATTGTGATTGAGAGTGTGTCGGATGTGCCTGGGCACACCCTAAACACCCTATGCGGCACAGATTCCCCCTGCTGCCTGGGCCCCTATGTCATTTACCGGCCCCTTCCTTTTCTGAATGAACACACTGAGTGACCAGTGTCGTGTTCATACATAACTGAAGCATAGTAAACTGTGTTATATGTACACACACACACGGGAGTGTGTTTTAGCTTTGGGGTTCACACCCTAATGCAATAGGCTGCGCGTACCTATGGCCGGTACACAGACCCAAAACTGGAAGTGACAAAAAACTTGTCGCTTCCAGTTTCTAATACTTTAGAGATGGTCAGGGACAATCCGGTCCCGTTCAGCTCTATGGTAAGCTGGCGGAACTTTGGAGCAGTGCCGGGCTCCCTGATCACAAGGGAGAGCTTGGAGAGGCACCTGAGGGCAGGGGGGGGTGGAATGACCCCTCCCGTCATCTGTAAAAGCAATCCAGTGGCTAATTAGCTGCTAGGATGGCTTTTACATTGTAGGGAATCGCTTGCTGAGAAGAAGAATACGGGGATGATGCTTGTATATGCAGGCATCATCCTTGTAGAACCACTGAAAGTCCAGGATGTCATATGACATCCTACAGGCGGGTTGTGGTTAAACATCTCATCACCTCTCTCAGCCTGGGTTCACACTGATGCGAATTTACAGCGGGTTTGATGCGTTTAGGAACACACAGATTCGCAGGTCATGTAAAAAGCATAGTATTTCATGGCTTTGGTTCACATATATGCGTTGCGAATTTGGTGCGAGAAAAAAAAAGGGTCCTGTGCGTGTTGACTGCGAGTGCGATGCAAATTCCTATGGTGCAGTGTGAATTTTATCTTCATAGGCTTCAATTGAACTTGCAGTAAACTCGCAGCACACTATCACATCTCTGCCAATTGTTCACTGTCTGCCTCCTGAAATTCGCAGTAAATTTGCAGTAAAATCGCTGTAAATTTGTTGTAAATTCGCACTTGTCCACTTCAAAACGCAAGGCAAATTCTCACCTCACACAGGACAAAAAAACTGATCAAATTCGCAGTACATCGCATTAGTGTAAACCTAGGCTAAATGTATCAATCTTTCATCGGTCCGTCTATTTATATATCTAAAAAGTCTGCTTGAATACTAACTAAGGTACATTTCCCTACTTTAAACGGAAAGAAATACTTTTGAAAATGCATATATACATGTAATAGTCCAGCATAATCGCAGAATAAAACTCAAAGATCTTCAGATCATCTCAACAGCATAATGACAGAACCCTGCAATTCCAGCACTCTCTCTATTTTATGGGACTTCGGAGTATTGCTTATTACTGCTCCAAAAACCACGGAATAGCTTACAAAATACAGACAGCTGCTACACTTATACTTCTATGGGAAATCTTCAGAAAGGAAAGCTCCAAAATATAGCCATCAGTACAAATGTTACCTGCCAACCTAGAAACATACATAATAGGAATGAAATTATTTGGTGTGAAAGCAAGCCCATTACCCACCTCTGCGACATAATCTTGAAGGCGTCCGGCAGGTAGCACTGCACGTTCTCCATTTGGAATGGGTCGGCGTCGCAAATCTTGTCGTCTGTCCTCCCATAGTTGGCATTTTCCACCATGATTACGTCACTGCCTGGGCACCTTAATTCGATCGGGTATCCTTCACATGCCAGTTCCCGACGCATCAACCCGAATGGAAGAGCCGCACGACTCAAGCCTGTAGGGGATAACAGAAGTCCAGTTACTCCACCATGACTCTTCAGTTGGATAGACAATGACGTGTTATAATAAGCATATAGGTATGATACACATTCTGTATAGTAATAATATTCAAAGTATAGCAAAACTCAAGAACAAGAATTAGCATATGGCCTGGATCTGAACGAAGCTAAGAGGAGGGTCAGCATGACTGGGGTGAACAGTAGAGGCGGTCTTGCGCAGTGTGCTGGAGGGTTTTATTATGAAAACTTATTTGCCTGATTGAGTTGTTGATGGAGCAGAGGGTAGCTTCTTACTATAAGGAGAAGAGGCTGAGCCTTGTCGGGATCAGTGGGAGCTTGTACCTGTATCAGTGAGGTCTCTCCAACCCCTGGACATGTTGGTTGTTCTAGTGTTCTTTGGTTTTTATTTGTTCCCCTTTTGTTCATTTGTCTCACTTATTTGCCTTTTTTGGGTGTTTTTTGTTGTGTTTTTTTTCTGGTTCATTCTTTGCTGATCTTGGATTATAATATACATTTTATTCCCTTGTCATAGCAGTGTGTAGGTGGGGGGCAGCATGGTGTAGCGGGAATAACACACTCAGTCCCAGTGCAATGAAAGAATTTGTATTGAAATAATGCAGAGACAGTTCACAAATAACCCGGTGGGAAGGCAGCCCAGCCGGGAACACTCACGGTTCCAACAGTGGGCAGGCCCGGATTTAGTCCCTTTGCTGCCCCAAGGCCGGGTCCTTCAATGCCGCCCCCCGAACACACAAACACACCACCATTCTCGTCCTTTATCGATGACTGCTACAGTAGAACAATTAAAAACATATCTCCACGCACGAGAACACTGAAAATAACTGGCTTTAATTGTACAGACTGAAAATACTCTGTAATGCAGAAAGTGCCTTTTAAAGATTATAGCAGTAAGAAACTCCCTACAATTTTTTAGTTCTAACTTTTCTTTTGGCAAACTCATAGATAATATCTTTGTAGGACAAAGTATTTAAAAGTTCTGACTCAATGGCAAGTAAAGCTAAACTGTTCAGCCTTTCTTGACCCATAGATGATCGTAAATAGTTCTTCATGCAATTACATTTCATTCATTTTTATGCACCACAGCTCAATTGCAGTGCACAGAAACAGTATGCATTTTGCACCACACTGCTCAGCACGCAGTGACGCTGTTGCAGTGGGAACAGGACACATAGAAAACAATTGTTTTCTATTGCCCTTGCAGAGACCTGTGTTTTGCTAGTGCAGAAATCACAGACGCCCTTTTACATCAGTGACTTCAGTCCCCCCCTTCACATCACATCACAGACCCCCTTTTACATCAGTGTCCTCAGTCCCCCCTTTACATCACATACCCCCTTTTTACATCAGTGTCCTTAGCCTCCCCTTACGTCACATCCCCCCGCCTCATTACAAACCCCCATCACAGACCCCCCATTACAGACTGACCCATCACAGACTGACCCCCCCATCACAGACTGACCCATCACAGACCCTCCCATCACAGACTGACCCCCCAAATCACAGACCCCTCATTACAGACTGACCCCCCATCACAGACCCCCATTACAGACTGACCCCCCATCACAGACCCCCTTTACAGACTGATCTGACCCATAGCAGACCCAACATCATAGACTGACCTCCCCCATCACAGACCCCCCATCACAGACTGACCCCCCATCACAATATGATCCTGACCCATCACAGACTCCCCATCACAGACTCCCCATCACAGACTGACCCCCCGAACCACAGACTGACCCCCCCCAATCACAGACTGAGCCCCCATCACAGTCCTCTCTCATTATCAAACTCCTTTACAGCACAGCACTCCCCCCTCCTCAAAGAACCCTACCTTATTCACACAAGACATGAAGCCTGGCCGCTCTGGACAACGGACAGGACTTTTCACATTAAAAGTGAGTGATTTATTGCTGGGACCACCTCGCTGCCTAGCAACCAATCACCCACTTCTTAACTTAAAAAGTCCTGCCCTTTGTCTAGAGCGGCCGCGCTTCATGTTTTGTGTGAATAAGACAGGCAGTGTGGGGAGGGGGCAGTGCAGTGATATTAGAGAAGGAACGGACCTGCCGCACCTGCCATGCTGCTATGTTAGTGCGGGGGGGGGGGGGGCGGCGGCTGCGAAAGCCGAGAAGTGGCCGCAGGAGCGGCGCCACCCCGAGGCCTGGCCTCGGTGGCCTTGTGGGAAATCCGGCCCTGACAGCGGGTAGAGAGCAGAATGCAGCCGAACTGTCAGCATCTGTACAGAGGAGAAGAATGTGGCCTGGCCATCTTGTGCCTAAACAGGCAGGTGTCCACAGAAGTTGTGAGCCCTAAGCTTTCCCTCCTCACCAGGAACCTTTCCCTGCCACTAGTTCTGCCCCTACCAGGCAGGGTACCTGCCCCTAGTCTACCAACTGACAAATGCATGCCAAACCTGGGAGCCAGTGCCTTAACCACTTCAATACCCGGCCATAGACATATGACGTCCACAGATGGGATCTCCCATCCTGGGTGGACGCCATATGACGGCGTGGGCCTCCCGGCCACCTAGGGGGCGCGCGCGCGTGCGCCGCATTGCTCGGCACCCGGTGCGTGTGCCCGGCGGCCGCGATGTCCGCCGGGCACCCGCGATTGCCCGTTAACCGGGCTGGACTGTGGATCTGTGTGTGTAAACACACAGATCCACGTCCTGTCAGTTCAGAGGAGAGCGATCTGTGTTCCCAGTACAGCGGAACACTGATCGGTCTCCTCCCCTTGACGTCCCCGCCCCCTACAGTTAGAAACACTCCCTTAGGAAACATATTAACCCCTTGTGTCCCCTTAGTGGTTAACCCCTTCCCTGCCTGTCACATTTACACAGTAATCAATGCAATTTTATAGCATTGATTGCTGTATAAATGTGAATGGTCCCAAAAATGTGTCAAAAGTGTCCGATGTGTCCGCCATAATGTCGCAGTAATCGCCGCTATTACTAGTAAAAAAAAAAAATAAATATATTTTTTTTAAAAATGCCATAAATCTATCCCGTATTTTATAGACGCTATAACTTTTGCGCAAACCAATCAATATACGCTTAATGCGTTTTTTTTAACCAAAAATATGTAGAAGAATACGTATCGGCCGAAACTGAGGAAAAAATTATTATAATTTTTTTTAAATTGGGATATTTATTATAGCAAAAAGTAAAAAATATTGTGTTTTTTTCAAAATTGTTGCTCTTCTTTTGTTTATAGCGCAAAAAATAAAAACCGCAGAGGTGATCAAATACCACCAAAAGAAAGCTCTATTTGTGGGGAAAAAAGGATGTCAATTTTTTTCGGGTACAACGTCGCACGACCGCGCAATTGTTGTTGTTGTTGTTGTGTAGCCTCCCTGGCGGTATTCCCGAGTGTGGCTCGGGGTTAAAATTCAGGACCATTAGCGGTAACCCCGAGCCACACTCGGGATTGCATCGCAGGATCCTGGTGCCTCCTTACTTACCTTGTCCCTGGGATCCTGTGATGTCCCCCGCAGTGTCCGAGGGCTGTGTCCTCCTCCGAAGCCTCTCCGTGCCAGGCTCCGTTCCCTGCGAGCATCGCGACGCACGGGGGCGGAGCCTGGCGGCAAATTCAAAAAAATGTAAAAATCATAACACATACAGTACTGTAATCTTACAGATTACAGTACTGTATGAAATCATTTCACATCCCATTTGTCCCCAGTGCTCTGGCCCATGCCCTGCATGCAGTTTTATATTGCATATACTGTTCTTTCTGTCTGGAAACTGGAGATTGTCCATAGCAACCAAAAAGTGTCCCTTTACGTCAAAAATGGCTTTAGACCAGCTAGAAAAAAGCGATAGTAAATTAGAACACTTGCAGAATTGAGCGATAGTGAATCGTGTGGAAATTTATTTTATTACTATTTATTTTTATTTTTTTTAATTATTATTTTTTTTTATTATATTATAATTTATGTTTTTGTGTTTCAAACTTTATCATACCCGGGATATCTACTAGACTCTTGTTTGGACAGATTTAAGTGTGTTATTGTTAAGAATTACAGACCTACAATATAAAACGCCAAATTTCAATGCAAAATAATTGTACCGCTTTCAGCACCTAAAATCAGAAAGAATCATACCGCCAGGGAGGTTAAAGTGCGACAGTGCTGAAAACTAAAAATTGGCCTGGGAAGGAAGGGGGTGAAAATGCCCTGTATTGAACCGGTTAAAAAAGCTCCTCCTGACCCAAGATGGCTGCCAGAGTCACATGGGGTAGCAGCATGCAATGGGATAACTTCCCCAGTCACCGAGGAAACCATAGAGGAACCCTGTTCCTCCTGACTTCCTCTTCAACTGAAGTACTGCTGCGGGAGAGCTCCACCTGCAGTGGAGAAAGTAGACTGCACGTGCCTACACATGGGCAGAGGTCTCTGGGTCTTTAAAGGCAGTGTTGTCTTAAAAACATGGAGGATTATGGATTGGGCCCATCTTAGCTATAGGTATCCCTTCCCAACAGTTGGTTACGTTGATAATAATAACTTTAATGAGTTATATCTGGGAGTGTGGAAGTGGTTCATTGTCCCAGGGCAGTGTGGTAGCAGCTGGGGGCCTTTTCACTGACTGGCAGATACAGCCAATTTTTGTTGGCTTTATAAGTGCCTTCAAAGACCTTAGACCTGGTAGGATCAGTTTCTGTATTGATTGCATGTTTTGCATTGATTGCAATGTTGGATTGGGTTTCATTTGGTGAGATAAAATAAAGGGTTGTTATGGCCCCTTGAATCCAAAATTGTTTTTTGCCTAGTCACTTTGGGAAGGAGAAGGTGTTGTGTTTAGTTTACTGGGTTTAGAGATAATTGAGCCTCGGTGCTCTGCAACTCCCTCAGTCATGTAACATTCTGTGCACTGAACTGACATCTGTTTTATCAGCCTTCCCAGTTCTCTTCTGTGGACTACAGAACACTTCCCCACAAAATTATGGGGATGGGGGGGGGGTTTGTTGTGAAGTCCTAACATACTTCCTGTCCAAGGATGATAACACTACTATTTTATAGATACAGTGACATGGGGGTTGTCACCCCTAGGACAGAAGTGTGTTACTGCCAAGTTCACCAGGTGAAAATAATTGAAAAAAGCCTGAGGCTGGGTTCACACTATCTTTGCATGCGGCTCATAGCAGGGGTCCGGTACGTCCCCGTTCACCGTTTCAGGTCCGATTTCAGCCAGAATTTTTGACTGAATTCGGACCTGAAACAGACCAAAAGATGCACAGGGCTCCTGTGAAATATCGCAGTGGTGTCGCAGCGGAGATATGTGAACCGGCTCCATAGAGAGCTGGTCAAAATCTCCTGCTATTGCGAACTGGATGAGGGGAACCCGCATTCCAATTCGCAATAGTGTGAACCTAGCCTCAAATAAGAAAACGAATGCAACTAGCACTGGACTGTTAGGCCTCATTCACACTTTGCATAGCAGGAACTCAAGTTCCCGCTCGCAATTTCGTGTGGGTGATTTTCACGCAATTCTGCGTGTCGCACATAGGGCAGCCCACTTACTTCAATGGGCTGCCCTGTTCGCGTTTGTCGCCCAAAAGAAGCTCCTGCTCCTTTTTGGGCAAAAAGTTTTGCCTTTAAAACAATTCTGTTGTGCGACGATCATGACAAAGTCGCACTGCGTTTGGGGTGCCATTTAGAATGAATGACACCCAAATCGTGGTCCCCTGCAGCTCAGTTGCTGCATTACAAAGCTCAAACTGCTGATGCATTGGGGTTGATTTACTAAAGGCAGTAATTGCGCAATTTAAATGTGCAGTTTTCAAGTGCAGTTGCATTCATTTTTCCCAGAGCTTAGTAAATGTGGTAAATCTCTGCCTAGTTCCATCATCCAATCATGTGCAAACAAAATGTATTATTTTTTATCTTTCCCTGCACATGATTGGTCATTTTTAACAAAGTGAAGCTTTACCACAATTCTATTTACTAACTAAAATGAGCGCAACTGCACAGTCTAGTTGCCTTTAGTAAATCAACCCCAGTAAGTTCTAAGAACAGATACTGTAAGCCTCACTCATCCTGGTCAAATACATTCAGTCTGTTACCTTACATTAATAAGGCCCTGAAACTCTATGATTCTTTAAAGAGAAGTGTGGGATTATAAAAAAAACATTCATACTCACCTAGGTGGATGCAGGATCGATCTGCTGCATCTGTCCCCTGCCGCCTCTGAAGACCAAGAACTGAGCAATAAAAGACCGCTGATCATTCAATTCTTGATCTTCACTCATGACTATAGAGTCAATGACTCTACACTCTGCCCCTCCAGCGTTCACTAGAGTGCCGAGCTCTGGAAAGGGTGGGAATGGCTGACTCAGTGGCACGCTAAGGGGCTGGGCCAGCTGCCGCTCAGGCATCCGGGTGGATCTCGACATTAAAGTCGGGATCTCTCCAGAGCCTGGACCGGCTGAGTGACTTTACAAGGCTTTAGCCCACTGTCAGCTGAATATGGGTCACAGGAGTGCAGAACAAAGTGCACTCTTGTGATCCCCAGGAGATGTAGGGCCAATAGAGGGATACCATTTAGCACAAAGTATATAGACTAAGGACATGGCCCCCACATATGCCTGTTTCGGAGACCATGAAAAGTTATTAAAGAAAAAATGATTGGGTAAACCCACAAGTGCTGTTTTCCCTTTATACTAGCTTTCTAAATAACAAATGGGGTACTCTAGAGGTTGTATCAAAGGTATAATGTTAAATAACACTTGTTGTAGTTAATACATTTTTTTAGAGGTCTATACATCAGACCAAAAAGAGGGACAATTGAGGAGGAAAGAGGGACTGGAGACTTTGGTTCCAAAAGATGGACAGTTGAGAGCTATGGATATAGTCTAACAATGTACAGCATAAGGTATGTTATGTACATGTAACAATAATGTCTTGGAATGTCATTTTATTCAAAGCATGGGTGACATCTGTATCTCAGTCTACAGCTTCAGGATGGCGTGCCCTCTGTGTTTTTGGCTCTTTCTAAAGACAGTTGTGGCCACTTCTGGTAGTGCTGGCACATGACAGGGGTAATTTGATGGCCCTGGTCAGAATTCCATGTTTTAAGGCTCTTGGCGGACATTTTGGAATGCAAACCCTGGGAAGACATCCATTTTACATGACTTTAGAGGTTTCCATAAAAGAAAGATAGGCCCCCGCCGAGAGGCCTTCGCTGTTGCTGTGTTTTACACCTGTTGTTTACTAGAGTTTTCACATAGTTACTATGTGCAGTTGGTGTCTAATATGGAAATAACTTTGCCCCCAGCAGTCCCTAAAATTTCCACAGATGTCTGTTTTCTCAGACTGCATATTGCAGGTGCTATATCAGAATTTTTATTACCATTAAATGTGTCCAGATGGCTCTTGGTGAAGTTCTCGTCTTGCTTATCTTTTTCTGTCAATTTGATTATTGGAAAAAAAAAGGCTTAATGACTTCAGAGGAAATTTTACATCAAGAAGCACTGTGGTGTTGCGCATAGAAAGAAATCAAATATTAGCTGATAGTTTCCAATTTTTTGCCCTGGCTACTGTATGTAACATGCACAATATGGGCAGGGTTGGGGTGTTATGATGAACAATGCTGAGAAACTGTGGGCAGTATATGCAGAAGAGGAGTTTGAAGGGTATGTTGGGGGCAGTATGTGCAGGAGAGGAGTGCGAAGGGTATGGCTGTGGGCAGTATGTGCAGGAGGGGAGTTCAAAGGGTATGTTGGCGGGTAGTATGTGAAGGAGAGGAGTGTGGAGGGTATGGCAGCAGGCAGTATGTGCAGAAGAGGAGTACGAAAGGTATATCTGTGGGCAGTATGTGCAGGAGGGGATTTCGAGGGGTATGTTGGCAGGCAGTAAGTAAAAAGAGAGTGTGGAGGGTATGCAGTGGGCAGTATGGAGGGGAGTTCAAAGGGTATGTTGGCAGGTAGTATGTGCAGAAGAGGTGTGTGGAGGGTATGGCAGTGGGCAGTATGTGCAGGAGAGAAGTATGGAGGGTATGGCAGTGGGCAGTAAACTAAAAGCAGAGAGTAGAAATATAAAGTAAGTACCATAAGGTTCCAGAATTTTCCTGCAGTGGTCCAGTAATTTATTTCATAGAAAAAATACTATGCAGTCCTGATGGGCTAGCAAAATTTGTAATCACATGGGAGGGGTGTACAGTATACTTCCTTTACTGGAAAAGAAAATGTACAAGACATCCCTAGAGGAGAGGGGATTTTTAAATAATTTAACCGAGTAATGGCAATCGGAACAAAAAAAATCTTTATAACTGACCAAGGACAGTGCCTACTCACCTTTGCCTTTACTAAATCATAGATGTACTTCTTACATTAGCATAAACTTTGTAAAGTTGCCTGCAGTGCCTGCACATATCTTAGAAAGTTTCTTCTTAGTTTCCCCAGAAACCCTAAATCCTGGGGTGCTGTAATATGAGAACGCCAACACTACCTAGAGTACGGAATGCTAATCTACTCCCTCCTGCTTTCTGAACATTTCTACCGACTTATCGAATATCGTATTGAAGGTACAAAGGTACAGAAGGTTTAAAGGGGCAGGCCAGCTATCTGCTCTGCTAGAGTTGGAATTTTTATATTAGAGCATCCCAGGATTTTGGGATTCTTAGATGGCTGAAAATAATGTGCAAGGTGTGTGCAAGTACTGTGAAGTATCTTCTCTTTACTCTTGAGCCATGTTTTGGATAATTTTATTTAAACTTTACACATTTTTGTGTAGCATATGTGAATATATATATATATACAGTATATACAATACTGAGTATATATATATATATATATATATATATATATATATATATATATATATATATACTCAGTATTGTATATACTGTATATATATATATATATACCGATATATATATATATATATACCGATATATATATATATATATATATATATATATATATTAATATTTACAAAGATTTCCCAAAACACTATGCGTTAACTAACTACCCTATCATCTACTAGGACCCCCAGGTCCTTTTCCATCCTAGATTCCCCCAGAGGTTCACCCCCTAGTGAGTAGGCTGCATTCATATTTTTGCCACCCAAATGCAATATTTTACATTTTCCCACATTAAACCTCATTTAACAATGTTCAAATCTACACTGAGTAAAATTATAAACACAACACTTTTGTGTTTGCCCCTATTTATCATGAGCTAAACTTACAGATCTATGACTTTTTCTATGTACACAAAAGGCCTATTTCTCTCAAATATTGTACACAAATCTGTCTAAATCTGATGAGGATGACGAATATGCAGATGAGCTTCCCTGGTTTCTGACAGTTTGTACAGAAATTCTTTGGTTATGCGAACCGATTGTTGCAGCAGCTGTCCGGGTGGCTGGTCTCAGACGATCTTGGAGATGAAGATGCTGGATGTAGAGGTCCTGGGCTGGTGTGGTTACATGTGGTCTACGGTTGTGAGGCTGGTTGGATATACTGCCAAATGCTCTGAAACGCCTTTGGAGACGACTTATTTTAGAGAAATTAACATTAAATTCAAGGGCAAGAGCTCTGGTGGACATTCCTGCAGTCAGCATGTAAAATTCCACGCTCCCTCAAAACTTGCGACATCTGTGGCATTGTGCTGTGTGATAAAACTGCACATTTTAGAGTGGCCTTTTATTGTGGACAGCCTAAGGCACGCCTGTGCAATAATCATGCTGTCTAATCAGCATCTTGATACGTCACACCTGTGAGGTGGATGGATTATCTCGGCAAAGGAGAAGTGCTCACTAACACAGATTTAGACAGATTTGTGAACAATATTTGAGAGAAGTAGGCCTTTTGTGTATATAGAAAAAGTCATAGATCTTTGATTTCAGCTCATGATAAATAGGGGCAAACACAAAAGTGTTGCATTTATAATTTTTCTCAGTGTAGTTTATAAATGATGAGATCTGTCAGCACAGTACAGGCAGGGTTAATTATGGTAATCAATAACTCCCCAGCCCCCTCCTAAACACGTGAGAAGGTAAGCAGCAATTTTAAATATTTTTCACATAGCAAGCTATGCGAATATGAACCTGTTACAAATATAAAGTAGGTGTTATCATAATTTTGCTGCAAAAGGGGAAATATATTTTGAAAAATGTTATACTGAAAAATGTATTTTTTTTAGTCCTGATTATAATAAAGAAAAGATGTACAAAACAATATACATCCCCTTCAATTTAATCTCCAGCAGATGCTTGTAACGCTACTGTACATTTTTAAAAAAAAATAGTTTTTTCACCTGCTGGCCCAGTGTATTCTCCATCAGCATAAGACTGAATAGGGCTCCCTCACCTCTGTGGCCTGAATGTGGGGGGTCTACACCAGAAAAAACTGAAAGCAGTGATTTCTAGAATGGGTCACGTTCCTCCCAGCTCATGTAACAAAGAAAAATTCCAATCCATTGCAGTGCATCATCCCTATAGCAAATCACAGGTTATACAGACAGAGCTGTTGGGAAAGAATTTCTGAGTTTCTGGTTGTCTGGGTAAGATTATATGATTATAGCTAGAATTTATAGGTGACTTGGGTCAGATGACCCAGCCGCCCAGGGTAACAACTACACTTTGCAAAGTAAAAATTTGCTACAGTCTTTATCTTTTAGGAACCCAAAATTAACACATTAGCTCTCTCCTGTGTGTAATTACAGGTTTCTCCTGGAATACCAGTACTGTGTCAAAGGGTTCTCAGCCTTTATAATGGTCAGTTCTCTAAAATGCCCTTGCGTGACTTACAAACGCGCAACTCTAATCTAACCTTCAGAGAGTTAATTGCTACAGTGGAACGTAGAGGTGGCCCAGTGGAACACTATATCCTTCATTAGGCAGGGGTGAAAGCGATGTTTTTTCCAAATAGGTAAGAAACTGATTGACCTGTACGATCTGAAATTTCATAGTTACAGAACATTGCTCATTCTTAACTGCCCCGTAACCAAGGCTCCTGTGTCCTAGTTTCCAAGAACTGTTTTTTTTTGTCATTGAAATTCATTAACTAAGAATACTTCACACACCGCACAGTTCGGATTCCTAGGGGCCCTGCATTGAATTTTTTAGTGTAACAGGGCAATCAAGCCGAGTAATCAAACATATTTTCCACGTTTGACATTCAAAACAAGGCACCAAGCTGCTTTAAAGGGGAGAGGCACCAACTAATATTTATAAGTAAATGTTTTCTGTAGAAAATTGAATCCTTTAGCTATTCTACATATCACTGAGGTGATCTATAGTAGAGACTGGAAAAACAAGAAACAAAATTGAGGAATTTCCCCATAATGGCAAGTCAGGCATTATCTCTAATTATGGATGATCTATGGTAGAGTCTGCAAAATCAAGAAACAAAATTGAGGAATTTCCCCATAATGACCAGTCAGGCCTTATCTCTAATTATAGTTGATCTATGGTAAGGATTGGAAAACCAAGAAACAAAATTGAGGAATTTCCCCATAATGACCAGTCAGGCCTTATCGCTAATTGTGAATAATCTGTGGTAGAGACTGGAAAACCAAGAAATAAAATTGAAGAATTTTCCCATTATGACCAATCAGGCATTATCTCTAATTATAGTTGATCTATGGTAAAGATTGGAAAACCAAGAAACAAAATTGAGTATTTTACCCATAATGACCAGTCAGACCTTATCTCTAATTATAGATGATCTATGGTAAAGGTTAGGAAACCAAGAAACAAAATTGAAGAATTTCCACATTATGACAAATCAGGCCTTATCTCTAATTATAGTTGATCTATGGTAAAGATTGGAAAACCAAGAAACAAAATTGAGGAATTTCCCCATAATGACCAGTCAGACCTTATCTCTAATTATAGATGATCTATGGTAAAGGTGAGGAAACCGAGAAACAAAATTGAGGAATTTCCCCATAATGACCAGTCAGGCCTTATCTCTAATTATAGTTGATTTATAGTAAAGATTGGAAAACCAAGAAACAAAATTGAGGAATTTCCCCATAATGACCAGTCAGACCTTATCTCTAATTATAGATGATCTATGGTAAAGGTTAGGAAACCAAGAAACAAAATTGAAGAATGTCCCCATTATGACAAATCAGGCCTTACCTCTAATTGTAGATGATCTATGGTCAAGATTTGAAAACCAAGATACAAAATTGAGGAATTTCCCCATAATGACCAGTCAGGCCTTATCTCTAATTATAGTTGATCTATGGTAAAGATTGGAAAACCAAGAAACAAAATTGAGGAATTTCCCCATAATGACCAGTCAGGCCTTATCTCTAATTATAGTTGATCTATGGTAAAGATTGGAAAACCAAGAAACAAAATTGAGGAATGTCCCCATTATGACCAATCAGGCCTTATCTCTAATTATAGTTGATCTATGGTAAAGACTGGAAAACCAAGAAACAAAATTGAGTATTTTACCCATAATGACCAGTCAGGCATTACCTCTAATTATAGATGATCTATGGTAAAGGTTAGGAAACCAAGAAACAAAATTGAAGAATTTCTCCATAGTGACCAGTCAAGCCTCATCTCTACTTATGGCAAAATCTGTGCAAGTTCCACCATCTTTCAATCACTTTTAATAGGAAAAACAACCAAATAGATAAAGGCAACTTACTACCAATACATGGACCATTGGAGCCTATAGGCACACAACCATTACTCTCTACTTTTTGGGCTCAAAACAGGAATGTATTAAGTATGTTAAAGTATGTCTCTGACACAGCCCCATTTAAGGCGACCACAAAGAGTTAATACATAAAACATTTTGAATAAACATTGTCAAAATGACAAATGCAGCTACTTGGAGGGTTTAGTGCTGTATAACATTTTTGATAGTTATATAATAATTATTTATAGAGTTATATATATCAGAACAAAACATTTGAGGTAGAATGAGAGACATAAAAAATTGGTTCCAAAGAAGGAAAATACCTCTAAATGGGGGATAGTGGGAAGTATGTACAATGTTCAGTACCCTAAATGACATCCCTCTGATAAGACCACTTCTAGGGATGAGGAACCCAGGCAAAGTTTAGCCTACAGCATTTTTGGTTATTCCTGAACATATTGCCGAACCTTACTGAAATCTTGATTTTTTTTTTGGCCTTTTTCAAGGCCAAATTGTGAGCATTTGTAAGCATGGGTAGCTAGTCACTGCCACAAAGGACATGTACATGTACATTTTTACAAATATACCATTCAACTGGTAGAAGGACTTTCAATGTGTTCTAAAGTGCAACATTAAAAATACACAAATCCTTTACTTAACGTGCCTTAAAGTATAACTCAAGACAAAACTTTTCACCCTCTCTACCTCTAACTACACTATATTACCAAAAGTATTGGGATGCCTGCCTTTACACACAAACTTTAATGGCATCCCAGTTTTAGTCCGTAGGGTTCAATATTGAGTTGGCCCACCCTTTGCAGCTAAAACAGCTTAAACTCTTCTGGGAAGGATATCCACAACGTTTAGGAGTGTGTCTATGGGAATGTTTGACCATTCTTCCAGAAGCCCATTTGTGAGGTCAGGCACTGATGTGGACGAGAAGGCCTGGCTCGCAGTCTCCGCTCTAATTCATCCCAAAGATGTTCTATCGGGTTGAGGTCAGGACTCTGTGCAGGCCAGACAAGTGTCTCCACCCCAAACTCACTCATCCATGTCTTTATGGACCTTGCTTTGTGCTCTGGTGTGCAGTCATGTTGGAACAGCCTTCCCAGAAGAGTTGAAGCTGTTATAGCTGCAAATTTTTTCAATGGGAACATTCATTCTGGTAACCTGGGGGGCCCCATGGGATTCCCTTGATTTGCAGGGATTTTCTCTCACTTTCTGTTCTTACTATGGGACAGAATGTGAAGGTAAATCTCCCCAATGGGGCACAAATGGCAATAAGCACCCCCTATATCCCTTTTGGGGAAATTATGTGAGGATGAAACCACTGTCTCCTCAACATTGGGGACAAGGTGACTTGCAAGCCACCCCTCTTGTAAGGTACCCTCCCAATGTTGATGGCATGTGACCTGGTATGGTTCATACTTGCAGCCCTTCTCCTTTTCGGTCCACCTAGGCTATATACCTGGATAAGGGTTCTTTTTACATTTTAATGGGACCATATGCTGTTTTTGGGGAAAAAAAATGGTACTGACCCTTTAAAAAAAAAAGTTAAAGAAAGGTGTAGGCACCCCTCCACCCCTTAAAATTCATAAAGGACCCTTATTAAGGCATGCAGCCTGGGTGGCTAGAAAAAGAAGGGGGTAGCAATGCTTTTAGAAAAAGGGGACCCGAGATACCTGACCTCTTGTTCTCATTCACAAAAAGAGTAAAAAAGTAAAAAAAAAACACAAACAGGGCAGGGATCTTGTGTGACGTCATTAATCATTTCTCATCAAAGAATTCAGGTCATGTACCTAAATATTACGTAGGTGTCAAATTATTATTCCTTCGCACTCAACACAATTGTAACTATTAGATGTGTTAATTTTTAATGAATGAATATTTTTTTCTAATGAATCATTTTCTGTCTGCTGTGAATGATCTGTTTTCTGCTTTCCTCATAAACAGCTCCTAGAAGATTACAATAAACTCAGGTATGTTATTTAAAGCCCAACTCCACTTTATCTCACACCATCCCAATGGCGACTGCAGGTGGTTGTTGCAACATATGTTACACAGCCAGATCCAAGTGTTGTCATTACCAGGAAAATCACCATGAGAATTGCCATGCAGCCGTCACTGCAATGCGTGTAGTCAGAAAGTGACTGCAAAAAGGCTGTAGGAGATCAGCAGCACTAGTAGGCAACAGAGGATGAAAAAAGGTGAAAGCACAGTGCTTTGGTAAACTAAATGTCTTCAGTTAGACTTTATAACTAAAAACCTGGGGTCAGCTAATAGCCTCCCATGGCTTACAATATCATTTTTACGCTGAGGACACCCAAATCTATCTTTCCACTCCTCAACTCACCCCATCAGTCTCCTCACGCATCACTAACTCACTAACAGACATATCTGTCTGGATGTCACACCACTTCCTCAAACTCAACTTGTCCAAAACCAAACTTATAATATTTCCTCCCCCACGTGCCTCTTCCCTTGACTTCTCTGTCAAGAGCAATGGCACAACCATCCACCCATCCCCACATGTCCGCTAGGTGTTATACTGGACTCTGAACTCTCCTTTTAGCCGCAAACACTTTCCAATGCTTGTCGCCTCAACCTCCACAACATCTCTAAACTGCGTCCTTTTCTAACCAATGGAACCACAAAGCTCCTGATTCACTCCCTGGTCATCTTTCTCCTCGACTACTGCAACTCCTTCCTCATTGGCTTACCTTTAAATCAGGGGAGGACTGACCATTGAGCCACTCGGGCACTGCCCGAGGGCCCTGGGCCACTAGGGGGCCCCATCAGGGTTGCCAGCCTCAGTAATACCAGGGACAGTATGTATAAATCTGTGTTTTTTTTTACATCTGTCTGTTTATACTGTGTGTACATGTATGTGTATACGGTGTGATTGTATACTGTGTGTGTATATACTGTGTGGCCCCATAATCTCTGATTGCCTGGGGACCCCATAATCTCCTATTGCCCGGGGGCCCCATGAGTTATCAGTCCGCCCCTGCTTTAAATAGACTATCCCCTATTCAGTCTAATATGAATGCTGCTGCCAGACTCATCCACTTTACGAAACACTCAGCGTCTGCTACCTCTCTCTGCCAATCCCTCCATTGGCTGCCACTCACCCAACAAATTAAATTCAAAATACTAACAATAAATTACAAAGCCATCTACAACTCAGCCCCCAATTACATCGCTAACCTAGTCTCAAAATACCAAATCGTCCTCATCGTTCCTCCCAAGACCTCCTGCTCTCTAGCTCCCTCATTACCTCCTCCCATACTCACCTCCAGGACTTCTCCCGAGCATCTCCCATCCTTTGAAATTCCCTACCCCAATCTGTCTATATCCTACTCTGTCTACTTTTAGACTATCCCTAAAAAATTTTCTCTTCAGAAAACAGCTGTACTTTTATCTTCTTCAGCAGCTTATCCCCCAGTAATTACCTTTAATATCACTTGACTCTCCCTCTTAGATTGTAAGGCCCCCCTGATTCCTCCTGTATTTAATTGTATTGTAACTGTACTGTCTGCCCTCATGTTGTAAAGCGCTGCGCAAACTGTTGGCGTTATATAAATCCTGTATAATAATAATAACTACTTATGACCGGCTTCACACCTATTTGTTGTGGTAACACCCTATGTGCATTGTACCTCCAAAAAGACTCTACTAGAATTTGACAGGCTGCCAGCAGCAGGGGATGGATGGTGCCCTCGTGCCCTCCAGCCACTAGAGCCTCATGCACTAAACACCCAGTGTGCATAAAAACACAAGGAAATACCTTCTTATGCCACGTACACACGATCTGGATTTTGGTCGGAAAAAGATATGATGGCTTTTCCGACGGGATTCCTCTCAAGCTTGCCTTGCATACACACGGTCACACAAACGTTTGCTGAACTTGCGACCGTCAAGAACGCGGTGACGTACAACACTAGGACGAGCCGAGAAAATGAAGTTTAATGCTTCCAAGCATGCGTCGAATTGTTTCTGAGCATGCATAGGAATTTTGCAAGTCGGAATTGCTACAGACGATCGCATTTTCATATAGGAATTTTTTCCGACCGAAAAATTGAGAACACGCTCTCAATCTTCTGCTGGCTGGAATTCGACCAGCAAAAGTCCGATGGAGCATACACATGGTCGCATTTTCTGACCAAAAGCTCTCATCGGTCTTTTTCTGGCCGAATTTCCGATCGTGTGTACGCGGCATTAGACAGGTTTCCCTACTGGAAGATTTCACCTTATCTCCTGTTCCAATGACAAATGTAAAATTTTGGATTTCCCATCACTTTCTGTTTTGGTGACAATGTTTACTAGGAAAGCCAGAGAGGGCGAATCTCCCAAAGAGGGAACACAGACAGCAATAAAAGTCTTAATAAAAGTACTTCAGACCTGAGCTTAAAAAGTAAATCTGTACATCTACAGTAGCAGTACATCTGCTATGTTAAAATTAACATCTAGATATATCGTGTCTAAGCAGTATCCTAAAAAATATTCCTTTTATTTTGAATCCTTCCCGAAAAAAAACAAAACAGAGCACTTTCTGTGCCAACAACCATATGTCTGCTGTGTGAGATGACCTAATGGCATGCTGTCCCTGACTGCTACTCTCATGACATTTGGAGTACACATTGGTGATGTCACTACTGTGCTGCTTACTGTCCTCCTTGCTGGAGGGGAAGATGTACATGAGGAGCTACAGTGCAAGATTCTGCCAACTTTAGGTACGACTTCCACAGTACAGGTCCCCTTTAACAATTTCTCTCTGCACTAGTCTTAATGTTAAACCCGCAAAAGTAGGCACATATTGTGTTCCTGTTACTTTTTAATTATTTTTTCCATAGTTGCACAAGGAACTGCAGCACAGCCTTTTGGTGTGTGTCTATTTTTCTTGAAATGCTAAAAAAAAATATAACTGTGTATTAAATAAAAACCTGAGAATATTGGGTGTAGAGATCAGAGAGATAGATATTAATACTGTGAGGATTATATTTTTATTAACTAGAATATTTGATTACTCATAAATTATATTTTAGTTTAGATTCATTGTGGAGGTGGCCACCTAGAGCAATGTTTCTTCTCTTCTAACTGCAGCCCTGGAGTGGTTTGTATTTGTATGGCCAATATTGTAGACACGTATAATAGTAATATGGATAACTTGTTTTGCGTTGTATTTGCTGGATATTATTACTAGCTTACTGACAGCTTTTACATGTTGCCTGTTACCGCTCCTTAAAGGAGAAATATAGCCAAAGCTTTTTTAGTTATATTTCTCCTGGGGATCACAGGAGTACAGTTCGGTCTGCACTCCTGTGACCCTTTTTCAGCCGACAGTGGGCTAAAGCCCGCTATCCGCTAACGTCACAGAGCCGGTCCATGATCTGAAAAGATCCTGACCGTATGATCGGGATCAGCTCAGAAGCCTGGACTGGCAGCTTGCTCTGTCTTTCAGCAAGCCACTAAAATCCACTAAAAGCCTGAGCCAGCTGCCCCCACCCCCTCCACAGCCCAGAGTTACAGTGAGCACACGAGGGGCAGAGCAGAGAGCTGGTAACTGAGAGTCAACAGCTCTCTGATCACGGAACACTGAGAACTGAGTGATCAGCGGTCTTTTATCACTCAGTTCTCAGTCTTAGAGTCAGCAGGGGAGAAATGCAGCATTGGAGCGATGCTGCATCTACCTAGATGAGTATATATTTTTTTGTTAACCCATACTTCTCTTTTTTAAAGGCGTTCTATCGATCTATTTGACAATTCAATCCAATATAAGCTTACTCTTTTCATGTTGTGAGTTTGCCCTGGCAGCTGGCTTTTTCTTTCCGTAACTTCCTGAATTCCCGGCATGATTTACAGCTTCTTCTCTGTTCCTTTCAGTTTCTAAGGACTACATATCCCATGGTATCTTGCTGACTGCAAGCTGTGATTCCTGTTCTGACCCCGCCTCCTGAAACTCCTCCTCTCAGCACCTCTGTAGTTCAGAAGGCAGGCTCTGTGAAATGTGTGACACAGCAGTGCCTACTCACAGGGAGTAGTGACTACGTGTCACAGAATTCCAGGTAGAAAACGTGGGGATCTTCACATAGTAAGTTTACAAACTTCCAGATCATTTGGAATAATAGATGTAGGCAGTACAATGTGGAAATGAATATATGATTTTACATTTTAAACATAGGTACATTTCAACCACTTCCGGACCAGCCGCCGCACTTTTTCTGCAGCAGGTTGGCTCGGCTGGGCAAATCGACGTTACCTTACCTTGCTTCACCTTTTGGCCACTAGGGGCGCATGCGCGTGCATCCGCAGCGTGTGCCCGGGGGAGAGGCGAGTGCCCAGCGGGCGCGATGACCGCCGGGCACCCGCGATCGTTTATGACAGAGCGAGAACCGGGTTCTCTGTGTGTGAACACACAGATCCGGTTTCTTTCAGGAGAGACTAAGTATGAACACCGATCTCTCTCTTCCCCTAGACAGTCCCATCCCCCCTACAGTTAGAACACACCTAGGGAACACAGTTAACCCCTTGATCGCCCCCCTAGTGTTAACCCCTTCACTGCCAGTGATATTTATACAGTAATCAGTGCATTTTTATAGCACTGATTGCTGTAAAATTGTCAATGGTCCCAAAAATGTGTCAAAAGTGTCCAATTTGTCCGCCGCAATATTGCAATGTCATAAATCTATCCTGTATTTTGTAGAAGCTATAACTTTTGCGCAAACAATCAATATACGCTTATTGTGATTTTTTTTAACAAAAATATGTAGAAGAATACATATCGGCCTAAACTGAGGAAAAAAAATTTTTTTTAAATGTGGGATATTTATTATAGCAAAAAGTAATTGTGCAATTGTCAGTTAAAGCGACGCAGTGCCGTATCGCAAAAAATTGCCTGGTCATTGAGCAGCCAAATCTTCCGGGGCTGAAGTGGTTAAAGAGTGATCATCACTCTGCCCATACAGGGTAAATAGTCACTGTGCAAAGGCACCTCCCCCCTCCCATTTATAATCAGATTGCCGGCACTTCTTGCCACTCCCGTCTCTGTTGCAGCTAGCACTAAAATCCTCAGTGTTGGGTGGTAGGGGAGCAGTGACATCACTCCTTGGTCATGTGATAGTGCTTGGTCCTAGAAGCTGTCTGTTAGATCATAAGAAGTCACATGTTCCTCCATACCCAGAAGAAGAGGGTACTTTCAGCATCAAATGCAGTGAAAGGATTGTTGGGGAGCGCTGGCAAGGTGCATATCAGTGGATCCCGGAATAGGAAAAGTGACAGCATTTCTTTAAAATTGCTTTCTCCTTTGTCCATTTAGGGCAACGCCTAATAGCAATTTATATCCTCCTACATAGAAGCCTAAATTTGCTGTTCAATTGTCACTTCATTCAGTCACCGGGGCTGAAGTAAAAGACCTTATCAATGCCATTACAGGTAAGGATGAAAATCCAGCATCCCAATGTGACAGCATTGGGGCTTTGTGATTGGCTCACTGCTATCACATAGGAGAGGGGAAGGAGTTCATACTCTGTGTAAGCTCCACTCAATTTGGAGCTTACACAAGGCTTGCTTTCCTTGATTGTGGCACAGCAGTAGAGTGAGGAAAATTGAGTATATGCTGCTGGGAGTTGGGTATGTTACCCCAACATTTCATATTCCTGTTATGTGCCTGCTGTCCCATGTACTTGTATGAATAAGTATCCTGTTCTCTTTGTATTGCTTCCTTTGTGTGAAATCCCTGGTGTTCCTACCAACCCCTCTGCTTTCCTATTAAAAACTGACCACACTAAGCAGGAGAGCACACCATAGTCAGTTCTCTAGCTGTGCTCCTTCAATGATCAGACTTGTTCTGACATGCCTCCCCTGGACAGCCTTTCACTTGGCTCAGTGTGCTGCTTCTTCTCCTCCCCCAGCTTTTATGCAGCTGAGAACAGAGATAATGTGATGAAAAGGGGAAAAAAGGTATTTGTAATATTTTTTTTTTCCATATATTCACTAATGTTTTGCCTTTCATTTCTAATTTAAACTGAATGGGTTGTTTTATTTGTTTTACCAGGTGAAGGTTTACAATCACTTCAACTGGCCCTCTTACAATGCTTTACATTGACAAAATAGATGGTTAACTGTAATAACAAATTCCAGCTTACACTATGATCACATGACACAAAACTGCCCAATTGCTATTCACATATCGCTATTTGAACGCAGAGATGTGCAAACAGATTTCGGTAAAATTAATTTGATGGCCAAGTTGATGATTTTGTTGTCAGTATTTTTTCTGCCTGTTTTTTCTTTCTGTAAAAAATAATGACGATAATGAGGGGCTGTTTTTTGGCATAAAAACAGTTCCAGGATAGTTAAAAGCAGTGAAATAACCCTCAGTAGCTATTTAGTGCCCTTTTTCCACTTTTAATTCCGCTTTACTACAAAGCATGTGGCCAAAATGGCAAAATTCCCGTAAAATCCCAGCTATTCTTTTTCCTCTGAATTTGTGGTAAAAAAAAATTTTCATTTTCACTCATCCTTATTTGATTAAAGCTGTAAGAAAACTAAAGACACTAATTTATTATCTGCAGCCACCCTACCACCACCTCCCTTCTAATAGCACTCACAATACAAGAAAACCTTGGTTTGAGAGCGTTTTGCAAGACAAGCTAAAATTTTAAATCAATTTTGACTTGATATACAAGCGATGTCTTGATATACAAGTTGCGTCATGTCACAACTGAGTATAAAAGAGAAGAGAGGTGCCTCTAATGCCGCGTACACACGAGAGGAATTTCCGACAGAAAGAGTCCGATGGGAGCTTTTCATCGCATATTCCGACCGTGTGTATGCCCCATCTGACTTTTTCTGTTGAAAATTCAGACGGACTTAGATAGAGAACATGTTCTATATTTTTCTGACGGAACAAGTTACTATTGGAAAAACCGCTCGTCTGTATGCTGTTCCGACGCACCAAAAACGACGAATACTCTCATTAATCATTTATTACAAGAAGCTCCTTAACCCTTTCTTGTAAAATTCACTTCTGGTAAGTGCACTTAAAGGGAACCTGTGGGAGCAGAAAAAGTAGAGCTTCCATTTCTGATATATTTGTAAAGGTGCAGACACTGGGCCACCTTAACCTTCAAAGTGAATCTCCAGTTAATAAAAGGAAACTTTTTCTCTGCCTACTCTACCTGCCTGTAGATAATTAGTAGCTTTTTGTAATATAAATAAAAGCCCCAATTAATTATGTAAAACCAAAATCAGCTGATCTCAATTCTTCTTTCTTCTGGTCTACAGTGTGGGAGGGTCCTTCTGGCAATGGTCATGTCAGTTTCCTGCCTAAGTGAATGTTGCCCTTTGGATGCCAGAAACGTCATCACAAGGTCCCCAAGGGGTCCTCCAAGGGTTCTAAATTCTCCCATTAGTGGCTTCATGATACATGGGGAGGCAACAAGACTAGTTAACTGGCCTGGAGTGTAGCTTCCTATCATGGTGCTCAATTATCAGAAGAGGCGCCATAAATTTCCACACTGCCTTAGGTAAGTAAAAGATGCTGTTAGAACCTTTTGTTTTAACTGATGAATGGCTAAGCGTGGGTGGGGAAAGAGGAAAGGGACCTTAGGACTTTAGCCCTCAAAGATGACCTTTAAATACAAGTCAGCAATGACTTCCATTTTTCTAATCTTACAATAGTATTACCGTAAGTACTCGAGTATAAGTCGATCCGAGTATAAGTCGAGGCCCTAATTTACCACAAAAAAAATGGGAAAAACTTATTGACCCGAGTATAAGACGAGGGTGAGAAATGCACACATACTGTAAGTGGAAAAGAGGGTCAACAGTTTTTGCTGCAGAAAAGTGCTTGACTCGAGTATAAGTCGAGGGGGGCACTTTCAACACAAAAAAATGTGCTGAAAAACTCGACTTATACTCGAGTATATACGGTATACAAACAAACTTTCACTTTGCCCATTAAGGCCCTAACACTGTCAAATTTGGTGAGGGAAGAAGTAATTAACGCAATGTAAGCTCTGACATGGACTATAGACAGGGATTAGACTTGGGGCCCATGCAAGCAAAAAAGCAGCGGGGGAGTGTAAAAATTTTAAGAATTAGTGGGTGGGAGAAAGTGGTCTATCAAAAGAATATGTCACTTTGCCCTGACAGGTTCCTTTACACCTGACCATAGCTATAACCCAGATAGCAAGGATAACTTGTCACAAATTTGTGGCAGTGTTGAACTGTAAGTCTTATTAACTTGCTGCACATTTTCACTGGCAAGTTGTACACTTGCAGAGCACTTGAAGCACAAGTTCTAGTCGATACTTTTCCAATTTGTAGCAAATTTGCGTGGCAAGTCTCTAGCAAGAGCAAAGTTGCAGTGGTGAGTCTACAGCTAGTGCTCTGCAAGTCTACAGCATGAAAATTCAGCCACAGTGACCCCTGTGGTGGGATGACTTTTGCACAACATAACTGAACCAGAACTTGCAGCAGACTTTCAGAATGTTTGCAAAGAAAGTTTATTTGGACTTGTGCAATGCAGACTTGCTGCAATTGGGCACTAAACTTGTGAAACCTGGCAAGTCTAGCAATAGTTTAGCAAGTCATTTTCAAACTTCCAGCTCAATGGCTTGCTATCTGGGAAGACCGCAGTCAGATTGTACAAGCCTGATCTTTCTCTAGAAACTTGTACTGCCCTATCCTGTAGGTTTATACCCATACCAGACCAACCTGACTTTCCATCTGAGATTGATTGGCTAGGCTGTTTACATGTTCCACATCCTCCAGCATGCATAAAGTAAAAAATAATGTTAATCAACACATCACATATGTTCCAATAACATTCCAATAACGCCTACACTGCAGTCAATTTACTTTACATTTCATTGTTTTATTAAACAATTTGATTGAAATGTGTGTGGGTACTGTCTGGTCAGGTGCATATGTATGAATCTGTTGGCCAATTTATATGTGATTAATCAGGCAGAGGCTCATGGGTGTGGAAACCTTGGCATTAATCACATTGCTCATTCAATTCTAAAGATGTGATCAACTGCTGCAAGTTTATGTAATAAATTGAACACACTAAAAGGCAGTATCTGGGGTTTCTTCTAGAAGCCATCTGAACGCTCTAATGCCCTGTACACACGGTCGGACATTGATCGGACATTCCGACAACAAAATCCATGGATTTTTTCCGAAGGATGTTGGCTCAAACTTGTCTTGCATACACATGGTCACACAAAGTTGTCGGAAAATCCGATTGTTCTGAACGCAGTGACGTAAAACACGTATGTTCGGGCTATAAACGGGGCAGTGGCCAATAGCTTTCGTCTCTTAATTTATTCTGAGCATGCGTGGCACTTTGTGCGTCGGATTTGTGTACACACGATCGGAAATTCCGACAACGGATTTTGTTGTCGAAAAATTTTATAGCAGGCTCTCAAATTTTGTTTGTCGGAATTTCTGATGGAAAATGTGTGATGGAGCCCACACATGGTCAGAATTTTCGACAACAAGGTCCTATCACACATTTTCCATCGGAAAATCTGACCGTGAGTACAGGGCATTAGAGTGAATGTATATGATCATTATTAGAGTAATAATCAAGCAAGGTTTACCTATGAAAATAAATCACATCAGCCAAGCATTGGAGCAGCAGCAAGGTGCAGCCCCTAAGTTCAAAGACTTCCATTTGTCTTTGTCCCAGAACCTTGAAGAATAGGGTGCCCTTAAATCCCCCAAAGCATTGGAAGCATTCCCATCTATTTTATAAATAAAGCTATGGATTCTTCAAACTGAAAAACTATTTGACCACTTATTGCTGCATTCTTCAACCACGACCACTGGTGTGCAGTATAAAAATGTCCACCTTTAGGTACTATCAGAAAAAATGGACTGAGTTTAAAGCAACTCTATGACTAGAGTTATAAAACACCAAAAAATAAAAATGCCTCTAAAAAAAGAGAGTTTGTATTTACCTCATTGGTTGTCTGTACCATAGAATTGTGCTGTGTTGCAAAAATACCGCTGTCCATCCAACACACTATGAGAAGTGTGAGGTTTCTGGTCCCCCCTCTGCTCTCAGTGGTTCCATTCTAAAGTCCCTACATTACTACTATGTCATTTAGTGGGATAGGGTTCGTTGGGATGAACCACTGAGCTCAAGGGGGATAACCTGTATAACTTACCTAGTTTATTTTGTCACCTGGGTAACTCTAGCATAAAGATCTTTCCCAATGGAATCCCCAGTTCTGGAACACCTATCTTGAAATATTAGCCATCCTGTTGTATTTTGAAAACTCTTCACTTGCTGCATTCTCTGTAAAGTTAAATAAATGGAAAGTCCACAAGGAGAAGATATACCCCACCCCCCAAATTGCTGTGACAGATACTAAAAAAATTGAAAACATTAGTTGAAAAGTCAACCTATGGCCATCATTCTTGCATGGTCATCGGAAAGCTGAATCACATGCTGGCTCCTTTTGTCTTTCTGGGGATCTGTTGCTGGAATATCACCAATGAAATTCCTAGCTCTAACCAACAGCTGAGGCCAATACAAAGCCAAGTGATGGTGTCACGCTCCCCTGATATATTTTCCAAAAAGCAGAATAAACAGATAATTATGGCAGCCAGCTGCCAGATTGTAATACTCTGGGCAAAGACAATGGGCAGAGATGCAATACATTAAGGGGAAATCTCGGTGGAGTTTCCAGTGGGCGATTCAACCCTCCAATGCCTATCCAAAACTGAAATGTGACTTTTTGGTGATTTTCTTTTGTGTTTGCTGTAGGAAAAGCTGTTCTGTGCTCATTGGGTCCAATATGTACATGCCAAGCTGTATGTGATATAGCAGTTAAGGGATGCACATTCTCTATGGGAACAACATTTTGTTGCCAAGCAACAAGAGAATGTGCATCTTAAAGAGTTTATAGGAGGAAATCTATATGTATCCAAATACATTTTGTTCAAGTGATGCATCTGATTGTAATATCATCAGTGATATTTGTCTGGTATAGGAATTCATAACTAAGTAATCATGGACATGGCCAAATATCAATAGTTTTTTTAAAGATTGAAATTGAACACTGTCTATTTGTCCAAGTACAGGTAATGGTGCTTTATTGTCAAGGTATCGCTACCTAACCTAAAGCAAGGAGAAAAGTCGAGTCAGTTAGGTAATATTGTAGTCTAATGGCGTGTACACACGAGCGGACTTTCGACGGACTGAACCCTGAAGGACTTTTCGACAGACTTTCGACGGAGTTCCGACGAAACGGACTTGACTACACACGATCACACCAAAGTTGGACGGATTCGAACGTGATGATGTACGACCGGACTAGAATAAGGAAGTTCATAGCCAGTAGCCAATAGCTGCCCTTGCGTCCCTTTTTGACCAATGGTCTAGCATACAGACAAACTGATTTTTCGGCCGCACTCGAGTCCGTCGGAAAGATTTGAAACATGTTCTATTTCTAAAGTCCATCTGATTTTTCAACAGCAAAGGTCCGATGAAGCCCAAACACGATCGAATTGTCCGGCAGATTCATTCCGTCAGGCCTTTGCTGTCGAAAAAGTCTGCTTGTGTGTACACGGCATTAGTGGTCATTGGAAGATCTCCACGCTCTATATATATCAATACATAAGTACATTTTGTTCAAGTGATGCATCCGATTGTAATATTGCCAGGGATATTTGGGTAGTATAGGGGTTCATAACCAAGTAATCATGGACAAAGCTAAATGCAAAAGTGTTTTCCAAGACTGAACATTGAACATTGTTTTTTTGACCAAGTACGGTGAATGGTGCTTTATTGTCAAGGTATCGCTACCTAACCTAAATCAAGGAGAAAAAGTTGCTAATAATGTAATCCTAACAGTCATTGGAAGATCTCTAATCTCCCTTTATAGAACTACCTATCAACTGAAAGTCCTTGCATGACCAGTTCCTTTAGCAGGTTTCTCTAGAAGCTAGTTTTCCCAGCACTAAATTTGGGAAGTTGAGCAAGTATGTATATAATATATTTCGATCATAAAAGGGCATCATGATAAGGTAATTATAAGACCTTACAGAGGTGGTAAATGGTTCGAATCTCAGCCGGTTCAGCAGGGACCGGCCAAGATTTGAACCATCTATGGGCAGTATAAAGTCGATCGACTTGGGCACAACCAGAATGTCGCATTTTTAGGATACGATTATTACCAGTGGCTATAGCCGCTTGCAACAATCACTGTGTTCTCCTGGCAGGGACTGCTCTCCACGTCCCCCCTGGGAGAACACAATAGCTCCGCAGGAGGCATTCCCCAATCAATACTTCCTTTTCTGATGGGGGAATCAAGCGATTTTCTTTTCTGTGACCGTGGCTATGCTGGCTTTAGTTCTTTTGTGCAGGGACATAATACATATCGTGTTCAAAAAGGTTAATCTGTTTGCATGTTGGTATGCTCCTGGCTCTCCTAAACTACAAACATATTCCTACATTTAGGTATATGTACACCCTAAATTAGTGACATTTAGCTTGCTAAAACAGTGTGTACACAGTTATCACATTTTTTAATTACCTTTTTGTTTTCCCCACTTTTTCATCTTTTGTGATCTGCTGATCTCTTCCAGCCTCTTTGAAGTCACAACCTTTCTATACGCACCCCAGTAGCTACAGGTCTCTTGATGATGATAATGGTGGAATATGGCTATACAATATTTAGTCCCCATTGGAAAAGTGTGTGACGGGGGGACAATGTGGGAGCACAACTGGGAGACACAAAATAACAGAAAACGCCTGAACAAAGAACCGCATGGTAGGATCTCCAGGGATTCTTTTAATGAAAGCTGATGATTTTAAATAATTGAAAATGACTTGTAAAATGGCATTCAATTCCTAAAACTTAAATGAGATTTTAATGGTTTAATATATTCTTTAAAAAAAAAAATTCTGGCCAAAATGTCTCTATTGTATGTGCCTGTATGATTCGGTCAGGGACATTCGATTGTACACTCTTCTGGTGCACAGAGTGATGCAAATGGTTCTATGGGCTCTGTAAAGCACAGTTTAACATGCTAGTGCTATATAACTACAGAAAATAAAGGTTAAGTGAAAAAGTTCTGAAGGTGTCACCTAACCTAAGGGGCGGCACAGTGGTGTAGTGGGTAGCACTCTCACCTAGCAGTAAAAATCAGTTGAATCCCACCCACGACACTACCTGCCTGGAGTTTGCATGTTCTCCCTGTGCCTGCGTGGTTTTCCTCCGGGTACTCCAGTTTCCTCCCACACTCCAAAAGACGTGCTGGTAGGTTAATTGGCTTCTGTCCAAAATTGGCCCTAGTATATGAATGTGAGTTGGGGACCTTGGATTGTGGGCTCCTTGAGGGTAGGAACCGATGTGAGTGTGCGATGTATATGTGGAGCGCTGCGTAATTTGATGGCGCTATACAAGTACCTTAAATAAATAGAGATAATTGTAGATACGCACTCACTCAGGTTGAACTGGATGGACTGGTGTCTTTATTCAACCTTACTAATTATTTAACTATGTAACTCCAGCATTGACATACACTACAGTGGATATAATGCTTGACCATTCTTCCAGAAGTGCATTTGTGAGATCAGGCACTGATGTTGGACGAGAAGGCCTGGCCTGCAGTCTCCGCTCTAATTCATCCCAAAGATGTTCTATTGGGTTGAGGACTCTGTGCAGACCAGTCAAGTTCCTCCACCCCAAACTCGCTCATCCATATCTTTATTGACCTTGTTTCCTTGCTTTGAGCACTGGTCCAAATCATTCGGTGGAGGGGGGGGGGTTATGATATGGGGTTGTTTCTCAGGGTTTGGGCTTGACCCCTTAGTTCCAGTAAAGGGAACTCTTAAGGCGTCAGCATACCAAGACATTTTCGACAATTTCATGCTCCTAACTTTGTGGGAACAGTTTGGGGATGGCCCCGTCCTGTTCCAACATGACTGCGCACCAGTGCACGAAGCAAGGTCCATAAAGTTTGGGGTGGAGGAACTTGACTGGCCTGCACAGAGTCCTGACCTCATCCTGATAGAACAACTTTGGGATGAATTAGAGCAGAGACTGCAAGCCAGGCCTTCTCCAACATCAGTGCCTGACCTCACAAATGGAAGAATGGTCAAACATTCCCATAGGAGCAGCTGCAAAGGGTGGGCCAAGTCAATATTGAACCCTACGGACTAAGATTGGAATGGCATTAAAATTCATGCGTGCGTAAAAGCAGGTGTCCCAATACTTTTGGTAATACAGTGTATGTGGTCGGTACAGACCTACACAGTACTCTGAAATCTCGTTATGCTCTGTTATCTCAGCAGCTAACAAAATTACTCTTCCTACGCTAACATAAGCACTTTAGTGTGCATATTATTTGACTAATATACATTTGCTAATAATATCACATTACTGCTGCAATCTGCACTCTAAAAGCATACCAAGAGCAAGCGACAGAGAGCGTATGTTTATTAACAGTGTCCACACTAATTATCTCGCCTAATCAATACAACATCTTAATTTTTAATCTTTCCTCTGTGGTGGATGGTATTCCCACTGTATGACATGCAAGTTCAATTACCCTTTCCTGCTTACACTAAATGAGAAGAATAATAACTTACACCGAGTTTAGATAAATATTTCCCACTCACAATGGCTGCTAATTACATACTGGTAATATGTACGACATGATAAGATTAATGTTCCATTGATCTGTTGAATGATAAGAAGAGATGGGGGTAGCGTGAAATGCATCTTGTTCAATTGATATTTTTTTTTTTCAAGTATGGATTTTTAAAAAGGTCCTATACTCAAATGATCCTCTGTTATTGTGACAACTCTGCTTCATTAAACTAAATGAGGCTCAGAAATTCTAACCTTTTCTTGGCAAAACTTGGCTCCCTCCAGAAACCTTTTACATGGCTAAAAGGTTGGGGGAGGGGGGGCTGTTTGGGCAATGCCGCTGATTGTCTGGCTTTACTTGTGCACCAGTCCCCCCAAGCCCACATAGAAAAGACCACAAGACTGTTTTCAATGGTCATATGACTGGTCATCAGAGGGAGCCTGCTTGTTTCTCCTGTCCTCCAATGCATCTAATGCAGTGCAGATTGCAATCTGGAATTGACGTTTTACACGTTGCTCTTGGGTCACCAATAAAGAAAGGGGATACGTGTCCACTCAGGTCCCTCTCCTCTACAGCCATGCCTGTCCCAGGTGCGCAGAGCTCAGGATATATGCACAAGAAAGGGGTTGGCTTCCAAACCTGAAAGTCTGTATGATCGTTAAAGGGTTAAAGCAGCATTAACCACTTCAGCCCTGGAAGGATTTGCCCCCTTAAAGTGGATGTAAACTCGAGTTTTTTTTTTTATGTCATAATGTAGAGTATAAGATTTCCTATCATTTGAGCCCAGTCTTGCCACAAAGAGTTAATCCAGCTCTGAGCAATCCTCTTTTATTGTTCAGTGAGATAAAACTTGACAAACTGAGAAAAACTTTGTGAAATCCTCCCCCTTGCTGTGAGTGACAGGTGATTTACATATCTCGTGCACTAGCCTAAGACACAGGCATTATTTTTTAATTCCCTCCCCCACTCCTTTCTTCAGCAGCTCTGCAAGGATTGGCTTTTCCACACCTCAGCATGATTTGGCATGCTGAAGTCATGTGGTGACTTTCCTGTCTTTTCACTGGATGTTAGAGATCATAGCAGAAGTTCAGTGTTAGAAATACACAGGAGAAAATGCATATTGACAAGGGGAGTGTAGAGGTGGGCGGGGAGTCTACTGACATCACGACTCCACCCACCGAGCTCCAGACAACAGACCCGCCCACAGAATCTGCAGTTTTTCGGGTCTCATAACAGACAGAGGGGAGACATTTGACAGGTAAAGATACATGCAGGATGTATGTATATCCTTATAGATAATCCCTATGGCAGTAGTTTAGAAAGGATGACATTGGGTTTACATCCACTTTAATGACCAGGCCATTTTTTGCGATACGGTACTGCGTCGCTTTAACTAACAATTGTGCAATTGTGTGACGTTGTACCCAAATAAAGTTGACGTCCTTTTTTTCCCACAAACAGAGCTTTCTTTTTGTGGTATTTGATCACCTCTGCGTTTTTTTTTTTTTTTTTTTGCGCTATAAACAAAAAAAAGACCAACAATTTAAAAAAATATATATATTTTTTTACTTTCTGCTATAATACATATCCCAAAAAAATCTATAAAAAAACACATTTCTTCATCAATTTAGGCCAATATGTATTCTGCTACATGTTTTTGGTAAAAAAAATCCCAATAAGCGTATATTGATTGGTTTGCGCAAAAGTTATTGCATCTACAAACTATGGGATAGTTTTATGGACTTTTTATTTTTATTTTTACTAGTAAGGGCGGCGATCAGCGATTTTTAGAGGGACTGTGACATTGCAGCGGACAAATCGGACACTAAGTGACACTTTTTGGGGACCAGTGACACCTATAGAGTGATAAATGCTAAAAAAAATTCACCGTCACTGTACTAATGACACTGCCAAGGAAGGGGTTAACATCAAGGGCGATCAAAGGGTTAAATGTGTCCCTAGGGTGTGCTTTCTAACTGTGTGGGGGATGGCTTAACTGGAGGAAGAGAGAGATCTGTGTTCCTGCTCAGCAGGAACACAAGATCTCCACCTTCCTCTCTAGCAGAACGGCGATCTGCCTTGTTTACATAGGCAGACCGGCGCTCTGCCTCTCCTGTCAATGATCGGCGGGTCCCAGCAGACATCGCATTCTGCCGAACAAACTGATTGGCTCCCGCTGTGTCCAATCACAGCGGGAGCAGGTCACCGGCAACGCACACGCCCCAGACCCAGAAAGAGACACCAATGTACAGGTACGTTTTTTTTTCACGAAGCCGGACCGCCCTGCCGCAGTAAATGTGTGGTGGGCGGTCCGAAAGTGGTTATTGCATAAAATGCATTAAGATAAAAAAACCTTCTGCTTTTACAATCACTTTAAGGGTAAGCAACATATTTAGCACTAGTTGTTTTTGGGCTAGAACTAATTAGTTGTTCCAAAATTCTAAATTAATAATATGTCTGAAAATGGTATGAGCACCACTACTAGGTATGCATTAGCGGGAAAAAAAATTCACTGTTCAACGGGTTGGGTAATGGCAATTCATATGACATGAATTAGCACAGATAATCCTACACCAAAAACGTGCCGATTTTCAGAAGCCAAAAAACAAGGTACTTAAATAGTGAGGATTATTATTTATTTAAAGCTCTTTCAAGGATATTATAAGAAAACAACGGCTTTGTTACTCAATACCTAAGCTCATATTTTTTTTCCCAATGAGGGAGTTTTGCAAAGTCACATATTATTTTTACACTTTGTGCGTATGTGATTAAACTGCTATTGTGTGTGTCCATGTTCTCAAATTTGCATAACGAGCAATTTTTTTTGGTATATAGACAGTCCCTGCGTGACCCTTTGCAAATCTTTTCTATTAACCGCACAATTGTGGTCTTCATGTACTGCCACATACCATTAAAGCCTCGTACACATGATCCGATTGTTGGCAGGGGATTGTCTGTTGATAGACTGTTGTCCTAAAATCTGACCATTAGTACGCTCCTTCTGACAATTGTTGTCCAACTTTCGGCCAACAAATTTTGGATGGTAGGCTAGTAAATTTTCGGCGAACAACGGTCTGTGTCAGATTTTTGTATGGTCAGTACACAAGTCCGTCACACAAAAGTCAAAAGTACAAACACGCATGCTCTGAATCAATGCTCACCAAACATGACATAGCAGAAGGGGCCCAAAGGGTTGCGCTCAAGAGCTGAAATTCCTCGTAGTACGTCACTACGTTCGTGTTTGTTGGCCAACAATTTGTGTACTGTAAAGCCTGGTACACACGATCAGATTGATGGCCAATGGATCGTACAAACAGTTGGATTCTCCACCAACAGCCTATCATCACACATTTCCCGTCGGAAAATCCGATCGTGTGTACGCGGCTTTAGTATGCAAGACAAGTTCCTGGCACACGCTCTTTGGATAAAAATCAGACGCTCGGTTGGCCAACAATCGGATCGTGTGCACGAGGCTTAAGATGTCAAGGGTTACATAAGCCTGCATACAATAAGTGCCCTCACTGACAAATATGTGCTCATTTCAAACTGTCCGCATTACCGTAAAGTCGCCATTCAGATTAATCAATACAATGGTAAAGAACAGATAGGTCTCCTTTACACCAGCGCTGCTCTCTGTGATATACGTTCAGATTAGACAAATGCGTAATTCGGATGTATCCGAAATTTCAAATGACAATAGTAACTAATTTTAACGAATCAAAATAAATTATAACAAAAACAAAGAATTCTTTTATATTCATTTCTTTCATTCGGATAACATGATGCGATAGTTTGAGCCTTTTGTTAACCACTTGGCCTCCGGAAGATTTATCCCCTTAATGACCAGGCCACTTTTTTGCGATACGGCATTGCGTTAATTTAACTGACAATTGCGCGGTCGTGCGACGCTGCACCCAAATAACATTGATGTAATTTTTTCCCCACAAATAGAGCTTTCTTTTGGTGGTAATTGATCACCTCTGCGTTTTTTATTTTTTGCGCTATAAACAAAAAAAAGACAGACAGTTTAAAAAAAATATATATTTTTTTTACTTTCTGCTATAAAATAAATACTTAATAAATTTAAAAAAAAATCAAATGTCTTCATCAATTTAGGCCAATATGTATTCTACTACATATTTTTGGTAATTTATTGATTGGTTTGCACAAAAGTTATAGTGTCTACAAACTATGGGATATTTCTATTTATGTATTTATTTTTACTAGTCATGGCGGCGATCAGTGACTTATAGCAGGACTGTGATATTGCGGGGAAAAATCGGACACTTAACTGACACTTTTTGGGGAACAGTGACACTAATACAGTGATCAGTGCTAAAAAATGTGCACTGTCAATGTACCAATGACACTGGCTGGGAAGGGGTTAACATCAGGGGGGATCAAGGGGTTAAATGTGTGCCTAGCTTGTGCTTTCTCACTGTGGGGGAGGTGCTTTGACTAGGGGAAGGCAAAGATCTGCGTTCTTGCTTAGCAGAAACACAGGATCAATTCCTTCCCTTCTGACAGAACGACAATCTGCCTTGTTTACATAGGCAGATGGCCATTCTGCCTGTGTACTATATAATTGGCGGGTGCTGGCGGACATCGAGTCTACTTGCTGCTGGGCTCCCACTATGTGTGATCACAACGGGAGCAGGTCGTCAGCGGCGGTCGTTCACGTCCCAGACCCAGAAGTGTCAGATTACATACTAGATACATCATCCGGCACAGAGTGGCCACCCTTCCACCGTATATGTTTGGTGGGTGGTCCACAAGTGGTTAATGTTTGAAGCATTAAAAATAACGTAACAAATTATTCAGAACCATTCGTATTTATTTTGATGAGAGGGGTACGGTAGTTTTTGACTCTTAAATAATCAGCCGATTCTTTTTGCATTAACATTTTTCATTATTATAAAAAATGGACTACAAATGAAATGGAAACACATTGAAATAAATAAAGTAAGGTATAAAAGTGAAATCAGATGAATCTTACTTATTGTGTTTGGGTTCGATAGAGATGGATCCATCAGAATCGCCAAATCATAATATAACGAACGAATCTAAAATTATTTTGTTACTTTCGGATGCATGCAACTCCAGTTGATATGGTCAAATCAGCTCATTTTTATTTCTCCTTGTGAGTTGGACTAGCAGGGATGACTCAGAGGGCATAAGTAATCTCACTAAATTACATGTTAAAATAATATACATGTTAGAACAATATAGGCAATTTTCAGTAATAACTTATGAAATACGAATAAATTCGGAACAACGAATATTTGAAACAAATCTGAATATACAAAACAAATTCCAAAAACTAATCACATTCTTACATAATGAATATGATGAAACAAAATGATTTACTTAACGAATGAATCCTGCTACATAAGGGGGAACAGCTTTGCAACATTTTTTAAAATAGGGGGGAACAGCTGGTGCAGTAAAGCCAAGGCTCAACCATGTGGTTTTACCGCACCCCAACCATAAACAAGGCCATAGTCTGAATTTGATTGCTGTGGGAAACAGAGACAATTTTTGTTTAATGCACTTTTAAACGAAAATCAAGAATGATTTTTTTAAAAACAGAAGAAATGTATATGTGGAGGAGCTGTATACAGAACCAACGAGATGTAAGGACCAAAGTTATTCAGAAGTGAATGTTGCCAGCAGGGTTGGTTACCTGCTGCAGAAAAAAAAACTTCACATACACCCTGAATCTTATGCCGCGTACACACGGTTGGACTTTTAGTCTACAAAAGTCCGACGGACGCCGACGGACTAAAGCTGGCTGACAATCCAATCGTGTGTGGGCTTCCCCGGACTTTCAGCGGACTTTTGGCGGACTTTTCCAGCCTCAAATCTGACGGACTTTAGATTTGAAACATGCTTCAAATCTTTACGTCGTAACTACGCCGGACCCAGAAATCCGCTCGTCTGTGTGCTAGTCCGACGGACAAAAACCCACGCTAGGGCAGCTATTGGCTACTGGCTATCAACTTCCTTATTTTAGTCCGGTGTACATCATCACGTCATCACGTACGAAGTCCGTTCGTAAGAAAGTCTGCCGCAAGTCCGCCAAAAGACCGACAAAAGTCCGTCGAAAGTCTGTCAGACAGGCTGTTGGACTTTTTTAGACGAAAAGTCCGACCGTGTGTACGCGGCATTACTCTATGTAAATCTCAAATCATCCATTGTGTTTAGGTTAGTGGTGGTCAACTTTCTTGATGTGGAGAACTTCAAGTGCGGCCATTGACATTACCAAAGGGTCACACATAAAATTCTGTACATTTTCGGTGTCAGACACAGACACTCAACAAGATATAGTCAGAGACTACGGACAGGATACAAGAGGCGGTCAGAGATTGCAGACATGGTACAAGAGATGGTCAGAGACAGAACACATGATACAAGAGATGGCCAGACACTGCAAACGTGGTACAAAAGATGGTCAGAGGCTGTGGACATGGTAAAAGAGATGGTCAAAGATTGTGGACATGGTACAACAGATGGTCAGGACTGGGGCATGCTGCAGGAGATGGTCATTGGTCAGAAACTGAACACGCTATGAAAGTTTTTGGAGACTGGGGAGATGCTTCAGAAGACAGTCATAGACTGGAGACATATTACATGAGACTGCTAGAAAATACTGCTATAACAGGTCCACTAGGTGCTTTGGTTTTCATGTCCAAATTGCTCTCCAGCAAAGAAAACAATGGGCAGCACAGGAATGACATTCTCCACCTACAGTAAGTCAAGAAGGTGAAGGTAGCATGAAGGTTGGCTGGCCTAGCATCCAGAGACCCATGGAATTCCACCATTGCAATTTGATCCTGGTGGCTCATTCACAACTATTATGCCGCGTACACACGGTCGGACTTTTCGGCTACAAAAGTCCCACAGCCCGTCCGACAGACTTTTGGCGGACTTGCGGCAGACTTTCTAACGAATGGACTTGCCTACATACGATCACACAAAAGTCCGACGGATTCGTACGTGATGACATACACCGGACTAAAATAAGGAAGTTGATAGCCAGTAACCAATAGCTGCCCTAGCGTGGGTTTTTGTCCATCGGACTACCATACAGACGAGCGGATTTCTGGGTCCAGCGTAGTTACGACGTAAAGATTTGAAGCATGTTTCAAATCTAATGTCCGTCAGATTTGCGGCTGAAAAAGTCAGCTGAAAGTCCGGGGAAACCCACACACCATCGGATTGTCAGCCAGCTTTGGTCCAACGGCATCCGTTGGACTTTTGTAGACGAAAAGTCCGACCGTGTGTACGCGGCATTATATGTATTTCTGAAACATATTAACATTAGGCCACTGTGTTACATTTAAAATGGTGTCCCTACCACCCTCATATTGTACATTAGTACTAGCACTTTTCTAAGTATACACAGAGCGAAAAAAGATGTTTAATAGGTTTAAGTTCTCTTTGTCCCCAGTGACCAGTCTGAGTTCTCAGTTTCAAGAGGTCTACATGCTGAGATCTTATCTTTTTCTATTAAAGGAAAGGCTAAGTAATAAACCAACATTTAAATGTTCAATTTCCTCCCCATGGCCCTGCATACATTCTGTAATAAATCGCAATGTAAAATAGCTGTCCTTTTCCGTTCATTGAAGGACACAGTGAGGTCATAGATCTGGAACCTCTGGGTTATAGGAGGAGTAGGACGCTAGGCACAAAGCACAAAAATCAGCCTATGGGTGGCCCCTGCTGATGACCAACCTCTTGAGTGCAAAAAAGAGCCTCAGTATGATTTTGGTCTTGGGGGGTTGTTTTGTATTTTCTTTTGGTCTACCTCTCTGTAGATACTGCATTGTGATGTCATTGTGATTGTTCTTCAAGAAACGGAAAGGGAAAATAGGATTTTTGTACTTTTTATAAAATGTGTTTCTCTGTGTTCATTGAGGGACCCACCACTTGCTATTTAGGTTGTTGGCCATTGCTGATGTTGGAGTAATTTCTTCTCCCTTACTGCTTGTTCTTAATTTAGGCTAACTTAGGCTAACTAAGCTTAGCCTAGGTTTGGGCTCCAAGCTGGGGCTGCTGTTAAGCTGGCCATATATGGATCGAAACTCGGCAGGTTCAGCAGGGACTGGCAGAACACAATAGCGATGAAGGAGAGCTTTCCCCATCAACACAGTCAAGCAAATCATGGTTATAGGAAGGAAAATTGCATAATGTATGGCTTGCCTAAGGCTTCATGTACACTACAGCTCCTAAACTTGAGTTTAGGAGCTTCTGGCAACAGGAAAGGGTGTGCATAGCTGAGAATGTCTATCCTCCCCTCCTCCCCTACTGAAGACTCCAGGGATGTATGACATCATTTGCCTAGGCCTGGAAACCAGGAAGTACCGTATTTATCGGCGTATAACACGCACTTTTTTCCCCTTAAAATCAGGGGAAAGTCGCAGGTGCGTGTTATACGCCGATCCCCTGCGATCCGACCTGTCATATTTTCAAAATCGCCGATCGCGATTTGAAAATGGCGCCGCCGGCGCCGAAATACACAGAGCCGGTCCTCGGCTCTTTCCGGCGGTTGTCGTTCATTTTCGGCTCCACTCGTAGTCCCGAGCGGAGCTATCCGAACCTACTCGGCTAGGTTCGGATAGCTCCGCTCGGGACTACGAGTGGAGCCGAAAATGAACGACAGCCGCCGGAAAGAGCCGAGGACCGGCACTGTGTATTTCGGCGCCGGCGGCGCCATTTTCAAATCGCGATCGGCGATTTTGAAGCCCAGAATGGCTGGGATCACTGGGGGAAGGCTGCACTGGGGAAGTCTGCACTGGGGAAAGCTGCACTGGGGAAGACTGGACTGGGGAAGGCTGCACTGGGTAAAGCTGCACTGGGGAAGACTGCACTGGGGAAGGCTGCACTGGGTAAAGCTGCACTGGGGAAGTCTGCACTGGGGAAGTCTGCACTGACAAGGCTGCACTGGGGAAGTCTGCACTGGGGAAGTCTGCACTGACAAGGCTGCACTGGGGAAGTCTGCACTGGGGAAGGCTGCATTGACAAGGCTGCACTGGGGAAGGCTGCACTGACAAGGCTGCACTGACATGGCTGCACTGACAAGGCTGCACTGACAAGGCTGCACTGACATGGCTGCACTGACATGGCTGCACTGACAAGGCTGCACTGACAAGGCTGCAATGATGGGCGTTTAAATGTAAGTTTTTTTTCCCTTCAACTTCCCTCCTAAAAGTTTTCTTCCTTAAAATTCCCTCCTAAATTGGGGTGCGTGTTATACGCCGGTGCGTGTTATACGCCGATAAATACGGTATTTGAAGAAATGTAAAAAAAAAGTTTAAAACAAGCAAATATAATATACTTTCCTATCAATTTACTAATGCTAAGAGCATAAGGATTAAAAATGGTCAATGTTGATTGAGAGAGTGAAGTTCTGCTTTAAATTTATATTATTAAATGTCTTTTTTTTATCAGTTATTTTTATATTTTATTTTTATAGACAGACTGTACACCATATATTTTTTATTTTCAGTCTTATAACATAATACTGATTGGAAACTCTACCAATTATGTTCTGCTTCTTTTGTTGACATTATTTCCCCATCTACATGTTGGAGAGTGGCCCTCAGAGCCAGAAAATTGTCTCTTAAAATGTAATGTATTTGTCTTCTTAACACATGCTTGTTTTTTTTTTTTTTTTAGATTACTTAAATGAAATCTTGTTATGGTTAATGTGACCCAGATTTTCCTTAATGAGCATTTTCACTAAACTGTGCATTGTGAGATGAATGGATCCAGCAGAGCACCAGGTCTAGTTCAGATTTCTATGAATTCTCCCTGTTCTGCCTAAAATGTCACTTTGTGGATATATTCTTTCAGAAATCATGACTTGGGTAGTTCAGATCCCACCTGTTTAACCATATTACCTGGATCAGTACCCAACACCATCCCCCTTTTACCTTTAAAAGACAACACTAAAGCCTCGTACACACGATCAGATTGTTGGCGAAGAAAGCGTCAGACTTTTGTCTGAAGGGCGTGTGTCAGGAACTTGTCTTGCATACAAATGGTACACAATTGTCAGCCAACAAACACGAATGTAGTGACGTACTACAAGGAATTTCAGCTCTTAAACGCCACCCTTTGGGCACCTTCTCCAAATGTCGTGTTTGGTGAGCATTGATTCTGAGCAGGCGTTTTTGTACTTTCAACTTTTGTGTGACGGACTTGTGTACTGACGATAGGAAAATTTGACAACAGACCGTTGTCTGTCGAAAATCTACTAGCCTGCCATCCAACATTTATTGGTGGAAAGTTGGACAACAATTGCCTGATGGAGCGTACTAACGCTTGGATTTTAGGCCAACAGTCTGTCATCACACAATTCCCTGCTGAAAAGCCAGTCATGTGTACGAGGCTTTGACGCTTTGAGGGAAGCTGGAAGCACTGCAGGGTAAATGGAGAGAGGGGGGCACATATGGGGGCCTGGGCAGCAGGGGGGAAATATCTTGTGCACAAGGAGGGTAATCATTGCATCAGGGGGGCTGTTACTGGAACCAATCCCCTGTATGGCTCTCACTGCAGCAGCTAAATCACGATAAATCAATTTTCCTGCCCCTGTTGCCTGGGCCCCCCTGCTGGCCCAGGCCCCATACAAGAGGAGCGGTGGTATCCCCTTTTCACAGCCCTGAGGCTCACTCCTGGGCCCTGCAAAGCCAGTGAGACACAGAAGTGAGGGGAGAGAGGAGCTGCAGATGTGCACAGCACTGGATCGATGGATCGAATGAGGGCTCAAGTAAGTAAAAGGAGGGGGGGGTGAAGGGCCAAAACCGATGCCTAAACATTTTTTTACCCTAATGCAAGGAATGCATTAAGGTAAAAAATTTTTAGGCTTTAGAACCACTTTAACACTACCCTTTCCACACTGAATTCAGTTCCAGTACTTTCAAAAAAGTATCACAATCCAAAATGTTTTTCACTGTAAACATACTGGAATGCACATAAACACGAGGGCATACTTTAGGACTCTGATTTTTCAAGTGCAAAAAAAACAAAAAAACAGTCGAATGCATTACAAACACAATATGAGCCCATTTATAAAATGATTGTAAACGTCCATATGGAAACGCACACTGAAGGAAAAAATACTAATTTATTTGACAAAAAAAGTATGTGTAATTTTTGTTTTTAAGAAATTTAATTTCAAGTTGCGTTATTTTCATTGTGGCGTCCATGCCCAATGAATCTCTCTTTTGATATATGTGTTGCAATTTATTTGTTTCCTGGATGTTTTTGGTCTCCAGAACATTTTTTATATACTGTAATATTTTAATATTTTTTGTATATATATATATATATACTTCAGAGTACAGCTAGTCTGTAACATGTGGAACTGAACTTTTATAAGACCAAATAGCAAGAAATACAAATAGAAATATACCAACTTCACAAAAAGTTGGAATACTGGTTGTTAGGGCCACACAATAGAACCGACTGCGGCCTTAAAAACAGGTCAGCGGTTCCTATATTTTTATCCTTTAGTTTAAGCATTTGGCTTGTAACCTGCACTGGAAATGTTTGCAATCTAATTGTTAATTGAACAAGGTTTTCTCTTTCCCTTCCAATTGTTTTTATAGCTCAAACCCATTTTTTCTGCCCATAGTGTGAACCTTTCTCACCTTGGAGAACCAGAGGTCACTAAAAAATTCCTGAAACAGCAACAGTGATTAGGCGAGTCCTCCCTGAGCCAGGGAACAGCGAAGACATTATCATGGGCATAGCACAATGGTGTCATTTAAATGAGCCGGTGATTTTGCTGTTGTGCGAGAGTCTAGGGACCCGTTTCATGCTATACCAGTACTTGAAGATCTAACCAGTGACCCCTGCTCGGAGAAGGGGCATCGGAAGCCATTAAAAACACATTGTTCACGTTGTGACTCCCGGGGGTGGCAGTCCAAGCTTCTGAGAGGACCCTGGGGCAGCTGCACTTCCCGTTCTCACAGTAGGTAAGGAGACACTTGCTGGTTTTGCTTTAAGCAGCAGTAGGTTACAGCCTTCATGATCTTTCCATAGAACAGATTCGATGTGCACTGCGGGAAAGACTCGGCTGTAATTGTTGTTTAATAACCTCAACAATATGTACCTACAAATGTATTTCAGTGTTTTTTGTCCCTGTAAACGAGACCAGTGCTCTAACCCCTGAGCTATGGATCTTCATTTTTATATATATATATATATATATATATATATATATATATATATATATATTTTTTTTTTTTTTAAATGTGTTGGGATAAGGGAGGGCAGTCTGTGAAAAATTTTGTATGTTGATAAGATGAAATTTTAATAAAGAGAGAGTAAAAAAAAATAGAAAATACACTTGTTATTTTTGAGTTGTATGTACTACATATCTCCTGTCACTGATTTTGAGGGTGTGTCCCTGATTTGGAACAATGTTCCTCTGTCCCTCTTTCCTCCTCATTTGTCCCTCATTTTGGTCTGATCTATATAGTTGTATATAAAATGCACTTTTTATCTTTCAAAAAGTATTTCCCAATGCCAAACCTTTCATCCAGGAAAAAAGGAGATGCAGCTCACAAACACTCTTGCTCTGGAATGACACCGCCCTAGTAAGAACTGGTTCCAGGTGCTGGCTTTGCTGGTTTGCAGTGAGGTAGAAAGAAATCCTGGATAGCCGCACTCTGGGATAAGGACATCTTTATTTCAATAAAATCCAACAATACAGTCAATAGCAGAGACGTACAGGTTGGTAGACTGCTAACGCGTTTCACATCATTTGGATACTTATTCGTAGCTACGAAGGTTTTTTTAAATCCTGCTGCTATCAATCACAGCCAGTGAGGAGAGAGTGGAGGGCAGGGCCAACTCTCGCTCTGTGTATCTTATGGACACACAGAGGCGGCCTGGGGGTGAGCATGCACAACTGCTTTATAGCAAGCAGTTTGCTATGGGTCGCTCGGCAAGGGGGAGGGGACGAGTGCCAGCAGGAGACCCAAGAAGAGGAGGATTGGAGCTGCTCTGTGCAAAATCACGGCACAGGGCAGATAGGTATAACATGTTTATTATTTAGAAAAAAATATGAGCCTTTAATATTACTTAAAAAAAAAAAATGATTAAAACAAAGACACAATTAAGCAATTAAGGCAACTTTAAAAGCAGGCAGAAACAAATTCTTATGCCGCGTACACACGATCGGACTTTACGGCATACTTGGTCCGGCGTACCGGATTTCGTCTGACAATTCGATCGTGTGTGGGCTCCAGCGGACTTTGTTTTCTCAAAAGTTTGACGGACTTAGATTTGAAACATGTTTCAACTCTATCCGACGGATTCGAGTCCGGTTGAAAAGTCCGCTCGTCTGTATGCTAGTCCGACGGACAAAAACCGACGCTAGGGCAGCTATTGGCTACTGGCTATGAACTTCCTTGTTTTAGTCCGGTCGTACGTCATCACGTACGAATCCGTTGGACTTTGGTTGATCGTGTGTTGTCAAGTCCGTTCATTCGGAAAGTCCGTCGTAAAGTCCGCCGAAAAGTCCACCGGGCAAAGTATACCGTAAAGTCCAGTCGTGTGTACGCGGCATTAGGGTCCATGCACACCAGGCAGCATAAAAATTGCCAGAACTGCTGGCAGAAAAAGGGCACAAAAATGCTCCTATGGAGCATATTGTACATATGTTTAGGCCCATTTGCGTTTTATGCCCCGTACACACTGTCGGACTTTGTTCGGACATTCCGACAACAAAATCCTAGGATTTTTTCGGACGGATGTTGGCTCAAACTTGTCTTGCATACACACAGTCACACAAAGTTGTCGGAAAATCCGATCATTCTAAACGCGGTGACGTAAAACACGTACGTCGGGACTATAAACGGGGCAGTGGCCAATAGCTTTCATCTCTTCATTTATTCTGAGCACGCGTGGCACTTTGTCGGTCGGATTTGTGTACACACGATCGGAATTTCCGACAACGGATTTTGTTGTCGGAAAATTTTATAGCCTGCTCTCAAACTTTGTGTGTCGGAAATTCCGATGGAAAATGTGTGATAGAGCCCACACACGGTCGAAATTTCTGACAACAAGGTCCTATCACACATTTTCCGTCGGAAAATCCGATCGTGTGTACGGGGCATAAGTGTTTTTCTACCTAAACACATTTCGGCACGTTTAGGCACGCCAAATGTTTTTTTCTGCCTGAAAGCCCCTCTCAAAAACTCTCCCCTATAAATATGCCCGTAAACACCCAAATGTACATGAAAACATAGGCTAACATAGAGTTGCTTCTACAGGCTGAATAAGCATAAGAAGCAATTTTTATGCCCCGTATGCATGGGGAAAACTCAGGGTTTCCGGAGTGGCTTTCTCTAAATGTAAAGATGTCGGTATGGGGGAAAATTGGACCACCTAAGATTTCTCCTTTTTGGCCGTGGACTGCCCAAATTGCAACAGACTTGATAGGCATATTTGGACAGTCTGGGCAGATGATGACCACCCATATTATTTGGAGGACAATGGCAACAACCGTATGAGTGTTGCATGTACGGCTCTGATTTGGCTCCAAAAGATTTTATAGTCTGCTCCACCTGAATGATATCAAACACCAAACAATGGATCAGGAAGAAAGGATCTATAAGAACAACAATTCTGACTGCAAGACTGTCTTTGCACATCACACAAAGCTTCCCCGGCCACTGTGAGACGCACGGTTGACCTCAAGGCTGGGGAGGGGGAGTGAAGGCATGCAGAGCTTCCAATACTCCCAGAAGTGTCAGAGGATCAGAGGAGGTGAAGAATAGCAGTGAGGTTTGCAGCACTCCATTTGGAAGAGAGGCAGTGACAGCTTCTGCAATGAGAATAGCTTTATATGACATCTTAAACCTAATATTCATGGGATGGTGACAGGGTCTCTTAAAGGTTGGTTCCAGGAATAAAATAAAATTATAAAGCTTGGTTCCAGAACTAAAATAAAGGATAAAGGTTGGTTCCAGGAATAAAATAAATGATAACTGTTTATGTATACATTAAAATAATTCAGTTTCATCTTCCATCTTTTTTTTTTGTGGTTTCTTTTTGCAGTGGCAGCCCACCTGATATCTAGCGGGAAAGGATAGTGTAGCACTCAGCATTCATATTAGAATAATTTCCGTATACCCTGAGGTGTGTTCCTAATGTACTCTGCTGTAAAAGTTAACAGCCAGCTATTGTTTTTGTATTGCATTTTCTTCTATATGCAGATCCTTGTATTTATAGACATTCAATATTCTTTTGACATTTAGTCAGCCATACTTTGGAATATTGAAATGAAGACTTGAAATGAGTGTACTTTATTGTATGTTAAAGTTCTTTATTATATGTACAGACAAAATAAACTTGGAGTTAAAAAAAATAAAAAATTCAATTCAGTTCCTAAATGGGATAGTATAAGTAAATTAGTCTGTCTTTGCATTCTATTCTCACAAATTTATGCCTAGCAAGACTGAGAGAAGAAGAGCAGCACTGTGACCCAATCATGATCTATTACACTGCACTGTGAGGTCAACCCAACATTTGAAGCTTTCTCATAGGTGATGAGAACAGTAGCATTTTATCTTTGTCCTCATAATACTTCCTTGTCCAATTAGCAGACTCGGGATGGGTCAGAGACCATGTTCCATTGCTTAAAGACCAACTCCTTTTTTTTTTTGCCTGATTTCCTTCCCATGCAGTGGGCTGTCCCTGCACTGCACAGATCAACTGCTCATTTGTGTTGGAGAATGGAGCTTACCTATTTCTCCCCGCACAAGACCGGTCTCTATGGCTCCTGCCTTCCCACGGTCTCACAGCCTTGTTTGATGGACTGTTCCTGACGTCATCACACCCATAGAGCTGCTCTGGACATGGGGACGTCAGGAACAGTCCACCGCTGGATCGTGGTGGAGCTCCAAACTATGGCCCTCCAGCTGTTGCTGAACTACACGTCCCATGAGGCATTACAAGACTCTAACATTCACAGACAGACTAGACATGATGGGAATTGTAGTTCCCTAACAACTGGAGGGCCATAGTTTGGAGACCCCTGCCCTAGAAAAACACAAGCAGTTGACCTGTGCAAATATGTGTTGAGTGCGCTACTCTACTTTGAATACACCACTCTGTTCAAATTCATACCTGCACAAACATTCAAAACCTTATATCACATAAAATAGTGCCTTAATTATCCACCCTACTGAATATGTCCTGAATATATTTCAACATAAATAAATACAAAAATTGATATATGACATTCAAACTATAATGTCCAAATTCATGTGCAAAGTGCAATGTGCAATAGTTGCAGAGTTTTCTTTGAAACCTTCTTTTGAATTTACAGCATGTATTATCCATGACTCTTCATGACACTTTCACCACTTGCAGCCCCTGACATCATTATAGGACCTACTACAGCATGTAATGCTTGAGAAGGCTGTCAGAAACTACAGACCTAATCGAGGAAATGAGGGTCTGACAGTGTGGACATGCTATATTTTTGGCTGGGGATATGCTGCAGAAGACCATATCAAACTGAGAACACTTTACAGTGCCTTGGAAAAGTCTTCATACCCCCTTAAAAATTTTCCACATTTTGTCATGTTACAGCCAAAAACGTAAATATATTTTATGTGGATTTTATGTGATAAATCAACACAAAGTGGCACATACAGTAATTGTGAAGTGGAAAGAAAATGATAAATCGTTTTCGAATTTTTTTACAAATAAATATGTGAAAAGTGTGGCATGCTTTGGTATTCAACCCCCTTTACTCTGATACCTCTAGCTAAAATACAATGTAGCCAATTGCCTTCAGAAGTTACCTAATTAGTAAATAAAGTCCATCTGTGCGTACTTTAATCTCAGTATAAATACAGCTGTTCTGTGAAGCCCTCAAATGTTTGTTAGAGAACCTTAATGAACAATCAGCATCATGAAGGCCAAAGAACACACCAGACAGGTCAGGGATAAAGTTGTAGAGAAGTTTAAAGCAAAATTAGGTTATAAAAAAATATCCCAAGCTTTGAACATCTCACGGAACACTGTTCAATCCATCATCCGAACATGGAAAGAGTATTGCACAACTCCAAACCTACCAAGACATGACGGTCTACCTAAACTGACAGGCCGGGCAAGGAAAGCATTAATCAAAAAAGCTGCCAAGAGGCAACTCCAGAGAAGCTGCAAAGATCCAAAGCTCAAGTGAAAAAATATGTCCACAGGACAACTATTACTCATGCACTCCACAAATCTGGCCTTTATCCACTTAAAGACCAGCCTCGTTTTGGATTTTAGGTGTTTACAAGTTTAAAACAGGTTTTTTTGCTAGAAAATTACTTAGAACCCCCAAACATTATATATTGTTTTTTTTCTAACATCCTAGAGAATACAATAGCGGTCATTGCAATACTTTTTTTTGCACCGTATTTGCGCAGCGGTCTTCTAAGCGCACTTTTTTTTGGAAAAAATTCACTTTTTTGAAAAAAAAAATAAGACAACAGTAAAGTTAGCCCAATTTTTTTTTATATTGTGAAATATAATGTTATGCCAAGTAAAATGATACCCAACATGTCACGCTTCAAAATTGCGCCCGCTCGTGGAATAGCGTCAAACTTTTACCCTTAAAAATCTCCATAGGCGACGTTTAAAAAATTCTACAGATTGCATGTTTTGCGTTACAGAGGAGGTCTAGGGCTAAAATTATTGCTCTCACTCTACCGGTCGCGGCGATACCTCACATGTGTGGTTTGACCACCGTTTTCATATGCGGGCGCTACTCACGTATGCGTTCGCTTCTGCGCGCGAGCTCGTCGGGACAGGGCGCTTTAAAAAATTTTTTTTTTTTTTTTATTATTTATTTTATTTTATTTTATTTATTTTTTCACTGTTTTTAAAAAAAAAAAAATTTGGATCACTTTTATTCCTATTACAAGGAATGTAAACATCCCTTGTAATAGAAAAAAGCATGACAGGTCCTCTTAAATATGAGATCTGGGGTCAAAAAGTCCTCAGATCTCATATTTAGACTAAAATGCAAAAAAATAAAAAAAAGTCGTTTAAAAAAATGACACTTAAAAAATTTGTGCCTTTAAGAGAGTGGGCGGAGCCATCGTAATGACGCCGCTCCGGCCGTCACATGGTATGGAGACGGGTGGGCGCCATCTTGGCCTCACTCATCTCCATACCGAGGAAGTGACAGGACCCGATCGCCTCCGCCGTTACCGACGGCTCCGGTAAGCGGCGGAGGGTGCGGGAGAGCGGCGGGAGGGGGGGTGGCACCTCTCCCGCCGCCGATAACGGTGATCTCGCGGCGAACCCGCCGCTGAGACCACCATTATCGTTTACAGAATCGCTCACTGTAAAGATGGATATCTCGGTTGTGGCAGCAGCTGCTGCCGTTACCGAGATATCCATCTTCAAAAAAATGACGTATATATACAGTAAGCGGGGCTGAAGTGGTTATGGAAGAGTGGCAAGAAGAAAGCCATTGTTGAAAGAAAGCCATAAGAAGTTAAGTTTGTTCCAGTTCATGAGAAGCCATGTGGGGGACACAGCAAACATGTGGAAGAAGGTGCTCTGGTCAGATGAGATCAAAACTGAGCTTTTTGGCCTAAAAGCAAAACGCTATGTGTGGCGGAAAACTAACACTGCATATAACCCTGAACACACCATCCCCACTGTGAAACATTGTGGTGGCAGCATCATATTGTGGGGATCCTTTTTTGCATTAGGGACAGGGAAGCGGGTCAGAGTTGATGGGAAGGTGAATTGAGCCAAATACAGGGCAATCTTAGAAGAAAACCTGATTTGCAAAAGACTTGGGACTGGGGAGGAGGTGTACCTCCAGCAGGACAATGACCCTAAACATACAGCCATAGCTACAATGGAACGGTTTAAGTCAAAGCATAGTCATGTGTTAGAATGGCCCAGTCAAAGACCAGACCTAAATCCAATTAAGAATCTGTGGCAAGATTCGAAAATTGCTGTTTGCAGATGCTCTTCATCCAATCTGACAGAGCTTGAGCTATTTTGCAAAGCAGAATGGACAAAAATGTCACTCTCTAGATGTGCAAAGCTGGTAGAAACATCCCCAAAAAGACTTACAGCTGTAATTGCAGTGAAAGGTGGTTCTACAAAGTCTTGACTTGGGGGGGGGCCTGAATACAAATGCACACCACACTTTTCACATATTTCATTATGTGCCACTTTGTGTTGCTCTAAAAATCCCAACAAAATGTTTTTGATTGTAACATGACAAAATGTGGAAAATGTCAAGGGATATGAATACCATTTTAAGGAACTGTACATTAGGATAGTAGTGTTCAATACTATTACCCTAGATTTTCCCAGTACAGACTGCTGAGGTCAGAGGGCTGCACATCATATATCAAAGTGCTGCATATCAGGGATGTAGATGAATTCAAATTCAACTGGTTCAGCAGGGACTGGCCAAATTTACGATTTATCTATGGCCATTCCTGCTTGACAAAAGTTAAACTAATGATCAACTTTGGTCAAATAGGATGTTATAAAGAACCTGCTGCAGCCAATCGACTGCAGTGCTGACCAGTGTATTCTGAACAAGGAGCAGCCATGCAGTCAGAATACAATGAAACAGTGGGAAGGATTCCTCCATTCACCTTGCTTGTGTGGATAGGGGAATCTGTTTGTATTTTTGAAATCATATACAGTATCTCACAAAAGTGAGTACACCCCTCACATTTTTGTAAATATTTTATTATATCTTTTCTTGTGACAGCACTGAAGAGATGTCACTTTGCTACAATGTAAAGTAGTGAGTGTACAGCTTGTATAACAGTGTAAATTTGCCGTCCCCTGAAAATAACTCAACACACAGCTTTTAATGTCTAAATCGCTGGCAACAAAAGTGAGTACACCCCTAAGTGAAAATGTCCAAATTGGGCCCAAAGTTTCAATATTTTGTGTGGCCACCATTATTTTCCAGCACTGCCTTAACCCTCTTGAGCATGGAGTTCACCAGAGCTTCACAGGTTGCCACTGAAGTCCTCTTCCACTCCTCCATGATGACATCACGGAGCTGGTGGATGTTAGAGACCTTGTGCTCCTCCACCTTCCGTTTGAGGATGCCCCACAGATGCTCATTAGGGTTTAGGTCATTGCTTGGCCAGTCCATCACCTTTACCCTCAGCTTCTTTAGCAAGGCAGTGATTGTCTTGGAGGTGTGTTTGGGGTCGTTATCATGTTAAAATACTGCCCTGCGGCCCAGTCTTTGAAGGGAGGGGATCATGCTCGGCTTCAGTATGTCACAGTACATGTTGGCATTCATGGTTCCCTCAATGAACTGTAGCTCCCCAGTGCCAGCAGCACTCATGCAGCCCAGACCATGACACACCCACCACCATGCTTGACTGTAGGCAAGACACACTTGTCTTTGTACCCCTCACCTGGTTGCCGCCACACACGCTTGACACCATCAGAACCAAATAATTTATCTTGGTCTCATCAGACCACAGGACATGGTTCCAGTAATCCATCTCCTTAGTCTGTTTTGCAAATTGTTTGCAGGCTTTCTTGTGCATCATCTTTAGAAGAGGCTTCTTTCTGGGACCACAGCCATGCAGAACAATTTGATGCAGGGTGCGGCGTATGGTCTGAGCACTGACAGGCTGACCCCCCAACCCTTCAACCTCTGCAGCAATGCTGGCAGCACTTATACGTCTATTTCCCAAACACAACCTTTGGATATGATGCTGAGCATGTGCACATAACTTCTTTTGTCGACCACAGAGAGGCCTCTTCTGAGTGGAACCTGTCCTGTTAAAGCTGTATGGTCTTGACCACTGTGGTGCAGCTCAGTTTCAGGGTCTTGGCAATTTTCTTATAGCCTAGGCCATCTTTATCTAGAGCAACAATTCTTTTTTTCAGACCTTCAGAGAGTTCTTTGCCATGAGGTGCCATGTTGAACTTCCAGTGACCAGTATGAGAGAGTGAGAGTGATAACACCAAATTTAACACACCTGCTCCCCATTCACACCTGAGACCTTGTAACACTAAAGAGTCACATGACACTGGGGAGAGAAAATGGCTAAGGTCTAATGGCTAATGGCCCAATTTGGATATTTTTACTTAGGGGTGTACTCACTTTTGTTGCCAGTGGTTTAGACATTAATGGCTGTGTGTTGAGTTATTTTGAGGGGGCAGCAAAATTACACTATTATACAAGCTGTACACTCACTACTTTACATTGTGGCAAAGTGACATCTCTTCAGTGTTGTTACATGAAAAGATATAATAAAATATTTACAAAAATGTGAGGGGTGTACTCACTTTTGTGAGATACTGTATGACCAGCCTAAGGTTGTCATTCTTGTTAGGCTGTTTAGATTAGTTGAAATTATTTACAAATCTTATAAGAGACTCCTTTCCTATGGACATGGTAGATGGTAAAACAGGAGGTGTTAGATCTGTATGGCTGCTGGCATGCTGTATCACATACTGGCATGGAATCTCTCTGGGCCTCCAATAGAGATATCCCCAGCAGAATTCTCAGTTCAGTTCAGCTGCCACGGCTATTACAGAGCCAAATCCTGGTATCGTCCTCCAAGGTGTGATCTTTTTAATAATGAATGAACAGAAAGAGTGGGAATTCCAGCTAAAGAAAGTCACCTTTGTTTTGACCTCGTGGAACAGGGTGGTACAGAACATGAAAAGACAATATTACTACCAAAGTCTCCAGGAGGATATTGGAGTTTGGTAGGTTATTCAACCACTTAGTACCCATCTAAAGCTGATATAAAGTGTTTTTCAAAAAGAATGACCTGATTTCAAATAGTTTTATTTAATAATAAAAACAGTGATACAGTTACAAAATTACAAAATTACAAACTATTAAAATAGTATTATAGCTTCATCTTTGGTTTCTTTTAAATAACAAACATGTTATATATACCAGATCTATGCATTGGTTTTACACAGAGCAGCTCCGATTCTCTTCTTTTCGAGTCCCCCACTGGCGCTTCTGGCTCCTCCCCCTTGAGCAGTGCCCCTAGAGGAAGCCCCTTGCACTAGTGGGCAGCGCTGCATGCTCACTCCCGAGCAGCTGCTCTGTGCGTCCATAAGACACATAGAGCCGTGGCTCAGCCCCACCCCCTGCTCTCTCCTCTTTGGCTCACTGGATGTAATTGACTACAGTGGGAGCCAATGGGCACCCTCTGCAGTCTCAGCCAATGAGGAGAGAGAGTCCCAAGACAGCAGAGGCTATCGTGAACATTGCTGGATCGGAGTGAGCGCACACAGAAGGTTTTAGACTTTTAGCCCTTAGAACCACTTTAAGTACATCCTCAAGTTTCACTAACCATGTTATAAAAGCTTTATGTGTGACCTCAACCTGCTGCACGGATAACATCAAGACGATAGTTGAATTTGTCCCAAGCGCAAAACGTTACCGCTTAAATGAAACGTTGCTTCCTCACTAAAAATCAACTGTGGTAAAAATCTGTTGTCCTCCATGTCGTCTAGGAGCATATGGCAGAAATCTAAACGTTTTCCTCTGTCACTTACAAGAAGAGTTTGCACCAGTTGCAATTGGTATAGCCTCAAAACAAATGTTGTCTTAACAACCGGCCAACAGTCATATGAGAGATTGCAAGTTTACAGCTAGTACGACGAGCGAACTTGTGCGCTTCGCTGAAAAGCCACTTGAATTTGTTGCACATCTTCCTCTGAAGTGCATGCTCACCCTGGACTCTTCCCTTACATATAGACCCAGATTCTCCAAATTGTTTATATCAACAACGAATGTTCTTTGCCACTGGTGGATCAATACGGAAACACTGTCAAAACACACACTGCACCGTTATTACGGACTCAGCCTTACTAAATTGGAGCGCACAAAACGCCTTCTGTTACATAGACGCTATCTTGTTAACGGCTGAGGTTAATGTCTATTTGGACGCTAGTAATGGTATCTAGCGCCCGTCATTTGAAATTCTAGGCTATGCCCGTTCAAGTAGTACAGGTTTCATTCATTGGCAGTGCGCAGTTGCATAGATATAAGGTTTTAAAATCGAGTCATTCTTTTTGAAACACACTGTATTTATTGTAGTTGCTGGACTTTAAAGTAGAGGTAAAGACAATCATTAAAGTATCTTAGAAGATTCAAGCAGCTGTGCCAACATACAATGCACAGTTATGGTCCACTGTGGTCACCATCTGGAAACCCACCCTGTGAGATGCTGTGCAGCCATCGGTGGAGTACATGTAGGAAGTGGCTGCATGACATCAGCAACACTGAGATGCAACAAATAATAAAAAAGTATAAACAAGCCTTTATTTAAAAAAATAATTAAATGTTATTAAATGTCAGCTAGGTGACAGTGTAGGCACATTGCCCATCCACCATGTACTGTGAATTTACCTAGCCATTCTATCTTGGTGTCTCTCCATACTCACTAAAAGAGCAAGGCTTCTGGGTATGGGGGGGGGGGCATATAACCTCTCCCATCGCTCCCAACTGTGTCTGATTTTGAGGGACTGTCTTGAATTTGGAACAAAGTCCCCTTGTTCCTTATTCCTCCACATGTGTCCCTCATTTTGGTCTGATCTATGTAGTTCAGGTGTCTCCAAACTGTGGCCCGGGGGCTAGATGTGGCCCTTTGCTTGTCTTTATCTGACCCTTGGGGCACCATTCATCCCACTGATATGAGACACTATTCTGCCCACCAACAATGGGGCATAATTCCTGTCATTTACATCAACAATGGGGCACCATTCCTCCCCCTAATACCATAGATGGGGCACAGTTTACTGATGCCGGAAAAAAAAAATTCTATTCCGCTGCCCACAGTCTAGCCCCCCTAAAGTCTGAAGGAGAATAAACTGGCCCTTTGTATAGAAAGTTTGATGTAGGTGGTTATAAAATACACTTTTTATCTTTCAAAATGTATTCTGCTTACATTTCTTTGGTGAAAATAACCCAAATCAGTGTATATTTTTTAGTCTGTAGGAAAGTTACAGAGTCCACAAACTATGGGATGTATGTAAGAATTGATCAATCTTGATGTACTGATGGACTAACTCATTTCTTGAGGCACAAAAAAATTGCCAGGAAATATCCCCCAAATGACCCCTTTTTGGAATATAGACAGTCCAGGGTATTTAGTAAGAGGCATGGTGAATTTTTTGAAGTTGTAACTGTTGGCACATTTTTTTGGAAAATTAAGAAATAAAAAAAGAAAAAAATGTTTTAAATTTTTTTTTAGAACTGGTGTGGTGGTGATCAGGGACACTGACTGGTGACAGTATGTATATATATATATATAGATGTGGAAAGAGATGGCCAAACAGAAAGACAGAACTCACAACATGAATGGACATTTTTCAAGTAAGCTTATTTTGGATTGTCAAATATAACTGTTGCATGTATTGTTATTACAGTGGTGATGTTATAAAATGAAAATGTAATTGTGACCATAAATCTCCTCAAACTTTTTATAAGCCAGCTTTTAAAAGTGCTGCATTTCCTGGAGTTCTATTTTAAAGCTGAACAGTGCCACCCATCAGTGCCGCCTATCAGTGCTCATCAGTGCCACATATCAGTGCCACCTATCAGTGCCCATAAGTGCGGCATATTCGTGCCTCCTCATCAGTGCCACCTAATCAGTGCCCATAAGTGCCGCCTCATCAGTGCCCATAAGTGCCACCTCATCAGTGCCCATCAGTGCAGCCCATCAGTGCCCATCAGTGCCGCCTCATCAGTGCCCATTAGTGAAGGAGAAAAATTACTTATTTACAAAATTTACTGACAGAAACAAAGAAAAAAATTTTTTTTTTCAAAATTTTTGACCCAGGAGTGATTAACTGCTTGCCGACCAGCCGCCGTCATTATACTGCGGCAGGTCGGCACGATCCCGCGAGCCGTCGTAGCTATACGTCGGCTCCTTTAAGCAGGATAGCAGGCGCACGCGTGCCGCCGGAGGCGCGCTCACGCGTCCGCTGCACTGCAGGGGTGCCGATGCTCATGGCCGATGGTCATGATGACCGCACGAAGGGCAGAACAGGGACGTGTTTGTAAACACAAATCCCTGTTCTGTGAAGAGAGACAGATCGTGAGTTCCTAATAGCTAGGAATCGCGATCTGTCCTTTCCTCTAGGTCAGTCCTCTCCCCCAACAGTTAGAAACACACACACAGGGAACACAACTAACCCCAATTAACCACAATTAACCACAATTAACCCCTTGATTGCCCCCTAGTGTTACCTCCTTCCCTGCCAGTGACATTTTTACAGTAATCAGTGCATTTTTATGGCACTGATCGCTGTATAAATGCCAATGGTATAAATGCCAATGGTCCCAAAAATGTGTCAAAAGTGTCCGATGTGTCCGCCATAATGTCGCATTCCCGATAAAAATCGCAGATCACCGCTACTACTAGTAAAAAAAAAAAAATATAATAATAAAAATGCTATAAATGTATCCCCTATTTTGTAGACGTCATAACTTTTGCGCAAACCAATCAATATACGCTTATTATGATTTTTATTACCAAAAATATGTAGAAGAATACATATCGGCCTAAACTGAGAAAAAATTTGCCTGCATGTTGGACCACTCTGTATGGCCAGGCTAAGTAAAAGTCACAAACATGTGATATCGCCATACTCAGGAGGAGTAGCAGAATGTATTTTGGGGTGTAATTGGAAGTATGCATATGCTGTGTGTGAGAAATAACTTATTATGACAATTTTGTGAAAAAAATAAATAAAAATCTTGATTTTCCCAAGAATTGTGGGAAAAAATTTCAACTTCAAAAAACTCACTATGCCTCTTACTAAATACCTTGGACTGTCTATTTTTCAAAAAGGGGTCATTTGGGGGTATTTGTACTGTCCTGACATTTCAGAGCCCCAAGAAATGAGATGTCAGTACATTAGGTGTGATCAATTTTCAATGATTTGCACCATAGCTTGTAGACTCTATAACTTTCACACAGACCAAATAATGTACACTGATTTGGGTTATTTTTAGCAAAGATATGTAGCAGTATACATTCTGACCCAAATTTATTAACAAAAATTACTTATTTGCAAAATGTTATCATAGAAACTAAAAAAGTGATTTTTTTTCACAATTTTCGCTCTTTTCTCACTTATGTCGCAAAAAAAAAAAAACCAGGTGGTGATTAAATACCACCAAAAGAAAGCTCTATTTGTATGAAAAAATGATTAAAAAAATTGTTTGGGTACAGTGTTGCATGACTGAGTAATTAGCATTCAAAGTGTGAGAGCACTGAAAGCTGAAAATTGGTCTGGGCAGGAAGGGTGTTTAAGTGCCCTGTATTGAAGTGGTTAAACATCTCAAAGTAATGCGACATACTTCCGTTGACCTTTACCGACACGATGATTCGGTGGGATGATTATATAAGTTTTTAATCAATTTGACCATTTTAGGTCCTTTTCCCAAGTTTTCTATTGTATCCATCATAAATCCCCAGTCCACCCTGTCAAATGCCTTTTTGGTGTCTATTGACAGGAGTAGAGCTGGGGACTTTCCTTCTCTCCCTTTCTGTAACAATAGTAATGTTCTTATGCAATTATCTTTACCTTCTCTACCTGGTATGAACCCGGTCCGATCTGCGTGGATCCACTCAGGCATCATCTTTTTTAGTCTTGTTGCTAAGATTTTTTGCATATAGTTTTGTATCAGCATTTAACAATTCTATTGGTCTATATTTAGAGCATAATGTTGTATCTTTTCCCTCCTTAAGTATAACTGTAACATATGCCAATAATGACTTTCTCCTCATTTATCTCTTCCTCCCCTAATTTATTCAGGTATACACATATTTTTGGAATTAGTTGTTCTTTAAATGTTTTGTAGTATCTAATTGTGAATCCGTCGGGTCCAGGGCTCTTTCCTGTTGCTGTACTATTTATTGCTTTTCTGATCTTTTCTGGTGATATTGGATCTTCTAGATCCTGTAGTTTATCTACCGAGATTCTGGCCAATTTTGCTTCTCTTAGGTATTCCTGTATTTGTTGTTTCCTTTTTTTTATCTCCGCTTCTCGTGTCCCCTTTTTCCTTTACTGAATAGAGGGTGCTATAGTAACTTTAATGACTTTTTATTTTGAAGGTTTTTGCAAGATATTTACCTGGCTTATTTCCCCATTTATATCTATCTTTCGCCACCTTATTAAAGACCTTTCTTGCTTCTTGTTCCAGTAAGTCTTTTAGTTGGTCTCTTTTTATTATTAATGTCTGTTGAACTTCAGCATCTGCTTTCTTTTTGTTTATCTGTTAAAGCTCATGTATTTCCCAGTGGTGATTAAATACCACCAAAGGAAAGCTCTATTTGTGTGAAAGAAATGATAAAAATGTCATTTGAGTACAGTGTTGCATGACCACGCAATTGTCATTCAAAGTGTGACAGCGCTTAAAGCTGAAAATTGGCCTGGGGTAAAAGTGCCCAGTATTGAAGTGGTTAAAGATCTTAGTGCTGGAAACCCCCACAAATAAAAGACACAAGTGGGTGATTCAATCTCTAGCACCCTTACAAAATTGGAAGAAAAGGTTTGAAAAGAGGAACCCTTTAAGTAAACAAATATGCCCTTGCCTATTTCTTTTTTACTATAGAAGAACATTTTTTTCCCCTTTCTACTACACTTAACTACTAATACACACTATTCTCCAGCATGTGAAGAGGCAGGCGTTCTAAGTGCATGTTTATTATAAATTATTAATTCTGTGGTTTGGGGCTAAGTGATTTTTTTTCTTAGCCAATATTTATATACTGAATCTTGAAATGAGAATTTTGCAGAAACAGAGGGATGGCTGCTCAGTGGAAGCTGAGTTTCGAGGCACTTGGCTACCTAACACTTCCTGTAGGTTTTCCCGAACCCAAGATAACGTAACATTGCCTGCAGTGTTTTCAAGCCGACATTTCAGAGCGGTTTTCTAAATCGATGGATTGAACCTTAAGTGAGACTTTAGAGAGGAGAATGGAAAACAGCTTTTTAGGTGCATATTTTTAGGGGATATTATAGGTGAAAACAGCAGATGTGCTGGTATCAAGGAACACTTAGTAACTTTTAAAGACGGCAAACATGGATTTAAAAGTTTTTCCTTGATTGAACCCTGCGTGTTTTAGAATGAACAGAGAAGATGCATTTCTGTAAACCGAGCAAACCTAAAGTGTACAGAACTGGAAATATCACATATTAACTGAAAGCCAAGAAAAAAAGAACAGTTATGGAACTGGACTGTTTAAGCCAGGGGTGTCTAACCTGCCTGCATACGTCCAAGACAGCTATGAATGCGGCCCAACACAAAATTTGTTACCTAAAAAAACTTACCTAAAAATGTGAATTTTTTATTTTGGAATTTTTTGTAAAAATTTGTTTACACTTAGCGAACAAAGAAAAATTTGACAGCTTGTCTTCACTGGACTTTTGTAAGTTTTATCTTCTCAAAGAAAAATATCCCACACTTCAGACCTTATTCATGTCATGAGTCTATATTTGTAAGCAACTATTTTCAAGGATAAGACACACAAAGAACAAAATTAGAAGAAGAAATTTATTAAGAGTTGCTACTACATACATCGAACCCAATATTGATGAGATTGTTTATCAAAAACATTGTCCAATATCGCACTAGTTTTTTGTTGCCTTCTTTTATTTTTATACTAAAAAAATTACAAAAACTTGTAGAACTTGTAGTGATCGTTAACTTGTGATCTGACTTTTTCTGCTCATCAGCTATCCTTATTGTTAGTGTATTTTATATGTGGCTTCAGACAATTCCTCCTCTTCCAATGTGGCCCAGGAAGGTCAAAAGGTTGAACACCTCTGTTTTAAGTATAACATTCTCAACTAGGGTTCTGTGGAACCCTAGGGTTCATCCTGAGGTTACCAAGGGTTACTTGAGCTGTGGCTGATTGACCACCCATCTGATGATGCCTGTCCAATGCCACTCGGCAGAGCCAGAGGCAGGGAACCAATGATCTTCTGTCTGTAAATGTGGCATTATAACCACCACTTTAAGGCAAGCTTTGTACCCTGGCCACCAATATAAGGGGCTTTCTTCACACTCTCCACCAATTCTTAATTTTACCAGGGGTTCCCTGAGATCTGAAAATTATTTCAAGGTTTCTTCTGGGGTAAAATGGTTGAGGAAAGCTGGTGTAAGCACTGTAGACTTTACTTTGCCATCTTTTATATCTATGCATAAATGCACTTTATAAAAAGAATACCCACTTAACAATATTTACTACCCTTGATCTTGGTTGTGGAATATTTGGACAGATTATAGGCAGAACAGGTCCTCTTTAAGGCTCCATTCACACCTGGGTTGACATGACCTGCATTAAAGTACACCAACAGCAAAAAGTTATTTGGAGTTTTTGGACAGAGTAAGAGAAAGGTTAAACCTCTAAGGTAAGAGAAAATACCACTAAAATAAGGAAAACCTCCTCTTAGAACAGACAATCTCAATCTTTTTAACAATAATGAACATTTGAAATAACTTTTCAGTCTCAGGGAACTCCTGCTAATAACTACTATGATATATTAGCGTGATGGTCACGGGGAAGAATGCCCCCTACATTTTTTGTCATTAGGAAGAATCCCCCCCTTACAGATGGCTAAAAAGACCATTGTTGTCAGTGGCAGTTTATCTGAGAGAAAGAAATTCCTCAATAGTCAATGAACACCTAGCAATCTCCGGAGGAACCTTAGCTGAGAATGGCTGTCTTAGAGTAGATTTAGACGTGCATCTACATCTACTTTTCCTCTGAAACATGATCCATGTTCAGAACATGCTTTGAACGCTACTGACAGACAGTGAGAAAGCGTTGCGATGCCTCCTCACCGCCTGTTTTAACCCCATTTTTGCCAACAACGTGGCTCAACCACATACAGTGGCTCACAAAAGTGAGTACACCCCTCATATTTTTGTAAATATTTTATTATGTCTTTTCATGTGACAACACTGAAGAAATGACACTTTGCTACAATGTAAAGTAGTGAGTGTACAGCTTGTATAACAGTTTAAATTTGCTGTCCCCTCAAAATAACTCAACACACAGCCATTCATGTCTAAACTGCTGGCAACAAAAGTGAATACACCCCTAAGTGAAAATGTCCAAATTGGGCCCAATTAGCCATGTTCCCTCGTCGATGTCATGTGACTTGTTAGTGTTACAAGGTCTCAGGTGTGACTGGGGAGCAGGTGTGTTAAATTTGGTGTTATCGCTCTCAGTCTCTCATACTGGTTACTGGAAGTTCAACATGGCACCTCATGGCAAAGAACTCTCTGAGGATCTGAAAAAAGAATTGTTGCTCTACATAAAGATGGCCTAGGCTATAAGAAGATTGCCAAGACCCTGAAACCGGGCTGCAGCATGGTGGCCAAGACCATACAGCGGTTTATCAGGACAGGTTCCACTAAGAACAGGCCTCGCCATAGTCAACCAAAGAAGTTGAGTGTATGCTCAGCATCATATCCAGAGGTTGTCTTTGGGAAATAAACGTATGAGTGCTGCCAGCATTGCTGCAGAGGTTGAAGGGGTGGGGGGGTCAGCCTGTCAGTGCTCAAACCATATGCCGCACACTGCATCAAATTGGTCTGCATCGCTGTCGTCCCAGAAGGAAGCCTCTTCTAAAGATGATGCACAAGAAAGCCCGCAAACAGTTTGCTGAAGACAAGTAGACTAATGACATGGATTACTGGAACCATGTACTGTGGTCTGATGAGACCAAGATAAACTTATTTGGTTCTGATGGTGTAAAGCGTGTGTGGCGGCAACCAGGTGAGGGGTACAAAGACAAGTGAGTCTCGCCTACAGTCAAGCATGGGGGTGGGAGTGTCATGGTCTGGGGCTGCATGAGTGCTGCCGGCACTGGGGAGCTTCTGTTCATTGAGGGATCTATGAATGCCAACATGTACTGTGACATACTGAAGCAGAGCATGACCCCTCCCTTCGGAGACTGGGTCACAGGGCAGTATTCCAACATGATAACGACCCCAAACACATCTCCAAGACGACCACTGCCATGCTAAAGAAGCTGAGGGTAAAGGTGATGGACTGGCCAAGCATGTCTCCAGACCTAAACCCTATTGAGCATCTGTGGGGCATCCTCAAATGGAAGGTGGAGGAGTGCAAGGTCTCTAACAACCACCAGCTCTGTGATATCATCATGGAGGAGTGGAAGAGGACTCCAGTGGCAACCTGTGAAGCTCTGGTGAACTTCATGCCCAAGAGGGTTAAGACAGTGATGGAAAATAATGGTGACCACACAAAATATTGATACTTTGGGCCCAATTTGGACATTTTCACTAAGGGGTGTACTCACTTTTGTTGCCAGTGATTTAGACATTAATGGCTGTGTGTTGAGTTATTTTGAGGGGACAGCAAATTTACAAGCTGTACACTCACTACTTTACATTGTAGCAAAGTGTAATTTCTTCAGTGTTGTCACATGAAAAGATCTAATAAAATATTTACAAAAATTTGAGGGGTGTACTCACTTTTGTAAGATGCTGTACATTGCACAAGTTGCGAGCCGTTTGTGGCACTTCCCTCTATGCCTGCATGTGATGCATTTGGTGGGCTTGCTGCCCGCTGATCGCTACATATTGGGTAGACTTGTAAACACCTCTATCTGATGCTTATTACAGTTTGGGTGGGGCTGTTGTTGGGGGGCAAAAATATGGCTCAAAGGTGCGTCCCCATTGTAAGATTTCCCATATCGATCCTGTTCTGGTGACCGCTCAATGTTTGGATTTTCCAACACTTTCTGTCTAGGTGACAATAGTTACCAGGACAGATAAAGGGGTGAATTTATCCAAAATTACAGCAATATAAGTATTAAAGGAATTCCAAACCTCCACTTCTGAAAACTAACTAAAAAAAAAAAAATATGTTTGGCGGTGGACAGGCAGATCTTTTGAGTGGGCCAAACTGTCAACTATAGCATAATACTTTGGTGTTTACAGTATAATTCAATATTTTGGTGTTTACAATATAATTCCAGGTATTTAATGCATAATTACATTTGTCCAGCTTGGAGCAAAGTAACTATATACAGTATATACACCACACCTAGTCGATGCCACGCAAAGCTGGAAATGACGACAATGCTACTCCAGTAATCCCCACTTGCTTCCAGATTGCGTGCTGAATGACTGCACCACTGAATTATTGCAAGGCATTCTCTGATTCAACAAGGTAGTGAGGTGGGGTGGGAAAGTCATGCTCTCCACCTCTTCCAATCAGAGCATGCTTTGCATTCATTATTCAATAAGAAAATACAAAGGGTTCTCTGAATGGCACTCGTGCTGAGCAGCCGTTTGTGAATATATTTGCATGATTTCTCTGTTCTCTTTTACATAGTGTGCTTGGATTACCCCAGCCTGAGGAAGGGCAGCAAGACATAGTGGACACTTGAAAGTAATAGAGGTGTGGATGTACCCTGGATATTTGGAATAGGGAAAGGTCAACCACAATTTGGGCAACACACCTGAGTGCAGGAGATAAACTTTGTATTAGAATATTGTGATAATGTGTATGGACCTATGAGGTGACTGTCCACTTTTTTCAGTACATGCAGACACATTGTAAGGTATATATACGCTCACCGGCCACTTTATTAGGTACACCTGTTCAGTTGCTTGGTAACACAAATTGCTAATCAGCCAATCACATGGCAGCAACTCAATGCATTTAGGCATCTAGACGTGGTGAGGACGAATTTCTGAAGTTCAAACCGAGCATCAGAATGGGGAAGAAAGGGGATTTAAGTGACTTTGAAGGTGGCATTATTGTTGGTGCCAGATGGGCTGGTCTGAGTATTTCAAAAACTGCTGAACTACTGGGATTTTCAAACACAACCATCTCTAGGGTTTACAGAGAATGGTCCGAAAAAGAGAAAATATCCAGTGAGCAGAAGTTGTGTGGACGAAAATGCCTTGTTAATGTCAGAGGTCAGAGGAGAATGTGCAGACTGGATCGAGATGATAGAAAGGCAACAGTAACTCAAATAACCACTCGTTACAACCAAGGTATGCAGAATACCATCTCTGAATGCACAACACATCGAACCTTGAAGCAGATGAGCTACAGCAGCAGGCAACCACAGCGGGTGCTACTCCTGTCAGCTAAGAACAGGAAACTGAGACTGCAATTCGCACAGGATCACCAAAATTGGACAATAGAAGATTAGAAAAAAGATGTCTGGTCTGATGAGTCTTGATTTCAGTTGCAACATTCAGATGGTAGGGTCATTTGGCCTAAATACCATGAAAGCATAGATCCATCCTGCCTTGTATTAACGGTTCGTACTGGTGGTGATGGTGTATTGGTGTTGGGGTTATTTTCTTGGCACACTTTGGGCCCCTTAGTACCAATTAATCATCGTTTAAATGCCATGGTCTACCTGAGTATTGTTGCTGACCATGTCCATCCCTTTATGACTACAGTGTCCCCATCTTCTGATGGCTCCTTCCAGCAGGATAATGCACCATGTCACAAAGCTCAAAACATTAATCTATCTATCTATATACAGTGGGGATGGAAAGTATTCATACCCCCTTAAATTTTTCACTCTTTGTTATATTGCAGTCATTTGCTAAAATCATTTAAGTTAATTTTTTTTTCTTCAATAATGTACACACAGCACCCCATATTGTACACACAGCACCCCATAGTGACAGAAAAACACAGAATTGTTGACATTTTTGCGGATTTATTAAAGAAGAAAAACTGGAATATCACATGGTCCGTATTCAGACCCTTTGCTCAGTAGTTAGTAGAAGCACCCTTTTGATCTAATACAGCCATGAGTCTTTTTGGGAAAGATGCAACAAGTTTTTCACACCTGGATTTGGGGATCCTCTGCCATTCCTCCTTGCAGATCCTCTCCAGTTCTGTCAGGTTGGATGGTAAACGTTGGTGGACAGACATTTTTAGGTCTCTCCAGAGATGCTCAATTGGGTTTATGTCAGGGCTCTGGCTGGGCCATTCAAGAACAGTCACAGAGTTGTGAAGCCACTCCTTCGTTATTTTAGCTGTGTGCTTAGGGTCATTTTCTTGTTGGAAGGTAAACCTTCGGCCCAGTCTGAGGTCCTGAGCACTCTGGAGAAGGTTTTCGTCCAGGATATCCCTGTACTTGGCCGCATTCATCTTTCCTTCGATTGCAATCAGTTGTCCTGTCCCTGCAGCTGAAAAACACCCCCACAGCATGATGCTGCCACCACCATGCTTCGCTGTTGGAACTATATTGGACTGGTGATGAGCAGTGCCTGGTTTTCTCCACACATACCGCTTAGAATTAAGGCCAAAAAGTTCTATCTTGGTCTCATCAGACCAGAGAATCATATTTTTCACCATCTTGGAGTCCTTCAGGTGTTTTTTAGCAAACTCCATGCGGGCTTTCATGTGTCTTGCACTGAGGCGAGGCTTCCGTCGGGCCACTCTGCCAAAGAGCCCCGACTGGTGGAGGGCTGCAGTGATGGTTGACTTTCTACAACTTTCTCCCATCTCCCGACTGCATCTCTGGAGCTCAGCCACAGTGATCTTTCGGTTCTTCTTTACCTCTCTCACCAAGGCTCTTCTCGCCGATAGCTCAGTTTGGCCGTACGGATAGCTCTAGGAAGGGTTCTGGTCGTCCCAAACATCTTCAATTTAAGGATTATGGAGGCCACTGTGCTCAATTTGAATTCAGCCCCCTTTACTCTGATACCTACAACTAAAATCTAGTGGAACCAATTGCTTTCAGAAGTCATCTAATTAGTAAATAAAGTCCACCTGTGTGTAATTTAATCTCAGTATTAATACAGCTGTTCTGTGAAGCCCTCAGTGATTTCTTAGAGAACCTTAATGAACAAACAGCATCATGAAGGCCAAGGAACACACCAGACAGGCCAGGGATGGAGTTGTGGAGATGTTTAAAGCTTAGGTCATAAAAAAATCCCAAGCTTTGAACATCTCACAGAGCACTGTTCAATCCATCATCCGAAAATGGAAAGAGTATGGCACAACTGCAAACCTTCCAAGACATGGCCGTCCACCTAAACTGATTGGCCGGGCAAGGAGAGCATTAATCAGAGAAGTAGCTATGAGGCTCATGGTAACTCTGGAGGAGCTGCAGAGATCCACATCTCAGGTGGGAGAATCTGTCCACAGGACAACTATTAGTCGTGTACTCCACAAATCTGGTCTTAATGGAAGAGTGGCAAGAAGAAAGCCATTGTTAAAGAAAGCCATAGGAAGTCCTGTTTGCGGTTTGCAAGAAGTCATGTAGGGGACACAACAAACATGTGGAAGAAGGTGCTCTGGTTAGATGAGACCAAAATTGAAGTTTTTGGCCTAAAAGCAAAACGCTATGTGTGGTGGAAAACTAACAATGCACATCACCCTGAACACACCATCCCCACCGTGAAACATGGTGGTGGCAGCATCATGTTGTGCGGATGCTTTTCTTAAGCAGGGACAGGTAAGCTGGTCAGAGTTGATGGGAAGATGGATGGAGCCAAATACAGGGCAATCTTAGAAAGAAACCTGTTAAAGCGTAGTTCCACCCACTTATGAGAGGTGGTCTTAAACGAAAGACCACCCCTCCACCCCTCGTTTTTGGATATTACAATTTTTTTTTTGTTTCCTTCCTACCTTTTTATGAAGTACATAGTATACTTCCAATCCATCCGGGCCACGGTGCAGGACGTCATATCCTTTTGTGTGGCGAGTCCCCCCCGCTGTCTTTGGGAACTGTGTCCCAGAAGACAAGGCAGCCATTCACAAAGCGCCGCGTGACTCTTGCATGTGCAGTAGGAAACGGGCATTGAAGCCGCAAGGCTCCACTGCCTGTTTCTCTTAGTTAGAATGGTGGTGCCTGCACCCGATCCGATGGACGGATCGGCCTCGGGGGACAGACATTGCGGGCTCCCTGGACAGTTAAGTGTCCTTATTAAAAGTCAGCAGCTACAGTGTTTGTAAAATTTTGTGGCTGGAACTCTGCTTTAAGAGTCTGCAAAAGACTTGAGACTGGGGCGGAGGTTCACCTTCCAGCAGAACAACAACCCTAAACATACAGCCAGAGCTACAATGGAATGGCTTAGATTAAATGTGCAGCGCTTAGAAATTTTGTACAGCTACAAAATCGTGTGTATGTAGAAAACAATATGAAACAATGTGAATAAACACTAAATTAAACTCTAAATGAGTCCATATAGTGTCCTGAGAAAGTTGATAAATTGAAAGTTGATAAGTCCATAAAGGAATAGTGATGAAAAATTCCATTGTTCCTTGTGACGTCAATGGATGGCTCAGATTGGCAGTTCACAGATGTAACCAGCCTTTTCACTGAAAAAACTCTGCCCATCCAATCTCACAGAGCTTGAGCTATTTTGCAAAGAAGAATAGGCAAAAATGTCACTTTCTAGATGTGCAAAGCTGGTAGAGACATCCCCAAAAAGACTTCAAGCTGTAATTACAGTGAAAGGTGGTTCTACAAAGTATTGGCTCAGGGGGGCTCCATACAAATGTACACCACGCTTGTCACATATTTATTTGAAAAAAAAATGAAAACCAATTATCATTTTCCTTCCGCTTCACAATTTATGTGCCACTTTGTGTTGGTCTATCACATAAAAAAACCCAATAAAATACATTTACGTTTTTGGTTGTAACATGAAAAAATGCGCAAAATTTCAAGGGGTATGAATACTTTTTCAAGGCACTGTATATATGCTATATATATATGCAATTCACAAACAAATTAGTGATTTAAAAATGCATAACAAACCAAACTGTGAGCAAATTACATACACACTGGAGCAAAATCATGCTGGAATAGCTTTGAATTCATTGAAAAGCGACTGATTCGCCGCTTGCTTTCCCAGCACAATCAGGTAAGTTTGGAATCTATGTGCAATTTATTCATAATTAGTTAAAGATTAAAAACACACAACAGCGCACTACGCCTTGCATAATAAAAAGAGTGCCGACAAAACAAGTTTACCTATTTTATACCTAATTTAAGCTTTATATGAAGTGCAGGGCATGGAATGGTGGGGGAGGGGGGGGGGGGGGTGTCTCATTTTTTGGAAATCTATCAACCAGAAAGTTACAAAAGCCAGAAAGCCAAGCAGTAAATAACTGCTGCTGCTTAGTCATAATATCATAAACAGACATGAAAGCAGCCATTATAGCTGAACTCCAGGAAAACCGGTAAATAAATTGCTACATAAAAGGGGACTATTTTCATTGCCAAAGGATCTGTAATTTTGTCCATGTGGTCCTAAGATTTTGAACAGTCTCTATAGATAGCACAGTCGGGTTGGTGACCTCACTTTTCTATGCAGCAGTTAAGCAATTTCGTTTTGGTCACCTCTCATTCATAGGAGCAGCAGCAGACTGAGGAGATTATCTCTCTATCTTCTCAGCGGTTCCTTGTCATCACGTGTGAATGCAGCAGAACCTGGTTCAGAGTGCTGACCCTCCTTCTCCTAATCGGAATTTGACTGTACAGGGGAGGCTAATGTCAAGACCAATTTGAGTATTTACATACGTATGAAAATACATTTAATGATTTTTTTATAAAACTAAACTGCATTAAAGTTGTTTTTATATCTGCCTGGATTTAAACTTTAAAAAAACATTTCCAGGTATAGATATTTTTACAAGGTTACATTGGGATAGCTTGGTGCCTGCTCATCACGGGCACCATTCAGAGAATGCTTTGCATTTTCTCATTGAATGCAAAACATTCTCTGATTGGACAATGATGTCACCACCCCACTTTTACACTGCCTCCCATCAGAGAACGCTATTGCATTCATTGAGAGAATGCAAAGCGATCTGTGAATGGGACCTGTTTCAGGATGAAGCTGCCAGTCGCTCAGTACGGGACCCAGAAGCTATTGGAGATGACTGGAGTGGTATTGTCTTACTAGTGCTATGGGGTCATGGTGTTTACCTTCTCTTCCCTTGTTTTTTTTCTCTGGTTGAACAAAGGGTGTAACAGAGAAATGATTAGCTCAGCCACTCAGTCACTCAGTAATGGCTGGGGAACTCCTAAGAAGCTGCAACTCCTATATCTGAGCACATGTATGATGTTATATCTGGCTAAACCAAGATCTAATCGATCAAGCCGTATACCACTTCAAAAGGGTAAAATCAACTTCTTTATGTTGGGAATTGCAGAGGTCTTAGGAGCAGTTTCATCTTTTGTTAGTAACATTATTGGTCAAGGGGTGTGAGGTTTGACTCCCCAGATTGCCTGAAGTATCCCAAACTATTCCATGTGCTTTCTTTGTGCACCTCAGAAGTGTAGGAACTGTACATAGCTGTCTGTTCTCTCCTTGCTGAAGAGGACCACACTCAAAATGATTGATCAATCGTTCTCACTCTTGTAATGCCACTCAAGGTTTGCCTCATACTACCAGCATTGAGTTTGTATTCAAACCCCATGTTTACATGGGCCTACTCTAATTGGATTTCTTCCACAACCCAAAAATATATATATATTGATAGCTTAAATTGAATCTTAATAATATGGCTTAGAGAGTGTGTCAATAGGAACTACATGGTCAGCTCCATGTCAGGGTATAAGAGTAAAAGGAGGAAATGATTTCCTCAAATAAGTATGCTCCCAGTTTGTGCATTATTATATATACCTCGTAGTTGGGAATCAAGTAGTTAAGAGATTATACTTTTCATAGGTGCCTTGACACAGCAGTGTGGCTTTACATGTTTGCAAGACCTAGGAGTGATGTGATGCCCCACCTCCCTAGGACTTGGGCGCCCCGATTGTCTTCTGCAGTTGTGGTCATTGATGCTAGCCCTACAGCACCTCTTTTGATTGTCTGACAGTTGCAAGGTGCAACAATAAAAAATTGTAGGCAGCTCGACTGGCACCCCAAAAAGTGCCAATACCCAGTGCAGACCACATCCCCACACCCCCTAATTATGCCACTGGTGCAGAGAATGAACCTCACCACCAGATATATTATTGCTCCTCTGCTTGGGCTCCTCATATCAGATAGGACAGCCCCCAGGCAGCAGGGGGGGGGTCAATAAACAAGGGAAAGGGTATTGGTGGGCTCTTAGCTTGGTTGAATGTACTCAACAGGCTGCTGTCTTGAGGTGCCCCCCAACACATAAAGACATATTCCCCGGGTAGCTGCCTCTCCTGAACCCCCCCCCCCCCTACCCAACTCCCAGCCCTGATGGTACCTGCAAAGTTCTGGATCAGGCAGCATGATGCCAATAATGTTTTCAGCTATCTGTAAGAGTGGCAATCTTCTCACTGATCAACAATGTAAGGGGCATTATCCCAATGACCCTCAATTAATTTACCTTATCACGAGTTCTCTGAGACCAGAAAATTATTGTAAGGGTTCCAGAGTGGTAAAAAGGTTGGGAAAGGCTGCTGTAAAGTGTCATGTAATTGATTGGGCCTTCATGAAATAAATAACAGGGGAGCAAAAGGGAAAAAAGGACCAGAAGGGGGTGACATTGTTCCTCTTGTCACATCCAAAGCTTATACAGTAGTCATTTTTTATCAATATTTGATGTCATCTAATTTATTTTAGACAATGTGCTCTATAATATGGAAAGGTTTCCTATCCAAGAAATTCCCAATGTTCTAAACCTGCCAGATAATTGACAACATACGTACATCTAAATTCATAAATACAATATCTTGGCTCTAGAATGCGGTACACACACAGTAACAAGATTAAAATGCCATAGGTATTCACTCCCTATCTGCTACAATAACTTCTGTCACTGCGCTGATTGCTTTTTATCAAGATATGTGATCCCAGAGAGCTGTCAGTGGCAAGGGCTTCTGGGAGTTGTAGTCATACCACTTTAATGAGAGAAGCGCTGAAGGCAAAAGCCCATGATCCTCCAAGTGTTGCATGGCATCAAACTGAATCATATTCTCACTGAGGACAGAGCACTGTGTGGAAAAAATGAAACCTGCGTCTCTTCATCTGGCAGACGCTATTGGCTATCCATGCAAATGATGCTATGGCCATTGATGTGGTGCATCAGACATGCTCCTTGAATTCATGAATAATGCATAGCACCTTCTACAACAATCTCCGGCACATGAGAATGCCATATATCAATGTAATGTGGATAGATTACCTAAAAAGTCACTTCTACAATATATATTCCACAATCAAACCTAACCACATTAAGGAGCAAGAAAACATACCATCGGACATTTATATAGATGAAAGACTGGGCGTTTATTAGCTGTGATAGACCTGAACTGTTTAAATTTAAAGGGATACTTCACTCAACACAAGAAATGTAGGTATTTCTTCGTATTTCCCATGTTTATAAAGACCCAATATTTGCTTAGTACCTAGACCATGAACATCGGTCCCTGCTTCCGAAGTTGTTTACAGTCTAATGTCCCTACCACAGGTCAAGATACAAAAAGCCCTGCTTTGCCTAATGCATTCTAATAGAAGGATAGACGTGCAGACACTGAAGAGAATGTCAATCACAGCCTCCTGCAGCAAGCCTCAACAAAAGACGTTAATGGTTTTTCAATAAATTTGATATTTATGGTAAACAAAGGGCTGGTGCAGCTTTTTGTTGAGGCTCGCTGGGTTTGGTTGTTATGCCCCTGGCACAGTTGTGCACAATGCAACGCTATTTAACCTTTTTGGGCTGAGGCAGGAAATCACAAAAAATGGAGAGAATATACAAATTTAAAGTGTTCCTTTACTTACCTATGCAGGGCAAAATGAATGAGTAACTTAAAGTGTTTCTAAACTCAAGAACAAAAATTAAGTATTTTGCAGCTTACTAGTCCTTAGTTTAAGTAGCTGCATTAGTTTTAATTTTTTTTTAGGCCTTTTCCCCCCTTTATTTTCACCTGGTAATCCTGTGAGCACACTTCCCCTCCTGGGTAGCTATGCTCACTCCTCCATTGTATTTACGGAGGGAGCCATGGCTGTCACCCAGGCTCCTCTCCTGATTTGGACTACAAAATGATCTTCTTTCTATTCATCTTCATTACATGCATGCACTTAGGAGGACATGAATAGAGGATCCCATACACTGTCAGAGAGTCCACCATTTATTTGTCCCCAGCGGTGGCAGCTGATCCACAAGGGGAGCAGGGGCGCCGCCCCCCCCAGCCCCACAATCCGCCCCCCACAATTCGCCCCCCCTAGCCTGCACCATCAAACAGCAGGGCGCCGGACCAGCAGGTCTACACCAGGTCCATCACCCCCTCACAAGCACGTGACCAGAGCCGAGTCCTTCTTCTTCAGAGTCCTTCTTCCACTGACCAATAATCTATAGGTTCCCTTCACTCACAGACCATTAGTGTACAAGGGCCCTTCTCCCAATGATCACCAGTGTAAGATGCTCCTCCTTCCACTGCCCTAAATCTCCAGGTTCCCTTAGCTCACTTGACTTAATGTAGACCAGCTTAAGAGCGCAGTAAAGTGCAGTGCTGTGAGGGCCAAGTGCTTAAGGCATTGGACTTGCAATCCAATGGGTTTTCCTTCTGCAGGTTCAAATCATGCTCGCAGCGTGAGATTTTTTTAAATATTCAGGTTAATGGATACATTAAAAACAGGCAGCAAAGTACTTTGAAACAAATCCTCATTCATTTCTGTATCTATGAGCATTTTGGAATAGTCAATTTGAAAAGTTTACAACACAGGCATTGAAATTGACCACTAACCTACAGGATCCCTTCTCTCACTGGCCATTGATGTAAAGGGACCCTACTCAAAACGATTACCAATGTAAGGTGTTCCCCCTTCCACCTGACCACTAATCTACAGAATAACCCTCACTGACCACCAGTGTAAGGTGGTCCTTCTTCCACTGACCACTAATCTACAGGGCCCCTTTATTCACTGACCATCAGTGTATGAGGGCTCTTCTCCCAATGATCACCAGTGTAAGCTGCTCATCCTTCCACTGCCCCTAATCTCATGTACACCAGCTTCAGAATAAATAAGAACTGTGCCAAGCTGTGATGGCAGAGTGGTTAAGGCGTTGGACTCGAAATCCAATAGGGTTTCCCTGCGCAGGTTCAAATCCTGCTCACAGCGAGAGGTTTTTAAAAATAATAAGGTTAATGGATAGGAACTGATTCAGTCAGAAAAATTTGAAACATTTTCTATTTTAGGTGCGTCAGTGTTTAAGATAGAAAAAGTCAGATGAAGCCCACACATGATCGGAATGTCCGACGGAATGATTCCATCGGACCTTTTCTGCCGGAAAGTCTGGTTGTGTGTACGTGGCATTAGACGTTAGGGTGCTGCCTTTAAAATCTGCTAGGGTGTTTCTGTGGAAGTTCAAGTCCTGCTCACAGTACTGTTTTAAAAACCTTCAGGTTAATGGAAAGATTAAAAACAGGCAGCAAAGTGCTTTGAAACAAACACTGGTTCAAATTCTATGCAAATTTTGGAATAGTCAATTTCAAAAGTTTACAACACAGACATTAATATTGACTACTAACCCTTCTCCCACTGGCCATCGATGTAAAGGGCCATTTCTTCCAGTAACCACCAGTGTAAGGTGGTCCTTCTTCCACTGAACAGCTAATCTACAGGGTCCCTTCACTCTCTGACCATTAGTGTACGAGGACACTTCTCCCAATGATCACTAGTGTAAAATGCTCAATTGAGTTCACCCTACGTCTGGACTTGCTGCACTTTTCTCTTCTACCACTGAGTGGCCGGGTACCTGGTGACATTAGATAGGAGAAGGGCAAAGCAAGGACAGATTAGGAGTATATGGGGTATCTCAGCCAATGGGCAGGGGTTTTCTTAAGTCCCTTGGCCTGTTGGGAGAACCTATATATTTGGGTGGAGTCAGGTGCTGAGTGTTCTGTGCCACCTGGACGGCTGTCTGGGTGGACGTGTGTTGTACTGCCAGGGCTGCTAGGCTGGAGTTTGGGCCTATCCCAGGCACATCTGGCTGCTAGGCTGTCTGAAGGCCTATTCAGAAGCTACAGAGCAGCGCAGGCTTGGAATTGCGGCTTGCAGACCAACCAGAAGTGCCGGTTCTGCCGGCTGAAGAAGCTGTCGTGGTCAGGGGTAGAGGAGAAGCTGTCGCCACTAAGGGACCACCCACCTTATTACCAGGGACCACAGTGAGTAGCTGAAGCAAGTACCAGAGCAGTATTCTCACCAACCGGGGACGGTAAGGAATCGGGAAACTTCAGCAGGTGTCAAGCCAGGGACCCAGCCAGCGGAGGTGACGCTTGTAGAGCAGCCTTGTGTGTCAAGCCAGGGACCGAGCTGGCCAGTGGGGTGAAGCTTGAGAAGTATCTGGAGTGGCAAGCTAGGGACCCAGCAGAGAAGCGGGGGTGACGCTTGAGGAAGATACTTGAGTGAAGATTGGACGAGCTCAAGGATTCGGTGGCAGTGAAATAGCAAGTCTAGTGAGATAGACTGGGAGCTCAGTGGCTTGAGAACCTACAATAAGTGATTGTATAAGAGTAAAGGAGTTCGTTATAACTTGTGTAAGAAATGTTTTAAGACTGTTGCCATAGGAGACAGCGCTCCTACGCATGCAAATGCGACATCTTGCTGGATGCTTTTCCCTGCATGGCTGTCTACCTATAGAAGTCTTGGAGTCTACCAATTAACATTGCAGCTACCTAAGGTTGTCCTTGCCCTAACCCTCTCTCCCAAAGTTCTGTTCAAGAGAAATGAAATCTCTTTGCATTCAAGAAGTGTCTGGTGCCCATAAATCTATCTTGCACTACACCCACTATGCCTTATAACCCGCCATATACAGAAGGACATCAGCAGCTCTTGGCTCTGGACCACCAGTGTAAGGTGGTTCCTCTTCCATTGAACACTAAAATACAGGTTCCCTTCACTCACTGACCATTAGTGTACAAGGGCCCTTCTCCTGATGATCACCAGTGAAGGATGCTCCTCCTTCCACTGCCCCCAATCTCCAGGTTCCCTTTGCTCAGCGGACATGGTGTACACCAGCATCAGAAGGTCAAGTGCTGCAAAGCTGTGATGGCCGATTGGTTAAGGTGTTGAACTGCAAAACGCTTCAGCAGCGCTGCAACATGGGTGCTATTAACTTCGGTTAACCCAGCGCTGCAACACGGTTAAAAGTGCCCTGCTAGTGCCCGAAAAGCGGCACTATAACAGCGGTAAAGCGCCGCTAAAACTAGCGGTGCTTTACCACTAACGCCCGCACCGCCCCAGTGTGAAAGGGGTCTTATTGAAAAAATATCCATATTTAAGCACCCCCCACCCAGGCAAATTCTAGCGTTTCATAGCAATTCATATTTTTTTTGCTAGAAAATTACTCAGAACTCCCAACATTATATATATATATATATATATATATATATATATATATACACACATATATATTAACTGATGGCGGTTGTTGCAATTTTTGGCACACTGTATTTGTGGAGTGATTTTTTAAATGCAATTTTTTGGAAAAAATAACACTTTAATGAGTTTTAATGCAAAAAAAATAAAAAAACACAATATATAACCCAATTGTTGGTAAAATACAAAATATAATGTTACGTACGTAACATGTCACGCTTTAAAATTGCACACGCTCGTGGAATGGCGCCAAACTACGGTACCTAAAAATCTCCATAGTCGACACTTTAAAGGTGGCCAGTTGACCAGTTTAGAGTTACAGAGGAGGTCTAGTGCTAGAGATATTGCTCTCAATATAACGTTTACGATGATACCTCACATGTGTGGTGCGAACACTGTTTACATATGCGGGTGCAACCTACGTATGCATTCGCTTCTGTGGGGGCGAGCACGATGGAATGGGGGAAATTTAAACATTTTATTTATTTATATTACACATCCCTTTAATTTTTTTTTATCACTTTTATTCCTATCAGTAGAAATGTAAACATCCCTTGTGATAGAAATAAGGCATGACAGGTCCTTTATATGGAGACATCTGGGGTCTATAAAAGACCCCAGATCTCTCCTCTACCTTAGAAAGCATTAAATAAAAAAAACAAAACGTTGATCTCTGCTTTGCAGAAAAAAAATGGCAGTGTTTAAATCTGCCAGAGCCGGAAGTGACATCTTGACGTCGCTTCTGGCCTCCCAGGATAATAGAGATGACCAGGGACTATCCGGTCCACAGCGAGCTCTGGGGCAACCCGCTGCCGCCGCCGGACCGGATTCTGGACTTCCCGATCACATGGGAGAGCCCAGAGAGATGCCAGTGGACAGCGGGAGGGAGGTTGCTAGGATGGCTTTTCCATTGTAGGGAATCGCTGGCTGAAAAGAAAGATACTGGAATGATAAAGGCATCATGCTGATATCTCCACTTCAAGTCCAGGACGTCATATTACGGCCTACGGACGGGAAGTGGTTAAGTCTGCTTTAAGAGTGCATACCCATAGCTCCCAACTGTCCCTGATTTTGAGGGACTGTTCCTGATTTGGAGCAATGTCCCTCTGTCCCTCATTCCTCCTCATTTGTCCCTCATTTTGGTCTGATCTATAAAGTTGTATATAAAATGCATTTTTTATCTTTCAAAAAGTGTTTCCCAGTGCTAAACCTTTCACCCAAATTCTAAATTGCTGCATTTGTAAAATTTAAAAGCCAATATAAAGGAATAGTAGTGGTAAAAAAAAGCCCGTAGATTTAATTAACCTTTTTCTTGGTTAATTCTCCTTTAAGGGGGTGTGGCAGGGGGCGTGATCCTATGTCTACATACATTTACTACCGTGTTTCCCCGATAGTAAGACACCCCCGATTGTAAGACGTATCGGGAGTTTCAGAGGGGTCAGCTAATATAAGCCGTACCCCGAAAGTAAGACATATGTCTTACTTTCGGGGAAACACGGGGGGATTTGCCTCCAGTGACGTGCGGTACAAAGAGTGGGGCTGGGGGTGCGGGCCGCTGGGGGTGCGGGTCTCTGTCCCCCTCCGTTCTCCCCCTCCGTTCCGCTTTCCTCCTCTGTGCCTCCCCGCTGTCCCCTCCGTTCCCCCCTCCTTCTCTGTCCCCCTCCGTTCTCCCCCTCCGTTCCTCCGTCCTCCCCCTCCTTCCTTTGTGAATGGAGAGAGTCAGCTGACTCTGTCCATTCACATAACTGAAACATTGTAATCTCCTGTGATTACAATGTGTCAGTTTATGAATGGAGAGAAGCTGCGGTCTTCTCTCCTTTCATTCTCAGTGCAGCTGACGCTGCAGAGAAAGGGACTGGGGAATCTCTATCCTCTGTCTCTTTCTCTGTCTCAAGGGGGAGATATCAGAGGTCTGTTAAGACCCCTGATATCTCACCAAAGCCCCCCAACAGGGCTGATTAAAAAAAAAACAAAAAAAACACATATTGCAATAAAGAATAAAAAAAAATTTTTTTCCCAATATAAGACATACCCCGAAAGTAAGACATAGTGGGGCTTTTAGGGATAAAAAGAAAGTAAGACACTGTCTTACTTTCGGGGAAACACGGTAGTAGGTGTTCCACATTCCCATCTCAAAGTGTTGGGAGGTATGCATACCTCCCAACTTTCTGAGATGGGAATGAGGGACACCTATTAGCAAAAATATGTAGGCATAGGACACACCCCCTGCCACGCCCCCTTTAAAGGAGAATTGTACAAAACAAATTATTGGTTAAACCCACAAGTGCTTTTTTACCACTACTATTCTTTTACACTGGCTTTTGGAATTTACAAATGCAGCAATTTAGAAATTAGATGAAAGGTTTAGCACTGGGAAACACTTTTTAATAGATAAGCAGTGCATTCTATATATAACTATATAGATCAGACCAAAATGATGAGGAGGAAAGAGGGACAGAGGGACTTTGTTCAGAATAAGGGACAGTCCCTCAAAATCAGGGACAGTTGGGAGCTATGTGAGTGCATTGCATAGTAGTAAATTATTATAAGGTTGTGATTATAGTTGTATAACCTTGTCTTTGCTGACTCACTTACCTTCAATATACCTTTAATTACTTGCTGACTGTATAACTTACATATACGGCGGCAAGGTGGCACTGCTGCGCCGGATCAGTACACTTCCAGGTTTGAGGCGCGCATGATTGTGATCAAACACAGCGGGAGCCAATCTCCGGGTACCATGGACTCGATGTCCACCGGCACCCGCCGATCATCCAGCGCAGAGGCAGAACAGTGGTCTGCCTATGTAAACAAGGCAGATCGCCATTCTGACAGGAGGGATGGCATGGATCCTGTTTTCCTGCAAAGCAGGGACATGGATCCATGCTTTCCCCTAGTAAAAATACCTCCCACACAGTACACTAAAACACTGGCTAGGAACACAGTTAACCCTTTGATCACCCCTGACGTTTGACCTTTTCCCAGCCAGTGTCCTTAGTACAGTGACAGTGCATATTTTTAGCACTGATCACTGTATTAGCGTCACTGGTCCCCAAAAAGTGTCAAAATGTCAGTTAGTGTCCGACTGTCGGCCACAATATTGCAGTCCCGCTATAAGTCGCTGACCACCACCATTACTAGTGAAAAATAAATCAATAAATAAAAATATCCCATAGTTTGTAGACACTATTACTTTTGCGCAAACCAATTAATATATGCTTATTGGGATTTATTTTACCAAAAATATGTCACAGAATACATATTGACCTAAATTGATGAAGAAATTAGATTTTTTCAATTTTTTTATTGGATATGTTTTATAGCAGAAAGTAAAAAAAAATAGTTTTTTTTTCTTCAAAATTGTCAGTTTTTTGTTTATAAAAAAAGACAAAAACACAGAGGTGATCAAATACCACCAAAAGAAAGCTCTATTTGTGGGAAAAAAGACGCCTGACGAAGGAGCACGCATGCTCCAAACGCGAGCGCTTCAGTCACGCCCCCCGCTCTCCAATATCTGACGTCATCCACCTACGTAGCTGCTGACACGCTGGCTAAGGGATTCCCATACCTCGGAGCTACAGACGCCACCGGAAGCGGGCGGGTCTGACCCCACCACAGCCCAGCGAAAACCGGATGAGACTTCACGATGTTCAGGAGAACTATTCCATGCCTGTTTTTATTACTCAAATGTGAGTGCATATTTTAACAATATTAAAGCCTTGTTTTTTTCCAATTTACTACCCTTAGAATGGCGCTGCCTTTTTTGTGTTTGTCTTTCCCATTTCACAGAGCCCCTCTGCTCTGAGAAGCTGGCTGCCGCTCATCATATATACCGGAACCTAGTTCTATAGGTCTAAGACCGGTTTGACTGCTTGTTACCCCCTATAGCCACCCTATTGCCTCCTCCCCTGATCCATACCACTGCCCCTATCCTTTTACCAGCAGCACCTGTCAACGCTCCATTCCCCTCTGTTAAAAGTATTGGGACGCCTGCCTTTACATGCACATGAACTTTAATGGCATCCCAGTCTTAGTCCGTAGGGTTCATTATTGAGTTGGCCCACCCTTTGCAGCTATAACAGCTTCAACTCTTCTGGGAAGGATATCCACAAGGTTTAGGAGTGTGTCTATGGGAATGTTTACCCATTCTTCCAGAAGCACATTTGTGAGGTCAGGCACTGATGTGGACAAGAAGGCTTGGCTCGGCAGAGTTGAAGCTGTTATAGCTGCAAAGGGTGGGCCAACTCATGTGCATGTGAAGGCAGGTGTCCCAATACTTTTGGTAATATAGTGTATCTTGCTTTCACTGAATTGAGTGGTGTAATACCTCAACCACCCTGACACATTTTACACAAATAAACCATACCAGTTTGACACAGGGTGTCCCAAGAGCAGGAAATGAGTGGAAATCGACCTAATGAAGGCACAATAAGAACCCTTTCACACTGGGGCGGTTTTAAGGCGATTTAGCGCTGGAAAAAACCTCTGCTAAGTGCCTGAAAACCACATCCCATTCATTTAAGTGTGACTTTTCAAACTCGGGCCATGTGCTTGCGGGACTTTACGAAAAGTCTTGCAAGCAGCATCTTTGCTGTATTTAGCTTCCCCCAAAACGCCCTGCCCATTGGAATGAGGCGTGAAAAGCACTTCAGAAGCGCCGCAACATGGGGGTTTTTAACCCCTTCTTTTGGGTTAAAAGCGAGCCGCTAGTGGCCGAAAAGCGCCACTTTAACGATGGTAAAGCGCTGCTTACGTGGCTCCAGTGTGAAAGGGATCTAAAACCCAAGAGGGGTGAGAACCCTTCTCAACACAACTGAAAAGGTAGAAGAGATTTCCTGTCTTGCCCTGGTGAGAGGAGAGCCAGGACGTGGAAAAAACGACATCCATAATGGGGACACAGCCAGCCTTATATGTGAAAAGTTCTAAAACTTCTTCACTTTATCAAAAACTAATTAAAAAAAAAAGTTCGGGAGTTGGGCTTTAAAAATATACCTTTTAATAGTGCAATCTACACAGCTTGTAGGCTTGTCACAGCTGATAAATTACACCGATCTGTTTCTTTGTCCGTTTAATGGAAAATATGTGGCGTTATGAGGATCTGACAGAGAATATCATTATTTATAACAGGAATTAGAGCTATCCAATCTTGAACTGTAATCCAGAACCCAATTAAGGCGTAATTAGGCCCCAGTTGGCGAATCCCGTGTTTCACAACGTTCTGCGTGTTTTGTTTAGGTGGAGGACAAATCTTCTTCCCTGCTAGCAGCACGGCATTCTGGGTAAAGGCCGGCGTGAGACCTTTCTACTGGGGTCTTAACAAAGCTTAGAAGTCCCCGCGTGAGGTAACACTCGTACAACCTACTCACATCTGTTTCAATCCTTTAGATTACAATTTCTTCTTTCCACTCAGAGCTGAAGCACGGTGCAAGCCTGGTCCACCTCTGCCCCGTCGTTCCATGGGCACGAGGCTGCAATGTGCCGTGTGAAGCAGAAATGAGGCAACATAACAGGTACACAAGTGAAATGATTGTGGGTCGCAGAGGTGACACAGAAGCCTCCACCGTACAACCGGCAGCAACGTGTAAGCTTGGCGTACAAATGCACCTGTAGAAAAATGAAATAATTGCATTTTGTGGTGTGAACTACACGCTTGGGTAGCATTGCCGGAGCTATTTCCAGATATTTCCAGAGGCAGCATGGAAAGACTTGTCAGTTTATAAAAAAAAATATATATATTTTATATATATATATATATATATATATATATATACACACTATATTGTCAAAAGTATTGGGCCTGTCTTTACACGCACATGAATTTTAATGGCATCCCAGTCTTAGTCCATAGGGTTCAATATTGAGTTGGCCCACACTTTGCATCTATAACGGCTTCAACTCTTCTGGGAAGGCCGTCCACAAGGTTTAGGAGTGTGTCTATGGGAATGTTTGACAATTCTTCCAGAAGTGCATTTGTGAGGTCAGGCACTGATGTGGATGAGAAGGCCTGGATCGCAGGGGACACACCCCCTTAGAGGAGAATTATACAGAAAAAAAAAAGTTAAACCCACAAGTGCTTTTTTTTAACCTTTACTATTCCTTTATCTTGGCTTTTGAAATTTTACAAATGCAGCAATTTAGAAATTGGATGAAAGGTTTAGCACTGGGAAACACTTTTTGAAAGAGAAATAGTGCATTTTATATACAACTATACAGATCAGACCAAAATGAGGGAGACATGAGGAGGAAAGAGGAACAGAGGGACTTTGTTCCAAATCCGACACAGTCCCTTGAAATCAGGAACTGTTGGGAGCTATGATTTAGCTGCTCAGCTAACTATTCCCCCTTTCCCCCCAGCAGTGATTTTGTTTTTCAGGTCACCATGCCCCCCCCCCCCCCCAGCAGTGACTTAACTTCTGCTAACCATACCGCCCCCTCCCAGGAGTGACTTAGGCAGGCCATACACGGATTGAATTTCGGCTGGTTCAGCAGGAACCGGTGGAGATTCAAACCATGTTTGGGCAGGCGGAATGTACCGAGTTGATCGATCTGCGTTTTACCTGGGATTTTTGCTAGCGGCTGCCATAGCCGCTAACAATAATCACTGTCTTCTCCTGGTCGGGGCTGGCTTCTCTCACTAGGAGAAGACGATTGTCGTTAGGAGGAATTCCCCTGTCAACACTGTCTGTGTTGATGGGGTAATCAAGTACATATTTGTCCTGCAACACGTAGTTACAGGAAATAAATTTGCTCCATGCATGGCCGGCCTTAGGTGCTCAGCTCACCATGTACCCCCTCCTGCTATTTACGAGCAGCTCTTTTCTTTCAGTGCACAGAGGCTGCTCAGCTGTTGGTTAATTACCAGCCACTCGTTTCCACAGTGACACCTGGTTACCATTAACTACCTCATTAATCCAGCCTATAGCCAGCCTGTTTTTGATAATTAAAAAGTTTTGCTCATTTCCTCCTTGCCCTTGCGTGGTCTATGATCTCCAGTGTGTTCCTGTGTATGACTTAGCCTTGCTAACTCCTCTTACGCCTGTTCCTGTTTTTTCTCCTTACTACGCTGACTTCTGGCTTCCTGCCCCCGGCTCCTCTGATTGCCCACTCTGGCATCTAAACCCTGGCTTCAGTTTTTGACTATGTTCAGAAACTGTGCGATTTTATTAAAGGTGTGATTTTTAACTGCATTTTTCTATCTTTGCCTAGTTCATGGTTCCTGACCTGCCCCGTCCCAAGAGTGACTTAACTGCACTGCTCAAGTACCCCCTCCCAGCAATGGCTCCCGAGCTCATCCCACTCTGCTCCCCTCCCAGCTGTGACATAGCTGCTCAGCGCACCATGCTTCTCTATCCCAACTGTGAATCTGCAGCTCATATCCCCCTGCTCCACCCTCCAAACAGAGGCTCAGCAGCTCAGGACCCCCACCCTCCAAGCACTGACTTAGCAGATCAGCACACCCTGTCCCCTGCCAGCAGCATCTTAGCAACTCAGCTTGCTCTGCTCCCCCCTCCCAGCAGAGACTCAGTAGCTCAGCACACCCTGTTATCTGCTCTTCAGCAGCTCGTCTTACCATCACACCGCCCCCCACTCTAGCCTTATCTTCAGTCTTACACAGATGTACAGGTTCCTCTTCTGTACTGAAGTTACTTACTCTGATCTCACTGCACGCTCAGAGCATTTCACAGTGTGCATTAAAAGCTGCGGCGACAGCTGACCTGGAGGATCTCAGTTCTTTCAATCACAGAGACTTAGGATCAAATGTGGGCATTTCCTAAGGTGGTTTGCATGCAAATGAAGTCTGCTCCCTCCTCCAGACTGATATCCACCCATCAAGGCATTTTGATGTTTACATAACTCCTCCCAAAAACCAGCGCACTCCGTGAATCAGGGGTCCTAAGGCAGTGTGCTGTGATGAGTTTAGGAAACATTGTATAGAACCTTCCAGGCCCCTTCCTCTGGCCATGCTGATGATGTCACTGGGTCTAAAATAAAGCGTGTAATGAAAATGGAAAGGGTTTATTACAAACTTTCATTAGTGTGGTGATGAGGGGAAGCAGAGAACCAGAGAAGGCAAAAAATTTGGGTGGATTAAACCTCTATAGGAAGAGTAAACCTCACCTTGATCATTGTAAGCACCCTGGCAGTGTAATGTGGTTTGTCCTAAACCATGTAATTGTCACTTTTGCTGGACAGCTTGCGCTGCTTGTAAATGTGAATAAAGATGTGAATAAAGGCCAATAAGGGCATATAAAATAAAAAGAAAAAAATAATTTATACAGTGCATCCAGAAAGTATTCACAGTGCTTCACTTTTTCCACATTTTGTTATGTTACAGTCTTATTCCAGAATGGATTCAATTAATTATTTTCCTCAAAATTCTACAAACAACACCCCATAATGACAACGTGAAAGAAGTTTGTTTGAGATTTTTGCACATTTATAAAAAATAAAAAATGAAACTAAATCACATGTACATACAATGGATATAAAAAGTCTACACACCCCTGTTAAAATGTCAGGTTTCTGTGATGTAAAAAAATGAGACAAAGATAAATCACTTCAGAACTTTTCCCACCTTATGTGACCTAAAAACTGTACAACTCAATTGAAAAACAAAGTAAAATCTTTGGGGGGGGGGTTAAAAATAAAAAAACAAAATAATGTGGCTGCATAAGTGTGCACACCCTCTTATAACTGGGGATGTAGCTGTGTTCAGAATTAAGCAATCACATATTAAAATTCATGTTAAATAGGAGTCAGTACACACCTGCCATCATTTAAAGTGCCTCTGATTAACCCCAAATAAAGTTCAGCTGTTCTAGTAGGTCTTTCCTGACATTTTCTTAGTCGCATCCCACAGCAAAAGCCATGGTCCGCAGAGAACTTCCAGAGTATCAGAGGGATCTCATTGTTAAAAGGTCAGTCAGGAGAAGGGTACAAAAGATTTTCCAAGGCATTAGATCTACCATGGAACACAGTGAAGACAGTCATCATCTATTGGAGAAAATATGGCACATGGGTGACATTACCAAGAACTGGACGTCCCTCCAAAATTGTTGAAATACGAGAAGAAAACTGGTCAGGGAGGCTGCCAAGAGGCCTACAGCAACATTAAAGGAGCTGCAGGAATATCTGGCAAGTACTGGCTGTGTGGTACATGTGAAAACAATTTCCTCGTATTGTTTATATGTCTAGGCTATGGGGCAGAGTGGCAAGATGGGAGCCTTTTCTTACCAAGAAAAACATCCGAGCCTAGCTAAATTTTGCAAAAACACATCTGAAGTCTCCCAAAATCATGTGGCAAAATGTGTTATGGTTTAAAGAAACCAAGGTTGAACTTTTAGTAAGGCTTACCTGTAGGTATTGTAACTATCTCCTAAACGTGTACGGTTTAAGAGATGTTTACCATATACACTGCCGCAGACGTCATCGGCGCATGCGCACTGAAGGAACGGCCCGCTTGTGCCATTTCTTCAGGACTCGCACAGTGCCGGAGCTTGCGAACTCGGAAGATACTCTGGGAAAGATGTCGGCTGTGGGAGCAGGGTGCGGGCGGCACTGCAGGGCATCGTTCTAAGGTAAGTTTTTCATAATGCGCTAGTATGCGATGCATACTAGCTCATTATACCTCATATCTCCTCATTTCATTCCCAGCCCATGGGTGGATGTGCATGGCATATAAAAAATATAAGTGCTCCAATAGTGTAAAACCTTCAAAATGTATTGAAATGATAAAACACAGTATCACACTTACATTTAAACAGCAGAAAAAACGCCTGTATGCCTGGTGCGCTGGCCGGTACACACTCAGACAAGCCCGTCCTTCTGGATCAACAACGACACGAGGTGACGTCAGCACGTTGCTCCGCCCTACGCGTTTCGTAATAGAATTACGTCGTCCAGGGGTACTCTCTACTTAACGGTGGTGGATTGTGCACAAATTCTTCATTTAACACCGAAGATCCCACATTTTATGGATGGACATCACATTCATTTTTTTAATTTTCAAAGCTCACGGGTGATACTGTTCTAGGTTTTTTGGACATTTTACATCATATGTTTTTATTTAGCCAATTGATTTAGTTGTACAATCACCATTGGCCAATCCTTTTCTTTTCATGTGTAATGGTGTTTTTTGAAATTCGGGATTCTTGTCCACATCATACATGGTTGCACACATATGGACATTTGACCACTTTTTAAAGATTGGGTTAGGTGTGTGAGTGTGCACTTACCTTATGCAATATTTTTCACATGTATAGCGCAATTCTATATTTTTCTACTTTTGACCACTGCATTTATGTTGTGCAGGAGAATTGCTGCTTTTAGCAATCTTTCACATGCAATTCCACTGGTACTCTTTGGGATTGGGTATATGTGTTTAGTTGCTTTTTACCTATCCTTGCGCAATTTCCTTTTCTGTTTTTCATACTAGCTCATTATGCCTTTGTCTTGCAAGTTTGTTTTTGTTTTTTTTGGGGGGGGGGGGGGATTTTTTTTTCCAGAGGTTTACAACCTCTTTAACCCCATACAGTTACCAGAATATATTTTACTTTGTTATAGTAGGCCTATAGATTATGTAATCATTTAAAACATTTAAATATATTCCAAAACACTCTTAGCACATCATCACAACATATTTCAGGCATTGGGAACTGGAATAAGAAGTCTTTAGAGAGCAGTTGACTGTACTCTTTCACAGTCCAGGCTAGAGCTGGAAAGGTGATGCAGAGAGTTATATATAGCCTATTCTAAATACTCCTGACACCTTCTGGCTGTATAGCGTATGGGATGGATAGCTACAAGGGTGGCCAATGTAAGTATTTTGGCAGGCAGCTCATTTTCCATCTATGTATTTCAGCTGTATGTTCAGCTGTCTGGGTGCCGCACTGCTTTCAAAGGATTATGGGAAAGGGAGCACAAATACAGGCTGACGTATTGGCAATGTCACACAAACTACATAAAAGCCCATAACAAGAGCACTGCAATGCATCCATTTTTTTAAATATTTACATGAGCCAATTACAAAGAAATATATAAAATGAAGAGATAAAGTCCCTTTAATATAAAACTCAGTGGGGTGCACACAGGCACTTTAAACAGGCAGGACTTACAAATGACTTTGTGGAACCCATTAAAGCTGTCTGGAATCCCATTCCGCACCATTCTGCTCTATTGTCTTTTTTCATGAAACGGCCTCCTTATAAAATTGTCTTAAAGCGGAACTCCAGGCAGATATAAAAACACCAATTAGAGAATAACTATGGTCAAAATATATATATGATGCAGTCTGTAAATAGCATTACCACACCCCCGTAACATAGGTTTATTACCTGTCCATCCTTCCAGCAGATCTGTTATTTTTATAATAGCAGGCTAAGCTGTCCAGGAAAAGCAACAATTTCAAGGATTGGGACAGACCATATAACAATGAAGAGGGTGCTTAAAATAGTTAGCATTTATTCATATGGTTTAAACCCTTTTAAAAAAAAAACACCAAAAAAATTATGCTGTCGCTGAGTAAAATATGTTAGGCTGTAATGTGAGCCAGTGCCCATTTAATGCATGCTTAAGGTTATATATATTATAAATAAGCAGCAAAGCACTATGCCCTGGTTCATACCAGTGCGACTTGTCATGAGTCTTGACAGTTCAATGTGGTATGACAAGTTGCACCTAATTTGTGGCAATGGAACTGTTGAAATTGCTGCGGCTCAAGTGGCAGCGACTTTGAAAAAGGTTCCTGCGCTATTTATGTACCATATCAGTGCGACTTGCATTAACATCTCTTAAATGAAGTTGCACAGATATCAGCAAGCTGCTAATGAAATTGAACTGCTTTGAGATTGCTCTGAAGTAGCACGACTTCAAAAATGCACCTCTACTCGATCATCAATAAACAGTGTTAGAGGGTCCTACCAGATCCTTCTACTGACCACTACTCTACAGGATCCCTTCACACACTGACCATAGTGTAAAGGAGTCCATCTTTCAATGACCACCAATGTAAGGTGGTTCTCTTTTCACTTGACCACTTATCTACAGGGTCTCTTATCTCAACAGCACTCCTATTCCAAATGATTACCAGTGAGTGAAGTACAGGCCATCTTCCACTAACCCACAGAATCCCACCTCTCACTGGCCACCAGTGTAAATGGCCTCTCCTCCAAATGGTCACCAATGTAAAGTGGTCCCCCTTCCACTTGACCACTAATCTACAGCATCCTTCACCTTACTGGTAAACAGTGTTAGATGGCCCTACCAGATCCTTCGAGTGGTTATCTACAGGGTCCCTTAACTCAACAGCTCTTCTACTCCAAATGATTACCAGTCACTTTTATAGAGGGCCCTTACTCCAAATGATTACTAGTTAGTATAGTACTTCTTTCATTAACCCACAGTATCCCATCTTTCACTGGACATCAATATAAAGGGCCTCTACTCTGTATAATCATCAATGTAAGGTGGTCTTTCTTCCACTGACTACTAATCTAAACTAATCTAGCCGAGTGGTTAAGGCGTTGGACTTGAAATCCAATAGGGTTTACTTGCACAGAAACAAATCCTGCTCACAGCATGAGTATTTTAAAACACTGATCACTAACCTACAGTATCAATTCTCTCACTGGCCATCAGTGTAAAGGATTGCCCACCAATGTCAGGTGGTCCTTCTTTCACTGACCACTAACCAACAGGATCCCATGTCTCACTGGCCATCAGCATAAAGGTCTCAACAGATTAGTGGTCAAGTGGAATGGGGAACTACTGTCAATGGACATGACGTGAACCAGCGCAGGTGGTCCTCCTTCTGCTTGATCACTTTTATAGAGGGACCTTACTCCAAATGATTACTAGTTAGTATAGTACTTCTTCCATTAACCCACAGGATCCCATCTTTCACTGGCCATCAGTGTAAAGGGCCTCTACTCTGAATAATCATCAATGTAAGGTGGTCTTTCTTCCACTGACAACTAATCTACAGGATCCTTCACCTTACTGGTAAACAGTGTTAGAGGGCCCTACCAGATTCTTCTACTGACCACTACTCTACAGGGTCCTTCCACACACTGACCATAGTGTAAAGGGGCCCATCTTTTAATGACCACCAATGTAAGGTGGTTCTCCTTCCACCTGACCACTTATCTACAGGGTCCCTTAACTCAACAGCTCTTCTACTCCAAATGATTACCAGTCACTTTTATAGAGGGCCCTTACTCCAAATGATTACTAGTTAGTATAGTACTTCTTTCATTAACCCACAGGATCCTATCTTTCACTGGACATCAATGTAAAGGGTCTCTACTCTGAATAATCATCAATGTAAGGTGGTCTGTCTTCCACTGACCACTAATCTACAGTGCCCCATCTGTCAATGGACATGACATGAACCATCTCAAGAAGCTTTTGGAACAAGCAGCTGTGATGGCCGAGTGGTTATCTGCAGGGTCTCTTATCTCAACAGATTAGTGGTCAAGTAGAAGGGAGACCACTGTCAATGGACATGACGTGGGTCCCTTCACACACTGACCATAGTGTAAAGGGGCCCATCTTTTAATGACCACCAATGTAAGGTGGTTCTCCTTCCACATGACCACTTATCTACAGGGTCCTTTACCTTAACAGCGCTTCTACTCCAAATGATTACCGGTGGTACCATCTCTCACTGGTATCACTGGCTTTTGGAGCAAGCAGCTGTACTGGCCGAGTTGTTATCTACAGGGTCTCTTATCTCAACAGATTAGTGGTCAAGTGGAAGGGGTACCACTGTCAATGTACATGACGTGAACCAGCTCAAGAAGCTTTTGCAGAAAGTAGCTGTGATGGCCGAGTGGTTAAGGCGTTGGACTCGAAATCCAATAGGGTCTCCCTGCGCAGGTTCAAATCCTGCTCACAGCGTGAATATTTTAAAACACTGATCACTAACCTACAGTATCCCTTCTCTCACTGGCCATCAGTGTAAAGGATTGCCCACCAATGTCAGCTGGTCATTCTTTCACTGACCACTTACCAACAGGATCCCTTCTCTCACTGGCCATCAGCATAAAGGTCTCAACAGATTAGTGGTCAAGTGGAATGGGGAACTACTGTCAATGGACATTACGTGAACCAGCGCAGGTGGTCCTCCTTCTGCTTGATCACTTTTATAGAGGGACCTTACTCCAAATGATTACTAGTTAGTATAGTACTTCTTCCATTAACCCACAGGATCCCATCTTTCACTGGCCATCAGTGTAAAGGGCCTCCACTCTGAATAATCATCAATGTAAGGTGGTCTTTCTTCCACTGACCACTAATCTACAGTGCCCCATCTGTCAATGGACATGACATGAACCATCTCAAGAAGCTTTTGGAACAAGCAGCTGTGATGGCCCAGTGGTTATCTGCAGGGTCTCTTATCTCAACAGATTAGTGGTCAAGTAGAAGGGAGACCACTGTCAATGGACATGACGTGGGTCCCTTTGGAGAAAGTAGCTGTGATGGCCGAGTGGTTAAGGCGTTGGACTCGAAATCCAATAGGGTCTCCCTGCGCAGGTTCAAATCCTGCTCACAGCGTGAATATTTTAAAACACTGATCACTAACCTACAGTATCCCTTCTCTCACTGGCCATCAGTGTAAAGGATTGCCCACCAATGTCAGCTGGTCATTCTTTCACTGACCACTTACCAACAGGATCTCTTCTCTCACTGGCCATCAGCATAAAGGTCTCAACAGATTAGTGGTCAAGTGGAATGGGGAACCACTGTCAATGGAAATGTTGTGAACCAGCACAGGTGGTCGTCCTTCTGCTTGATCACTTTTATAGAGGGACCTTACTCCAAATGATTACTAGTTAGTATAGTACTTCTTCCATTAACCCACAGGATCCCATCTTTCACTGGTTACTAGTTAGTATAGTACTTCTTCCATTAACCCACAGGATCCCATCTTTCACTGGCCATCAGTGTAAAGGGCCTCTACTCTGAATAATCATCAATGTAAGGTGGTCTTTCTTCCACTGACCACTAATCTACAGGATCCTTCACCTTACTGGTAAACAGTGTTAGAGGGCCCTACCAGATTCTTCTACTGACCACTACTCTACAGGGTCCTTCCACACACTGACCATAGTGTAAAGGGGCCCATCTTTTAATGACCACCAATGTAAGGTGGTTCTCCTTCCACCTGACCACTTATCTACAGGGTCCCTTAACTCAACAGCTCTTTTACTCCAAATGATTACCAGTCACTTTTATAGAGGGCCCTTACTCCAAATGATTACTAGTTAGTATAGTATTTCTTTCATTAACCCACAGGATCCCATCTTTCACTGGACATCAATGTAAAGGGCCTCTACTCTGAATAATCATCAATGTAAGGTGGTCTTTCTTCCACTGACCACTAATCTACAGTGCCCCATCTGTCAATGGACATGATGTGAACCATCTCAAGAAGCTTTTGGAGCAAACAGCTGTGATGGCCAAGTGGTTATCTGCAGGGTCTCTTATCTCAACAGATTAGTGGTCAAGAAGAAGGGAGACCGCTGTCAACGGACATGACGTGGGTCCCTTCACACACTGACCATAGTGTAAAGGGGCCCATCTTTTAATGACCACCAATGTAAGGTGGTTCTCCTTCCACATGACCACTTATCTACAGGGTCCTTTACCTTAACAGCGCTTCTACTCCAAATGATTACCGGTGGTACCATCTCTCACTGGTATCACTGGCTTTTGGAGCAAGCAGCTGTACTGGCCGAGTTGTTATCTACAGGGTCTCTTATCTCAACAGATTAGTGGTCAAGAAGAAGGGAGACCGCTGTCAACGGACATGACGTGAACCAGCTCAAGAAGTATTTGGAGCAAGTAGCTGTGATAGTCAAGTGGTTAAGGCGTTGGACTTGAAATCCAATAGGGTTTACTTGCACAGAAACAAATCCTGCTCACGACATGAGTATTTTAAAACACTGATCACTAACCTACAGTATCCATTCTCTCACTGGCCATCAGTGTAAAGGATTGCACACCAATGTCAGGTGGTCCTTCTTTCACTGACCACTTACCAACAGGATCCCTTCTCTCACTGGCCATCAGCATAAAGGTCTGAACAGATTAGTGGTCAAGTGGAATGGGGAACTACTGTCAATGGACATGACGTGAACCAGCGCAGGTGGTCCTCCTTCTGCTTGATCACTTTTATAGAGGGACCTTACTCTAAATGATTACTAGTTAGTATAGTACTTCTTCCATTAACCCACAGGATCCCATCTTTCACTGGCCATCAGTGTAAAGGGCCTCCACTCTGAATAATCATCAATGTAAGGTGGTCTTTCTTTCACTGACCACTAATCTACAGGATCTTTCACCTTACTAGTAAACAGTGTTAGAGGGCCCTACCAGATTCTTCTACTGACCACTACTCTACAGGGTCCTTCCACACACTGACCATAGTGTAAAGGGGCCCATCTTTTAATGACCACCAATGTAAGGTGGTTCTCCTTCCACCTGACCACTTATCTACAGGGTCCCTTAACTCAACAGCTCTTCTACTCCAAATGATTACCAGTCACTTTTATAGAGGGCCCTTACTCCAAATGATTACTAGTTAGTATAGTACTTCTTTCATTAACCCACAGGATCCCATCTTTCACTGGACATCAATGTAAAGGGTCTCTACTCTGAATAATCATCAATGTAAGGTGGTCTTTCTTCCACTGACCACTAATCTACAGTGCCCCATCTGTCAATGGACATGATGTGAACCATCTCAAGAAGCTTTTGGAGCAAACAGCTGTGATGGCCAAGTGGTTATCTGCAGGGTCTCTTATCTCAACAGATTAGTGGTCAAGAAGAAGGGAGACCGCTGTCAACGGACATGACGTGGGTCCCTTCACACACTGACCATAGTGTAAAGGGGCCCATCTTTTAATGACCACCAATGTAAGGTGGTTCTCCTTCCACATGACCACTTATCTACAGGGTCCTTTACCTTAACAGCGCTTCTACTCCAAATGATTACCGGTGGTACCATCTCTCACTGGTATCACTGGCTTTTGGAGCAAGCAGCTGTACTGGCCGAGTTGTTATCTACAGGGTCTCTTATCTCAACAGATTAGTGGTCAAGTGGAAGGGGTACCACTGTCAATGTACATGACGTGAACCAGCTCAAGAAGCTTTTGGAGAAAGTAGCTGTGATGGCCGAGTGGTTAAGGCATTGGACTCGAAATCCAATAGGGTCTCCCTGCGCAGGTTCAAATCCTGCTCACAGCGTGCATATTTTAAAACACTGATCATTAATCTACGGTATCCCTTCTCTCACTGGCCATCAGTGTAAAGGATTGCCCACCAATGTCAGCTGGTCATTCTTTCACTGACCACTTACCAACAGGATCCCTTCTCTCACTGGCCATCAGCATAAAGGACTCAACAGATTAGTGATCAAGTGGAATGGGGAACCACTGTCAATGGACATGATGTGAACCAGCACAGGTGGACGTCCTTCTGCTTGATCACTTTTATAGAGGGACCTTACTCCAAATGATTACTAGTTAGTATAGTACTTCTTCCATTAACCCACAGGATCCCATCTTTCACTGGCCATCAGTGTAAAGGGCCTCTACTCTGAATAATCATCAATGTAAGGTGGTCTTTCTTCCACTGACCACTAATCTACAGTGCCCCATCTGTCAATGGACATGATGTGAACCATCTCAAGAAGCTTTTGGAGCAAGCAGCTGTGATGGCCAAGTGGTTATCTGCAGGGTCTCTTATCTCAACAGATTAGTGGTCAAGAAGAAGGGAGACCGCTGTCAACGGACATGACGTGAACCAGCTCAAGATGTATTTGGTGCAAGTAGCTGTGATAGTCAAGTGGTTAAGGCGTTGGACTTGAAATCCAATAGGGTTTACTTGCACAGAAACAAATCCTGCTCATGGCATGAGTATTTTAAAACACTGATCACTAACCTACAGTATCCATTCTCTCACTGGCCATCAGTGTAAAGGATTGCACACCAATGTCAGGTGGTCCTTCTTTCACTGACCACTAACCAACAGGATCCCTTCTCTCACTGGCCATCAGCATAAAGGTCTCAACAGATTAGTGGTCAAGTGGAATGGGGAACTACTGTCAATGGACATGACGTGAACCAGCGCAGGTGGTCCTCCTTCTGCTTGATCACTTTTATAGAGGGACCTCACTCCAAATGATTACTAGTTAGTATAGTACTTCTTCCATTAACCCACAGGATCCCATCTTTCACTGGCCATCAGTGTAAAGGGCCTCTACTCTGAATAATCATCAATGTAAGGTGGTCTTTCTTCCACTGACCACTAATCTACAGGATCCTTCACCTTACTGGTAAACAGTGTTAGAGGGCCCTACCAGATTCTTCTACTGACCACTACTCTACAGGGTCCTTTCACACACTGACCATAGTGTAAAGGGGCCCATCTTTTAATGACCACCAATGTAAGGTAGTTCTCCTTCCACATGACCACTTATCTACAGGGTCCTTTACCTCAACAGCGCTTCTACTCTAAATGATTACCGGTGGTACCATCTCTCACTGGTATCACTGGCTTTTGGAGCAAGCAGCTGTACTGGCCGAGTTGTTATCTACAGGGTCTCTTATCTCAACAGATTAGTGGTCAAGTGGAAGGGGTACCACTGTCAATGTACTTGACGTGAACCAGCTCAAGAAGTTTTTGGAGAAAGTAGCTGTGATGGCCGAGTGGTTAAGGCGTTGGACTCGAAATCCAATAGGGTCTCCCTGCGCAGGTTCAAATCCTGCTCACAGCGTGAATATTTTAAAACACTGATCACTAACCTACAGTATCCCTTCTCTCACTGGCCATCAGTGTAAAGGATTGCCCACCAATGTCAGCTGGTCATTCTTTCACTGACCACTTACCAACAGGATCTCTTCTCTCACTGGCCATCAGCATAAAGGTCTCAACAGATTAGTGGTCAAGTGGAATGGGGAACCACTGTCAATGGAAATGATGTGAACCAGCACAGGTGGTCGTCCTTCTGCTTGATCACTTTTATAGAGGGACCTTACTCCAAATGATTACTAGTTAGTATAGTACTTCTTCCATTAACCCACAGGATCCCATCTTTCACTGGTTACTAGTTAGTATAGTACTTCTTCCATTAACCCACAGGATCCCATCTTTCACTGGCCATCAGTGTAAAGGGCCTCTACTCTGAATAATCATCAATGTAAGGTGGTCTTTCTTCCACTGACCACTAATCTACAGGATCCTTCACCTTACTGGTAAACAGTGTTAGAGGGCCCTACCAGATTCTTCTACTGACCACTACTCTACAGGGTCCTTCCACACACTGACCATAGTGTAAAGGGGCCCATCTTTTAATGACCACCAATGTAAGGTGGTTCTCCTTCCACCTGACCACTTATCTACAGGGTCCCTTAACTCAACAGCTCTTCTACTCCAAATGATTACCAGTCACTTTTATAGAGGGCCCTTACTCCAAATGATTACTAGTTAGTATAGTACTTCTTTCATTAACCCACAGGATCCTATCTTTCACTGGACATCAATGTAAAGGGTCTCTACTCTGAATAATCATCAATGTAAGGTGGTCTGTCTTCCACTGACCACTAATCTACAGTGCCCCATCTGTCAATGGACATGACATGAACCATCTCAAGAAGCTTTTGGAACAAGCAGCTGTGATGGCCGAGTGGTTATCTGCAGGGTCTCTTATCTCAACAGATTAGTGGTCAAGTAGAAGGGAGACCACTGTCAATGGACATGACGTGGGTCCCTTCACACACTGACCATAGTGTAAAGGGGCCCATCTTTTAATGACCACCAATGTAAGGTGGTTCTCCTTCCACATGACCACTTATCTACAGGGTCCTTTACCTTAACAGCGCTTCTACTCCAAATGATTACCGGTGGTACCATCTCTCACTGGTATCACTGGCTTTTGGAGCAAGCAGCTGTACTGGCCGAGTTGTTATCTACAGGGTCTCTTATCTCAACAGATTAGTGGTCAAGTGGAAGGGGTACCACTGTCAATGTACATGACGTGAACCAGCTCAAGAAGCTTTTGCAGAAAGTAGCTGTGATGGCCGAGTGGTTAAGGCGTTGGACTCGAAATCCAATAGGGTCTCCCTGCGCAGGTTCAAATCCTGCTCACAGCGTGAATATTTTAAAACACTGATCACTAACCTACAGTATCCCTTCTCTCACTGGCCATCAGTGTAAAGGATTGCCCACCAATGTCAGCTGGTCATTCTTTCACTGACCACTTACCAACAGGATCCCTTCTCTCACTGGCCATCAGCATAAAGGTCTCAACAGATTAGTGGTCAAGTGGAATGGGGAACTACTGTCAATGGACATGAGGTGAACCAGCGCAGGTGGTCCTCCTTCTGCTTGATCACTTTTATAGAGGGACCTTACTCCAAATGATTACTAGTTAGTATAGTACTTCTTCCATTAACCCACAGGATCCCATCTTTCACTGGCCATCAGTGTAAAGGGCCTCCACTCTGAATAATCATCAATGTAAGGTGGTCTTTCTTCCACTGACCACTAATCTACAGTGCCCCATCTGTCAATGGACATGACATGAACCATCTCAAGAAGCTTTTGGAACAAGCAGCTGTGATGGCCCAGTGGTTATCTGCAGGGTCTCTTATCTCAACAGATTAGTGGTCAAGTAGAAGGGAGACCACTGTCAATGGACATGACGTGGGTCCCTTCACACACTGACCATAGTGTAAAGGGGCCCATCTTTCAATGACCACCAATGTAACCGCAGAAAGTAGCTGTGATGGCCGAGTGGTTAAGGCATTGGACTCGAAATCCAATAGGGTCTCCCCTCGCAGGTTCAAATCCTGCTCACAGCGTGATTATTTTAAAACACTGATTACTAACCTACAGTATCCCCTCTCTCACTGGCCATCAGTGTAAAGGATTGCCCACCAATGTCAGCTGGTCATTCTTTCACTGACCACTTACCAACAGGATCCCTTCTCTCTCTGGCCATCAGCATAAAGGTCTCAACAGATTAGTGATCAAGTGGAATGGGGAACTATTGTCAATGGACATGACATGAACCAGCGCAGGTGGTCCTCCTTCTGCTTGATCACTTTTATAGAGGGACCTCACTACAAATGATTACTAGTTAGTATAGTACTTCTTCCATTAACCCACAGGATCCCATCTTTCACTGGCCATCAGTGTAAAGGGCCTCTACTCTGAATAATCATCAATGTAAGGTGGTCTTTCTTCCACTGACCACTAATCTACAGTGCCCCATCTGTCAATGGACATGACATGAACCATCTCAAGAAGCTTTTGGAACAAGCAGCTGTGATGGCCCAGTGGTTATCTGCAGGGTCTCTTATCTCAACAGATTAGTGGTCAAGTAGAAGGGAGACCACTGTCAATGGACATGACGTGGGTCCCTTCACACACTGACCATAGTGTAAAGGGGCCCATCTTTCAATGACCACCAATGTAACCGCAGAAAGTAGCTGTGATGGCCCAGCGGTTAAGGCGTTGGACTCGAAATCCAATAGGGTCTCCCTGCGCAGGTTCAAATCCTGCTCACAGCGTGATTATTTTAAAACACTGATCACTAACCTACAGTATCCCTTCTCTCACTGGCCATCAGTGTAAAGGATTGCCCACCAATGTCAGCTGGTCATTATTTCACTGACCACTTACCAACAGGATCCCTTCTCTCACTGGCCATTAGCATAAAGGTCTCAACAGATTAGTGGTCAAGTGGAATGGGGAACTACTGTCAATGGACATGACGTGAACCAGCGCAGGTGGTCCTCCTTCTGCTTGATCACTTTTATAGAGGGACCTCACTCCAAATGATTACTAGTTAGTATAGTACTTCTTCCATTAACCCACAGGATCCCATCTTTCACTGGCCATCAGTGTAAAGGGCCTCTACTCTGAATAATCATCAATGTAAGGTGGTCTTTCTTCCACTGACCACTAATCTACAGGATCCTTCACCTTACTGGTAAACAGTGTTAGAGGGCCCTACCAGATTCTTCTACTGACCACTACTCTACAGGGTCCTTCCACACACTGACCATAGTGTAAAGGGGCCCATCTTTTAATGACCACCAATGTAAGGTGGTTCTCCTTCCACCTGACCACTTATCTACAGGGTCCCTTAACTCAACAGCTCTTCTACTCCAAATGATTACCAGTCACTTTTATAGAGGGCCCTTACTCCAAATGATTACTAGTTAGTATAGTATTTCTTTCATTAACCCACAGGATCCCATCTTTCACTGGACATCAATGTAAAGGGCCTCTACTCTGAATAATCATCAATGTAAGGTGGTCTTTCTTCCACTGACCACTAATCTACAGTGCCCCATCTGTCAATGGACATGATGTGAACCATCTCAAGAAGCTTTTGGAGCAAACAGCTGTGATGGCCAAGTGGTTATCTGCAGGGTCTCTTATCTCAACAGATTAGTGGTCAAGAAGAAGGGAGACCGCTGTCAACGGACATGACGTGGGTCCCTTCACACACTGACCATAGTGTAAAGGGGCCCATCTTTTAATGACCACCAATGTAAGGTGGTTCTCCTTCCACATGACCACTTATCTACAGGGTCCTTTACCTTGACAGTGCTTCTACTCCAAATGATTACCAGTGGTACCATCTCTCACTGGTATCACTGGCTTTTGAAGCAAGCAGCTGTACTGGCCGAGTGGTTATCTGCAGGGTCTCTTATCTCAACAGATTAGTGGTCAAGTGGAAGGGGTACCACTGTCAATGTACATGACGTGAACCAGCTCAAGAAGCTTTTGGAGAAAGTAGCTGTGATGGCCGAGTGGTTAAGGCGTTGGACTCGAAATCCAATAGGGTCTCCCTGCGCAGGTTCAAATCCTGCTCACAGCGTGCTTATTTTAAAACACTGATCACTAACCTACAGTATCCCTTCTCTCACTGGCCATCAGTGTAAAGGATTGCCCACCAATGTCAGCTGGTCATTCTTTCAGTGACCACTTACCAACAAGATCCCTTCTCTCTCTGGCCATCAGCATAAAGGTCTCAACAGATTAGTGGTCAAGTGGAATGGGGAACTACTGTCAATGGACATGAGGTGAACCAGCGCAGGTGGTCCTCCTTCTGCTTGATCACTTTTATAGAGGGACCTCACTCCAAATGATTACTAGTTAGTATATTACTTCTTCCATTAACCCACAGGATCCCATCTTTCTTTTGCCATCAGTGTAAAGGGCCTCTACTCTGAATAATCATCAATGTAAGGTGGTCTTTCTTCCACTGACCACTAATCTACAGGATCCTTCACCTTACTGGTAAACAGTGTTAGAGGGCCCTACCAGATTCTTCTACTGACCACTACTCTACAGGGTCCTTTCACACACTGACCATAGTGTAAAGGGGCCCATCTTTTAATGACCACCAATGTAAGGTGGTTCTCCTTCCACATGACCACTTATCTACAGGGTCCTTTACCTCAGCAGCGCTTCTACTCCAAATGATTACCAGTGGTACCATCTCTCACTGGTCTCACTGGCTTTTGGAGCAAGCAGCTGTACTGGCCGAGTGGTTATCTACAGGGTCTCTTATCTCAACAGATTAGTGGTCAAGTGGAAGGGGTACCACTGCCAATGTACATGACGTGAACCAGCTCAAGAAGCTTTTGGAGAAAGTAGCTGTGATGGCCAATAGGGTCTCCCTGCGCAGGTTCAAATCCTGCTCACAGCGTGAATATTTTAAAACACTGATCACTAACCTACAGTATCCCTTCTCTCACTGGCCATCAGTGTAAAGGATTGCCCACCAATGACAGCTCTTCATTCCTTCACTGACCACTTACCAACAGGATCCCTTCTCTCACTGGCCATCAGCATAAAGGTCTCAACAGATTAGTGGTCAAATGGAATGGGGAACCACTGTCAATGGACATGATGTGAACCAGCACAGGTGGTCGTCCTTCTGCTTGATCACTTTTATAGAGGGACCTTATTCCAAATGATTACTAGTTAGTATAGTACTTCTTCCATTAACCCACAGGATCCCATCTTTCTTTTGCCATCAGTGTAAAGGGCCTCTACTCTGAATAGTCATCAATGTAAGGTGGTCTTTCTTCCACTGACCACTAATCTACAGTGCCCCATCTGTCAATGGACATGATGTGAACCATCTCAAGAAGCTTTTGGAGCAAGCAGCTGTGATGGCCAAGTGGTTATCTGCAGGGTCTCTTATCTCAACAGATTAGTGGTCAAGCAGAAGGGAGACCACTGTCAACGGACATGACGTGAACCAGCTCAAGAAGTATTTGGCGCAAGTAGCTGTGATAGCCGAGTGGTTAAGGCGTTGGACTTGAAATCCAATAGGGTTTACTTGCACAGAAACAAATCCTGCTCACAGCATGAGTATTTTAAAACACTGATCACTAACCTACAGTATCCATTTTCTCACTGGCCATCAGTGTAAAGGATTGCCCACCAATGTCAGGTGGTCCTTCTTTCACTGACCACTAACCAACAGGATCCCTTCTCTCACTGGCCATCAGCATAAAGGTTTCAACAGATTAGTGGTCAAGTGGAATGGGGAACTACTGTCAATGGACATGACTTGAACCAGCGCAGGTGGTCCTCCTTCTGCTTGATCACTTTTCTAGAGGGACCTTACTCCAAATGATTACTAGTTAGTATAGTACTTCTTCCATTAACCCACAGGATCCTATCTTTCACTGGCCATCCGTGTAAAGGGCCTCTACTCTGAATAATCATCAATGTAAGGTGGTCTTTCTTCCACTGACCACTAATCTACAGGATCCTTCATCTTACTGGTAAACAGTGTTAGAGGGCCCTACTAGATTCTTCTACTGACCACTACTCTACAGGGTCCTTTCACACACTGACCCTAGTGTAAAGGGGCCCATCTTTTAATGACCACCAATGTAAGGTGGTTCTCCTTCCACCTGACCACTTATCTACAGGGTCCCTTAACTCAACAGCTCTTCTACTCCAAATGATTACCAGTCGCTTTTATAGAGGGCCCTTACTCCAAATGATTACTAGTTAGTATAGTACTTCTTTCATTAACCCACAGGATCCCATCTTTCACTGGACATCAATGTAAAGGGCCTCTACTCTGAATAATCATCAATGTAAGGTGGTCTTTCTTCCACTGACCACTAATCTACAGTGCCCCATCTGTCAATGGACATGACATGAACCATCTCAAGAAGCTTTTGGAACAAGCAGCTGTGATGGCCCAGTGGTTATCTGCAAGGTCTCTTATCTCAACAGATTAGTGGTCAAGTAGAAGGGAGACCACTGTCAATGGACATGACGTGGGTCCCTTCACACACTGACCATAGTGTAAAGGGGCCCATCTTTCAATGACCACCAATGTAAGGTGGTTCTCCTTCCACATGACCACTTTTCTACAGGGTCCTTTGTGTCAACAGCGCTTCTATTCCAAATGATTACCAGTGGTACCATCTCTCACTGGTCTCACTGGATTTTGGAGCAAGCAGCTGTACTGGCCGAGTGGTTATCTACAGGGTCTCTTATCTCAACAGATTAGTGGTCAAGTAGAAGGGAGACCACTGTCAATGGACATGACGTGGATCCCTTCACACACTGACCATAGTGTAAAGGGGCCCATCTTCCACATGACCACTTCCTCAACAGGACGGGGTACCACTTTCAATGTACATGACGTGAACCAGCTCAAGAAGCTTTTGGAGTAAGTAGCTGTGATGGCCGAGTGGTTAAGGCGTTGGACTCTTCTCCACTTCTCTCACTGGCCATCAGTGTAAAGGATTGCCCACCAATGTCAGGTGGTCATTCTTTCACTGACCACTAACCAACAGGATCTCTTCTCTCACTGGCCATCAGCATAAAGGTCTAATTGATTACTAATTAGTACAGTACTTCTTCCATTAACCCACAGGATCCCATCTTTCACTGGCCATCAGTGTAAATGGCCTCTTCTCTAAATAGTCATCAATGTAAGGTGGCCTTCTTCCACTGACCACTAATCTACAGGATCCTTCACCTTACTGGTAAACAGTTTTAGAGGGCCCTACCAGATCCTTCTACTGACCACTACTCTACAGGGTCCCTTCACACACTGACCATAGTGTAAAGGGGCCCATCTTTCAATGACCACCAATGTAAGGTGGTTCTCCTTCCACTTGACCACGTATCTACACGGTCTCTTATCTCAACAGCACGCCTATTCCAAATCATTACCAGTGAGTGAAGTACAGGCCATCTTCCACTAACCCACAGAATCCCATCTCTCACTGGTCTCTCCTCCGAATGATCACCAATGTAAAGAGGTCCCCCTTCCACTTGACCACTAATCTCCAGTGCCCCATCTGTCAATGGACATGACGTGAACAAGCTCAAGAAGCTTTTGGAGCAAGCAGCTGTGATGGCCGACTGGTTATCTACAGGACCTCTTATCTCAGCAGATTAGTGGTCATGTGGAAGGGGGATCACTGCCAATGGACATGACATGAACTAGCTGAAGAAGCTCAAGAAACGTTTGGCGCAAGTAGCTGTGATGGCTTCGTGCTTAAGGCATTGGACGCAAAATCCAATAGGGTTTCCCTGTGTAACTTTAAATCCTACTCATGGTGTAAGAATTTTAAAACATTGATTACTAACCTACAGTATCCCATCTCTCACTGCCCATCAGCGTAAAGGTCCCCTACTTCTAATGATTTCCCGTGTAAGGTGGTCCTCCTTCCACTTGACCATTTTTATAGAGGGCCCTTACTCCAAATGATTACTAGTCAGTAAAGTACAGTCCTTCTTCCATTAACCCACAGGATCCCATCTTTCACTGGCATTCAGTGTAAAGTACCTCTAGTCTAAATAATCATCAATGTAAGATGGTCTTTCTTCCACTGACCACTAATCTACAGGATCCTTTACCGTACTGGTAAACAGTGTTAGAGGGCCCTACCAGATTCTTCTACTGACCACTACTCTACAGGGTCCCTTCACACACTGACCATAGTGTAAAGGGGCCCATCTTTCAATGACCACCAATGTAAGGTGGCTCTCTTTCCACTTAACCACTTATCTACAGGGTCCATTATCTCAACAGCGCTCCTATTCCAAATGATTGCCAGTGAGTGAAGCACAGGCCATCTTCCACTAACCTACAGGATCCCATTTCTCTTCATCAGTGTAAATGGCCTCTCCTCCGAATGATCACCAATGTGTCCCTCCTTCCACTTCACCACTAATCTATAGTGCCCCATCTGTCAATGGCCATGACATTAACCACCTCTTTAAGCAAGCAGCTGTGATGGCCTAGTGGTTAAGACTTTGGACTCGAAATCCAATAGGGTTTCCCTGTGCAAGTTAAAATCCTGCTCACAGCGTGAGAATTTTAAAACACTGATCACTAATCTACAGTATCCCTTCTCTCACTGTCCATCAGTTGAAAGGGCCCTATCTCTAATGTACAGTGGTCCACCTTCCATTTGACCACTAATCTACAGGATCCCACCTCTCAATGGCCATCAGTGTAAATGGCTTTTTCTCCAAATGATCAGCCAACCTTTTCAACCACGTCCTTCTACTGACCACTACTCTACAGGGTCATTTTCTCACTTACCATCGGGCCATTTCTTACAATGACCACCAATAGACAGTGGCCCTCTTCCACTGATTACTAATCTACAGGGTCCCTTCTTTCACTTAGGATCAGTATAAGGGGGTCTTTCTTCCAATAACTACCAACATAAGATTGTCCTTTTCCCTGACCACTAATCTACAGAGTGCCTTCTCTCACTGATCATTAGTGTAAAGGGGCCCTTCTCCCAATGACCACCGACATAAGATGGTCCATCTTGCAATGACCACTAATCCTCAGGATCCCTTCATTCACTGACCATAGAGAAAAGAGGCCCTTCTTCCAATGACCACCAATGAAAGGTAGTCCTTCTTCCACTGACCACTAACCTATAGGATCCTATCGCTCAATGGCCATAATTGGAAAGTGCCCTTACTCAAATTGATTACCAGTGTAGGGTGATCTCTCATCAACCTGACCACTTATCTACAGGTTCCTTGACCCTTCTGTCAATGGACATGATGTGAACCAGTTCCAAAAGTTTAAGGGGTAAGCAGTTGTGAGTTTCTAAGCAGTTGGACTCAAAATCCAATAGGGTTTCCCTTTGCGGTTTCAAGTCCCGCTCACAGTGAGAGAATTTAAAAAATATTCAGGTTAATGTAAAATTTAAAAACGTACTATGTGGTGAAAATGTAATTATTCCAGTCTGTGTCAATGGGCTTTTGTTTGTGTCAGATGAGTTTTACATTAACAAAGACTTCTATGGGACTTCAAAATGTGCTTGAAGCAGGTCAGAATGAGGACAACGGCAGGCAAAATGCACCTGTCAATCAATTCAGAATGATCGCAGAAGTGTCTCAAACTGATGCCATCTACACAAACCCAAAGGCCATTGACACATGCTCTAAGACTGTTATAGGGTTCACTTTAAGGAGCCTCTTACAGCACATGTTATGTTCTGACTCTATGGCACAGTAACTTAATTTGTTTTGTAGCTGCTCAGGTTCACTGCCTTAGAACTCCCAGTATGTATAGGCATTCCATAGTGAGACCTTCCATCAGTTGCTTCTCACAGCTAGTTTGGTTATTGAAAGATGAACCTCAACACTGTCAACAATGAGGACAATTCATTGTCAAGGTGAAAATATGAAATTTCATAATACTTTCTTTGTCCTGACTTATTAAATAATAATTGCATGTGTGTTTTGGGTGGTTGCATAAAAACACTGAAAGCAGATACACTGACAGATGTCCTAGGCTGCCTTGTCCTTACACACTGACCCTGTCTAAGCCAATATTCTAACTTGCAGAAAATGCTAAAGCTCATGCGAAAATATTACATGATACTATGTGACAGTGGTCAAAACCAAACAGTAGGATAGGAAGTCACCAGCACTCAAGAAAAGATATGATTCTCTAATTTTATTGTGAAAAACGGCATCACATAGGTCAGAATGATCAGAATAACAGGCTGTTCTGATTTATTTGCTGCAGTTTTCACACTTAAACAAGTGCTGATGACTTCCTATCCTCATATTTGGTTTCTGCATGGCATCATCCGTTGTGGCCACTGCAAACTCCAACTGGTTACATCGGCCAAGCACTCTAGGAAGTGATACTCTACATACAGATGTTACAGTGGCCAAAATATTGCATAATTTTCTAGATTTTCCAAAGCTTTATTACAAGCAAGTTTGTCTTTATAAACCACTCTACCTGTTTGTTCTGCACTTTATTAGTTATATTTAGAGCCTATTTAGAGCCTATCTCCCGGCAAATATTAAACGGCCCCCTGCACCCGGAAATGGCACTATCAAGGGACGCAGTTGAGTATATCATGGTTTACAAGGTAAGAAAAATACATGCAGGATGGATTAGACAGGGGTGGGGGTCCCACTTACCAAGAGATGGGCTTTAAATTGTATGTCAGGGCAAAATAACAAAACACTGCCAATACAGAAAAATACCTGTTGATCTGCAAGAACAGCGCCTCCTACCTTCTTATTTGAGCTCTGCCTCTACTGCACTAAATTCCCAGTCAGTGTTGTCAGCCCTGCTCAGTGCTCCTGTGCTGGGCATAAGCACAGCTTCCTTTCTCCCCTATCTCCCTAACATCGAAGGATGTAGCCATACATTTTAATTACCTTTCTGTATCTAAATTTTGGGGTGGCACAATGGCTTAAAGTAGTAAGTAGTAGTAAACCGCACCAATTTTTCTTTTTTAAACCCTGAAAAGTAAAGACATAATGTGCTAGTATGCATCGCATACTAGCACATTACGAAGTACTTACCTTAAAATGAAGCCCTGCAGCACCGCGCTGTCAGCTCTGACAGACGTTTCCATCTTCACTCAATCTTCCTTACGGATTTGCGCCCCCGGTCCGTGACTTAATCAGTGACGTCATCACAGCGCGGTCAATCAGGCGACCGGAGGACGCAAACCTGGAAGGAAGACCGGGTGAAGATGGAAGCGTCTGTCAGAGCTGACAGCGCGGTGCTGCAGTGCTTTGTTCTAAGGTTATTATTTACCTTAGAAAGGCATCCCTAGCTGCATGAAGTGTGAAAATATTCTAAACCATGCAGGTTCAGGGGATATTCATAGTACCTAGAGGTAAGTCTTATTATAGGCCTACCTGTAGGTACAAGTTGACAGAAAGGGTTTACTTCCACTTCAATAGGTAGCACTTAGGGCTCTTTCAGGTAGGCGCTAATGCTTACAGACCTGTGAAAAGCATTCTGCAGCTTTTTTTTCACTTTTTTAAAAATGCCAAATGGCAGTTTCACATTGCATGGCCGTGCTGCCTGTTTTTACTGCCCCCCGCCCCCAATGTGAAAGAGCCCTTAGATCTTGCAACACAAATCTTGGCCAGGACGCTATGGACACTATCTGCATTGAGTTCACATGGATCTAATTTGGCCCTCATATGTATGTACAAATTGGGCATGTGTAGACTGGTCTCTAGGACCAGAGATCCTGCCCTAATAAGTAAATAATACAAAAAATTGTAGCACTACCTACATTTTTGGTGGAATGCCAGCACTATTCGCACATATTTGAAAAATTGAGGTAGCACTACACTTTTTTGTATTATTTGGTTCTGTTGGTGTGGGAACACACAATAGTGTTTAGCAGCAAGCCCAGTAATATAACATTCTAATACCTTTCCTAATAAGTGCTTTTCCAGAGTTCAGTCTTAATTAAATTGGGGAAAAAAATAAAGTCCTGAAAAGTGGGGAAACATTTGCATACATTTCTGATTTTTATTACATTTTTTTTAAACTTTTAATTAAAGAAAGTTTCACTGAAGATTTATTAGCTCAAGTTCAGTTTTGTGTTACATTAATATAACTGAGGATTTTGTGCTAGACCTCTAGATAACCTTAGACAACAAGTAACTGTTTGTTTTTTACTTGATGCTTGAAAAGAAAGAATTCTCAACCCAGGAGAAAAGAAAAGTTTCTTTTTTGTTATTTTTGCAGGAATTAAGGACTCAAAAATTGGCAGAAAAATCCCAATTTATTTATCTGCCAGTAAATGTTGAGTGTTCCTGACTCCCAGGTTAGAGAGATCCATGAATTAATTAGGTGTTAATTAGCTTTCTGTTGAGTGATTAACTTCTGAGAATAGAGGGAAGATGGAGGTAACGGGAGGAGGGGTTGCGTTGCGGGAAAGATGGAGAAAGCAAAGTGCCTTTATTGAAAGGGTTTACTTAATAAAGTAAATAACAGTGTAGCAACCATTCATTGCTCCTTGTACAGCACTTTGCTCTGCACTTTTTGCTTAAAGATGAACTCAGAATAAAGATTCCAAATATGCAATCAAAATACATATAATTTAACTGCTATAGTCACTTAAGGAGGTGTAGTCTGTTCAGCTAGTGTTGTGACTTGGTTTCCCCTGCAGATTCCATAGCAGTTAAGCAATATAGCCTCTTATGCAGCGTACACACGACCGGACTTTCAGGCAGACTAGGTCCTCCGCCGGTCTTCCCGATGGACTTCCGGCGGACTTTCTGAACGGACGGGCTTGCCTACACATGACCGGACTTTCCGGCAGACTAGGTCCTCCGCCGGTCTTCCCGACGGACTTTCGACGGAGTTACGGCGGACTTTCCGAATGAACGGACTTGCCCACACACGGACAAGTCTGTTCATTTTGAACGTGACTCGGGTACGACGGGACTAAAAAAGGAAGTCAATCTCGCCGCTTTTATTGGCGAGATTGACACCTTGCGAGCCCCGTCGCGGGGCATACCAGGCCCTTAGGTCTGGTATGGATTTTAAGGGGAACCCCCTACACTGAAAAAACGGAGTGGGGTCCCCCCAAAATCCATACCAGACCCCTATCCGAGCACGCAGCCCAGCCAGTCAGGAAAGGGGGTGGGGACGAGCGAGCGCCCCCCCCTCCTGAACCGAACCAGGCCGCATGCCCTCAACATGGGGGGATGGGTGCTTTGGGGGAGGGGGGCGCCCTGCGCCCCCCCCACTCCAAAGCACCTTGTCCCCATGTTGATGAGGACAAGGGCCTCTTCCCGACAACCCTGGCCGTTGGTTGTCGGGGTCTGCGGGCGGGGGGCTTATCGGAATCCGGGAGCCCCCTTTAATAAGGGGGCCCCTAGATCCCGGCCCCCCACCCTATGTGAATGAGTATGGGTTACATCAATAAAAAAACACACTAGACAAGTTTTTAAAGTAATTTATTAGACAGCTCCGGGGGTCTTCTTCCGACTTTGAGTGTCTTCTTCCGACTCCGGGAGTCGCTCCGGCCTCTTCTCCCGGAGTCCGGTTCTTCTCCGCCCTCTCCGGCCTCTTCTCCCAGTGCTCGACCTCTTCTCCCGGTGTCCGGTTCTTCTGCCGGCTCCTCCGCTATCTTCTGCCGCTCTTTTGCTAGCGGTGGTCCGGACATCACCCGGTGACCCCGCCCCATTATGCCGCCACAGTCCCAGCATGCCCAGGGACTGTGACATCATAAGGGGGCAGGGTCACCGCGTATATAAGTCATAGTGGAGCGCTCAGACAGCATTACAGCCAGAGAGAGCTATGAGTCAGCGCTCTATGGGTCAGCGGTTATGCTGTATCACTTCAACAGAGCAATGTACGCATTTTATACCATGTCATTTTTTCAATAAAGAAGATTTTACCTTTATTATTCCAATCCGGAGTGCGGCAGTCCAGATTTTTCATTGCACCTATACCAGCCGGAGAGAACGTAGTATCAACATCGGAAGAAGAGAAGAGGGAAGAATGCGACGCAGAAGTCCGGACCACCGCTAGCAAAAGATCGACAGAAGATAGCGGAGGAGCTGGCAGAAGAACCAGACACTGGGAGAAGAGGTCGAACATCGGGAGAAGAGGCCGGAGAGAGCGGAGAAGAACCGGATGCCGGGAGAAGAGGCCGGAGAGACCCCCGAAGTCAGAAGAAGACCCCCGAAGTCCGAAGAAGACCCCCGGAGCTGTCTAATAAATTACTTTAAAAACTTGTCTAGTGTGTTTTTTTATTGACACTTTTTCCCCCAGGTGAATGGGTAGGGGTACGATGTACCCCATACTCATTCACATAGGGTGGGGGGCCAGGATCTGGGGCCCCCTTATTAAAGGGGGCTCCCGGATTCCGATAAGCCCCCCGCAAGCAGTCCCTGACAACCAACGGCCAGGGTTGTCGGGAAGTGGCCCTTGTCCTCATCAACATGGGGACAAGGTGCTTTGGGGTGGGGGGGGGGCGCAGGGTGCTCCCCTCCCCCAAAGCACCCATCCCCCCATGTTGCAGGCATGCGGCCTAAGGGACATTGTCGCCTCGCGCTCGCGACAATAGGATAATTTGTTTTTCCTATTGCCTGAGTGCAAGATGTAGTACCCTGCCCTTGCGTCGTATCTGGTCCATCGGACCGGCATACAGACGAACCGGCCTTCCGTCAGGAACTGAGTCCGGCAGAGTTACGATGTAAAGATTTGAAGCAAGTTTTGAATCTAAAGTCCATCGGATTTCGGTCCGTCGGAAGTACGATGCAGCCCACACACTGTTGGATTGTCCGCCGGATTCGGTCCGTCGGACCAGTCCGGTCGGAAAGTCCGCCCGTGTGTACACGGCATTACTGGACCTACCCTAGCTTGTAATTGGACATTGAAAGAGTAGCAAGCATCCTAACAAGGTCATCTTTGAGCTCTCCCACATTTAACATTCTCCCACATTTAAACAATTTCAGTAAATACAGCCTACTTGAATAAATGTGTCTGGTCTGCCAGCTGCTGGCTGCCTCAATAGCCAAATCATTGCAGTTGCCAGTATACCCATCTACGGAATGGCCTGTGAAAATGTAGGCCTTGCTTGAACATTCACTACTGACTTCACTGCAGCCTCGCCAAATCACATTGGAGCATGAGAGGGAGGTTGTACAACATAGAATCATGTGACAGGAGACTACGGTTCCTGCAGAAGCATCAATAAGGAGAACTGTACATTGTGTAGCACTAGACTTTATGAAAGTGAGAATTAGGTTTTATGAGTGGACTACTTAATCACTTCAACTACAACTCCAATTTCCAAAAAGTTGGGACACTGTGAAAGATCTACATAAAAACAGAATGCAATGAATTGCAAATCTCATAAACCCATATTTCATTCACAATACAAAATAGAAAACATATCACGTTTAAACTGACAAAATGCATAATTTAAAGAAAAAAATAAGATAATTTTGAAATAGATGGCAGCAACACATCTCAAAAAAGTTGTGACAGGGCCATGTTTACCACAGTGTAGCATCCCCTCTTCTTTTACCAACACTCTCTAAACTTCTGGGAACTGAGGAGACCAGTTGCTAGAGTTTTGGGAGAGGAATGTTGTCCCATTCTTGTCTGACATGAGATTCTTACTGCTTAACGGTCCTGGCTTTTCTTTGTCGTACATTTCGTTTCAAGATGTGCCAAATATTTTCCTCTGGTGACAGGTCTGGACTGCAGGCAGGCCAGTTCAGAACCCCGACTCTACTAAGAAGCCATGCTCTTCTACTATAAAGCCAAACTATTACTGAAATATGCAAGGTCTTCCCTTAAAAAGATTTTGTCTGGATGGGAGCATATGTGCGCTAAAACCTGGATCTATCTTTCAGCACTGATGATGCCTTTCCCGATGTGCAAGCTTCCCATTCTATTCGCACTAATGAGCCCCCCATACCATCAGACACGCAGGCTTTTACCTGAGCATTGATAACAGCCTGGAAGGTCCCTCTTCTTTTTAGTACAGAGGGTTGCCAAAAAGAATGTCACATTTTGATTGGTCTAACCACTGAACAGTTTTCCACTTTGCAACAGACCATTTTAAATGAGCTTTGGCCCAGAAAAGGGGACAGCAATATTGGATCTTGTTCAGATATGGCTTCTTCTTTGCATGTTAGAGCTTTAACTTGCATTTTTGGATGGCATGAACTGTGTGTGAACACAGCAATTTTTGGAAGTATTTCTAATCCCATGTGGTGATGTGCATCACAGAATCATGCCTGTTTTTAATGCAGTGCTGTCTGAGGGCCCAAGATCATGGGCATCCGATATTGCATTTCAGCCTTGTCCCTTGTACACAGAGATTTCTCCCAATTCTCTGAATTTTTTGATGATATTATGTACTGTAGATGTTGATATATTTAAAGTCTTTGCAATTTTACATTCAGGAACATTATTCTGGAATTGTTTGACAATTTTTAGATGCAGCTTTTCACAGATTTGTGAACCTCTCCGCATTCATTTCTAAGACACTCTGACTCTCTAAGATGCTCTTTTTATAGCCAGTCATGTTACTGACCTGTTGCCAATTAACCTAATTAGTTGCAGAATTTTCTTTCAGCTCTTCCTTGTTAGGCCCCTTTCACACATGCTGACCAATTGTCCATTTTTCATCCATCCGTCGATGGTTGAAAAACAGACATCATCACATCTCTATGTAAAAATGTATGTAAACAGATGATCATCCATTCACATCTGTTTACATAAGCAGCTTTCAACATCCTTCTTTTGTAATGGATCAAAGCCCTTTTTTTCTTCTGTTAAAACAATGGATTGGACGAAAAAACGCATGTAAACAAACGGTCTATTTTGGCATGATAAAGTGGCTGCAGGACCCACGTGGTTAAGGACTTTAACTGGCAGATGTAAAAAACTGATGTAAAAGCGGATGAAAAACTGATGTAAACTTCATCCGGTTTTCCTTTGAAAAAACATTACTGAACTGTTAAAACGAATAGTCCGCATCTGTGAAACGGGCATGATTGTACCACTTTGTCGGCTTTCTGTTGCCCTGTCCCAACTTTTTCGAGACATGTTGCTGTCATCAGTTTGAAGATGACCTTATTTTTTTTCTTGAGATGGTACATTTTCTGGTATGTTTGGTATGTTTTCTATTTTCTATTTTGAATAAAATATGGATCTATGAGATTTGCAAGTCATTGCATTGTGTTTTTTTGTAGATTTTACACAGCGTCCCGACATTTTTGCCTGACGAAGGGGTCCTGCGTGGCTCCGAAACGTTGAACTACACTGTTTTGTGATGTGCTCTTTCTTGAATATAACAACGTTTGGACAAAAAAATTATGGTCCTTGGTGTGCTAGCGAATATCTACATAAGTTCCAGTATCCAGCTGGCTGTCGCTACAGCACCCAGTAGCCTAACGAGCTTATACCAGGAACGTGTGCGATGGAAATATAGACTGTGAACTACTTCTAAGGTGCATCAACCTGCTTTAAGCCGCTTTCTGCATTCCCAAATTGGGGGAGAGGTGGTTCAGATAAACAGAACAACGGGGCACAAGGCTAAGAGCACTATGTATGCAAAGTACACCATCCATTTAGATCTCACCGAGTGAATATAGACATGGTGAACAAATGCAAATTTGATTGACTGCTATGAAAAGTAGCATATAATGGTCACAAGAACGGTTGGAGGATTGTTCTACTATCGCCTCTTCTCACTCTCTTCCTACTCACTGCCGACATTTGTATGTCACCGTGTCCTCACATTTTGTCTCCTTCTCTTCAGATTTTAGTTTGCAGCCACAGAAACAATTGCAGCAGTGGTCCAAAGCCTCACAGTTTGTGGGGAACAGGTTTCATTCCTAGCTATGGCTAACTAAATACTGGCTCATTAAATAAAGGTCAGACTGGAAGCATTCCCTGGTCAGTCTGCAGGCAGCTATTTTGTAGACTGAAAGAACGTTCATGGGAATCTTTCCTAATGATTCACATGGGACTCTTGATTTCATAATTTATTGCTGTGGCTAAAATCTTCTGTAATTATAGGCTTAATATTTGATATTTCAAAGCACGTCAAGGGGGAGGTTTAGGCAGTCATGAAAACAAATTGAGTGAAAAATAAAGCCAAAGCAGACAAATGTAATTATGAATAGATTCAGGGGCAAAAAATATAGGAGCAGGGGGAACTTACCTTGAGTAGAGGACGTCAACAATATGGCGGCTGAACAGACACCCCACAGAACCATCCAGGCCCCCGCCATACCGCTCGACACAACCCTGTCAGTGAGCACTCCACTGTGACATCACCGCACCAACTGGAGCACTGTAGAAACACAAGAAAAAGAATTATTAATAACGTAAAGGACAAATAAACCTAAACAGGTGATACAAGGAGATCAGAAGATTGGAGTTTTGATATCCAGCATTCCAGTAAGTAATTTGCAGGCTAGTATTTCATGCACATCAAAGTTCATGGACCTCAGAGCCAGGTGTAACCCATGATAAAATGAAATTAGTCAGATCCTCTACTTGGTGATCATTGTATGACATACATGTTGGTAGATCTAAAAGTTAGATTGTAGATTGTACCGTGGTGTGTGGCAAGCTTAAAGCGGAGTTCCACCCAAAAGTGGAACCTCCGCTTATCTGCTTCCTCCTGCGCCGCCGTGTCTTGCCGAAAAGTTCCCCAGCTCGGCTATTTCCGCCGGCTCGTACTGCGCAAGCGCTTCGCCTACGCAGTACAGGGGGTCCTTACTTGTCGAGGGGAACTTTCTCGGCAGAACACCGGCTGCTCCTGGACGAGGGGAGGGTCTGCACTGAGGGGGGGTCTGCGCTGGGGGAGGGCTGCATTGAGGGGGGGTCTGCACTAATAGAGGGGGGGCTGCACTGAGGGGGGTCTGCACTAATAGAGGGGGGCTGCACTGAGGGGGGGCTGCACTAATAGAGGGGGGCTGCACTGAGGGGGGGCTGCCCTAATAGAGGGGGGCTGCACTAATAGAGGGGGGCTGCACTAATAGAGGGGGGCTGCACTGAGGGGGGGCTGCACTAATGGAGGGGGGTCTGCACTAATAGAGGGGGGGCTGCACTGAGGGGGGTCTGCACTAATAGAGGGGGGACTGCACTGAGGGGGATCTGCACTAATAGAGGGGGGGCTGCACTAATAGTGGGGGGGCTGCACTGAGGGGGGTCTGCACTAATAGAGGGGGGTCTGCACTAATAGAGGGGGGTCTGCACTGATGGAGGGGGTCTGCACTGTTGGAGGGGGTCCGCACTGATGGAGGGGATCTGCACTGATGGAGGGGGTCTGCACTGATGGAGGGGGTCTGCACTGATGGCGGGTGTCTGCACTGAGGGGGTCTGCACTGATGGAGGGGGGCCTGCACTGAGGGGGTCTATACTGACTCTGCTGGGGGCACCTGATGCGAGGACAGACTCTGCCGGGGGGCCCCTGATGCAAGGACAGACTCTGCCGGGGGCACCTGATGCAAGGACAGACTCTGCTGGTGGCAGGCGACGTGGCTAGTGACACGCTCAGGGATCCCACTGATTCGGCATTATGGTGAGTTGAATGGTTTAATTTTATATTACAATGTATTAATAGAAATAATGCGCTTCAATCATCCTGACACCATAACAACCATGGTGCCGGGATGATTGAAGCGTTAACACCAGGTGTTTGGAGTATCTTTATCTGCTGATTGTTAAACTTTCTAGAATACACATATTTCTATTGTGTAGGATCTGGGGCTGCTGTCCTGTCATTCCCCTCTCCCCCTTTCCCTCTTCATCCCTCATTCATCTCAGACTCTAACCACACCCCTTGAGCCACGCCCATTTAAGCCACGCCCACTATTTCACGTAAGCCACGCCCATTTTCTGTTGCGACACGCTTCGCGCGCCACACTTGTACTTTTTTTTGCTAAGCCACGCCTACAAATGAATGCCCCGACTCCTAATTATTGTACAGCTCCGCCTACAGCCAAAAAATTGTCCCACATATTTTTTTTGCGATGTTGGCAACCAATGGACACAGGAAACAGGAAGTACAGTATAAGGGCAGTATATGCTGTGCTGCATGTGTGCTGTGTGCACACTGTGCTGCGTATACTGAGTTTGCTCTGTAGTGTACATTCCATGCCAAAGGATTATTGATTCACAAAGCTCACACCATATAATAAGGATCTTTCTATTCCTATAAAAAATCTTTAATAAAAACATATAAAAAGGTACTTTATTTTTTTTTTTAAAGTGACATTTATTTTAAGTTGAATCCAGTTGGGTTCTAAAAATTAGTCGCGCGCCTAAAATGAAGATCCTTTATTCTCGTAAATCTTTGTGAATTGAGTCTCATGTACTATGTATTCTGTGTACATTCTGTGCCGTGTGTGTGTTTTGTGATGATTGTTGCATGCATGCACTGTGGTATGTGGATTTTCTGTGGTGTATGTTTGAGTGTGTTCTGTGCTATGTGTTTTGTTTGTGTGCTCTGTGCTATGTGTGTTTTGTGGTGTGTTTTGCATGTATGAACTGTGGTATATGGATTTTCTGTGGTGTATGTGTGAGTGATTTGTGCTATGTGTTGTGTGTGTGCTCGTCTGTGTTATGTGTTGTGTGTGTGTGCTCTGTGCTATGTGTTGTGTGTGTGTGCTATGTGTTGTGTGTGTGTGTGCTCTAAGCTATGTGTTGTGTGTGTGTGCTCTGTGCTATGTGTTATGTGTGTGTGCTATGTGTTGTGTGTGTGTGCTCTGTGCTATGTGTTGTGTGTGTGCGCTCTGTGCTATGTGTTGTGTATTTGTGTGTTCTGTGCTATGTGTTGTGTGTGTGTTCTGTGCTATGTGTTGTGTATGTTTGTGTTCTGTGCTATGCGTTGTGTGTGTGTGTTCTGTGCTATGCGTTGTGTGTGTGTGCTCTGTGCTATGTGTTGTGTGTGTGTGCTCTGTGCTATGTGTTGTGTGTGTGTGCTATGTGTTGTGTGTGTGTTCTGTGCTATGTGTTGTGTGTGTGCTCTGTGCTATGTGTGTTTTGTGATGATTGTTGCGTGTATGTACTATAGTATATGGATTTTTCTGTGGTGTATTTGTGAGTGATTTGTGCTATGTGTTATGTGTGTGTGTTCTGTGCGTTGTGTGTGTGTGTTCTGTGCTATGCGTTGTGTTGTGTGTGTTCTGTGCTATGTGTTGTGTGTTTTACTGTGCTATGTGTTGTGTGTGTTCTGTGCTATGTGTTGTGTGTGTGTGTTCTGTGCTATGCGTTGTGTTGTGTGTGTTCTGTGCTATGTGTTGTGTGTTTTACTGTGCTATGTGTTGTGTGTGTTCTGTGCTATGTGTTGTGTGTGTGTGTTCTGTGCTATGTGTTGTGTGTGTGTGTTCTGTGCTATGTGTTGTGTTGTGTGTGTTCTGTGCTATGTGTTGTGTGTGTTCTGTGCTATGTGTTGTGTGTGTGTGTTCTGTGCTATGTGTTGTGTGTGTGTGTTCTGTGCTATGTGTTGTGTTGTGTGTGTTCTGTGCTATGTGTTGTGTGTGTTCTGTGCTATGTGTTGAGTTGTGTGTGTTCTGTGCTATGTGTTGTGTGTGTGTGTTCTGTGCTATGTGTTGTGTGTGTTCTGTGCTATGTGTTGTGTGTTCTGTGCTATGTGTTGTGTCTGTGTGTTCTGTGCTATGTGTTGTGTCTGTGTGTGTGTTCTGTGCTATGTGTTGTGTGTGACCTGTGCTATGTGTTGTGTTGTGTGTGTTCTATGTTATGTGTTGTGTTGTGTGTGTTCTATGTTATGTGTTGTGTTGTGTGTGTTCTGTGCTATGGGTTGTGTTGTGTGTGTTCTGTGCTATGTGTTGTGTTGTGTGTGTTCTGTGCTATGTGTTGTGTTGTGTGTGTTCTATGTTATGTGTTGTGTTGTGTGTGTTCTGTGCTATGTGTTGTGTCTGTGTGTTCTGTGCTATGTGTTGTGTTGTGTGTGTTCTGTGCTATGTGTTGTGTGTGTTCTGTGCTATGTGTTGTGTCTGTGTGTTCTGTGCTATGTGTTGTGTTGTGTGTGTTTTGTGCTATGCGTTGTGTGTGTGTGTTCTGTGCTATGTGTTGTGTGTGTTCTGTGCTATGTGTTGTGTTGTGTGTGTTCTATGTTATGTGTTGTGTTGTGTGTGTTCTGTGCTATGTGTTGTGTCTGTGTGTTCTGTGCTATGTGTTGTGTTGTGTGTGTTCTGTGCTATGTGTTGTGTGTGTTCTGTGCTATGTGTTGTGTTGTGTGTGTTCTGTGCTATGTGTTGTGTTGTGTGTGTTCTGTGCTATGTGTTGTGTTGTGTGTGTTCTGTGCTATGTGTTGTGTTGTGTGTGTTCTGTGCTATGTGTTGTGTTGTGTGTGTTCTGTGCTATGTGTTGTGTTGTGTGTGTTCTGTGCTATGTGTTGTGTCTGTGTGTTCTGTGCTATGTGTTGTGTTGTGTGTGTTCTGTGCTATGTGTTGTGTGTGTGTGCTGTATCTTACAAAGAAACCCCATTGATCTCATTTAACAAAACATTGCAACAAGCTAAGCCCAAAGCGCAGTCCCCGTGGCACCAATTCAAATTCCTGCACAATTGGGCTGCCTGAATTGGGATTCTTCTTGGTTGTCCTAGGTTGCTGCACTTTGCACTCAGCACTTTGCCCTTTTGCTCCTAATTGAACCCCCCCCCCCCATATACCTCCTGGTGTCCCTGTTTTCCTGTAACCAGTCCCAATTTTTAAATTCCACAATGGAAATTTGTCAGTGGGTAGGTGAATTGATACTTTCGATTTTTTACAATGTAAATTTCACAAAGGCTCATAAATAGCCTTCAGTGCCCTACAGCTTTTCTAACAAAGGATGCCTTTTATAGTGTTTCCAAATTCATAAATACTTTGCCAGATTATATAGCGGCAGCGAGTCTGTCACTCTTGGTATATAATTAAGCAATCCGCTGGTTATTCACTGTTAAATAAGGGCGGCCATTTTCATCTGGACACTGCTAAGGGTTAAGCAGCATTGAAATGATGAGGATGGCCGGGCAGTGTGAGCCGTACATTCGTCCTCTCTATTTGTGTCACTGCGAGGGGAGGGAGGGAGGGGAGCCGGCCACACTGTATGCATTATATATGGGAGGCACAACGCAAGCCTGTCTGGAGCTGTTTTCCTCACCAAACCTTAATATATCTCTTGGAATCTCTATGTTCCCTCGTATCCCCATCCCCCATCTAGTAATAATGTGTGATTCCCACATCATGAGACCCTTCCCTCCCCTTCTTATTCCTCGCCGGTTTTCCTTCTCCCATTCCGACTTTTCCCATATATCTCCCCATCCCACCGCACTAATACAAGCCGCCAGCGACTTCCCCGCCCCGGTGTATATCATCTATGTATCTATGTATCTATCTATCTATCTATCTATCTATCTATCTATCTATCTATCTATCTATCGTCTTACGTCATTGTCTCTTCTACATTCATTTCCCTCTCCTCTTCTAATATCACTGGCACTCTCTACATTTCCTGTACACCTCTCTCTACGTTCATACCTTCCCTCCCCCTCTTCTTTATTAATCCTGGCACGCTCTCTCTCTCACACACCTTTCCTCCTCTCTCTTCCCCATTTGGTCGCAAATCTCAGCTATTATGAGTATCAAGCACACTTCAAGCACAGAACTACAACACCATGCACACCGCATTCTACATACATTACATACATACTGTCCTCTTCACATGTGCTACATGCTGCATTCTGTAATCCTTCCTTTCTACATTCATGCAATGCACTGCGCTCTGCACACATATCCCTCATTACAGAGTATATGTACTATACACATATCCCTCATTACAGAGTATATGTACTGTACACACCGCACTCTGCGCTCATATCCCTTATTACAGAGTATATGTACTATACAGATATCACTTATTACAGAGTATATGTACTATACACATATCCCTCATTACAGAGTATATGTACTATACACATATCCCTCATTACAGAGTATATGTACTATACACATATCACTCATTACAGAGTATATGTACTATACATACCGCACTCTGTACTCATATCCCTCATTACAGAGTATATGTACTATACACATATCATTCATTACAGAGTATATGTACTATACACACCGCACTCTGTACTCATATCCCTCATTACAGAGTATATGTACTATACACACATCCCTCATTACAGAGTATATGTACTATACACATATCACTCATTACAGAGTATATGTACTATACACATATCCCTCATTACAGAGTATATGTACTATACACACCGCACTCTGTGCTCATATCCTCATTACAGAGTATATGTACTATACACATATCCCTCATTACAGAGTATATGTACTATACACATATCACTCATTACAGAGTATATGTACTATACATACCGCACTCTGTACTCATATCCCTCATTACAGAGTATATGTACTATACACATATCATTCATTACAGAGTATATGTACTATACACATATCCCTCATTACAGAGTATATGTACTATACACATATCCCTCATTACAGAGTATATGTACTATACACACCGCACTCTGTGCTCATATCCTCATTACAGAGTATATGTACTATACACACATCCCTCATTACAGAGTATATGTACTATACACATATCACTCATTACAGAGTATATGTACTATACACATATCCCTCATTACAGAGTATATGTACTATACACACCGCACTCTGTGCTCATATCCTCATTACAGAGTATATGTACTATACAGATATCACTCATTACAGAGTATATGTATTATACAGATATCCCTCATTACAGAGTATATGTACTATACAGATATCACTCATTACAGAGTATATGTATTATACAGATATCCCTCATTACAGAGTATATGTACTATACACATATCCCTCATTACAGAGCATATGTACTATACACACCGCACTCTGTGCTCATATCCCTCATTACAGAGTATATGTACTATACAGATATCCCTCATTACAGAGTATATGTATTATACACATATCCCTCATTACAGAGTATATGTTCTATACACACCGCACTCTGTGCTCATATCCCTCATTACAGAGTATATGTACTATACACACCGCACTCTGTACTCATTGCCCTCATTACAGAGTATATGTACTATACACATAAAAAAAGGAAGGTTTCCCCACATTGGGGTTTTTAGGCAGCACAATAACAGATATAGACACAGTTATATGAAAAAAATATAACAATTTTATTGGATAATGGTAGACCATCAAAGTTAAAAGCTGTGAGCTTCAGTGGGAATTATTTAAAAGAATAAGCTGAACATACATAAGCAGAGATTTGTTCATAATCATACTTTAAATCATAAACATTAAACCTGACGCGTTTCAACCCCTACAATTGGGGTCTTCTTCAGAGGATCAGTCTGCTGGGGAGAACACGAAAATAGAGTTGATATGCATATACTTGTTCCATTCGTATGAGTATAGCATAAACTACATTAGCTACGCAATACTTTAATACAGTATAGTTACCAAGTAGAGGTATGTTCAACAAAAAACACAGATTCCCACATGAAGATCCCTTTAAAAGATAAGTTGCTTTGTCCTCTTCTCCAGTGGGGGGTTCCTACCTCCTCTATCGCCGCCACAACCCAGACCAGGATGGTGAGACGCAACGTGGCTTACGAGAGGTCACACTTTTGAGCACCGCCCGCCAAAGCGGACGACCGGCTGGAAAGCACCAAATCACCTGTGATAAAGGTTTGCAGGGAATAATAAGTAAAGGCCCATATAGGAATAGTCAAATTTGATCTGTGGGCTAAAAAAGCCACTATAGGATCAAGGGCATTGTAAATAGGAAATTTACAAGGGCATTGTAAATAGGAAAAGCTCACAGCTTTTAACTTTGATGGTCTACCATTATCCAATAAAATTGTTATATTTTTTTCATATAACTGTGTCTATATCTGTTATTGTGCTGCCTAAAAACCCCAATGTGGGGAAACCTTCCTTTTTCTGTTTCAATTTTTAAGGGGTGAGCAGCAATCTTCTTTTCTTCTCCCTAGTGTCCCCTCCATTTTTTTGCAATGTACTATACACATATCATTCATTACAGAGTATATGTACTATACACACCGCAGTCTGCACTCATATCCCTCATTACAGAGTATATGTACTATACAGATATCACTTATTACAGAGTATATGTACTATACACACCATACTCTGAACTCTGCACTCATATCCCTCATTACAGAGTATATGTACTATACAGATATCACACATTACAGAGTATATGTACTATACACACCGCACTCTGTACTCATATCCCTCATTACAGAGTCATTTTTCTCCCATGCAAAGCAGGGAGAAAAAACAATCAGATATTTAAGTAAAAGCAGCACACATTACACACATTACACACATTATACATTGTTAGGCACACAGTTAACCCCTTGATCACCCTAGATGTTAACTCCTTCCCAGCCAGTGTCATTAGTACAGTGTACAGTGTTATCACAAATCACTGTGTTAGTATCATTAGTGACCCTCCCAGATAGTGTCTTTTAGTGCCAGATTGCCCGCCACCCTATCACACTCACACTATAGGTCGCTGATTACCACCATTACAGTATAGCGTCTATAGCTGTGTAAATTCCAGTATATATCTCATAGTTTGTAGACGCTATAACTTTTGCACAAACCAATTAATATACACTTATTGGGATTTTTTTTACCAAGGTCATGTAGCAAAATAAATTTTGACCTAAATTTATGAGGAAATTTGATTTTTTGGATATTTTTATTGGATATGTCTTATTCTTTTTTTTTCAACATTTTCAATCTTTTTTCTCTGTGTGAAAGAAAATGATATAACTTTCATTTGGGTACAGTGTTGAACGCCCACGCAATAGCCAGTTAAAATAGCACAGTGCTGAATAGCAAAAAATGCTCTGGCCAAAAAGGGGGGTAAAACCTTTCCAGAGCTCAAGTAGTTAAACTACATTCTACACTCAAATCATTCCCCGTACCTTGAAAGAATTACATTTAATCCTCCAAGAACAATTTTTTTTCTGGTATAGTGCTGTTGATCAATATTCAATATCACAGACATTTCCAAGAATGGTTACTCAGGGGCCGTTGGCAACTATGCAGTATGCAGAGATCCTTTACTCTACATCTAGTCTTATGATGAAAAGTTTGCTGACACTGGTTAACAACTGATGTTGCAGGACTTGTTTAGGCTAGGCTCACACCTAAGTGGTTCTGCATGTCGCGTTTGCACAGGTAGCCCCTTCATTTGTTTCATTAAAAAGATTGGTGCCAGTGGTTACTTATCTGAGAGAAAAAAAGCTTCTCAGTACTCAAGGAACCCCTAGCAACCTCTGGAGGAACACTAAGGTTCCATGAAACCCTGGTTAAGAAAGGCTGATCTGAAGGAAGATCTGCCTGCCAGGGTCCCCTTGACCCAGTAATTCACTCAACTTGCCAGAATCCATCCAAGACAGACTAATCACTTTTGTGTGGACCCAGCCTTTAAGCTATTCTAAGCTTTTCTTCAGCTCTATCTACTTTGATATTTTTATTTAGTTTTGCACTTAAAGGCTCAGTCCACCCAAACCAGATATACCAGTTCTGGATAGAGACTGCTGGGTAGCTCATGCCACCCTACATCCTGAATCCATCTACTTTTTGCTTCCTTTAAGAAGAACAGATCTTAAGCTGGTCATACACATGAAATGCCAGTCACCAAATCCATCTGTTTTTGGCCGGATCACGTGATGGTTTCATGTCCGTATGTCCACCAAAAGCCTGTCTGCTCACCACTTTTTTGGCTGGTACAATCAAATGGTCATGTGAAAGATCTGTTCTGATTGCTGTTATTGGCCTGACATGAGGCAAGCCAGGAGCTTTGTAATCATATTTATGCAGCAACCATCCGAGAAACATACATTTGGATCACAACTGGTCTTTACCAGTTGGTCTTTACTCGTTGTGTTGTTTTTTTATTTGCATTACGTGAAAGCTCAATTTCAGCCCCACACTACTTGCTCCAGTCTATCCCCTCCCCAGATCTATTTTTTTTAGTCATTTTTAGTATCATTTTACCATTGTACTTAGAGTACATTTTGTACTGTGAGTTTATGATTCTCTAATGATGCACCCTCAGCGGCCGGGTCCAGGATGCCCTGAACTCACAGGAAATGGCTTGAAAGACAATGAGTTTCATTCAACTTACTGCAAGACCAAAGACCAGTGAGTCCTGTGGGGCAAAGTGCCAGAGAGAAGGTTAGTATTACAGTGAAAGCTTCTTTTTATTTTCAAAACTGAAGGGCAATAGATTTAAAAACAACAAACTGCAATTGGGCCTTATGCAAATGTGGTGTTAGACTCTCCCCATATATGATCTGATAGTACAGAACTGAGACCTCCAGAAGAGATATTTAACCAGTGGTATTCTTCAGGGATTTAAAAAGTCAGTTGACCAACCGTTTAAGAGCTATGTAATGCTCTAAGTAGTGGTGTTCCCAGTCCAAATTTAGCACTGCTTGGCTATAGTCAGCCTGAGCTCTAATAGATAGTTCTGCTTTCTTTATTATTTTTTATTATTGTTTGCTTATGACTGCTTCTGGGAATAGTGTGAGAAAATACGATAATCAGGGTTATAAATATTTATGTCTCCATGGCCAACCACTAGGAGGCTTCCTGCCAGTGGGACTGATATGTAAGGATATAAATAATTGGAGTCACCTTAAAAAGTTCCTCTCCTCCCAGCCCCACTACCTGGTGAGGGTGTGTTTGTGGAAGCTTGTTCCTCCTAGGCTCTGGCTGGTAAAGAAGATGTGTACCTGTGTTCTCCCACCTCCCTGACCTGCTGCTGAGGAGGGTATGCTGTTCTACAGAGAGGCCCAAGTCTGTTGCTCCATGAGTTGAAGGGTAGGAAGGTGACTACCTGAATTGGAACACCAGGGGTGAAATTTTGGCTGCTAGAGAGCTGGGTATGAGCTCTTGACATCACAGGAAATTCTGGTAGCTCACTCAAGGAGTAGGTGTACTGCTCTAACACTGCTTTACAGTCTGAAGAGTAAAAAGATATGCCCATATCAAAAAAAAAAAAAAAAAGATGAAGGGCAGACACGACTAGGTAAACAGGCATATAGAGGGTTAACAGCTTAAATCAGGAGATATGAGGTTACATATCAGGATTGGTGGGTTTAAAGATCTAGGAGGGGCTTCTATGGGGTCTAACCGTGATTAAGAAAAACTTCAAGCAATTTGAAGCCAATAGACAGAGAATAAACTTCCTACCCTCCCACCCAGCTGTTGGGTTAGTGTTCATTGGTGGTCATAGTGGCGTGGTGGTTGGGATCTTTGGAGGCATTCTAAATTAACATTAAAATCGCTGATTAGGGACCCATCTATGGCATTATGTGTCCTCTGTAAAATTCCAGTTAACGGTGGGTGAACTAGCAATTTGAGGTATCTGCAGAGAATGTGGAGAGTTGGGATCATCTCCGAGTCGATCTGTTGCGACTGGGAACATTTAAGTGGTTATGCAGATACAAAACAAATATTGGTTCTTTAGTGCCTTCAAAGATCGGCAAACTTGATTATTGATTATCATTGTTATTGATTATGTTTATCTTGGTTATCTGTTAATAAATGGCCGCTGTGGACAATTTTCACTCCAAAATGGTGTTGATCTAATTATTTTAGAACCGTTGGTAAGAGGGTTTATGAGAGCATAGTGGTTGTTAAGATGTTGGGTGTTGATATCTGTTTAATCCTAGTCAAGTGCTAGTTCAGCTTAAAGGCCCTTCTTCTGCATTGATTGACAGTAGAGATTTTGAGTTTGCACTTCTGGATTGTTAGGATATACTGTGCCAGAATTCCCCTCTCCCTGAGTTAATTGGCCTTAATAAACTCTGGTAACCTTATTAAACTGACTATCATCCAACTTCTTTCACCCCACAAGGAAACAAAGATTCCGTCCTCGGGTGAAACCCACCAACCCACCTGTGGGTCCCTACCTACCTTCAGTGGGTAATCGGATGCTACAATACCAATGCAGGAAAAGATTTTGTAATGTAAAAGTCTCCACAAAGAGTGCTGAGACAAGAACCAGAGCACATAAAATACTTTTACATTTTTATCTTTGTCGACACGGTTTGTGACATCTTCTTTTGTCGGTAAAAAATGTCATTTTTAACCTGTTGCCTAACCCTTCTTCTGCTACAGTCTGCTTTTCCTAAACTCAGGGATGAAACCTTGTCTTATTTTCTGAATTATTTTTTTGTCTTTACTGCAGCTCTGTCTGCTGTTATCTCCAGTGCTCCCAGTCTGCCCACGCATGCAGGTCTCTCACTGCAGAAAACTGACCCACCAGCAACACTCCATCTATATCACTACTGCGACCAATTGCTGTTATGCTATAGCTGGTAGCATCACAAAACGTCATTTTATGATATATTGCACACAGCGCTTACCTAAACTTAATGGATATGAAATAATAATGAAATATCAGCAAGCTCCTACGCAGGACTGGGTTTAATTATGTGCCTCCCTAAGACACTTAAAGCAAACCTCTACTAGAAGTAAACCTACTAGCTTGTCATTTGGGTTAAATTTCATAGGGATGTTACTCCTCTAGAGCAATGTTCCCCAAACTGCAGCCCAGGGGCCAGATGCAGCCCTTTATCCATCCATTGGGGCACAATGGAGCATAATTCCTGCTACTGACATCAACAATAGCCCAGAGAGCAAGCAATTGTGCTGCAAGTTTAAAAATGACTTGCTAAGCTATTGCTAGACTTGCCAGGCTTCACAAATTTTGTGGCACAATTGCAACAAGACCACATTGCATGACTCCAGATCAACTTTCTTTGCAAACATTCTGCAAGTCTGCTGCAAGTTCTGGTTCAGTTATGTTGTGCAATAGTCATCCCACTATGGATCACTGTGGCTGAATTTTCATGCTGTAGATTTGCAGAGCTCTTGCTGTAGACTCACCACTGCAAATTTGCTCTTGCTACAGACTTGCCACGTAAATTTGCTACAAATTGGAAAGGTGTCAACTAGAACTTGTGCTTCAAGTGCTCTGCCAGTGTACAATTTGCCAGTGAAAATGTGCAGCAAGTAAACAGGTTTACAAATAAACTCTGTCACAAATTTGTGACAAGTTATCCTTGCTATCTGGGAGGACACTTTTTCTCCCACTAACACCAATGATGGGGCACTCCTCCCAACAACACCAGCAATGGGGCACTATTCCCTAATACCAAAGATGCATTGTTTACTCCCACTGACACCAGGACAAATTCTACTCCCATTGGCCACAGCCTGGCCCCCCTAAGGTCTGGAGGACAGTAATCGGGTCTTTTGTTTAGAAAGTTTGGAGGCCCCTGCACTAGACTAAAGATGAACTTGGGTTCGGCCCAAACTGGGTTTGGACTGAATCTTAAGGGTAATTGCCATGAGTTTGGGTTCAGTCTGAAAACAAGTTCATCCAAACCTGGAAGTTATCTGTCATTGCTTGGCCAAAGAACTGTGGGTGGGTGGGAGATTCTCTGCCCCACAGCTTACTTATACAAAGGGGCAAGAATGCTTGTGACATCATTGACCTAATATGGGCATGTGTTCATATTAAGTCATAATATCATGAGCATCTCTGCTTGCAGCTCATTGGCCCAACAACAACAGCTAATTTTCAGGTTCAGTTGAACATGGGTTTGGACCAAACCCAAGCCTTAACCCAAGCTCATCTCTACACTAGAGCAGCCTTTCTTAACACTTGAGGAACCTTTAAAATAATTTTCTGGTCTCAGGGAACCCCTGTAGGGATTAAATTATTTGCAGGTCAGTGGTAAAATGCCCCATACATTGGTGGTCGGTGAAAAGAATGCCTCCTTACAGTGGTGGTCATAATACCATCCTTACAGACAGCTAAAAGGATCACTGGGTTCTTGCCTTTTGTTCTGCCAAGTGGCATTGCCTCAGGAATTATGCAGGGACCATTAAATGATAAGTCAGTCAGCCACAGCTCAAGCAACCTCTAGAAAATCCTGGAAGAACCCTAGGGTTCAATTAAATCTTGGTCGAAAAGGGCTGCTCTAGAGTCCTGCATCTTAGAGCATCCTGTTAGGAAAATTCAGACTTCATCCTGGAAGTCAGCTCTTAGTTCCATCATTTCACGTGTCCCCCTATTGGCCAATCACTGTAATGGCGAGACTCACTAACCTATCGCTGGACTTGTCCTACAAAGTGTTTGTAAACCCTAGCAATGGACTTCTCCAATCTGCTCCTTTTTGGTCAGTAAGTATACCATTGAATTTTGTTATTGAGTATTTGTTGGATAAGTACAAAAAAGCCTGCTAATCCTGCCATCCTGTACACCTACAGTCTTATTGCAAGCATTATCAGCCCTGCCCAGTGCATTCCTGAGAAATAAAGAAGATCCCCCCTTATGTTATGGAGATGAATGGAGGGGAAGTGTTCTGTAGTTCTAAAACAATTCCCATCCTGGGGTGAAAACATTGCTCCTCCATAGCATCAGTTAGGTTAGTGAACTTTGTCGCCCCCAAAGGACAGCACATGTGTTGCTGGTGAAAAAAAGGAAAAAAAAAGCCTGGAAAAAGAAAACGAATGCAACCACCACATCTACGGGTCGAATTTCCGCACAAAAACTTACATGTTATGTGCAATATATGTTAGGGTTAGAGTATGAGTACAGATACTTTTGGTCAAGTACTTGCTGATAGCGAGTACCAATACCTTTGCGGTGCGATTTGAGCCCATACAACATGAACGGGCTCAAAACGCACTGCAAAGAATTGCATACGATTTGAACAGGAGTGCGGTGCCATTCCTGTCTGAAACGCATGCGCTTTCCCCCACCGTTCCCGTGTGATCCCAGTATAGAAAGACAGGGAAGCGCCATCTAAGAAGAGTAGCAATGGGCAAACAAACAATTTAGCAAAAAATGTTATCACAACTCGCATGTTAAAAGTACATAATATATTTTGCATGTCAAATCCAAAACCACGGCCACTTGCGGTGCTCACAGGGCTGGAGGAGAAGTTCCGGGACCCCATGGGTATAGGGTGGAAGTGGTGTCAGCTTGGGGGCAGACTGCCTATACATCTACTCCAGCCCTTTGTACACCACAAGCAGCAGGAGTTTCCATTTTTTATGGGCTCAAATCGCACTTCAAAGGTATCAGTTTTGGGTATCCAGAACATTTGCATGAGAACAAGTACTGGGTTTTGGCACCCATACTGGTATTGGTGCAACCCTAATATATATAGTTATTAGTACTCTGCTCACATTTTTGTAAATATTTTATTCTATCTTTTCATGTGACAACACTGAAGAAATGACACTTGCTACAATGTAAAGTAGTAAGTGTACAGCTTGTATAACAGTGTAAATTTTCTGTCCCCTCAAAATAACTCAACACACAGCCATTAATGTCTAAACTGCTGGCAACAAAAGTGAGTACACCCATAAGTGAAAATGTCCAAATTGGGCCCAAAGTGTCAATATTTTGTGTGGCTACCATTATTTCCCAGCACTGCCTTAACCCTCTTGGGCATGGAGTTCACCAGAGCTTCACAGATGATCACTGAAGTCCTCATCCACTCCTCCATGACAACATCACGGAGCTGGTGGATGTTAGAGACCTTGCGCTCCTCCACCTTCCGTTTGAGGATGCCCCACAGATGCTCAATAGGGTTTAGGTCTGGAGACATGCTCTGCTCCCCCTTCTCATAATGAAGATAATGGAGTGAGTGCAGTACACTGGGATAGTGTAGAACCCATGGACAGGATCATGGAATGTAGGTAGCGATCATCTCTCTCTCTCCTTTTCCCTGTCTCCTCTCCTCGAAACACACAGCTCCCCTCTTCTCCCTCCATCCCTCCTCTGTGCTCCCCCTCCCAGACCCCCTCCTCCCTTCCTCTTCCAGTAAATGTTTCAGTACCAGAGACAGCTCAGACCGAGCACAGCTGTGACTGGAGAGGGGGGAGAGCCTTGTATACTCTATATATACCATACAGTATATATTATACTGTGTGTGATAGATGGAAGGGGGGACCGGCCCTGGGGGGATCAAGACACACACTACAATCACATACAATCATAGGGAGGGTCCAATCGACTCCCTGCCCCATCTACTTATCTATCACATCCATTCATCTATCTCTCTATGTTTCTGTTTCTTTATCTATCTGTTTATCTATCTATCTATAGCTAGCTATATTTCTTTCTTTCTTTCTTTCTTTCTTTCTTTCTTTCTTTCTTTCTTTCTTTCTTTCTTTCTTTCTTTCTTTCTTTCTTTCTTTCTTTCTTTCTTTCTTTCTTTCTTTCTTTCTATCTATCTATCTATCTATCTATCTATCTATCTATCTATCTATCTATCTATCTATCTTTCCCTATCTAATTTCCTATCTATTGTTTCCTGCCAGGAGAGGCATCTGTCCTGGAGTCCTTGCATTGCAATGTATACAGTAAACACGACAAGCTATGTGTCCATAGGAGGGAAGTTCTTCACTTGCCCTCAGTGGAGAAGGTATTTGTGGAGGTGAGGTTACGGGTGGTGTTGTCTTGTCCACATGTGATTCCTCTCTCCCTCCATGTCCCCCCTCTCTCTGCTCACATTGTCTCGGTCTCTCTCTAGCCCTGTGTGTCTCTGGAGAGCTCACAATCACTACAGATATATTTAGCTCAGGAAACAATCTAATAAACATCCGCCCTCCCACACGTCGGCACAGGTAGAGGAGGCCGCTGTCTTGCTTTATTACACAGGATGTGGCTATGGATCCATCCAGAATACAGGGCCCTATATGGACAGCAGGGCTAGAGCTGGCCATAGACTGACCAGGACCATATCGGCCACTAGGAATGCCATTTTCAGAAACTGACTTTATTCATATATACAGTATCTCACAAAAGTGAGTACACCCCTCAAATTTTTGTAAATATTTTATTATATCTTTTCACGTGACAACACTGAAGAAATGACACTTTGCTACAATGTAAAGTAGTGAGTGTACAGCTTGTATAACAGTGTAAATTTGCTGTTCCCTCAAAATAACTCAACACACAGCAATTAATGTCACAACCGCTGGCAACAAAAGTGAGTAAAAATTTCCAAATTGGGCCCAATAAGCCATTTTCCCTCCCTGGTGTCATGTGACTCGTTAGTGTTACAAGCAGCACCATCTTGAATTTAAACGCATTGTATGGTGTGCCCCCCAAATATGTTCTTGTATATTGTAATATGCCCTGACCAAGTTTATTGGTCTGAAGCACCCCTCCCCCTCCTCATTACCTCTTATTTAGTGGCCACCAGTGTTTAGGATGTATCCCCTTCAGTTCTCCCACATAGAGGAGTTCAGCTCCCATGGTTGAGACAAAGGATCTTCCATTCTATTACTAGTGTAGGACCCACTAATTCGGGGTACTTTGTCGCAGTAAGTGGGCTTAGCACTATATGACCATATAGTGTGACCAAACCCCCCGTATTTTTTGAATATGTTCAGGTGTTTTTAACTAGCCCTGCAGGAAATGTCATTCATGTATGTGTGTGCTGTAAAATATTTTGTACTGTTTGTAGGTCTTATAGCAGCACCATCTTGAATTTAAGTGCATTGTATGGTGTGCCCCCCAAATATGTTCTCGTTAGTGTTACAAGGTCTCAGGTGCGTTAAATTTGGTGTTATCACTCTCACTGTCTCATATTGGTCACTGGAAGTTCAACATGGGACCTCATGGCAAAGAACTCTTTGAGGATCTGAAAAAAAGAATTGTTGCTCTACATAAAGATGGCCTAGGCTATAAGAAGATTGCCAAGTTCCTGAAACTGAGCTGCAGCACGGTGGTCAAGACCATACAGCGGTTTAACAGGACAGGTTCCACTCAGAACAGGCCTCACCATGGTCAACCAAAGAATTTGAGTGCACGTGCTCAGCGTCAAATTGGTCTGCATGGCTGTCATCACAGAAGGAAGTCTTTTCTAAAGATGATGCACAAGAAAGCCTGCAAACAGTTTGCTGAAGACAAGCAGACTAAGGACATGGATTACTGGATCCATGTCCTGTGGTCTGATGAGACCAAGATAAACGTATTTGGTTCAGATGGTGTCAAGCATGTGTGGCGGCTACCAGGTGAGGAGTACAAAGATAAGTCTGTCTTGCCTACAGTCAAACATGGTGGTGGGAGTGTCATGGTCTGGGGCTGCATGAGTGCTGCCGGCACTGGGGAGCTACAGTTCATTGAGGGAACCATGAATGCCAACATGTAATGTGACATACTGAAGCAGAGCATGATCCCCTCCCTTCGGAGACTGGGCCGCAGGGCAGTATTCCAACATGATAACAACCCCAAACACACCTCAAAGATGACCACTGCCTTGCTAAAGAAACTGAGGGTAAAGGTGATAGACTGGTCAAGCATGTTGTCAGGGATGGCTCAGCCCTTCCTTCTCTGAGCTGGCCGCTCAGCTGTCGGCTAATTGCCAGCTCCTATCTCTCCACAGTGACTCACCTGTTGATGATATCCTGATCGTCTGTCCTGTCTACTTAAGCCGTCCAGCCCAGAGGATCTCTGCCTTCGCCTTGGTCAACATCACAGAGACTATCACCTGAGTTCCTGTTAAAGACTTGCTTGGCTGACATTCCTTTTGGCTCCAGACCCTGCTTGCTGTTCCACTACGCTGTTTCCTGGCTTCCTGACTTTCTGGCTTGTCTGACTATCCGTTCCGGTTACCGAACTTTGGCTCTGTTTTGACTACGTTTGTTCTATTTACTTTTATTATTATTATTATTATTAATAAACCTAAACCCTATTGAACATCTGTGGGTCATCCTCAAACAGAAGGTGTGGGAGCGCAAGGTCTCTAACATTCACCAGCTCTGTGATGTTGTCATGGAGGAGTGGAAGAGGACTCAAGTGGCAAGCTGTGAAGCTCTGGTGAACTTCATGCCCAGAAGGGTTAAGGCAGTGCTGGAAAATAATGGTGGTCACACAAAATATTGACACCATGGACTAAGACTGGGATGCCATAAAAGTTCATGTGTGTGCAAAGGCAGCCATCCCAATACTTTTGGTAATATAGTGCATGTGTGTATATATATATATATATATATATATATATATATATATATATATATATATATATATATACTGTATGTATATATATACACATACAAACTGCTGCGAAGATGAACACTACTTAGAAGACGTGTCCCTTTGTGCTCTGATGTGACTAAATACTGATGGATCTATGTCAGTCTAATCTGTGCAGAGCGAATAACGATTAACACAGTTTGTAATTACTGCCAGCTCTGATCTACCCCCCCCACTACATCAATATACCCCTTGCTGCGGACAGGGAGGAAGCAGTGTCACCACACAGGGGGGCCTAATATACTTTCACTGATATTCAGACTTTTTACAGGTTAACATGTTCAGTGATGGTATACACTGATACAATAACAGTTTACTGAGATGCAGGCTTATTATGCAGTGCAACAGGATCATTATATATGTATACCAATAAATGGTCAACATTATTATTCAGTGCTGAGTGACTATTATCGGTGTAAAGAGGTATATGGGTATAGGTATAAAGTGTTCATTATCAGTATATATAGAGATAATTGCCATCATTATATAGAGCACAGTGTTCATTATCAGTGTATAGAGATATTTGCCATCATTATACAGAGCACAGTGCTCATTATCAGTGTATAGAGATACTCAAAATCATTATACAGAGCACAGTGCTCATTATCAGTGTATAGAGCTACTCAGAATCATTATACATAGCACAGTGCTCATTATCAGTGTATAGAGATACTCAGAATCATTATACAGAGCACAGTGCTCATTATCAGTGTATAGAAATACTCATCATCATTATACAGAGCACAGTGCTCATTATCAGTGTATAGAGATACTCATCATCATTATACAGAGCACAGTGTTTATCATCAGTGTATAGAGATATTCATCATCATTATACAGAGAACAGTGTTCATTATCAGTGTATAGAGATATTCAGGGCTTTTTTTCTCAGAGAATAGGTGCAGGAACTGCCCCTTCTGAGTCACTTCTTATCTCCATCCATTACCCACCTCTGAGCACCGTTCCTTAGTTTCATCCCCTACCCACCTCTCAGTACTGCCCCTTTTAGAGAGTACAGAGCCAAGTATAATTGTGTGGTGCTAAGTAATTTGTATTAAATTTGTTAATGATAGCAAGAAAAGTAGTAAAATCGATTCCGCACAGCCAGCAGCAATAGATTCACTCAGAAACAATAGACCCCCCTTAGCAACAATGGACCCCTACAACAAAATACCACCCAGCAGCAACAACAGATCTCCCAGCAGCCAGCAACAATAGACCCCCTCCATCAATAGTAGATGTCTTCCAGCAATAATTGACCCACCAGCAACAATAGACCGCCATTCAAAAATAGATCTGCTCCAGCAACAATAGACCCGCCAACCCACCCCAGCACCCCTTGCCATTACATACATTCAGTGCTGGAGGTGCCGGAACTGCTTCCCCCCGCGTTCCCGCTGAAAAAATCCCCTGGAGATATTCATCATCATTATACAGAGCACAGTGTTCATTATCAGTGTATAGAGATACTCATCATCATTATACAGAGCACAGTGCTCATTATCAGTGTATAGAGATACTCACCATCATTATACAGAGCACAGTGTTCATTATCAGTGTATAGAGATACTCAGAATCATTATACAGAGCACAGTGTTCATTATCAGTGTATAGAGATACTCAGAATCATTATACAGAGCACAGTGTTTCATGCACTTTTGCTGAGCTCTACCTCTCTCCCTGTGCTGATAATAAAAGGGAGGAGGGCTCTGTCCAGTCACGCAGTGTGCATTGGAAGGAAAGACACAGACAAGCCACATCATGTAATCTTCAGCTGCTTAAAGAGAAGAGAGAAAGTGGAGCAGTTCCATCTCAAAGAGCAAGCCTGCATGCTGTCACATCCACCATGTAGGGGGATTGCTAGGATCTGCAGTCCTTCCTGAAGAACACCAGTTCTGGAGATCTGCCACTGTGCTTTGTATGGACTCTTGCCTGTGCAGGTATGCTGGGGCAGCCTAATCCCGAGTTCAGGATTAGTTTAGCGAATAGACTGTGGCCTTTGTTTTGGAACTGTTATACTGAGAGTTTCCAGTAAAGCTTTTGAAACTTTGTCCTTGCCTGATCTGAAGATACTCAAGGGGTGTGATGCAAGTGTTGATCAGCTAAGCACATTGGGATATGAAGACATCAGAGTAATGCCGTGTACACACGATCGGACATTCCGACAACAAAATTCTGGATTTATTTCCGACAGATGTTGGCTCAAACTTGTCTTGCATACACACGGTCGCACAAATGTTGTCGGAAATTCCGAACGTCAAGAACGCGGTGACGTACAACACATAGGACGAGCCAAGAAAAATGAAGTTCAATAGCCAGTGCGGCTCTTCTGCTTGATTCTGAGCATGCGTGGAATTTTGTGCATCGGAATTGTGTACACACGATTGGAATTTACGACAACGGATTTTGTTGTCGGAAAATTTGAGAAGCAGCTCTCAAATTTTTGTTGTGGGAAATTCCCATAACAAATGTCCGATGGAGCCTACACACGGCCAGAATTTCCGACAACAAGCTCACATCGAACATTTGTTGTCAGAAATTCCGCCCGTGTGTACGGGGCATTAGGGTTAATACAGTGTGAAGACACAATTGGTTACCAAGGGCAATGAATTCCTTTTGCAGTCTGTCACAAGTGTGTACATGTAGCATGTATCAGGTGGGATAGCCAGTGTATTTGTTCAAGTGTACACGGTGTACAGCTATCTCTAAGTTGAAGGTCCGCTTTAAGGTTGAGTTATCCCCTCTGCCTTTTCCAGGGGCATTGATAAGCACGACATGAGTAAAGATACCCCTTGTGCAGGTTGAGTGACCCAGTCTACGGTGCCTAGCGTAGCTGCCCACAAGCGTAATTGATAATTACTAGATAATTACTAGAGATAATTACTAGATAATTACTAGAGGCCCCCAAAGTAGTGATATTACCATAGCTAGTGAGGTAGAGCCCCTGCCAATGTGCAGCATATTGGGAAAGAAGGCTTAGTATCAATAGACTGGCAATAGCTAACTGGTGGTAGGTCATCATGGGATGTGTTGCATAGACCACGTTGTGGCAAAGACCAAATCTTTGAAGCTGTAGCTTCTGGGGAGAATCCTGTGTTCATAGTACCTGGTGACTCTAAGGGCACTTTCACACTGGGCCGGGTAGGCGTCGGCAATAAAGCGCCACTATTTTTAGTGGCGCTTTACTGTTGTTTTTGCTGCACTTTTCGGCCGCTAGCGGGGCGCTTCGGCTGCGCTGCTCATTGATTTCAAAGGGGAGGGGCTCTTTAGGAGCAATGCATACACCGCTCCTAAAGCGCCTCAAAGATGCTGCTTGCATGACTTTTTTTAGCATCCTGCCAGTGCACCACTCCAGTTTGAAAGCACTCGGGTTTTCACACTGGAGTGACAGGAGAGGCGCTTTGCACATGCTGTTTTTAGCGCTATAGCACCTGTAAAGCGCCTCAGTGTGAAAGTAGCCTAAGGGGACCTTTCCATGTTCAGGCAGGAATGGGGTAAAAAGTGCATGCGCTTCTCCATCACTTGTTTGGTTATATAGGTGGAGGACATCAGCACGTGGTCAGGCCACTATGTAAGAGATGCTCGCCATTTATATACTGTGAACAGAGTTCATTATTAGTCTACAGAGATGCTTCAATATCTGAAGCCAAAGCATCATACATTAAAACTAAGCATAACTGTGGCTGTAATCATATAATTCTAATTGCCATTTAACACCACCACCTTTCTGTCTCCATGGAAAGAGGTGTCTCCTAGTTCCTAGTCAAAAATCTCACATCTTGTCAATCGACATTTATTTCTTTATTACAAGCCAAGATTGCAGTTGCAGAAAGTTTAATGGCTCTTAACTCTCATTCTTTACATTTCACTGTTATACTGAATAACGCAAAAGACTGGTGAGACTTATAGAAGTGTAGAGCTTATGTAATATTAACAAAATTGTAGCAGCAGACTTTAATAGGGCATACAGGAAATGACACCGCGTAAATGATTATAGAAAAGCACAAAATGTATTATACATAAAATTCAAAATACAAAAAAATCATATATAATAATATGTCCAATATGGGGTTCACACATTATTTCATCAAATGATCCACATATAGGGACAACGAGTTAGAAATGATCATCCAGAGAAGCATGTGTGAATGAGTATCAACGTCAGGAACCCAGTTTCTTTCAAAATTAGGAATGTGCAAAGTCTGCTGGAGCCCAATAGATTAAAAAAATCTTTCCTGCCAGAGAACGTCTACTCCCTACAAGGGGACACCATCACCAAAAGCACCGCCTCATATTGTTTTCCGTATTTTCAATGGTCTACTCTCCTATCGTACTCATTCCCATATAGATATAGTTTGCTGTGGAACATTGTTTGGACATGCTGTATGACTGACTATATTCTATGATCAACCTATTACTTGTTTTTTTTTTTGTAGGCTTTTTTTAATGCCGCGTACACACGGTCGGACTTTTCACCTGCAAAAGTCCGACGGACGCCGCCGGACATAGTCCGGCGGAAAGTCCGACCGTGTGTGGTCTCCATCGGACTTCCGACGGACCGTTTCGGTCGGATTTTTGCGGAAATCCGACGTACTTTAGATTTGAAGCCTGCTTCAAATCTTTACGTCGTACCTCCGCCGGACTCAGTTCCTGACGGAAAGCCCGTTCGTCTGTATGCTAGTCCGAAGGACCAGATACGACGGAGGAGCAGGTTACTGCATCTCGCGCTCGCTGCAATAGGAAAAACAAATCTTCCTATTGCGGCGAGCGCGGGGCATACCAGGCCCTTAGGTCTGGTATGGATTATAAAGGGGAACCCCTACGCCGAAAAAACGGCGTGGGGTCCCCCTAAAATCCATACCAGACCCCGATCCGAGCACGCAGCCTGGCCGGTCAGGAAAGGGGGTGGGGACGAGCGAGCGCCCCCCCCTCCTGAACCGTACCAGGCCGCATGCCCTCAACATGGGGGGTGGGTGCTTTGGGGGAGGGGGGCGCCCTGCGCCCCCCCCCCCCAAAGCACCTTGTCCCCATGTTGATGAGGACAAGGGCCTCTTCCCGACAACCCTGGCCGTTGGTTGTCGGGGTCTGCGGGCGGGGGCTTATCGGAATCTGGGAGCCCCCTTTAATAAGGGGGCCCCCAGATCCCGGCCCCCCACCCTATGTAAATGAGTATGGGGTACATGGTACCCCTACCCATTTACCTAGGTAAAAAGTGTCAGTAATAAAACACAACACAGGTTTTTAAAATAATTTATTAAACAGCTCCGGGGGGGTCTTCTTCCGTCTTCGGGGGTCCCTCCGGTTCATCTTCTCCCGGCGTCCGGTTGGTTCTTCTCCGCTCTCCGGCCTCTTCTCCCGGTGTCCCAGGTCTTCGGCCGGCCCCTCCGCTATCTTCAGGTAGCTCTATTGCCAGCGGAGGTCCGGACTTCTGGGCTTCTTGGCTTCTTGGCTTCTTGTGTTCTCTTCTCTTCCCCCAGATGTTGACACGACGCTCTCTCCGGCTGGACTGGTCTCTGAGGGCTGCGTTGTGACTTATATAGGCGGAGACCCCGCCCCCATATGATGTCACAGTCCCTGGGCATGCTGGGACTGTGACGTTTTAGGGGGCGTGGTCGACGAACCAACCGGACGCCGGGAGAAGATGAACCGGAGGGACCCCCGAAGACGGAAGAAGACCCCCCCGGAGCTGTTTAATAAATTATTTTAAAAACCTGTGTTGTGTTTTATTACTGACACTTTTTACCTAGGTAAATGGGTAGGGGTACCATGTACCCCATACTCATTTACATAGGGTGGGGGGCCGGGATCTGGGGGCCCCCTTATTAAAGGGGGCTCCCAGATTCCGATAAGCCCCCGCCCGCAGACCCCGACAACCAACGGCCAGGGTTGTCGGGAAGAGGCCCTTGTCCTCATCAACATGGGGACATGCGGCCTGGTACGGTTCAGGAGGGGGGGGGGGCTCGCTCGTCCCCACCCCCTTTCCTGACCGGCCAGGCTGCGTGCTCGGATCGGGGTCTGGTATGGATTTTAGGGGGACCCCACGCCGTTTTTTCGGCGTAGGGGTTCCCCTTTATAATCCATACCAGACCTAAGGGCCTGCGACGGGGCTCGCAAGGTTTCAATCTCGCCCAAAAAAGCGGCGAGATTGAATTCCTTTTCTAGTCCCGTCGTACCAAAGTCACGTTCAAAATGAACGGACTTGTCCGTGTGTGGGAAAGTCCGTTCGTTCTGAAAGTCCGGCGGAAGTCCGTCGGGAAGACCGGATTCCGGAAAGTCCGGCCGTGTGTAGGCAAGTCCGGCCGTTCAGAAAGTCCGGCGGTAGTCTGCCGGAAGTCTGGCGGCAAGTACGTCGGACCTAGCTTTCTAGAAAGTCCGACCGTGTGTACGCGGCATAAGGGTTACATAACATCTATATGAGATAGGAGAGTGGATCTTTGGAAATACAGAAGAAAATGGTCCTGTGCTTTTGGTGATGGTGTCCCCTTGTAGGGAGTTGATGTTCTCTGGCTCATCATCGCTCCTTTGTGGCTCCCTTGCAAAAAAGATGGTTTATAGCTATTCTTCCAGCAGACTTTGCACATTTGAAACTGGGTTCCATGATATTTACATGTGCTCCTGAGGAAGATAATTAGAAACATGTTGAGCCCACATGTGGATCATTGGATGAAATATGAATTATGAACCCCATAATGGACATGGTCTTATATGTGATTTTACATTTTATGTATAATACATTTTGTACTTTTATATGATCATTTATCTCATGACATTTTCTACATTCCCTAAGTCCATAGCTACAATTTTGTCAATATTACATAAGCAATTATAAAATGTGGGCATAAAGAACACAGAACCTCCATCTATAACAATTTGTAAAGAAGTGTAATGCTGTTATATGTAATACTTATAAGGTTAGCAGTGTGTAGGGTTGTGAGCAGCATATATGGTGCCTACTGTGCATGCATACTGCTTGGCTCATTCATTCCTACCCTGAGGACTGCCATGAGTACAACTCCAGGCATAGGAATCAGCGTGTAGTAGGCACAGGACATCTCCGGATCTTTATTTGTACAAATGTTGTGTGATACCGGACAGGACTCCTAAGTGAAGATCTCTAAAAGGGGCTGAAGGTAGTTTTTTGTGCTATGTGAGTTATGCTAAGGGTAAAAGCAGTAAAGGACAACTTCACTAAAAGTGAAATAAAAGTGAAGTTGACCTTTCAATGAAAACTTTATGTTTCTTCAAACAAAAGGTTGTGATTCTCCCCTGTGGACTCCATTTTTTGTTGTTATTATGAAAGGAACCTCTTTGCTTGGCCATAATAAACAGAACTGGGTGTACTCAAGGCTGACCTGAGTGCCAACACTGCAGAGATCAATATGCTGCCTGAGTCTATCCTTTAGTTAGAAGAGAAATGTAAAAGCGTGGTTAAGGAAAAAGATTTTCTGTTAGACGTTGACATTGACTGTTATCAGTGTACATTCTGCTGCACAGCGAGTGCATTGGCTTCCCTATAGTTTGAATAAAACTTGTTGAATGACAGGAACATATCATTGAACTGGTGAAGGGGACCCACTTTCTGGGTGTCTCTCTAAATCAAGGGTTTCCAAACTTTCTGAACAAAGGGCCAGTTTTTTGTCCTTTAGGCTGTGGCCAGTGGGAGGAGATAATGTCCCAGTGTGGGAGCAAACAATATCTCATTATTGGTGTTAGTGGGAGGAATAGTGCCCCATCATTGATGTCAGTGGATGGAATAGTGCCCCATCATTGATGTCAGTGGATGGAATAATGCCCCATCGTTGGTGTCAGTGGGAGGATTGATGCACCCTTGTTGGTGTCCGGGGATGGAATAGTGAATTAAATAATGGCACATCATTCGTGTCAATGGCAGTAATTATGCCTCATTGTTGGTGTCAGTGGGAGGAATAGTTCCTTGTATCATTGGTGTCAGTGGCAGTAATTATGGTCAATTGTTAGTGTGAGTGTGAGAAATAGTTCCTTATATAAGTAGGAGCAATAGTACCCCAAGGGCCATGCAAAAGCAATCAAATGACCACATCTAGCCCCCGGACTGCAGTTTGGAAACCTCTAGTTTAAATTGTTGAACCAAGAAGGTCTTAGATCCAGGTCCCTGTGAATATGAGATGTGCTAGCCTGGTTAAGATCAAAGCATAGCATCCGATTCCCATTATGCAGTTGATTCTACATGAGAGAAATTAAGTTATGGATTTCAGTAAACTGGACATCAAATGGAGCTATAATCAGGTTGAGTTAAGCCCAGCTTCTAAAGTCATAAATACAATTGTCAGCCATGAAGATCCCTTTCTGTACAAATGACTGATGTCCACCAAATATTCTTTCCTCCAAGGTTTAATAGCATGATTCAACAAGTATTGCATGACTGTGAGGGTATACTCACAATATTTCAGATGATATAAAATTGTGTAAGTTAAAAACTAAACCTGAGCATAGTAGAAGTTTTGGCGTGGTACTACCATGCTTGAAAAAAATGAAAGACTAAGGTCTCAATAAGCAAAAGTACAAACTTTTAAATAAATATAATGACTTTTATAGGCTACTGTATACCCTTTCAGAAGATGCTCTCGGTCCAGAGTCGAGTGAAATCAAAGTTATTTCTGATGTCAGAAACGCAGAGAGCCCCACAGATGTTTGTGGTTTTCCTAGGTTGGCAAATTATTGTTCCAAGCTTATTCCAAATATGGCATCTATTAGTGAACCCCATTGACAATTACATGACTCCCAACCTTCTGCGACAAGAAGGAGCAACACCTTTTTGGAAAAAGTATATAGGGAAAATAAACATCCGTTACCCACCCAGTTAAATATCAAGAATTAATATGCAAAAATATATTGGTTAAATCCACCTAGTGGACTCTTTTACCACTAATTGACAACACATGTCCCAGGTAGGCCTGAGGGGGTGGAGTGATATTGAACATTAAATCTCATAAATAATACAATATGACAGTGGCAGTGAATCCATAAGGGCGCACTGGCGCCGCCCCCTCTCTCCAGCCACTCCTCTAGCACCAATTGATAGATTCATGCATTTGATGGGGCACAGTGAGGCTGCATTTGATGGGGCACAGTGAGGCTGCATTTGATGGGGCACAGTGAGGCTGCATTTGATGGGCACAGTGAGGCTGCATTTGATGGGCACAGTGGCTGCATTTGATGGGCACAGTGGCTGCATATGATGTTAAAGTGGCTTCATATGATGGGCACAGTGGCTGCATTCGATGCTGCACGGTGGCTGCATAAGATGGGCCCAGTGGCTGCATAAGATAGGCACGGTAGCTGTATTTTATGGGGCACAGAGGCAGCATTTCATGGCACAGTGGCTGCATTTGATGGGCACAGTGGCTGCGTTTGATGGGCACAGTGGCTACATTTGATGGCACAGTGGCGGCAATTGATGGGCACAGTGGGTGCGTTTGATGGCACAGTGGCTGCAATTGATGGATTTTTTTTTCTGAATTTTTCAGTTTGTTTGCGCCCCCCTCAAAAATTTTGAGCACCAGCCGCCACTGCAATATGACACAAATTTTTTTCATTGGAGTATTATGGGCACAGCTTTTATTAAATAAAAAAATAATAACAATAACATGATTGATTGAACATCATGATAACACCAGTTCTTTAAAAACAATAGGAATTGTGATACAGCCATTAAAGCCAGGTCTTTGAAAGTGTCACCCAATAACATGCTCCATTGTAAACCTGTACCAATCACCAGCCATCTACAACCAGCTCGATGGGTACATACCAGTCATTTTTACAGCATTATTCACTTGGAATATCATGTTCCGTTGTTAACCCCTTACTGGCCACTAGCCATCTACAACCAGCTTTGTGGGTACATACCATTACTTTTGACACCATTTTTCACATGGAATAAACCTTAGTAAATACTTCCTTCATGAACACCACATAATCATACATACTTGTGACCATTAACCCTAAACCACTTTTCCAAACATTACCAACAATCTTATTTTTTTGGCACCATCAAGGACCCACCAATGCTGTGACAAAAGTACAATATGCCCCACAAGTTTGCCATTGTCTTCCCATACTTTAGTTTCCTAAACGTATGCGCTTTCAATCATAGCCATATCCACACATTTACCAAGAGGGTGAATGGTAGGCCAAATTGTTCACCACACTGTCTGTTCCTCCTTGAGGTTTCCCTAAGCTATGACCAGGACCTCCCTGTTCCCTACATAATATCCTTAAACCATTCCCCACATATTCTTACCCTTTTCCTGCCTTCCAGCCCACCCTATCATGTGCCCTTCATCCTATGTGATTAGGGCAGCCCTTTTGTAATTTAGAGTTGAGTAAAATATTTATTGTGGTAAAACACTTTGGTATTTAAATAATACTAAGGACAACTGAGGAGGAAAGATGGACATAAATTTGAATCCAAAGAAGGAGTGTTTCTCCAAATAACAGACAGTTGGGGGCTATGCTAATTTACTTGTAATACGGTTCCATGGAAGTTGGGTGCCACTTAACTGTTTACATTTGATTAACTAAAAAGACGATACAAGATTGATAAAAAAGCTTTAGCTATTGTTTGGGCAGGCTAATGAAAGATTTTACATGTATCTTTATTGGCTTCCGAAACTGAGACTGTGCACCATCCACTGGAGATGATATACTCTCCTTGCTCTATACCTTCTGGTAGAATTAAGAGGTGGGTCTTTGTTTTCTCTTTTACTAGCTTAAAATGAAATCCCATCATGGATCTACAAACACAGCAGAAGCACTTTCAAGATTATCCCCATGGTCAGCCCCAAATCACATCATGGCATAGAAATGTATTTGCTTTATTGTTTCTTATGCAGTTTCCCATGCCTTCCACGGGATGTGGAGAGAGCTTCAGCACCAGATTTAACAAAAATTTTACAGAAATTTAACAGGTATGCAAATGTATTCAGCTTGGGGCATGGAATCAATGTACAACTGTCTGCAAGAAGGTAAAGAATGAGCTCACCATTGCAGGGACATTCATTTTGCATGAAAACCGCATCCTTATGCTTAAAAAAAAATGCACAAACAAACCCTACAGTTGATCTTTGAGGGGCTTAAAAGTAGCACACAAGTCAAGCAATGGTTAGATGAAAAGATTTGATGACCAGGAATTGATAAGGGGGTAGAGTATGTGGTCTGCACATGTTGAGCCTTACAACTTGTACACAGAAAACTGATACCAGATACCGTTGCCCAAACACCTTTGCCCACAGGTCCATGGGAGTAAGAGACATACCATCTAGACATCAACTTGTGGTGGTGGCTGATAATTATTCATGGTGGAGGAGTTATTGATCCATACAAAGCCATCTTCCTTGACTGTATGCTTCGGAGACCTCTAAGAGACCTCTAAGGAGATAAAGTACTGCTCCGAAAGGACCATTCTAACAAATTACCCCTTTTATTAGCTGGAGCCATATACTGTGAAAAAAAGATAGAAACCTACATTGCTTTTGAGGATCTAAGGGGAAGGACAATTGTTCGGTACTTATCTTTTGTAAAAAAAAAAAAATTGCTCACTAGTAACTAGCTGAGAACCTGCTAGAGTTAAGAAAGGAATCAAGCAACCAGCATACCCTAAAGTGGTGGTGCCCAATATGTGGCATGTGGGGCACAATGTAAATATTTGCCAGCACACCACAGATCTTCAATCAAGTCCAGAAAGATCACATCACAAACAGTGTAGTGCAATGTTTTGGAGTAGCCCAGGATCCCTTCATCAGACATGTGGTCCACCGGCTCTCTGTGTGTGGCCTTCCAGATCTTGGGCAACCGCCACCACCATTGGGGAAACCTCTGAACATTGCAGAGTGGCAGCGGGGTGCCAGGCACTGAAGTGCTATCTGCATTTCAGATTATTTATTCTGGGGGTTATTTTTGCAGTCTCTGACACCAATGCTGGACGTTATTTTTACAGCCACTGACACCAATTCTGGGGGTTATTTTTGCAGTCTCTGACACCAATGCTGGACGTTATTTTTACAGCCACTGACACCAATGCTGTTTTTTTTTTATTGTGGCCACTTACACCCATGATGACTCCAGTGCACAGCCCACTGGAAGTGTCGCACTTGAGGCCCTCTATAATAATATGTTAACTACCAGGTAAAGACTTAAACGTATTGACAAGAGCTTGAGTTTGACATGTTACACTTACTATATGTGAATTTCCTTTTAATATTATATTTATACAGTGTTTGGACCTTTTTAGCTCTTTATTTTCACCAGATGATCTGACCAGTAAGTCTGTTATTTTTCAACTTCCTTTAACAGACCAAGCTGTCCAACAAAAGTGGCAGTTGGCTTTTTTTTTCCCTCAAAATGACAGTTAGAGGATTGAAACAACTTATTTAACACTGATAGGGGTTCTTACATTGATCAGCTCGTATTCATTTATGTAAAAACTTTATCCCAAAAGGAAAAAAAAACTGTTGCTGTAATGGCTTAAAAAGTGTTATCTGGAGTTTGGCTTTAATTTATTAGTCAAGTTCATCTAAATCTAACGCTTCCCTCTCCCCAGGCTGAGAATGCTGCTGTCGAAAAGTTGTCACCGTTGTTCCTCCAGTGGAGCGGAGACACCCTAAGGCAGCCCACATTTAAAGATTAGTAAGCTGCAATATATTATGTTTTTGGGTTTCATACTAGACAGTTTTAAATTAAAAAAAAGGTAGAGATACACTATATTGTCAAAAGTATTGGGACACCTGCCTTTACATGCACATGAACTTCAATGGCATCCCAGTCTTAGTCCGTAGGGTTCAATATTGAGTTGGCCCACCCTTTGCATCTATAACAGCTTCAACTCTTCTTGGAAGGCTGTCCACAAGGTTTAGGAGTGTGTCTATGGGAATGTTTAACCACTCTTCCAGAAGCGCATTTGTGAGGTCAGGCACTGATGTTGGATGAGAAGGCCTGGCTCACAGTCTCTGCTCTAATTCATCAGGTGTTCTATTGGGTTGAGGTCAGGACTCTGTGCAGGCCAGTCAAGTCCCCCCATCCCAAACTCACTCATCCATGTCTTTATGGATCTTGCTTTGTGCACTGGTGCGCAGTCATGTTGGAACAGAAAGGGGCCATCCCCAAACTGTTCCCACAAAGTTGGGAGCATAAAATTGTCCAAAATGTGTTGGTATGCTGACACCTTAAGAGTTCCCTTCACTGGAACTAAGGGGACAAGTCCAACCGCTGAAAAGCAACTCCACACCATAATCCCCCCTCCACCAAATGATTTGGACAATACACAAGGCAAGGTCCATAAAGAGATGGATGAGCGAGTTTGGGGTGGAGGAACTTGACTGGCCTGCACAGAATCCATGTCCTTATGGATCTTACTTTGTGCACTGGTGTGCAGTCATGTTGGAACAGAAAGGTTTATGCACTGGTCCAAATCATTTAGTGGAGGGGGGATTATGGTGTGGGGTTGTTTTTCAGGGATTTGGCCTGGCCCCTTAGTTCCAGTGAAGGGAACTCTTATGCCCCGTACACACGGTCGGATTTTCCGATGGAAAATGTCCGATCGGAGCGTGTTGTCGGAAATTCCGACCGTGTGTGGGCTCCATCGGACATTTTCCATCGGATTTTCCGACACACAAAGTTGGACAGCAGGAGATAAAATTTTCCGACAACAAAATCCGTTGTCGGAAATTCCGATCGTGTGTACACAAATCCGACGGACAAAGTGCCACGCATGCTCAGAATAAATAAAGAGATGAAAGCTATTGGCCACTGCCCCGTTTATAGTCCCGACGTACGTGTTTTACGTCACCGCGTTTAGAACGATCGGATTTTACGACAACTTTGTGTGACCGTGTGTATGCAAGACAAGTTTGAGCCAACATCCGACGGAAAAAATCCTAGGATTTTGTTGTCGGAATGTCCGAACAAAGTCCGACCGTGTGTTCGGGGCATTAAGGCGTCAACATACCCGGCCATTTTGGACAATTTTATGCTCCCAACCAGTGGCGGCTGGTGGTTTTTTCTTTTGGGGGGCGGCAAACAGCCACCCCCCTGGCCAGTTGGCCAGCCAGCGGCGGCGGCAACCCCCCCGGAGGACAGTGGGACATCAAAGCCCCGCACTTACCCCATCTAGGAAGCGGGCAGGCAGGCAGCGTGTCCGGCAGCTTTCTTCCTCCTCCTGTGGTGTGGATCACAACAGCTTCCGCCGTGCATCCCCTCCTCTTCCTCCTAGGCGTCCAATAGGATCGCCTGACCTTTCACCCAACCGGGAAACGGGTATCAGACCTGCGCTTCCTGATTAGTGGAGAGGCGATTCAGTGTTAGAAAAGCGAATATTCATTTGCTTTTCTAACACACCTGGGTGGGCTCAGAGCACAATGCTCTGCGCCACGAGTCCACCCTATTTTGAAGCCTATTAGAACCTATAGCTCTAATCAGGTGATTCAAAAAACACCCCTACCGCTGTAATTCATGCACCCGGCATCCTAAAAGGGGCCAGACGCACGAAAAGGGGGTAGCCGCGGCGGCCGTGGATAGATTCATGCCATGCATGAATCTATCTATTAATCATATAGGGGGTGGCATGGATATAGGGGGGGCGGCGCCCGTGCACCCTTAATGGATGGGCCGCACCTGCTCCCAACTTTGTTGGAACAGTTTGGGAATGGTCCCTTCCTGTTCCAACATGACTGCACACCAGTGCACAAAGCAAGGTCCATAAAGACATGGATGAGCGAGTTTGGGGTGGAGGATCTCAACCCATTAGAACACCTTTGGAACCAGAATTTTACAACACCTTATTTTATCAAAGAATGGGAAAAAGAATTAAACTGTACATTCACTTCATCACAAGTGAATAAACTAATAGAAGCAACATACTTAACGCCTGTAAGTTCGTCCATTTAGGAAATGTCGTATAAGTTCTTAGCGAGATGGTATAGAACCCCAGCACGATTGGCACAGATATACCCAACTGTAGATAATCGTTGCTGGAGGTGATGTATAGAAAAGGGAACACCCCTCCATATTTGGTGGTCCTGCCCCAAAATTAGGGTGTTCTGGGAAGAGATAACCCCATGGATAGAGAAGAGATCAAATAAATTTATAGAACCATCACCAGTAAACTTCCTATTCCATGGGATTACCGGAGCTACAAAATCTTACAAAAATAGTGTAATTCCACACCTATTAAATGCAGCAAAAAGGCTAATACCCCGACACTGGAAACAAGCCATATGTCACACAATAGGGGAATGGAAGAAAGAAGTGGATGAAATTATGGAGACAGAAAGTTGGGCCTATAAGACCAAAAATCAACTGGGAAAATTTGAAAGAATATGGACAAGATGGAAAGACCTTGCTTAAGAATTAGACAGGATAAAGTAGATTAGAAGATATTGCCGAAATCTTAAATAATTTTAAAGGGAATCTGAGGAGAGAAAAATGAAGGAGAAATGATCCACAACTTTTAATTTTCTTTTTTTTTTTATGTTAAAAAAAGGTATAAAGTGAGTAAGTGATAAAATAGCATATGTCGGGTATGGGGGTGTCTACCTCCCACTCTCCTGGTGTGCTCTCCCCCCCACTCCCCATTTTGGAGAGGGAGGGGAGAATTTTGGGGGTTTTCTGCCCCCACACTTCCTTTTTTTTTTTTCCTCTCTTCCTCTCTCTCTTTTATGTTACATCACATTTTTTGTTTTTTTTCCCCAACAAGGTAAACAAATAAGTTAAGGCACGAACATTGAGAAATATTATTGAATTATACCACCCACAATAGCAATGACACATAAAAGACACGAACATAGGAAGATTTCACCAAACACACAACCCATTTTTAAGGTACCAACCTTCTCTCCCCCCCACTCTCTTGTTTTTTTTTTTTTCTTTCTTTTTCTTTCACCGATATATAATACACTTAAAGCACAAATATAGAAAGATTTATACTGACATTATCATTATTATTAATAGTAATTATCATTCACTTAATATAATTTCGACCCACATTTCACTAACTAAATCACTATACTTTAATATATGCAAAGGAAGAGAGAGGGGAAGGGAGAGAGGGAGAGGGAGGGGGAGGAGGGAGGGGAAGGAAGAGGAAATTTTTTCTTCTTTTTTTCTCTCTTCTCCTCTCCCTCTCTCCATTTGGTGGAGAGGGGGAGATCTAACAAGATGGGAGGAGTGCCGGGCGGGGCAAACCCCCCATGCTATCGGCATAAGATACGATTACTTATTTTATAAATATCTATTTTTTCTGTTTGTTGTCTACTTCTATGTTTCTATATAAAATATGGAATGTAGATATTGTTTGTATTAAATGAATATGTTTATGAATTAATGAAAAAAGAACACCCTTGGAATGAATTACAGTGGAGACTGCGAGCCAGACCTTCCCGCCCAACATCAGTGCCTGACCTCACAAATTAGCTTCTGGAAGAATTGTCAAACATTCCCATAGACACACTCCTAAACCATGTGGACAGCCTTTCCAGAAGAGTTGAAGTTGTTATAGCTGCAAAGGGTGGGCCAAATCAATAGTGAACCCTACGGACTAAGACTGGGATGCTATTAAAGTTTATGTGCGTGTAAAGGCAAGGGTGTCCCAATACTTTTGACAAATAGTGTATTATGAAAAATGTTAATGCTGCTGTAAAACAGAAACATAACTGTTTCATAATGCACTTTGTCATACATGAAAATTGACCGGGGGGCTCCCAGGCACATGGATATTTGTGGTCAGCCTGAATGTTAAATGGTTTCCCTTCATATTCTTCTATATTGGGTTCCGTTAGGTCTTTGCCCCAGCTGTGAGATGCTCCAGGGCGTCTTTAGGACTTCTCAGCTTCTTGTAATAGGGATATTACAAGTTACTGTGGGTGTTTTGCCATTTATAGGAAGTCAATGGGTGTGTGAAATATTCTTGGTGCTCCTATCGCTGTGCTGTTCTGCATGGTGTGACTTTTATGGAAAGACATACACAGGTTCCCATGCATTCATCATATCACTTATACAGACACCTGGGATAAACACAACTAACGTGTGTTATATAATATAATATTACCCTGTCAACACCTTGGAAGTCACGCTGCCAATATCACTAGGAAACTATTAGCAGTATGTTACATGTTAATTATTTTAAAAACAGCATATGTCATAAAGAACTCAGCAAGGAAAGCAAGAGACCAGCCGCGTACAAGAGATCTACGTACATGATACATCTGCTTCCGACACGTTCCAGCCTCTAGGAGAACCATTTCACCGCACGCTATCCAGCACATTTGTTAAATGGTTTCATGAATACACTGAATATCTTAATGAGGACCCCAGGAACCCTGAAACTAGAATGTGCTTATTTTAAGAACCAAGAGATGTGAAGTTGAGGGGTTTAGGTGTAAATCAGATAAGACGAGACCTACACTGTGGACAGTGTGCAGAGGAAAGGCTCCGTCCCAGAACATTTATCAAGGATTTAAAATGGATTTGCAGAAAGCCTTAACAATTTCTTTACCTCTGGCCATACATTATACACATTTTTCATTCAGATTTACCAAAAACCATGTAATATGAAGTCAAACCTAAAAGACACTTTCAATTTGTATCCAATCAGGCAGGACCTTGCACTACACACTACATAGTTGAGGGTAAATCTAGAGTAAATTATACAGAAATTGAAAGTGTATAATGTATGGCCAGCCACCTTTATATCCCATCATTATCAGAACATTTTTAAGTTTTTAGTGCTGTAATAATTTGACTGACAATTACTCAGATATGTGAAATGTACCCAAATACATTCTTTTATATCTACTATATATATATATATAGTGTATATATATATATATTTTACTATATAAAATATAGTAATATATATATATATATATATATATATATATATATATATATATATATATATATACTGTATATATAAAATTATTTTTTTTATTTTTTTTGGGAAAGAGAGAGCTTTCTTTTGGTGGAATGTAATAACCACCGTTTTTGTTTTTTTTTATTACTTTACTATAAAGGGAAAAATAACAATAATTTGGTTTTGCATATATTTACCTTTCATTTCTTTACCTTTAAAAAAAAATCCCACAATCATTGGTGATCAGTGGCATTTTGAATTCGCCCCACCAGGAGTGTGTGTAAATTTGACAAACCGACTGTTGGCTGTCCTATATAAGCACTTTGGTGGCTGTTCAGCCGCCGGATGGCATCCCCCCCCCCCATGACGGTCCGCCCTGCGTGCGCCCGCTATATTTCCCAGGCTTATTTAATGGGCTGCCCTATGTGCAAAAAATGGGGAAGAAGCTAATGGAGTGTAATCTGCACTCCATTAGCTTTATTGGTGGACAGGTGAGACATCAGGGGTCTAAAAGAGCCCCAATATCTTGAACATTTCACCAAAACGTGGCATCACATAGGGGACTTTTTGCCCCCTACGTGATTAAAAAAAATGTAATTAAATACTTTTTTTTTAAAGTGTAAAAAATTTAAGTTACACCCAAGCACTTAAAATCTCCCCCCCTCTCAAAAAAAACCCAAACATTTTTGAGCTCCCCCTCCACAAGTATATGAGTATAAATGCAGGCTTCGGAGGCGCCTACGTGCAAAAATGTTGATTGTGCTACACATGTTACATATCGCCATGCACGCTAAGTCCATTATTCACAAGCTTTGCCTAATGAAAATATAGGATAGTTTGTCACCATTTCACAGGTGCACACAATTTTAAGGCTTGACATGTTTGGCATCTATTTACTCGGCGCAACTTTATGGTTTATATTTTACCAAAAAATTGGGAAATATACTGCATTAATTATCTTTTAAATTAACTTTCATGTATTTTCTACTGAAATTTTGAGTTTCGTAAACCGTTGCATCAAGCGTTACCTTTATATTCCGTCAATTCTATTCTCTAGGGTGTTTGCTTTCAGAAAATATAACCCCCTCAGACGAAGTGGTGATGACAAAACGTGTCGTTGTGCGGGTTTTGTTTAGCCCACTCCCGGCTTTAAAGTGAAAGTGATTCGGCAGCTCTATAGCTGCCTATCGCTTTCACAGAGATGGCAGCGCGGTGCCTCCCCCTCCTCCCGCTGGTGGCCGCCTTTCACCCCATGGTTCCTGGGCTCTCTCACTCTCCCAGTACAGCCAGGAGACATATCTAACCCAGCCGATCTGTGATTGGCTAGATGATGTGAAGGGCAGGGGAGACATCGGGGTCTATTGGACCCCTAATGCCTACATAAAGAGCACCTGTCACCTGCTCAGTGCTATCACATGGGGGTTTATTAACCCCGTGCGGTAACACTTGAGGTGATTGTAGCCGTATTAGTGCAATTGTGACAGAGAAAATTGAGTACTGTCCGTGCTACTTTTTTTATTTGCACTAACATATAATTTTTCATGGACGAGCTTTCGGGGTGTGTCCCCTTCTTCAAGGTCCAAGCAGTACTGATTCACAAAAGTTTTAGCAGAAGGTAAAATGTTAAAACAAAACAAAACAAAAAAATCTCTGAGGGAAAGGAAAAAGAGATTTTTTTTGTTTTGTTTTAACATTTTACCTTCTGATAAAACTTTTGTGAATCAGTACTGCTTGGACCTTGAAGAAGGGGACACACCCCGAAAGCTCGTCCATGAAAAATTATATGTTAGTGCAAATAAAAAAAGTAGCACGGACAGTACTCAATTTCCCCCATGTGATAACAATCAAGTGAAAAGAAAAAAAAGAAAAAAAAAAAAAGAACATTTTTTAAATAATAAAATATATTAGAAAAAAAAAATTGCTGTAACCCCTGTTATCCCACACACCTACGCAAACACAAAAGCAAGCCCAGATGTAAACTGTTACACCACTTGTGTGACATATTGCTGCAAATGTCAGAGTGAGAACAATAATTCTAGAAAAAGAGCTCCTCGTTAAAGCGGAGTTCCACCCAGAAATGGAACTTCCGCGGATCAGATTCCTCCCCCCTCCAGTTCCACATTTGGCACCTTTTCAGGGGGGGGAGGGGGGAACGGATACCTGTCAAATCCAGGTATCTGCTCCCACTTACGGGGAAAAGATTGCCGCAATCTTTGTGGCGAACTACGCGATGTCCGGCCCCTCCCCCCCGAAGCCCCCCCTCCCCCCACTGCCTTCTGGGAGTCACACGGGTCCCAGAAGACAGCAGGGACCATTCAGAAAGCACAGTGCGACTCGTGCATGCGCAGTAGGAAACAGGCTGTGAAGGCTTCACTTCCTGTTTCCCTTAGTAAGGATGCAGGCGCCGGCATCCTTACTAAGTGTCCTTATATTAAAAGTCAGCAGCTACAGTATTTGTAGCTGCTGGCTTTTAATTTTTTTTTTCCAGGCAGAACTCCGCTTTAACTCTAAACTGATGAGCTGTAAAGGTTTTTAAAGTGTCACCTATGGAGATTTTTGGGCACCATTGTTTTTGGCGAGATCGCGGAAGCACGCAACTTTAACACTTGGAATGTTTGGTATCTATTTACTCAATGCAACTTTATCTTTTACATATTTGTGGGAATTATGTTATGTGTTGTTATACTAAAATGTATTTAATTATATTTTTAACTGAAAATCTGCGTTAGCTAGCTGCCATAACCCCGCTATCCTCTTGTTCGGCCGGCGAGATCACCGCGAGATCACTTTTGTTGGCGGCAGGAGAGGGGCCTCCCACCGCACTCCGGTGCCCTCCGCCGCTTACCGGAGCCATCGGTAGCGGCGGAGGCGATCAGATTTTTCTACTTCCTTGGCATGGAGACGAGTGAGGGGAAGATGGCCCCCACCTGTCTCCATGACAAATATGAGATCTGAGGTCTTTTTGACCCCAGATGTCATATTTAAGAGGTCCTGACATGCTTTATTTCTATTAAAAGGGATGTTTACATTTCTTGTAATAGGAATAAAAGTGACACATTTTTAAAAAAAAAAAGTGCAAAAATGAAAAAAAAAAAGGTAAAATAAATAAGAAAAAATTTTTTTTTAAACGCGCCCCGTCCCACCGAGCTCGCGTGCAGAAGCGAACACATACGTGAGTAGCGCCCGCATATAAAAACGGTGTTCAAACCACACATGTGAGGTATCACAGCGATCGGTAGAGCGAGAGCAATAATTCTAGCCCTAAACCTCCTCTGTAAATCAAAACATGCAACCTGTAGAATTTTTTAAACATCGCCTATGGATATTTTTAAGGGTAAAAGTTTGTCATAATTCCACGAACGGGCGCAATTTTGAAGCGTGATATGTTGGGTATTGGGCTAACTTTAGTGTTGTCTTATTTTTTGATTCAAAAAAGTGTATTTTTTCCCAAAAAAAGTGCGCTTGTAAGACCGCTGCGCAAATACGGTGTGACAGAAATGACCGCCATTTTATTCTCTAGGGTTTTTGAAAAAAAAATGTATAATGTTTGGGGGTTCTAAGTCAATTTCTAGCAAAAAAAACCCTTGTTTTTAACTTGTAAACAACACATCTAAAAAAGAGGCTTGCTCCTTAAATGGTTGATAAACAGTTGTGCAAATATTATGTGACATAGAAATTTGCAACTATCAGCTTTTTGTTCTACAGGGCCTCTGCTTTCACAAAATATATAATGTTCTGGGGGTTTAAGTAATTTTATTACCAAAAATTTTGATTTTTACATAAAAAAACATTGCCCTGGAGCCAAACTGGTTATTAAAACAGCTTAGATGGTGGCAGCCTTTCTTACTTGTTTAGGGCTGCACTGTGTGACTAGGATGTGTAAATCTCAGCAATGGATGGACAGAAACACAAATCCTTTGGTAGGTATAAACAACTCACTTAAACGTATTTCATCGGTGTATTTAGCTGTTAGCCTGGAGTTCAGCTTTAATAAAATAAACATTAGTCCAATTTGTGCCTGCCCTGGACCCAATATAAAAAAAAGCAAAATAAATCGATAGATAGCCGGGTAGCTTTGACAGAAAGATAAATGGATAGATAAAACGCAGAAAATGATCCTAAACAAACTTGCCTCTGCCATTCCTACTTATAATAGAAGAGCAGTCCATGATAATTAGCCGGCATCTGATCATTATCTAAGTGCAGATATCTAAAAGCCGCAATGTATGTAAGTATAGATCTTCCACAATTTGCAAAGGATACATGAGCTCAGCAATACGTGGCCATATTAGCATAGCCCACATTGCCATACATCAGAGTCAGCATCCAAAGTTCAATATGTATCAAATCTATTCATCATAAAAAAATGGAGATCCTAAGCAGCACTATAGAACACAGCATGGTAATTAGGAGTATATAGATACACCTATCATCATTATGGAGCGGAGTGTGTTCATTATCAGTGTATATACACTCAGCATCTTTGTAAAGCACAGTGTGTTCATTACAGCCGTATAGAGATACTCAGCATAATTGTAGAGTGTGGAGGGCTCGTTATCTGCATATAGACGCTCAGCATCATTACATCTCGTATTTGCCAAGTGACAGAAATGATGGCGCGCATTAAGACGTTCGGTGCGGTTCTAGTGGGTAAACACCGTGATGGACCCTTCCACTGTACAAAACGGCAGTAATGATGAACCGGGCCTAGCGGAGGATTTGCATGTTTCCAGCCAGGTAATTAGGCTGCCCTTGTCACCAAAACTTGCATTTTTTTTCCCGCCGTCGAGAGCAGAGGTGGGCGGAGATATGGTAATGAGACCACGGCACTGCGAGAGCTTTTAGGGGCAGATTCTATATCAAATGAGGCATGGGAGGAATGGAAATGAAAATATTGTCACTGGAATTTAAAGGCCTATTATGACCTTGTTAGAGGCTGCGTTCCCTAGTTCCACAAATGGAGCAAACATAAAGGAAGGGGGGAGGCATAAATCTTCCTAAGGGTGTCGGTGTCAGCAAAGCAGACAGATGAATGTCTTGCACATTTAAAAATGAGAATGCACATATGTATGTTCTTAGTGAGCGCAAGAAGGAGGGAAAAGGAAAGATGGGGGGGGGGGGATGATGATATAGGAAATTGAAGGAGGGAAAGTGGGTGAGAGACAAGAAGTAGAAAAGGAGTTGGAGAAGGAAGGAAGGTAGGAAAAAAAAGAAAGAAAGAAAGGAGAAAGAAGAAGAAAGGAAGAAAGAAAGAAAGAAAGAAGAAAGAAAGAAAGAAAGAAAGAAAGAAAGAAAGAAAGAAAGAAAGAAAGAAAGAAAGAAAGAAAGAAAGAAAGAAAGAAAGAAAGAAAGAAAGAAAGATGAGAGGAAGAGGAAAGGAACCAACAAACAGTGAAGAAAAGAATAGAAAGGGGATGGAGGAATCAAATACCAAATAAAAAGAAAGAAGGAAAGATTTGAGAGATGAAGACAGGAAGGAAAGAAGGCAGGGAGGAAGGGTGGGTCAGAGGAAGGTAAAAGAACCAACAGACAAGGAAGGAAGGAAGGATGGAAGGAAGGAAGGAAGGAAGGAAGGAAGGAAGGAAGGAAGGAAGGAAGGAAGGAAGGAAGGAAGGAAGGAAAGGAAAGAAGGAAGGAAGGAAAGCCCCTGATGCCTGCATTTACGTTCATGAAAGGAAAAAGACAGACAGTGAAGGAAACAATAGAAAATAGAGGGAGGAATCAAATACTAAATAGAAAGAAAGAAGGAAAGATTAGAGAGATGAAGACAGGAAGGAAGGGTGGGTGAGAGGAAGGTAAAAGAATTAACAGACAATGAAGAAAAGAATAGAGAAGGAGGAAATACTAAAATGCCATAGAGAAAGGAATAATGATAGATGAAGAAAGGAAGGAAGAAAAGGAGGAAGGAAGGAGGAAGGAAGGAAGGAAGGAAGGAAGGAAGGAAGGAAGGAAGGAAGGAAGGAAGGAAGGAAGGAAGGAAGGAAGGAAGGAAGGAAGGAAGGAAGGAAGGAAGGAAGGAAAGCCCCTGATGCCTGCATTTACGTTCATGAAAGGAAAAAGAAGGCAGGAAGAAGGGTGGGTTAGAGGAAGCTATAAGGTCCTAACAGACAGTGAAGGAAACTATAGCAAATGGAGGGAGGAATCGAATACTAAATAGAAAGAAAGAAGGGAGGATTAGAGAGATGAAGACAGGAAGGAAGGGTGGGTGAGAGGAAGGTAAAAGAAGGATAGGAGAAAGAAAGAAAGAAAGAAAGAAAGAAAGAAAGAAAGAAAGAAAGGAAAGAAAGAAAGAAAGAAAGAAAGAAAGAAAGAAAGAAAGAAAGAAAGAAAGAAACCACTGCTAAAAAGAAGGTAATATCAAATACCAAATGGAAAGAAAGAAGGAAAAATGGGAAAGATGAAGATAGGAAGGAAAGAAAGGAAGGAAAGCCTCTGATGCCCACATTTACATTTACGAAAGGGAAAAGAAGGCAGGAAGGAAGGGTGGGTGAGAGGAAGAAATAAGGAGCCAACAGACATAAATAATAGAATTAATAGAAAAGGGAGGAAAGAACACAATACCAAATAGAAAGAAGGAAAGATGAGAGATGAAAATAGAAAGGGAAGAAAGTAAAAATAAAGAAAAGAATGACAGAAAGAGGAATTTAGGGAGAGAAGACACCACTGCATTCTTAAATAGTAAGTTGTATCATCCACCCGGCTTTGCTGTGTGAGGAGGCTGTGCAACTCTCAGGACTGGATGAACAGAAATACAAATCCTTTAGAGGTAAAAATAGCTCCTTGATATATCAAGCAGTAGTTGTCACATTCAAATGGAACTCGTTCTGTAATGCTGAAAATGTTTCGTAGCTTTTCCAAGCCACATCTTCAATTCCAATGAGTGCCAGGACCATACCACAATATTTATGCAGCATCAACATCTTAATCTGATCACCATGGAATGTGTAAGATATTACTGTCCAAGAACAGCACAGGAGGTGTGAAAGTTGTGGAACCACCCTGTTCTTGTTACCTAATCCCATCCACAGTGTCAGGAAGTCTGCATAGGTGTTGATTTCTCATTTACTTTGTTTAAAGGTGCAAATTGTTGTCAAAGCACTGGGCAGAGACGGTAAAACTGCATTATATGTGGAAGACAGATGATGTTGAAGGCCCCCTTCGACGAAACTCAGCAACCTTCTTACATCTTGAGGAAAAAGACATTCTTTCAAGGATAGTTCGGTGCACAGTTTGGACAGGGAGGACAGCTGGTTCACAAGAGGCATTAAAGAAGCCAACTACGTCAAACTGGATCAAACATCATTGAACAGGGGTGAGGCCTTCGGCATCATCTGTCTTCCACATATAATGGAGTTTTAACATCTCCACTCTGGTGATTTTACAACAATAAACACCTTTAGCCATGTGCATTTGGGAAATAACACCCCACTTGCAATGTTGCCTCTATTGATTCACTGCCCATTTACTGTATATATACCTACACAGTCTGATGACAATATGCCCATGCACCTTAATGTACATGACCCAAAATTCATGGTATTTGACATGGCACACTGTAGTGCATTGTGCATTGCCTTCCATTATACAGTACATTGGGGTGCCATTCACAATGAAATGAACTACAAATTATCAAAGTATGACAGGTGTGTTAATGTGGCAATGCACATTACTGAAATGCATAATTGTGAATGGGCCCTTAAGGATTTTAAATGGATACATAACTACTTAAAAACTAGTAATAACTCAGTAGGAGAAACGTTTGAACCCTCAAAAGGATCATGCTGCTGGCAGAGGCCATATGAGTTAGCGCCAAGACTGCAGATAACAATATAAGCCAATCCTTAATATGTACAGCTTTATATATTTAACAACATACATATTACATCATGGTTGCTGTGACACAGATTGTTTAAAAACAGCATGATATAAGCTAGAATTCCCCTTAAATGTAAAACAAAATACTGCCATCAGGGTATAATGAATTCAATGGATAGAACACACCAGATAGTATATTCAAGAAAAGGCAAGGCGCTAATCAACTTTCTAATCAATTATTTGATTTGGATCTTTGGATTTGCATGATATTCATTATAAGCTTGCATAAAAATCAATCAATAAGGTAAATTAAGTTTAAAATATAAATTATTTTCTAAACATTCAGCACCTGTCTATAGACTTCAGAGTTATCTTTTGCAGCAAACTTTCTAGGCTGCAAACAGGGGACCATCTTCATCTAGTGGGAGAGTTCTTAAAACTCCACAGACAGACATCTCGCACTTAGAACCATTGTTTATGAGAACCCTGCTATTTCTAGAGGAGCTCTTACTGTTGTAAATGTAGCGCTACCCCCGAAGGGGCCACTGGATTTCCAGTCCAGGGTATTTTGTTTTGTTTTTTTGGTTTACTAGGGGATGAACTTGGATATTATTATACGAGATTTAGAGATATGGATGGGAAGGCATGGGATGCCCAGAATTGTGAAACTTGAAGACTTGATACTGTCTCTGTGTGCTACGAATTAATGTCACAATGCTGTCCTCCCATAGGACTGATGGATCAACTGACTCAATAGCAAAAAATCCTAACTGTGGGGTGCATGTGCTGCTCCGTAAGGAAATGCCGATGCACTGGGCTGACCTTGAATCTCCAGCTAGAGGTGGCTTTAATGGCTGTAAACTTTCTTCAAGCTGTCCCTGGTTATGGGCTAGCAGAGTATTGGACCTTGCTGCCTCTCCTCTGTCCAAGCTTGGGGTGTGAAGAATGAAAGTTACTCAGTCAGTCTCTCTTTGGTTAACCCTGAAGTCCAGATGGCTGATGCACAGGCTTCCTGTTGAACAGGACCAGCTCCTGAGTGCCAGGGCAACTCCAGCTAAGCCTAGCTGAGGTTGGAAAAGGGGTGTGAGTCTTTAGCTTTTTCTCTCTTCCACTAGCTTTTTCCTTCTGCCCAGGGGCAGAGCCCCCCAGGACAGTGGTCCCCTCCAGGCAACTGGACCCTGGACTCTACTCCCTCATTGCCGGGCTCCAAAAGACCTATCTCCCCACTTTCTGGGCCATACCTACCCAGGATTGGAGGAGACTCCAGAAATATTCAGGCTTGGTCTCTGTTCCTCCACCCTGCAGGTTCTAGAATCATCTAGCCAATTCCAGAAGCTAGGGGGATGTAACAGAGGGCCACCCCTTGGAGCTCTGAACAGCATAACCCAAACAATTAACTGCCTACAGAGGAGCTAAAACTAAATTTGCCTTCTCTGTATACTGAGGTAGCTACATAAATATTACTGATTCCCAAAAGCACTAGCAATTTTGGACTCTTGAAAATGTAATAGTCAACAATAATAGCTTTGTTTTAGTTTTTGACAAAATAGGGAAGGATTAGAAGCCTTTATTGCTGCAGTGTTCTTATTGGGGAGATTTTACCTGACTTCCTGTTAAAGGTGACACTACTAATTTGGACAGGTAGTACCACCAAATGACAGAGAGCAAAAATATCTGCCATAGGTTCTAATCCTTCCCTAATTCTTCTACTGCCATCTGTGTTTGTCTCTGGCTTTCTGTCCTAGGTGGCACCAGTGACCAGAAAAGAGAGGGGGGGATTTAAATGGAATGGTTAGAGGTTCTAATCTTTCCTCACTCCATCCTGAACAAAGAGTTTCATGTTGATACCTACTCAAAAGGCCCAAATTGTCAATGTTTGTAATATCAACCTAACCCTCAACTTGTGTGAAGAGCAAAAGGCTGTATGAAGTCTACCCTTCCTGCAGTGACATGGACGACTTACTGGCAAATGTCCTGTGACCTAAAACATAATTTCTTAAAGCAGAGTTCCTGTTTTCTGTTATTTTTTCGTACCCCCTCCTCCCTAGGCCCATGGCCATGTTGTTTTATGTAAAGCGTGTACCTAACCTTATCATTATACTTAAAATAAGGGTCCTCAGCCTGGGGTATCTGTACCCTTTGGGGGTAAAGAAATCAAATTAAGGGGGTATGGGGCTGAATAATTCTTAAGAATTTGAAGGAGTCTCTGTGTTATTGGACCTGAAATTAAAATGGTGAAATCGACTTGATGAGTCAGAAGACATGCAGATAACATTGGTAAAACCTGGACCTCCATTCCATTGTTTGCACAAAAACAACAGCAAAAATCTCACTAGTTGTAGCCAGCTTGTGTATTTGTGATTTGTTGTTTTTATATAAAAATATATAAATTCGATAAAAACCCTTTGATCTTTTTTCAGCTTGTACCTGGCATTGCATATGTAAAATAAAACAAAGCTATTGACAACTTTCAGAGGTTATATTGGTACCTAACAGGACGATGAGGATTGTGTTAATGATGGTGATAATGATTTCGACATTTGTGTGAAGAAGGTATGAGGACAAACTGATTTGCCTTCCTCCCCTTCACCTCACTCTAAATGTAATATTTAATAAGAAAGACAATTCTCCAGAAAAACAATACATCTCTGAAACACAGACATGGCTATGGTCAATAAAAGTAGATTTAAACCCTAAAAGTAGAACATTTAGTTTGATAAAGCACTGTGCATCCTAAAGGATAACCCGATTTTGTTTTTTACTTTTTTCACCCTCTGGCTGTACATCATTGCTCTGGGCCAGTCTTGGCTCCTCCCATCTGTGCATTGGCGGGTGCGTGACGCGGGACGCGGCTCTGCCCCTATGGACGTAGTAGCACCGCGCGCCATGCTCCCGGGGGTCACCTGTGGAACGCACGCCAGCTCAGCATGATGCTATGCGCCCAGGGCGACGTGACAGTGCAGTTGATACCCCCAAGGGGTATTTAAGGTGCTCAGCTGAGCTTGTTTTGTCACCTAGATATGCTATTCGGTAGGGTGGTTTCCACCACCTTCCAGGGGATGCTAAAATTCATGTTTTCATCTGGTAAGTAACGCTGTGATGTCTTTTTTCTGATTATTCTCTTTGGATGGCCAGCATATTTGTTTTGCATAGGGCCACATACATTAGGGCATAGAGCAATTACATTGACTTTTATTTTTGATTACCGAGCCCATACATGTATTATGATTTCCATGGTTACATCTATACATACATCCATGTCCTGCTTACCATAGCAATCATGTTATATATACATATCTCTACTTTGGCTTTCTGGCTTTTAAGATGCATACCTGCCTAGGCTAGTGGAAAACTTTCCCCCTACTGAGGTCTTGATATTTTTGCAAGTAGCATTTTTGCTGTGTTTTACAACCTAAGTGTTGTTTCATATCACTTACATATATACCTTCTTTTTTGCTCAGCAGCCATACCACTCAGAACCTAAGGACCTCTCTGCTGCACATCAGCCCTGCTGGGCTTGTTCCACTTTCTGTCCTCTCTGGGCATCCTTCTGTTGAGCCCCGGTGATGGTGAGTGGTTTTGAAGCATGTGTTACCCCTGGCTGGACTTGGCTGTTTTTAAGTTTAAAGACTCTGTGTGGCTAATATGTGATTTTTCATCTTCAATGTGTAAGTCTGTTTTGGGGCTTGGTTCCATAATAGACAAAGACCATACTGTTCATGTCTTGATAGGCTGTATTTGTTTAACCTTTATCTATTTGCATTTTTAGTATGAATGCTTTTATCCATTGATACACCCCTGAAGAAGGAAGCAATTTCTGAAACACGTTGGGTTTGGAGCCTGCACTCCATCTCTACTATGTGATGTCTTAGGACCCCTTACAGCATTTAGCCATTGTGTCATGTTGATGTGTAATTGTATTAACCACGTTTTCCTTATCAATTATCTATTGTTTGTCATTTATTTTTGAACTGCATATAGTATAATAATTTTTATTTTTATACATATTACGTATACCATTTGTTGGTGCTATATCACCACCAGGGCCTTTAAAATCCCACAAGGGGGAACCTTACTCTCTGTATAATGCCTCCTAACAGGAAGTGGATAAGAAGAGCATTTTTTTTTTCATACAGAGTGGGGAAGGGTTTGGGTCACAAAGGTACAGCAGGAAATGAGAGAAAATCTCCTTAAAGTGAGGGGATTCCTACCTTTGATCATTGTCAGTTTAGAACAGGTGTCCCCATTGGGAAATTCCTCACACCATCTGTTCCAGTGACAGCAAGCTGTCAACGTTTGGATTTTGGCGTACATTCCATAGCAATGACAGCTATCACTAGGACAGGAAATGAGAGATTATCTCCACAACAGAAAAACAAGTTGGAATAAAACTCCACAAAGGTTCTGACCCTTCCCCATTTGATCCAAAATGGAAAAAAATGGTCTGGCCGGAGTTCCACTCTAAATAGATATTACTTTTAAAGAGGCTTAATATGTCTTTTATTTTTATATAAAAAAATGAATATTTCAGGTTTTATCACTCCCAGCTTCTTCTTCATCTGTTGATAAAAGTATAATGTGCAAAGTACGACTTATGGAAGCCTTACAGCCAGAACGAACAACGTTCTCACTACCTGTGAAGGAGTATGGGACCCCTGGGTCTGCTTTGATGCCTACACTTAAGACTGTCTTGCAAGACGTTCCATATAAATGACATGCGGTCCTTGTCTAGCTGTCTCCTGTTTCCTTACGCCCCCTTAACCCCCTCTCTCCTCTTCCTTTTTTTTCTCTCTCTATCTTTCCTCTGCTTACATAGGTTATTAAAACACTCTACTTAATTTTTCTTGTCCTCCCTTTTTTTTACTTCTCATGGTCTACAACACCTATTTTGATATCTGACAACAGGCTTAGATTCCAAACTTTCACCCACCAGGCCTCTGACCTATAGTTGAATGATAGCATAACATGAGTTCTCTAAGAATATCGCCCCATAAATATCAAGGAACTGTATATTACCGTAATATTGCTATTACTTCTTACATTGTCTGCTGTCATGTTCAATGTCTGCTGTTATAATTGCATAACCTCATATCTGTGTGGTTTGTCTATTAGTCAACCATGTACGGGTGTTTCACTATAATGCACCTTTAAAACATGTTTGAATATTAAGACAGACAAATTAAACAAAAAAAAAACAATTATACTGGAAGTCTTACAATCTTCCCCAATGAAGCCATTTCCACTTTATCAGCCCCCAATTTCCCTTGAGTCTGGGGCAGGGTAGCCAGACCTTTGATATCTACCCTCCATAATCCACAAGAAATACAAGATGTCAATATTTGAAGAGTGACATACAGTGACTTGAAAAAGTATTCATACCCCTTGAAATTTTTCACATATTGTCATGTCACAACCAAAAACATAAGTGTATTTTATTGACACGCCATGCGGAGTACAGTGGAACTAAACTGCCAATATTGCTACATAGGGTTTTTTAGGCAAAAGAGACTTCAGTCTTACCTTTAGCCTTGCACAGTTGTACAGGTGACTCTCCTGTACTGAAATATATTTCACTGCACATTGTGAGCTTCTCCCAGCGTGCATTAGAAGCTGCCGCAAGTCAAATAGAACTTACCTAATTTCCTGACTTGTGGGTGGAGTGCAGCATGTGCGGCGGCAGTAACTTACGTGGCTAGATGCAACAGAAAACTTGTATTGAAGTAAGGCTACAATAGTTCACAACAACCCAGAGGGGAGCCTTGCTAACCGTGTGCACTCACCATTTCCAAAAATCTGAAGATGACAAGTATCAGCCAGTGGACAGCATCTGTTAAGACAGCGGAATGCGGCTTGACTGTTCAGTGCCCACATGGGAAGAGGTGCAAAGGAATTGCGACCCTACGTTTTCCCTCCTCATCAGGAACCTTTCCCTACCGCTAGTATTGTCCTTAACAGGCGGGGTACCTGTCCCTATTCTAACACTCACAAAAAGTGCACCAAGCCTGGAACCCAGGGCCTTAAAAAGGCTTGGCCTGACCCAAGATGGCTTCCCGGTGTCACATGGGGTGGCAGCATCCATTTGGGTGCTTCCCCAGTGTCCTAGGAAGCCATGGGAGAACTGTGTTCCTCTTGACTTCCTCTCCAGCTGAGGTGCCGCTGCAGACGAGCGCTACCTGCAGTGTAGAAAGTAGACTGCATCTGCCTACAGACTGGAAAATGTTCAGCATCATGTAGCCCTTTGTTCACTAACCATACTGTCCCTGGCACATCTCTTTCATTTCATTTCATTTCATTTTTCTATCTTGGAGGCTCAGAATTACATTTGGATGTTACCTAGGGTGATTTTCATGCAAATTCAGCCTGACAAAGAATACCCATGCCTCCAGACTGATAGTTACCACCAAGGCATTTTGATATTTGCATAACTTTTTTGAAGATCCACTGCTTGCATCATGGCTGAGGACCAATGCATCTCACTGCTTGCATCAGGGCTGAGAACCAATGCATCTCACTGCTTGCATCAGGTCTGTGAATCCTTGTGAGAAGTACTGAGGCAGGGTGCTGTGATGTTTTTAGGAATCTATATACAGCAACCTGCTGGCCCCTCTCACCAGCCATGATCTGCCCATGTATAGAAGCACAGAGACCCAGTAATGACATCACTGAGTCTAAAAAAAGCTATGCTAAGGTTTTTTTTATTTTTTTTATTTTATTAGCATGTGCATGAAGGTTGAAAGTAGGAAAGAGAGAAGACAAAAAATAAGCAGATGAAATTTCAGCTTTAAGCTTGCAAGCACCCAGACAAAACTGAAATATCAGCACTGGGTGGAGCTGTCTTTTAAACAGCATCTCTGTACAAGCTTTTCTCCATCCCAGCACTAGCAGCACATCTAAAACCAGCATTCATATATGTTTAATGGCCCTGAAACTAATGAACGACATTAATTATTTATCGCAGACTGATTTGCAGGGATTCGATGCTTGAATTGACCCTTAGCTGACGAATACCCATTGTGAAGAAAGAGGGGAAATTGGGATTTTGACTGCTAAAGTATTTTATTCTGATTAATGAATATTAATACATGTTAAAACCCCCTCCAAGAATCCCAGTGCTGAACTAGATAAACTGGAAGTGGAATTCAAACAAGACTTGCGCCCTGGAGTAGAGCTAGCTGTACCCGAAAAGAAACCACCAGCTGGTATGCCGATTATGGTGCAGCCGTGCGGCACTCTCATGGTGCGTTGGGTAAAAATGATCTCGGGAGGGAACCACAGGAGACGGTCGTTCTCAGGAAAAGAGATCTGACGGGCTGAAAGATTGTGGCTGATTCCTAATGGCTGTGTGCTGATTGTGTAGATGGAAGCCGTTACTGTGCCTGACAGGCTAAAGGGAGCTCGTCAGACATGCAAAGAACATGACGAGCATGTCGAGTGAGAGTCTTCCCAGGGTAAGACTGTTCGGAAACAAGATATCATATTCCTTTGTGTATGGCAAGCTTAAGACGTTAGTTTAACCCAGCGTAAGTAAGGTTTTAAATTCACCGATTAGGTCTAGAGCAACGCTTTTTTACAAAATACAGCACTTATTTATTATTTATGGGTTTTCCATATTTATATAGCAGCAAAGTATTACCAGGCTGTCATTATTTCCAGACAAGACCACATATTCTGATGATCAGGACAGAATGTGTAAAAACGTACTTACTCTAGACACAGAGTCTCAAACAGGACAAATTTATGTTGGCAGATTGGCAGACGCCAATCATAGACGTTAGTTGGGGATGCTTGTGGCATTGCCCAGATGCCTCTTGGCATCTTGCCCTTGTAAACTCACATTCTCCTACTACATATTCAGAGCCAGATTTTAAAGTGATGGAAATCACTACTCTTCTATGTAACAGCATGCTGTGCATACTTTTTAGCCAAATCATTACTTAAATCAAGTCTTTGAAGAAAATTTTGACTATTATGGAAATTTTGACTTTAGAAGAAGTTGAGCTTGTGCCAAACCACTTCCATATCATCACTTTGAGCACTATCATTGGTCAGTAGGTAAATATGGAAGACAGGTGGTGGTGGTGGTGGGGGGGGGGGCATTACCCATTACCCACATAACCTCTACTGACTTCTCCTAAGTAATGTATAGAGAACTCAATATCTATGAGAAAACCTAAGACAAGTATGACTTAGCGGTCATAAGGTCAAAGGTGAGGAGTCAAGACTTAAGAAAGCTGAGCAAGCTGGAGAGGGACTGAGTAATAGTTTGAGGCTGATTAGGTTCCTACAATTGAACTCCAATTTTAGCAATAACAATCTCATGCACAACCTTCCTCTGTTCTAATGATATTGATCAGCGGGCTTCAAATTGCGGCTCATAGACCACATGCAGCCCTTTGCTTGCTGTTATCTGGCTCTTGGGGAACTATTCTTATCCCTGATACAATTCACGGTTCCTCCCACCAACACCAATGATGAGGCACCATTCCTTCCACTGACACCAACAGTGGGGCAAAATTCCTTGAGCTAACACCAACGATTCCATCCACTGACACCACCAATGGGGCAATATTCCTCCCACGGACACCAATGATTCTTTCCACTGACACCAGCAATGGGGCTCACTCCTTTATTACTCCCACTGATGCCCAAGTCTGAGGCATTTTTTACTGCCACTGACCCTGGGGCCTTTTCTTTTCCCATTGGCCACAGTCTGACCTCCCTAAAGTCTGAAGGACAGTAAACTGGCCCATTGATTTGAAAGCTTGGAGACCCCTGATATTGATATACCTTTACCATGCCCTTTCTAAAACTCACAGCTAAGTAGGAGGACCTGCTCACATTGAAACCACCTAAGTAGTTTCAGAGGTGTAATGAGAGTCATAGGAGTCCCGGTACATCTTTTCTTGTATGGCTTTAGAAGTAACCTACCAAAAAAGAAAATGTCTTATAATGTACAGACTTCTGGGATAAGCAGTGAGCCAAGCACGCGAACAGGAAATTACATTTATGGTGGGTGTTTTGTACCCAAGCAGCGTACAGAGTGCCCCAAGGATGCCTTAGCTGCAAGGAAACGACATTTGCATTTTTGACAGTTTTAGAAAATCATAGCGGCTGAAGACTGGACTAGAAAGGTCACTTTCATTAACATTAAATTACAAAATGATCAGTGTAACAGTTATATATGTTATATCCATTTTTTTTGTTAAAGTGTTATAAACCTGCACTTACAGAAACATGCAGGTTGCCATTGCTGACCTACTCCCAAAATTACTAATTGCTTGGCTGTCTTTGGTTTCGCTTCTTTCTTACCTAGCAAAAGCATGCAGCAAGTGAAGTCAGAATATCTGATATGCATGTTTGTTCATGGTCATTGACTTAGAAAATATTGAAAGCACCCGTTCAGTAAACCATCCAGAAGAGCAATATTTTCAAAAGAAGAGTCCAGCAATGATGGTCTACATGTCCCTATCACTAGAGGTTTATTTTAAAATATAGGTGAGGCAAACAGCTACATTCACAGATGAGTTACGTACTATATGTGTGAACAGTGTTTGTAATTTTGTTCAGCCATTTTACTTACTCACACATCCGTGACAGTCGCCAGGTACTGACCTCATTTTTATCTGTTTGAATAAATGCAATGCAGTTTGGTCAACGACTGCACCAGCTTGTGATTGGATAGTGATAGAGCAGTAAAGTATTGGAGAGGTCAACTGAGGGCTCTCCTCTCCTCTCAACTAGCTCCATATGCACTGTGCAATGCAGTAAAACTTTACAGATTTATATTGCTCTCCATGGAACTAAATTAAGTTGATATAAGAACAGACTGAAGAAATATTCAAGGGTTAAGTTCACCTTTTCAAAAAAATTGGCCATGCAGTCAAGGGACCTCAGTAGGTAGTAAAAACAATGCGACTTTGAAAAATGGCACACATGAGTGCTCTCCCTCTTTAAAACCTTAGGAATGTGTGGTCCACTCTCTCTTCCCCTGCTCCATCATCTGAGCTCATTCGCTGCTACATCGGGGGGAGAGAACGAGCACCACGCATGGTCGAGCACCACGCATGGTCAGGGTTTTGAATAATGGGGAGTGCCTCTTGCGTCTGTGATGCAAACTCCAAATGACTGGAACATCCCAACAACAAAGCTGTATGAGTGCTAGCTTTAGGGTTTTTTTTTTTACAAGGGTTAGGGGGTGGTGTCAGGGGTCAAATTGCCTACAAGTACGGCAAATACAGTAATCATATAAATAGTGCTTATATAAATAGCAATGCTGAATCCTCCAAAAGTCCCAATAAAAAGTTCAAAAACCGCGAACACCTCCAAAGTACCCCAAAAACAGACTTCAGTGTAATGTTTGCACACCATCCACCATTAGTGAGCACACAAAGCCTCTTACCAGAGAATATTGACCCTCTGTGAGTTGAGAGGTCAAATACCGCTTGTTAAATAAAGCTTCCCAGATCTCATCCACTTCCCAAGTACCACCTCCTTTGCCAGGATTCGACTGGCTGAGGATGAGATCTGGGAAGCTTTAACAAGTGCTTTTTTTGGTGGATGGTGTGGACATTACACTGAAGTCTGTTTTTGGCACTTCGGAGGTGTTCACGGTTTCTGGACTTTTTATTGGGAATTTTGGAGGATTTAGCATTGTTTTTAATGTAAGTACTATTTACTGTATATGTATTTTGAGCACTGCACTTTATTGCTATATATGTTTTGGATTTGAATGTCAACATATTGGGCAAGCTGCTTTTGGTCAGGTTAGAGATCAAAGCATGGGTGTAATTGAAGTTTTTATTAAATTACTTTAGTCAACATTTTTCAAAGCTGTTTTTTTCCCTACTGGTTCCCCTTAAATACATAATGTAAAATGGGAATTTCTTTTATCTGAACTCAAGGCAGACAGCTGAATACACAGATGAATATATACATGGGAGCTGGTTTACCTGCCAATATATTTAAAGACGCATTCCAGTTTTGGTTGTTTTATATATAGTTACATAACCCAGCTCGGACCAATGTAACTGTGTACTGTACATACCATACCTGGCCAGTTGCCCCTGGAAGCTCTAAGTCTGTGAAGTGGACACTGCTACTCTAGTGATATCTACTTGCTTCTGGCTCCTGTGCTGATCGGCTGCGCTGCCGCACTGTGAATACAAGAGGTCAGCCACTCGACATGGGCACTATTCAAAGAACACTTTGCATGCAAAGCGTTCTCTGATGGGATGAGCTGGCAAGTGTGATGTCACTGTCTCACCTCTCTATCTCGTCCAAACAGAGAACACGACCCAAAAACAACTGGAGATCACTGGAGAAGCGGTGTCCGCTTGAGGGATTTCCAGCTTCCAGGGGCATTGGCAAGGTACGGCACATACATAGGTACGTTGGTCCAATCTGGACCAATGTCTCTATGTATAAAAAAACCACACCTGGAATTCTTTTTTAAATTTCTGTCCATCAAGTTCTAAGATTTTTTTTAGTGCAGGTTACCTGATTTTTCTCTGCTGCAGTTAGGCAATGGCTTGTGTCGAAGCACTTTGGGCTTGTGGTGATAGTATCCAGTTGAGATGCTTGTGAGAATTCATTGACAGGTGCATCTGATCTTTGTACATTGACCTGCCTATAGGGGATTTTGCATTCCAATAAACTGGTATGGGATTGCAAAACCTGCTGAAAAAAGCCTGCCGACCCACGTCTTAACCATATGGGTCTTGTCCCTCTCCCAGCCTGTGACTGGGCAGTGAAAAGAGGAGCAGAAGACTAATGTGCTCATCCCTGTGCCCCTCTCTTTTGTCCTATTGGCATGAATCTTGTTAGCACATGAGCACTGCAGGACAGTTCACAGGCTCCTTGTGCTGTTTCTCATTTTCCTATTTTAAGTTCTGCTGTTATGGTATTGCAGTTCGAATTAGGATACTTACACTGCTTGCATTAACAAAAAAAAATAATTTAATGATTTTGATTTTGAATTTAATGATTACTGACCTGCATTAATACATATACTGCATTTTATAGCTGTCTGGAGTTTAGCTTTAAAGATGTCCATGCAATAGACAGCAAAGCGTTGAAGGTGATTTGGTCCTAGCCAATCTATAATCCTTCTCTAGCATCTATAACCAGCCAATATTTGATCATCACCAATAGGATATCAAACTATGCTGGAAAACTTATTTGTATGACCGTCTTATCTTTTGGTATGTATGCGGTCATCAAAGAACGCTGTTGCTGTTCCTGGAACATTTTGGATATTCATTTGGGCTGGGTCTTTCAAACTGGCCACAAGCCAAACTAAGACTGACTTTTAATATAACAAATTACAGAAAACCATTTGTGGAGACACGTTTAGCAGCTAGCTCCAATTAGGCGAAGATTAACCTGAATCTAATGGTGCCGATAACTGGGAACACAAATCAGAGCCTTCTCTGACTTGTCAGGGTTTTCTCTCATTAAAAATGAAGAGGAATTAATAAACAAATAATAATGATTCACATAAGAACTCAACAGAAATAATCGTACCCCTGTTTAGCTTCTGCCTATTAACATAATAACAAGATGAAAAAGCTTTTAAATTCAGAATATTAGGTCTGTTTGACAAGGCAGTGCAAAGAAAAAAAGTAATTACGAGAAGCAAAATTTAGTATCCTGTAACAGCCAATCAGATTTGCCACATGCAGAGCAGACAGAACTCTGAAGGGTGCTGATTGGTTGCTGTAGGTTACTGTACTTTGCACACTGCTCTTTGACTTACAGTATAAAGTAAACCTGTCACAGGCTTAGGCATTAGGCAACTCAAACTGAACATATGATGAAAAATGCATAAGCGCTAATTATCCTCACTCAAACTCGCATGCCAAAACAATCGGTGGATGGCAAGATAGAGACGGCTGAATTTATATTCAAGTAAAGAACCAATAGGGAGACTCGGGAAGGGTGAACCAAACTTTTTCTGGAAAAGTAGAGAATTTTTTTATAGCTTCAGCTGACTATATATTTGGACCCAATTATAAGTTTGACATGTTGCTTTCACTGAAGGTAACCTTTGCGAATATATATTCTTTTGTCAATTTTGATTAATGAACCTCTTGGCTGCTTGTAACGCATATATGGAGGAGGGTAGACCTGGGTAGACCTCAACGCCCACTTGCTGCCCATATGTGTCCATGGAGGCTGAGGTTTTTATTCCGAGAGTGTGCTTGCTGCGTGCTCCCAGCACAGTGACTAGGCTGTTACTGGCAGCTCTCGGTCTCTAGAACCCTGGTGCCCAACCTGTGGCCATGAGGCCATATGAGGCCCTTTGGCACTTTTTGTGGGTTCCTCAGGGCTCCTCCAGACACAAATCTGTGTTTTCCTATAGCTCTGTTATAGCAGTGATTTTTTTAATGCAGCCTTTTTTTGCAGCCTTTCCAGCAACTATAGCACATACACAGTCTCTGACAGTCGCCTGCCACGTGGCTGTAGTCTCTGACCATCTCCTGTACCATGTCTGCAGTCTCTGGTCATATCTTGTTTCGTGCCCATAGTGTTTGTATATCCTGTTGTTAGCTGCTATCTCTGATAATTAATGTACACTGACTTTTCTCCTTTGATGATGTCGGGGGCCGCATTCGAGGCCCTCCATATCAAGAAAGTTGACCACCACTGCTCTAGACAAACCAAACCCCCTTCACTGTTCACAGGCCAGCCTGTATCCTCCTTGATTCCCTGCAATCAGTGCAAAGGCCCTGGAGTCTGTCTTTTTTTCACTGTAGTCCACTACCAAATATGGAGCGGTGCACCAAAGATGATCAGCTCCAGCTAAAGTTTATTGCAATGACAGCACATTGCTCACCCCCACCCGAAGCCATGCCCTCAGCATGTTTCACCCACAGCAGGGCTTAATCATGGGGATCCCAGTCTCTAGTATGATCATGAGACAGCAGGATGGAAATGCATATTTTTTATTTCCTATTTGGAATTGCCTAGGTTTATTACAAGTTTACGTAAATATTTTTAATTATGTAGTTGCAGGACCTTTCAGTATCCCTTTGTATGAAAGAACAACGTTTTCCGACCAAGACTTTCAAGGCACAAGGCTATTGCTGACCCAGACATGTAAATGTGGTGGCCTACTACGACAATGCATTCATGTCAGAGACACTGTACAGCTCTTTTAAGTCAGTATGGGAGCTAGGCACCTTGGCTCAGGTGAAACGTTGGGTGACATTTGATATACACCCCTGCTGACCTTACATACCAGCGCTTCTTGCTAATCCTACCTTCTTTACTTTCCTCTGAACCTTCTTCATTTTACTACATCATTGCTGGTTCAGGAATTGACACTTCCCCATGAAACACACAGCAAGACTTTCTTGCCAGAGGCAAACTCAAAGGCTGATTGTGAATGGCACTCAAACACATATGTGCAGTAAAATAAATAAATCATCACAAAGCATGGATGGGTGTTATGGTATAGAGCATTACCAAATATAGCGCAAGCAAGCTTAACATATGTCAATGCATAATAGTGCAAAGGTGTTAGAGGCCCCTGAAAATTGAACTTTAGGCATATAAAGAAGACAAAAATAATGCAGCTTTCTTTTCAATTGTTAGTTATTAAATGTATATATATATATATGTTAATGTAACCAATGTATGTTTTCTGTAACCCCTCCATAGCAGGATTGGGAGAAGTAGATGCACCAATGGAGCCCATCAGGTGAAATGCATGCAAATGCAAAGAACAAGTTGACAGTAGGAGAGTGAGCAGAGAGATGGCCTTGTCGGCCTGCTGCTGTTCCGTACTGTCCAATCAACGGGCAGGGCCAGGGAGGTGCCAGCAGCGGATTTATTAATTGTAAACAGAGAATGTGCTGTTATCCACCTGGCTCCGCTCTGTGCAGGGGCTGTGTAAATCTCAGGACTGAATGAACAAATATTTAAATTCTATGGCAGGTAAAACAATTCCCTTTTATGTACTTGATCTATGGTATTGCCTCAAAGCGGAAGGTTAATCTGCTTATATTTTGCCTACCCTGGCTCTGCTTTTTTCCTCTTATCAACATGATAATCATATCATTATATACTTTATTTTAGACTCAGTGAGGTCATTGCTAGGTCTCTGTGCTTCTCTTAGCAGTGCAGGCAGATAGTGGCTGATGGGAAGGGTTGGCAGGGTGCTGTGCATAGCTCCCTGAAGACATCAATGCAGACCCATTGGTATTGGAATGAATGGTAGTCTTAGCCTGGGCTCCCACCAGGCCATGCCCCCAATGCGTTTTACTCTGCCCTTTGGAGCTTAATCTTGGCGACAGTTGTTTTGAGCCAAGATGAGCTCTTTCCCTGGCCTGCACTCACAGTGGTGGACACAAGATTGCTTTCCAATGTAGCCTGAGCGGCACACATTTTCCATTACAAGTTCCCTGAAAATATCACTGCATCCTGCCCCAGTACTCCTCTCAAGAGCCCTCAGTCTTGATGTGGTGGTGGTCTGGCTCTTGGGAGGAGTTATTTAAAAATAAAATGCCTTGATGGGTGAATGTTATTCTGGAGGAGTGGGTATTCATAAGCTAGCTGCATGTTGAGCCTCAGACAGTAATTGAAAAAACTGATATCCAATTAATAAAAGTGGTGGGCCAGGAACAGTCAGGGTGGAGAGGAAAGAGCTAGGTGATGCTGGATGTCCTCCATCCAACAAATGAGGCATGCACTATTTGACCTTTTTCAGCTTCTAATGCACACTGTGAAAAGCTCCTGGTGTGCAGTGAGATCAAAGTAAGCAATTTTCATAGAGGATAAGCGCCTGTACAACTATGCAAGACTGAAGATAAATCTGGATGGTGTTCAGCTTTAGTTTTATCAAACAACAGAGATACAGGTATAACATTTCAAGGTACCAATCCCCAGTTTAAGCTTTAAATCTTGTCTCGGAGAGAACTCGAGAGTATATGACACCAAGCAATTATTTAGTCATAGAGATCTTTCAGCAACCTTAAAAAGCCAGGCCACCGATCATGCATTCTTTTTTTTATATGGATTACTTGTCTGCACACATAATGCCTTACATATATGGCATGCAGAATTCACAATAACGAAAGCAGACCTTGTAAAAGCCTACCTGATCTGCCTTCAATGGCCAACCGATAAGCTAGCGGTGGTTGCCATGGCAGCTTCCTCCTGGTACTTTAGTATCGGAATGCAATATCCAACAGGAAAACAATCCAATAGAGGTCAGAGGTCAGCCGTCTGTGCCGACATGGATTTCTAGGGAGAATATAAAGACGGATACCCACCACCCATGCGCGGTGAACTCAGTTGTACTTCAATCACCACAGACAAAAAGAGATCTTCTAAGAGATGGCAGCGATATATAACATACAGCACCTATAACCTTGCTATTTTTACTTTACACTTATTTAACAGAAGAGACAATTCATGTGGAAACACGGCCCTGGCGGCTGAACAGAAGATTCCACGTCTCCAGTCTCCTGTGAAGTAGTTGCGCTCTCGTCTCTTTCCACTTGACAAACATCCTCCAGTTTCACAGCATGACCTCCTGTTCTAGAGTTTTCCCTTTATCTCAAACACTTCCTGCCTTCACTGTGTTGAATGCCCCTAATAAGGCTGATGATTGGCATGTGTTGTGTACACTAACATGTGGGAGGACACAGTACACCACCGGCGCTGTCTCAGGTGTTCAACCTGTGTGGGGCGGCTATGAAAGGAGACCGAAATAGTACAAGATAGAGACGTGGCTGCAGGCTTATGCCGCGTACACACGGTTGGATTTTCCGACGGGAAATGTTCGACGGGAGCTTGTTGTCGGAAATTCCGACCGTGTGTAGGTTCCATTGGACATTTTCCATCGGAATTTCCGACAAACAAAATTTGAGATCTGGGTCTCAAATTTTCCGACAACAAAATCCGTTGTCATAAATTCCGATCGTGTGTACAGAATTCAGACGCACAAAGTTCCACACATGCTCGGAATCAAGCAGAAGAGCCGCACTGGCTATTGAACATCATTTTTCTCGGCTCGTCGTACGTGTTGTACGTCACCGCGTTCTTGACGTTCGGAATTTCCGACAAGATTTGTGTGACTGTGTGTATGCAAGACAAGTTTGAGCCAACATCCGTCAGGAAAAAAAAATGGATTTTGTTGTCAGAATGTGTGATTATGTGTACGCGCCATTAGAGTCAGAAAGACGGCCGGAGACAGGGCAGGGAGCTACCAGGTCATAAAACCCTTGACACATAAGAACAGGACATTTCTGACTCAAAGAACTGTAAAAGTAAGATGACATTTAGTTTGCTAAAGAACCATGGGGTTGGTTTACTAAAACCAGAGAGTGCAAAATCTGGTGCAACTCTGCATAGTAGCCAATCAGCTTCTTACTTCAGCTTGTTCAGTTAAGAGACCTAGAAGCTGATTGGCTTCTATGCAGAGCTGCACCAGATTTTGCACTCTCCAATTTGAGTAGAGCAACCCCCATGTGTCATAAACAATTGTCATTTTTCTTAAATGAAATACTTTTCATCTTTTTTATCCCTTGTTGCACCTCAGTGCTGTTGATCTTCTGCATCCACTTCCTGCCTACAATGGTTGCATGGCATGTCTAAGGGCCGATTTCATGATGGTAACAACAGTGGACCATGCCTGTGTAATGTTTGCAAAAATTGCCTCTTGTAGTCTCCATCTGAGGCTCGTGATTCAAAATGACAACGCATAAGCACAATTAGGAGACAGTGACTGAAAGCTGTCACCCTATAACCAGTGTTCATTTTGACATAACATTTCGATTCAGTTTTAAACATAGTTTTTTGACTAAAATGCCATTTTAGTTTTAGTTGTATTTTAGTCATCTGAATTGTTTTAGTCGTATTTTAGTCAACTAAAATCTCCAGTACTTTTTAGTTGACTAAAATCTAATGGGTTTAGTTAAATTGTAATGCATTATTTAAGCATTTCTCTAGAATTGCCAAACTCATATACTCCTAGAGTAAAAATCTAATAACATATTATTATTTCTGGTATTAAGGTATATAGGTGAAATATTACATCTTTATAAACAAATCCAAGTTTTATAAAAAAACAAAAATATTGTTTTTTGACAGAAGTGCAACTTTAAAATATAAAAAAACTCAAAAACTGTAAACTCTATTGGATGTAATGTCATTGCATATATTACCTGAATATACTGCCAACATTAAACAGTAGTAAACTGGGGCAAGTAAAAAAAAAAAAAAATCCCCTGCAAGGCAATGGCATAATGTGCTAGCATGCACCGCATACTAGCGCATTATGAAATATTTACCTTGGAACTAAGCCCTCCAGTGGCACGCTGTCACCGATGACAGGGCTTCCACTGTCACAGACCTGTGCATGTTGGGTCAGTTACGTCACAAGGGGACAGGACCACCAGGTAGCCCCGGCCCTTACCTATATAAGAGATGTCAAACCGCAGAGCCTGCAGTAGGCGGCCACCTTCATCGACAGCAAAGCGTTATTGTTGTTTCTTCTTTTTCGTTTCGGCGTGCGGCGTGACTGACGATGGATTTACATCAGGGGACACTGTGTTTTTTATTTTTAATTAATGAAATTGTCAAACATAGCAGACCCTAATTGTTGTTGTTTTTTTTTTTTTTATACATTCAGCTATCAGTGGGGAACCTGCTGACAGCTGATGAGTCATCCGTCGTTAAGGACGCGGCAGCTGGCTTCCCGGTCCGTGCGTTAGCAACCAGCTATTTTTCAAAAACCAGCATGTGATACCACCAGCAAAACCCTGGTGGTAAATATATCATGCTTTCTTACTCTCAGGTACATTTGTGAATTGAAACAGTATGTCGAAGTAAAGCCACGTACACACGGGCGGACTCTTCGACCGGACTGGTCCAATGGACCGAGTCCGGCGGACAATCCGATCGTGTGTGGGCTTCATCGGACCTTCAGCGGACTTTTTCAGACGAAAATCTGATGGACTTTAGATTTGGAACATGCTTAAAATCTTTACGTCGTAACTCCGCCGGACCCAGAAATCCGCTCGGCTGTATGCTAGTCCGACGGACAAAAACCCACGCTAGGGCAGCTATTGACTACCAACTTCCTTATTTTAGTCCGGTGTACGTCATCACGTACGAATCCGTCGGACTTTGGTGTGATCGTATGTAGGCAAGTCCGTTCGTTAAAAAGTCAGTCGGAAGTCCGTCAAAAGTCCGTGGAAAGTCCGTCGGAAAGTCCGTCGGACCAGTCCGGCCGAAAAGTCAGACCGCTGCATAACAGCACCACAGATGTGTGCGCTAGCTAAAAATGGTCTACTGGACAGCTGATGCTCCAATTATCGATCTTATCAATAAAAACCGAGTCAAATATAATATGAGTAACGCGGATCGACACACCTACTTAAAAACTTCTATGTGCAAATATATAAGTACATGTAACTGTACATTCACAATAAAATGTAACCATCAATCATGAAATATTAATGCTTCACTTAAACCTTCTGTAAACAAGACCTAATAGGATGAATATAAACAAAAGTGCAAATAGGAAAAAAGGGCAAATGTAAAAAAATGTGCAAAACAAGCAAAAAAATGTGCAGAGTTCAAGATAGCATCATTAAAGTGCTTAAGTGACAGTCCATAAACTTCAAGAATTTTTGGAGATAAAAAATGTGAAAACTATATCTGTAAAGATGGAATTGTAATATAAAGTCCCAGCTCCTCTTCACAGTAGCTGGGTGTATACACCGCTCCTAAAGCGCTCCTGCCCACTGAAAACAATAGGGCAGCGCCAGCAAACTGCCGCTGCAGCGGCGCTTTGCGGGTGGTTTTAACAGTTTTTTGGCGGCTAGCGGGGGTTAAAACCGCCCCGCTAGCGGCCAAATAGCACCACTAAAACGCTCACCCGCCCCAGTGTGAAAGTAGTCTTAGGGCTAAAAAAAGCGCCTGAAAAGCTCCTAAAAACGACTTCCCAATAATATCAATGGATGATTTCACACTGGGGCGGTGCAGTGAAGAAAGTCCTCCAAGCAGCATCTTTGGAGGTTATAAAAGCGCCTCAAAAATGTCCCTCTCTATTGAAATGAATGGAAAGCGTTTCAAAAGCGCCTGAAAAGTGCACAAAAAGTGCTTCAAAATGGTTCTTTTGAGTCACATGAAATCAATGGGCAGCGCCTCCAAAGTGTTTGCGGGTGGTTTTAACCCTTTTTGGCCACTAGCAGGGGTTTAAAGTGCTACGCTAGCGGCCGAATAGCGCAGCTAAAATGACAGTAAAGTACCGCCGACGCCGCCAACGCCCCAGTGTGAAAGTAGCCAAAAAAAAGTGCACCACTAACACCCTAAGACCCCTTTCACAGTGGAGGCATTTTTCAGGTGCTTTAGCACTAAAAATAGCGCCTGTAAAGCGCCTGAAAAAAAGCCTCATATGCAATCTCAATGTAAGAGCCGGGTGCTTTCACACTGGGGCGCTGGCAGGACGTCAAAAAAGGTCTGGCAAGCGCTTTAGGAGCGGTGAATGGGCAGGGCCTCGGCAACAGCGCTTTGCGGGTGCCTTTAACCCTTTATTTGGCCCATAGCAGGGATTTAAAGTGCCCGAAAAGCACAGCAAAAACGACAGTAAAGCGCTGCAAAAACGATAGTAAAGTGCCGCTAAAACTAGCAGCGCTTTACCACTGATGCCCGGCGCTGTCAGTGTGAAAGGGCCATAAAAGCCGCAAAAGTGCCCATGTTTTATGGGCAGTTTTCAAGCGCCTCAGTGTTAAAAGGGTCTAACAAATGGCGTTATTTAAAATATTTAAATTATTTTAAATCCTGTTGTTACGATTTTACATGATGGGATACATCTTCCTTTCTTCATCATCAGGAGCTGGGTTCTCGTCTGGTTTCTTGTAGCCAGCACAAGGTCCTAACTACTCAGCACCGAGATGCATCAGCTAAGTGTCTCCTGGAATGTCTGAGTTGGATCTCCCTGGAGGCTATAGGAACAAGTTGACACCATTCCTAAAGGAAGCAGGGTGGATCAAGGTTAAAAAAAGGTAAACACAAAAAAGATGGCTTTTTTATATTCAGAAGGGAGTAGGAATACAATGGGTATTTCGGAGTGAAGGTCCTCCTTAACATAATAAAGTGTCACTAAACCCACATCATAAAAAACTATCAATAAATGCTGTATTACAGTACGTATTTATGGAACCATAAACCACTGAAGTCAAACCTGGTCGAACATACCCCATCTTCCCCTGCACAACAAGTCTATGTAAGGACTTTGTGATGGGGGTATATAACCATTAATCATCTATAGAAGCATAGGACACTGAAGGGAAACTTGGTCTGACATGCCCCTCTTCCCCTGCACTACAAATCTGTAGTATTATCTGTAGTAAAAAATTGGGGAACTGGAGCAAGTGCAGAGAAGGGCAACCAAACTGATAAGCGGCATGGAGAAGCTCAGCTATGAGGAAAGATTAGAGGAACTGAATTTATTCTCCCTTGAGAAGAGGAGGTTAAGGGGGGATATGATCAACATGTATAAATAAATAAGTGGTCCATATAGTGAACTAGGTGTTGAGATATTCACCTTACAGTCATCACAGAGGACAAGGGGGTACTCTTTACGTCTGAAGGAAAAGAGATTTAATCTCCAAATACGAAAAGACTTTGACACAGTAAGAGCTGTGAAAATGTGGAATAGGCTCCCTCAAGAGCTGATTTTGGCCAGCTCAGGAGATTGTTTTAAAAAAGGCCTGGATTCTTTCCTAGATGTACATAGTATAACTGGATACTAATATTGATAGGTAAAGTTGATCCAAGGAATATCCGATTGCCTCTTGGGGGATCAGGAAGGAATGTTTTTCCAGCTTGAGCAAATTAAATCATGCTTTATTGTTTTTTTTTTGCCTTCTTCTGGATCAACTGTGTACTATGTAACTATGTATCCTTCAGGCCCCCTGTGCAAGAAACCATGAAGGGCCCCCCTAATTACCTGGGGACCTTTCCATTGGTCCTGGGACCCTTTCCTATGGTCCTAGGGCCCTTCCTTCCGAGCTCGGGGCCCTTCCCTCTAAGCCCGGGGTCCTTCCCTCTGGGCCTAGGGCACTTCCTACTGATCCTGGGACCCTTTACGCCCATCAGAAGACCCTTAACAGCGGAAACCTTTCACATGTTTTGTAGCGGGCCCCCTTTCTGCCATCTTGCTCCACCCCCAACAATGACCGAACGCCAGGGCGCGGTTGCAAGTGCCACCTTTGCAACCCTGGTAGCTCCGCCACTGTTGCATGCTTTCTCTTCACTTGGTCTTTGTAGGTGAGGTATTGTAAATCATAAATTGTAGGACGTTCACATACAAGGCTGATGAGCAGTTAGTTGTTCTGAGCAGTTCTCATTCTTTTTGAAGCCATTTCTCCTACACTGTTCACACTGTTACCACAATTATACAATGTGCTGTCCAGCTTGCCCATTTGCTTGGAAGGTCATAAATCTTAGAGTGGCACTTTTTGGGAGGTGACAATGCTTAAGAGGAGTTTTAATCAGTAGGGATGGGCAGATACACAGGTACAGAGCAGAAAACTGAATGGTAGTGGAATATAAGGTTGAAATCATGCCTCAAAAATCACAGCAGAGGGGCAAAGATAAAGACATACCATGACTTGCTGCTAATTTTACATTGAAATCTATGGGAGTCGCGCTGCACCTGAGTCACCCAAAAGTAGTGCTAGAACTACTTTTTTTTTTTTTGTCACAGCAATTTTGGTTGCTGCAAATAATTAAAATGTGCTTTCATTTGACTTGTGACTTCTTGTGGTGCCCAGAACTAGCAATTTGCAAAGAAATCGTGGTAGTGTGAACCAATGCTTATGGTCCCCTCTTGGGGTCCTCCCATGATGGCAGAACGCTAGGGCTCAGTCGCAAGTGCGACCTTTGCGACCCTGGTAGTTCCCCCACTGCATGTATGGAGGCACAGAGCACTGGAGTCAAACCTGGTCGAATATGCCCTCTTTTCCCCTGCACTACAAATCTGTATAAGGACTTTTTGATGGAGCGGTTGGGATCGACAATCATCTATGGAAGCATAGAGTCAAGCTGCAGAAACTACATTTCTACTAAAATAAATTTCTGTTGCAAGGCATGTGCCAACAAACATCCGCTACAAATCATCACATTCACAAGTACAGGTCTACAAAATGAAAAAAAAAAAAGAAGTGCGAGACTTCATTTGGATTGAATGAAAAATGGCAAATGCAATAAAATATGCAGAAAAAAAAAAGTATTTCCATCAGTCACCGCTGTCTAAATTTTACTTCATTTTTTCCTATGTCTAAAATACCTATGTGCTTTATTGTCTGGGAAGAAATGATGTATTTATACATTATTAAAGAAATCTATTTTACATTAAATATATGCAATTATGTAACATTTGTGAAGAAAGGGAATAAACTCAAACACTGAAAATGTCAACTCCACCCACACATGAAAAGAAAGTGGAATTTTGTGCGCATTGAGGGAACAGAAAACATTTTATACTTCTGATATTATTTACCGAGCACATGGAGAGTTCCCTTCCCTGTAATTGTGTTCCATTTCTGTGGGTTCAATGCATACGACGCTGTGACCATTGCAAATGCACAGAAGAGATAACATTGTTCATTGGAGAGCCATGCATTCATTGTCATAGAGCAAAAAGATGCTTATCCACATTATATACAAGAATATAGGAGCACTGTATAGAAATTCTGTATGGCATAGCCTAGCCCTAGTATATATTATGAGTCCTAGGCAGTGTACAGAATTTTTCTACATTCGCCCCATACAGTATGCTCTATGGATATAAAGATAGCATCAATCCAGAGAGGGTCATAGGTCAGCAGCAGCAAGTAGGTGGGGGAGAAAGAAACCGGCTGGTAACTGGGTGACAGACAGGAATAAAATGAGAACTATATGAAAAAAAAACCCCACAAGTGTCAATAAATCTGATATTAACATTTTACCTGGAGGCAGATTAACACCTAGAGAGAGCTAAAGACAGATGACAGCTGGCAAGAGAGATTCCAATATACAGAGGAAAATAAGGCAATAACAGGAGAAGCAAGAGAATGATCTCCACTAACAAAGGGTAAAAGGGACTGCATTGTACAAATGAGGCTTGACAAGTACTGGTCTCTACTAATAAGGGGCGACTGGGCTCATCTCCACTAATATACAGTGATGGGAATGATCTCTGCTAATACAGGGTGAAGGGACTGATCTCTGCTAATACAGGGTGAAGGGACTGATCTCTGCTAATACAGGGTGAAGGGACTGATCTCTGCTAATACAGGGTGAAGGGACTGATCTGTGATAGTACAACAGGGGGTGATGAAACTGATCTCTGCTAATACACTGCGATGGGATTTATCTGTGCTAATACACAACGATAGGACTGATTTGTGCTAATACACGGTGATAGGACTGATCTCGACTAATGCACAGTGATGGGACTGATCTCTGCTATTACAGGGTCATGGGACCAATCTTCACTAATAAAAGGCAAAAGAAGGTATCTGTACTAAAACACAGCGATGGAAAAGATTTATCCAAATAAAGGGTTTTGGGATGTACTATTCCTAATACAGGGTGATGGGTCTGATCTCTGGTAATACATAGTGATGGGACTGTTAGTACCAAGAGAGAGTGATTGGACTGACCCCTACCGATAGAGGGAGATTAGAAAAATCTTTGATAATAGATGCCAATGAAGCTGGTCTCTGGCAATAGAGGGTGATTACATTGATACCTACTAATAATGGGTGAGCGCTCCTAATGGAGGGTGATGGGAACATTCTTTGATAACAGAGAAAGATGGTATTGGCGCCTAATAGAGTAAAGTGATGGGAACGTTATATTTAAAAATAGAGATTAATGAGATTGAACTTTATTGAAATGGACAATTTGAATGATGGGAACATTCTTTGATAACAGAGAAAGATGGTATTGGCGCCTAATAGAGTAAAGTGATGGGAACGTTATATTTAAAAATAGAGATTAATGAGATTGAACTTTATTGAAATGGACAATTGGAATGATCTCTACTGATAAAGGGAGATTGGACTGATCTCTTGATAAAGGGAGTTTGGGTTAAACCATACTGATAGAGTGGAGATTGGACTGATCTCAGCTAAATGAGGGCGACTGGATTGCTCTCTACTGATAGTGGGTGATCAGGCTGTACTCTAATGATAGAGGGAGGTTGGACTGATTTCAGCTGAAAAAGGGTGATCGGTCTGATATCTACTGACAGAGGGACTGATCTCTATTGAAAGAGTGGAGATTAGACTGATTTCTACTGATACTTAGAGCCAAGATTGGACTGATCTCAGCTACAAGAGGGCGACTGGGGTGCTCTTTACTGATAGAGGGTGATCAGGCTGATCTCAGGCTGATGATATAGGGAGATTGGACTGATCTCAGCTGAAAAGGGTGATTGATCTGATCTCTATTGACAGAGGGTGATTGGACTGATCTTTACTGATTGAGGGTAACTGTACAGATCTCAGCTGAAAGAGGGCAATAGGAGTAGTCTCTACTGATAGAAGGTGATTGGAATGAGCTCTATTGATAAGGGGAGATTGGATTGATTTCTTTAGATAGAGGGAGACTGGGCTGAACCCTACTGATAGAGGGTGATGGGACTCAAAGTCTTCTCATCCAACAAAGCACTATACTAGCTTAATTCGTGAATATCTGGATAGGCCCTGTGCTGGGCAACCTCATAAGACCACCATTGGCCTTCATGTATTCTATATTCAGGTACAGTAAATTGATACTAAAGTCTCTGTTTTTTTTTGTATGAAAATAACAAACATTTTATACTTACCTGTTCTGTGCAGTGGTTTTGCACAGAGCAGCCCAGATCCTGCTTTTTTTAGGTACCTCTTCGGCACTCCTGGCTCCTCCCTCCTCCCTCCTGCCGAGTGCCCCCACAGCAAGCAGCTTGCTATGGGGGCACCCGAGCCGAGCTGCAGCTCCGCGTGTCCATTCAGACACGGCCCGCACCTTCTCTTTCCTCATTGGCTCACTGACTTTGATTGACAGCAGTGGGAGCCAATGTCAATTCTCTCAGTCAATCAGGAGGAGAGCGGAGTCTCTCGTACAACATTGCTGGATAGAGATGGGGCACAGGTAAGTATTAGGGGGGTTGAGGGGGGCTGCTGAACACAGAAGGTTTTTTATCTTAGAGATAGAATGCATTAAGATAAAAAAAACCTTCTGCCTTTACAACCACTTTAACTTGTCAGCAATGGACCTTAATGTATTAAACTGCCAATTTCTAATGTCCTTATTTTTCCAAAGCCACCATATTGTTTAAAGCAGGAAAATGAAGAAATCTGAATGTTTGAATTGTATTAGAACTAGTATTGTATTGAATTGTATTAGTACTTGTTGGGAGGCAACAGTGGTTCTTAAGGTGGGTACACCGGATGCTTGTCCAGTTTCTTCGATGTTTTACAGCACTGAGGATGGAAATAATGTACAAACATTCTCACACGACAAAGGCTTTTTCTGTTGTTGTTTATTGTTTCTGATCATGCCCAGTCTTTCGCATCTGATTTTTCTCGTACGAAAACCGTACACATTAATTGCTTGCCGACCAGCTGCCGTAGTTATACTGTGGCAGGTTGGCTCGGCTGCGAAAATTGCCGTACCAGTACGGCGGTCTCTTTATTGGCTATAGCAGGTGCGCACGCATCGGCTCCGGGGACCGCGATGTCTACTGTCCATCCGCGATCCCTCCACAAAGAGCCAGAATGGGGATCTGTCAATGTAAACAAACAGATCCCTATTCTGTCAGGGGAGTAGAGAGAGATCGTCTGTTCCTGTGATCAGGAACAGCGATCTCTCTCTACTCCCTGTCTTTATACTCCCCCCACAGCTAGAAACACCTCCCTGGGGAACACATTGAACCCCTTGATCGCCCCCTAGTGTTAACCCCTTCCCTGCCAGTGACATTTATACAGTGATCAGTGGATATTTTTAGCTTTGATCACTGTAATAATGTCACAGGTCCCAAAAAAGTGTCAAAAGTGTCTAATCTGTCTGCCGCAATGTTACAGCCCCGCAAAAAAATCACTGATTACCGCCATTACTAGTAAAAAATTAAAATGCCATAAATCAATCCCCTATTTTGCAGACACTATAACTTTTGTGCAAATCAATCAATATACAATTATTGCGATTTTTTTTTTTTTTTTACCAAATATGTAGGCGAATACATATTGGCCTAAATTGATGAAGAAATGTGTTTTTTTTTTTTTTGGGGGGGGGGGGATTTTTTATAGCAAAAAAGTAAAAAATATACCGTATATACTCGAGTATAAGTCGTTCCGAGTATAAGTCGAGGCCCTAATTTACCACAAAAAAAATGGGAAAAACTTATTGACCCGAGTATAAGACGAGGGTGAGAAATGCACAGCTACTGTAAGTGGAAAAGAGGGTCAAACAATGCCAATTTGCAGCATCACTGTTCCCATTTGCATGCCTCACTGTGCCCATTTGCAGCCATAGGTCCCCTGAACTTCAAACTTGGTAGTTAAGGGTTCCTAGATGCCCCCTAGCTGCAGCCAAAATTTGGGGTCTCTGAACCCAAAGGGTCCCGAAATGACATTGCTGCAGATGGACACAGTTGACCAAATTTGGGGCCCCATATCTTGGGGCCACTTAGTGCTAGGAACCCCAAATTTAGTGTGCAAACCCAGCACCATAAAATTTCCAAAGCTGGGGTTTCTAGCACCAAGTGGCCCCGAGATACAGGGCCCCAAAAATCAGTTCAGAAAATGTCAAGCACTTTTCTACAGCAGAGAATGACATTTTCTGAACCGGTTTTGGGGCCCCATATCTCAGGGCCACTTGGTGCTAGGAATCCCAGCTTTGGATATGTTATGGTACAAGTTCCACTGGGTTTGCACACCAAATTTGGGGTTCCTAGCACTAAGTGGCCCTGAGATATGGGGCCCCAAAGTTGGTTCGGAAAATGAAATTTTTTGCTGCAGAAAAGTGCTTGATTTGAGTATAAGTCGAGGGGGGCACTTTCAGCACAAAAAAATGTGCTGAAAAATTCGACTTATACTCGAGTATATACGGTAGTTTTTTTGTATATAGTACAGAAAATAAAAACCACAGAGGTGACCAAATACCACCAAAAGAAAACTCTATTTGTCGGAGAAAAAAAAGACATCAAATTCGTTCGGGTACAATGTTGCTCGACCAAGCAATTATCAGTTAAAGTGGCGCAGTGCCGTATCGCAAAAAATGGCCTGATCATTAAGGGGGTAAATCCTTCCGGGGCTGACGTTATTAAACATAAATTGTTTGTTCTGTTCATGTATGAGAAAAATTTAGAAGTTTGTCCCTTTGGAAATTTTCATTTGGAAAGTCTGAATCGGATGTCGGAAGTTGTGTACACACTATACCTGCCTCGTATAGAATTTTCTTCCAATTTTCTTATAGTGTGTACCCAGCTTTAGTAGAATGTCTGTAATAGATAGATAATGTCTGTGGTTTTTACCAACCTGAGGAGTTACAATGCTAATGTATATTGTGACGGAACAGTAAAAGGGTTGGCATTTTGATTGGAGGTGTTTGGAATAGCCAGGGAAAAAGCACTGTATGAATACTATTATTATTCACAGCATCATGATGTTGGGATGTTTATGAAATGTCACTTAGCATGTCATATGCATAGGCAAGTAGGAATATATTATGTGTCCTACAAGCATTCATACATGGTTTTGTGTCAAAGTGAGCCATCTATATTAAAAGTGTAGGTTTGAATTCCGACACTTAAATCATCTGCTCCAAAGCGACATGTACATTTGATGGATGTCTGGTGGTCCATCATGATCTTTTCTTCCTAAGATCATTATCATTCTGCATCATTTTTAGTTTTTTGCTTATTTTACTGAGATATATAGTGCAGATTTGGGCAACCTGGGACCCTTAAGCTGTCAGCTATTTGCAAGCCCCACCACTTGCCCCTGCACTATACTGCTTAATGCTGATACCAACTTTCCACTTTTTGCATCTTTACTTTCTAATCATCAGAGATATTTTATAGTCCTTTACAAAGCTCATTAACTTGAACCTTTATTAGTGCATAAGAGTATCAAATCTGGGAATAGATGGAAGAACCATGTATCTATCCTGTGGTGTAGGTAAGGGAAGAGGCTGGTAGTGTGCGTGAGTCCTTTGCTTCTTCTGACCTCACTCACCCCTGTGCATTGTGGATGCTTTAAGGGGATTCCATCACTTAAAGTTTAATGGTAATGTGTCTAAAATTCACATAAAGCATTCCTAAAGGGGCAATGTACCTACAACAGAACTGGGCTTTAGTTAGTAGCTACATAAGGAGTTTTCCTTCTCCAAAAAGCACTGCAGCAAAAATAAAGACATAACATCAGACAAATGATATATTTGTGTAGTAGATACTATTGTTCCTTTTTGTGCATCATACAGTTTTGCTAACTCAACCACAAAATTAGGACGGAAAGAGAAAAGTGATAAACACATGTAAAGTCCAAAAGCAGTAAACACCTTCAGTTAAAAGCAACATGTTCTGGGGGCATCAAAAGGTCCCCCCTTCATCAGGGCTTGGCAAATGCTGAAGAAGAGCAACATTTCCAGGGCTAATGGACATCGACTTATCTTGAGGAGCAATTTAAGTTGCATAGAGCAAAAACACTTGCCAGATTCTAGTTTGGCAATATTGCTCAGCTTTATAAACTGTCCTTTTTGGGATTTAGAAGTGTGAACAATTCCACAAAAATTGGGGCTGATAAATAGAGCCAATCTAGTCATTGTTGAACTGTGTCTACTATCCTAAGAATTCAATTAAGTCTATTTTTTACAGATAACAAGCATCAGTAGTTTCTGACCCATCAATGTGGGGATTATCAGGAGATTAATTGTACAATGTTCTAATCCGCAGCAACAATAGACAAAAATATTTCTCAACACAGCAAACAATAAGACAGAACCTTTTTTCTTGGCCAGTAGTAGAAGTCCCCTAATGGTTGCTACAAGCAACACATTGTTTTTTAATACAACAGTCCCAGAAGTTGCCTTCTGTGTGTAATACCATGTGACTGCAGCGTGCACGGTACACACAGGAGGTTATTTTGACATTGATCTGTCTATCAGACGCCAAACTAAAATTATTATGGCTGAGAAGGAACAGGCTCATTTAAATATGGCATAACGATGTTCGTGGAGATGAATATTCAATTTCTTATTAAAATATTAATTAATGATATGCCCAATTAGAAAAGAAGACATGAATATGCAATTGTTCATTAGTACACATTTGCATAAGTGATGAGAATCAGGAGAACAGACTGAACAACAGCGTGTGGCTCACCTCTAGCACTGTGTGACTGGCTCCCCACTACTTCATACAACCACACGGGTCAAGGCTTATCTCTGCAGCAGTGGTTCGCCCATGTCTTCCCTTCTGACCCACAATCCCCTGTCCCCATGTAAGACATAAATACTAATAAAATAAATATGAATATCTGTTACTCATTTATATTGAATCGAGTGTGAAGGTGCTGTGTGTGGTGAAAACAATTATATGGGAAAAAAATTTGACCCAACAGGCATAAATGTGCTGCCAAAGTGTAAATATAAGTATACTTGAAATTATCCAGGTAACATTTGCTCATATGGACCAGTCCATGTCCACTCCTCATCTTTCTTTTCTTCCCACCCCAATTATTAGAAATGCCAGTGGATGTCAACATACACTATATTGCCAAAGGTATTGGGGCACCTGCCTTTACACGCACATGAATTTTAATGGCATACCAGTCTTAGTCCGTAGGGTTCAATATTGAGTTGGCCCACCCTTTGCAGCTATAACAGCTTCAACTCTTCTTGGAAGGCTGTCCACAAGGTTTAGCAGTGTGTCTATGGGAATGTTTGACCATTCTTCCAGAAGCGCATTTGTGAGGTCAGGCACAGATTTTGGATGAGAAGGCCTGGCTCGCAGTCTTCCCTCTAATTCATCCCAAAGGTGTTTTATCGGCAGTCAAGTCAAGTTCCTCCACCCCAAAGTTGCTCATCCATGTCTTTATGGACCTTGCTTTATGGACTGGTCCACATCATTTGGTGGAGGGGGGATTATGGTGAGGGGTTATTTTTCAGGGTTTGGGCTTGGCCCCTTAGTTCCAGTGAAGGGAACTCTTAAGGCGTCAGCATACCAAGACATTTTGGACAATTTCATGCTCCCAACTTGAAAGGCTTCCTTTAAAAAAAAAAAAAAAAACATGTTATACTTACCTGTTCTGTGCAATGGTATTGCACAAAGTGGCCTCGATCCTGCTCTTCTGGGGTCCCCTACCGGTGCTCCACCATAGGAAGCCACTGAGACACTTAAAGCTGTTCGGTCCCCATTGGCACACCTGATTGTAGGTTGGATGCTGCTCACAGCTGAGTAACTTTTAGTGTTAGTATGCTATCACTCTATAAATAGTACATAGAAATAGGCCACAAACAACTGGTGGTGGATTAAATAGATGTTTTAAGGCAATGCAGTTAAACAATGCATAAATAATTCAACAGGCAAATGAACAGATTCAAAGATTCTGTACTAGATAAAGTGAACACTTACCCATAAGATGGCTATTATCTGAACTATAGGAATCTTCAACCAAGTTATAACCGGTTGAAGTATCAGCATCGACTAACCTAGAAAGAGGAAAGGGTCCTTGTGTGCGCACTATGCATCCATGCATCCAGGCCCAATAGTGGACTGTCCTATACATTCCTGGTAGAAGGGTACCCCTGGAAGTGATTGCAAAGTACTTGGTGCCTATATGTTAGTGTTGGGTGGCTTTCGCTGAGGCCCTTCTGTGGGGTGGTGCACATAGAGCTGTCCCTTTAGGAGTGTGTAATGAAATGGCCAATGGCCAGTCTCTGTTGTGTTAACTGTGTGTGTAGTAAAGGATAACGTTTTGTATTTCTGCTCAGCGCTCCTGGCAGGTGAGAGGCCTGGTCCCATATGCCTGGCACTCATCAGTCTTTTTGATTGGTTCCTTACTAGCTCAGTCTCTAGCACTTACACAACAGCAGGTCTTAAGACACAGCAACTTTCTGTGGCTCTATGGGTGCTCACAAGGGCTTAGTCTCTCACAGGCTCAGGCAATCACTGCAGCAGTCCTGTCCTTGTCTCTTCTGGTTTGCCTGGGTTCCTGGGTCTTGAAATCCAAGCCCCCATTAATTTGCCTTGTGCAGCTCAGCTCTGGGACTACATAGCCCAGAGTCCCCTGCAGCTGCTGTATACTCTCTTTGCTGTTGATTGGCTCAGGTCCATGGTGGAACAAGAGGGGTACGTTACAGCACCGCTCCAGAGGCGCAGCAAGGAAGCTAAGGGAGAAAGGAAACTCCACAGGCTAGTTGGGGGGGGGGGGGGAGCAGGCACTCTTTATGAATTACCCCAATTGACTTTTCCTTAAAGGCTGTTTATTGTGTAGAAGTGACCCTGTGGTGACAGTTTCACTTTAGGACTATGGTTGTTGTACTTTTCACATTACAATATCACAGTTACTAATCGGTTTCTATGATATCATTCCGAAAATGAGTAAAAAAACATAAATTGAGATTAAAACAAAAAATATACCAAATGCCAGCCATTGTTTAAGCTCTTCTCTATTAGCATTTTTTTTTCACTGAGCGTGTTTACGAGAGAATTAAATATTTGTCAAGCCAGCAGCGGAGCCCTCAGACAGATCTCTCTCTTTCTATACAGAATGTCACCTGAGGTGTCCAGAATCACCAAGAGAGGCCTAACAGCCTGAGGTGAGAAACATCACTTATGGAAGCATTTATACAGGTCAAATATATGTATAATAGCGTGTCATAAAATAGAACTGTCTAGAAGATTGATAACTGGTGGCGCTAGAGCAATGAGTAATGGTATGAGACTTGTAATTGTCATGCCTAAGGACAGATCAACTGCATATGTACCAGTTCATCACCCACCCCCAGGGTAACCTTCCTGCAAATGTGCCCAGGTCTACGTCACATGCCCACTGAATTATATCCTGTGGGAATGGCCTGAAAAATATATTATGTGTCGTCACACTTAGCTGCTTTGACTAGAAAGCTGTGCATTATGGGATGCTTACATGAAATATATCTCAAATGTTTTTTTTTTTATGTAGCCAAGGGTTCAAAGCCAAGAATAATTTCCTTCCCGTGAAGGACAAATTCAAGCACAAATAGAAATACCGCCTGAACTCTTATTATATTACGTTACGTACACTCGGGATTTATTTTTGACAGTTCTTTACACTTTGTAACATGAAAAATGGTAAAGCAAACCAAAATGATATTATATTAGAAAAATGAAACAAAATCAGGAGCATAGATTGTTTCTACTTCCAGGTATGGATGTTCTATACATACTTACATTGATTCAGCTTGGACCAATGTAACTATGCATGTACCAACCTGACCGATACCCCTAAAAGTTGATAATCGCTACGCCAGTGATCTCCGCTGGCTTCTGAATCACGTTTTGAGCAGCTACCCTGCTACATTCTGAACACAGGAGGTTGGCCACTCGGCACAGGCGCCATTCAGAGAAATGTTCTCTATTTGCATGAGGTGACGTCATGCTCTCCGCCCTGTCCAATCAAAGAACATTTTGCATTCATTAAGATCATGCAAAGAATTTCTCTACATTTCTTGTCCTGGAAAGACAACAGGAAGCAACAGAAGTGGGTGGTATACCCACTCTTTGGGTAGGTTCACAGGAGAACATGTGCTGCAGGATTTTGGATGCCCTACAGCTTGTTGCAACTTCCTGCGACATGATGAAATATTGACTGCCTCTTTTTTTTTCAGTGCACATGAACACAACGCATTGATGTGAACTGACACAATAGAGAACAATACTTCTTGCCTTGTCTATATATTGAGACTGCATTGACCAACCTTGCCCATTGCTTATGGTGAGAACAAGACCCTAGACAGTTGTCATAAGAACAAACCTCTTGTCTCTTGTTCTGCTGACTTTCTTTCTCATTGACAATGCTCATCAGGACAAATAGAGAGGGTGAATCACCACAGTGAGGAAACTGACAGCTATAAAAATTTAAAAAAAAATTAAAAAATCTGTACCACTGTCTTCAAACTCCAAAGAAATATGGTGGGTGCTCACCAATGGTGGCACCAGCAAATACCCATTGTGCAGAATCAAAGTTTTTGCTAAAGTCCCATATGAAACATAACTGTGACATGGAGGTCCTCTTTATCAAAGTGATGATGCAGAACAGCCACACCAAAGTGTATGATACAAATTTATACATTCCACATAATGCACTACTAGGTCCACCGGAGACCCTCCCATTTGTGTATCTGATATGCCCACTCCAGGGCAAGGTCAAAAAAGCTATGTGAACAGGATAAACACTCTGAAAGATCAAAATAGCCTGAGTCTAACTACTATATGGCACCAGGACACTTGCATGGAAAAATGGTCTAAGTCAGGGTTTCTCAACCAGGGTTCCATGGAACCCTAGGGTTCTTCCAGAGGTTGCTAGGGTTTCATTGAGCAATGACTAATTTCTACCTCTTAGATAAGTTTCCACTGACACCATTGATCTCTTTAGCTATCTGTAAGGGGGTAATTCTTCCCAATGACCACAAGTGTAAGAAGCATTCTTCCCATTGATCATCACACTAACGTATCATGAGTTGTAGATGGAGTAAGCTTTAGCAGGGGTTTCCTAAGACCAGAATGTTATTTCAAGGGTTCCTCTGTGTTGAAAAGGTTGAGAAAGGCCACTTTAAGTGCTGCAGCTTGGACTTTGCTAACTGGATGTGCCTCCACTTGATTTTACATGTGAGTTCCACTGCCTGGAAGGACCATCTTATGCATAACAGCTCTGTGGAGTCAGTGTTCACTGGTTGGATAAAAAGTTTTCAGTGAGACAGTCATCAACATGCTGAAAAAAATAACAAAACTGAAAAGCAAAAAGAGGCAGAAAAACAAAACCAAATAACGAATGCAATCACACAATAGGAGCAAATAAAAAATATTACCTATTCATAGGAGTAAATAGGAATACAACAAAAAATGCCATTAAAACACCACAAAATGGCAAAAGTTAAAGGGCAAAAATAAAGAAACAAATAGGCAGTAATAATAATACAAAACAAAAACAATACTTTAGGAAAAAAAAATAATCTGGTGTAAATAGAACAAAGGTGATAAATCACTGTTCCCGCAAGAAACATGTCAGTGATAAATTAGTGTTCAAGCTCATGGGAGAAACCGACCACAATGTGTGAATCCAAAAGGATTCTCCTTGTAGCAAAACTCTGTTCCTGTCACCACCACAATTCGATTTCAGAACATGATCTATGATCATCCCACGGAACTTGTGGATTTGATGATGTGCTTCGACAAAATGAACTGCTACAGTTTATCCCTGTTAATCAGTTTCTGTTGACGGTGACCCTAGAGGGCAACACGTATATCGTTGCAATGTTTCAGAAGCCTATATTTAAATGTACCTGATGTCTTTCCTACACAAACAAAAGAACAAGAACATATAGGTGAATATACGCAAACATCTAATAAAGCAAGCCAGTGTGTGGATGTGTAAAAGTAAAACCACATTAAAAAAAAAAATTCCCTACCCCTTTTGTTCAGAAACACTGGATTTGGTGACTTATATTCTTTATAAAGCCTTGCTCCAGTATAGATTGGTTGCTGCTGAACTAAAGCATGATATAAGATTCCAGACGGGACTGCCAATAATAGATTTCCTGGACGAAACGCGTTGGAGCTGGCAGACTGACATCACACACAGTCGGGAGCCTTGCTGACAGCATCCACTGTAAGTTTTAGCTGGCTTGTTTTGATGTGTTTGTGCATTATTTAAATACATTTTACCAGTGGTATTTCACAGTTTGGATCCTTTCTCAATTTTTTTCTGTGGATTGAGAGAGGATTTATCATCACTGAGAAGCTTAAAAAGTCTAAACGTTTTTCCATGCTGCAAACAAGTGTGCATTGACTTCTGTATCTGGTCTTACTGTCAGGTAACTGTGCAGTGTTGAGCAATTGAGCAGTGCACATGGCTGTTCAGAGGCTGCTTCTGACCTGGTCTGTGTTGCAATGTGTTTAAATAAATGTTTCTTTGGATGAAGCATGTCCTATTGAGCTACAGATGTGCTCATAAGTTTACATACCCTGGCAGAATTTATGATTTCTTGGCCATTTTTAAGAGAATATGAATGATATCACAAAAACTTTTCTTTCACTCTTTGTTAGTGTTTGGCACAAGCCATTTATTATCAATCAACTGTGCTTACTCTTTCTAAATCATAATCACAACAGAAACGACCAAAATGACCCTGATCCAAAGGTTACATACCCCAGTTCTTTTTTTTTTTGTTTCCATATTTTTATTAGATTTTTGCAAGGAAATACATTGTACAATTAGAACTGTACGTCGTGCAACGATGTCAAAGTGTTTTAACAAGGTATAGATATACTTTAACAGGATGTGAATATTTTGTTCGCGGTATACATATGAAACAATTTATGAACAAGTTTCAATTATTCTAAAAAGGGGAAAGAGAAATTTTTCACGTTATTATCATTAGTAGCCCCCTACCCTGGTGTGGCACCCCAATTGGGATCCTTAGTGCCACCCCAGCGCAGAGCGCCGGTGTACAACTCTTATAAAACTGAGTACGTCTTAAAGTTATTAAGCAGAACCTTTGTGAGATAACGTTAGGAGAGAGTACAGTATTGCTCGGTCAAGAAATAGTATCGTTTCACCAGGTGATCATATGGGGGATGCAGTATCAGTCCAGTCTTTCCAGGGTTGCCAGTAAGTGTGTGTTTTTGTTGCGTGGCCCATGTGGGCTACTGATGTGATCTCGTAGCTGAAGTGTAGGGCAACTATGTCCACTACTTGGGTTAGTGTAGGTTGATTGTCCGACTTCCATTGTCTAGTCAGGTTGAGTCTCGCTGCCAACATACCCCAGTTCTTAATACCGTGTATTTCCCCTTTAACATCAATGACAGCTTGAAGTCTTTTGTAGTATATGTGGATGAGGCTCTTTATCTTCTCAGATGGTAAAGCTGCCCATTCCTCTTTGCAAAAAGCCTCCAGTTCCTGTAGATTATTGGGCTGTCTTGCATGAACTGCACATTTGAGATCTCCCCAGAGTGGCTCAATGATATTGAGGCCAGGAAACTGAGATGACCACTCCAGAACCTTTAATTTATTCTGCTGTAGCCAATGACAGGTTGACTTGATCTTGTGTTTTGGATCATTGTCACGTTTGAATGTCCAAGGTCGTCCCATGCGCAGCTTCCTGGCTGATGAATGCAAATGTTCCTTCACAATTTTTTGATAACATACTGTATTCATCTTCCCATCAATTTTGACCAAATTCCCAGTGCCTTTGTAGCTCACACATCCCCTAAAACATCAGCGATCCACCTCTGTGTTTCACAGTAGGAATGGTGTACCTTTCATCATAGGCCTTGTTGACTCCTCTTCAAATGTAGTGTTTATGGTTGTGACCAAAGAGCTTAATTTTGGTCTCATCATTCCAAATGACTTTGTGCCGGAAGGTTTGAGGCTTGTCTCTGTGCTGTTTGGCGTATTGTAAGCGGGATACTTTGTGGTATTTGCGTAGTAATGGCTTTCTCCTGGCGACTCGACCATGCAGCCCATCTTTCTTGTGCCTCCTTATTGTGCATCTTGAAACAGCCACACCACTTTTTTTCAGAGAGTCTTGTATTTCACCTGAAGTTATTTGTGTTTTTTTCTTTGCATCCCGAACAATTTTCCTGGCAGTTGTGGCTGAAAACTTTGTTGGTCTATCTGACTGTGGTTTGGTTTCAACAGAGCCCCTCATTTTCCACTTCTTGATCAGAGTTTGAACACTGCTGATTGGCATTCTCAATTCCTTGGATATCTTTTCATATCCCTTTACTGTTTTATACAGTTCAAGTATCCTTTACCCGCAGATCCTTTGACAATTCTTTTGCTTTCCCCATGACTGAGAATCTAGAAACATCAGTGCAGCACTGGATGGAAGATGCAAGGGTCTGTCAGGAGTCCAGAAACTCATTGACATTTTATACACACACACCAATTACAAGCAAACAGATCACAGGTGAGGATGGTTACCTTTAATAGCCATTCAAACCCCTTTGTGTCAACTTGTGTGCATGTTATCATTCCAAAATCACCAGGGTATGTAAACTTTTGATCAGGGTCATTTGGGTAGTTTCTGTTGTGATTATGATTTAAAAAGAGTAAACACAGTTGACTGATAATAAATGGCTTCAGCCAAACACTAACCATGAGTGAAAGAAATGTTTTTGTGTTATCATTCATATTCTCTGAAAAAATGGCCAAGAAAACATAAATTCTGCCAGGGTATGTAAACTTATGAGCACAACTGTATGTTTCAAAAGCCAGCCTTTGGATTAGGCTATAAATAAACATCACCATTAAGATGCCTAAATAATATATGTTATCAGCCTGGGTGTCCTCCCCTTCTCAGGTTCCCCGCCCGGCCGCCGCTATCATCCTCACAGGTGCTGTATATCAAGACAGAGGGCCAAATTCAGTAATCAACTGTTTAGGCCTCATGCACACAGGGTGTTAGAAAAAACTAGTTGCAAAGCCACTACCAATGCCAGGAAAAAGCGGCTGTAAAGATGCCCTGTGTGCATAAGACCTTAATGTAATAAGTTGGGCAACTCCCTCCCTCTGTCCAGAGATGCAGCACCTCTCGTCCCTGGCCGCTGTGAGGATGGTTGCCATGGCTGGGCGGGAGACCAGTGAGAGAGAGAACACCCAGTTGCTGCGCCTATGCCCTGATAGGACTGAGGACAGGGGAGGCTGAATGATAAAAGGGAGACTGTGATGTAAAGGAAGAGAGGGGGGCTATAACTTCAAGCTATAACTTCAAGAGCTACTGTGATGTATAAAGGGGGTACTGTGTAAAGGGGGCACTGTGATGTGTTAAGGGGGCACTGTGATGTGTAAAGGGGGCACTGGGATGTGTAAAGGGGGCACTGTGATGTGTAAAGGGGGCATTTTGATGTGTAAAAGGGCATTGTGAACTGTAAAAGGGTATTGTGAAGTGAAGGGAACTGTTGTGTGACGGGGGTGTGTGATGTAAAGGGGAACTGTGGACACTAATGTAAAGGGGGAGCCGTGATGTTAAGGGGGGTTCTCATATGAAGGGGGGTTGAGGACACTGATGTAAAGGGGGAGCCGTGATGTTAAGGGGGTTCTCATATGAAGGGGGGGCTGAGGACACTGATGTACAAGGGGAGCTGTGATGTGAAAGGGAGCTGCAATGTGTCATAGCACAAACATGAGATTTACTCACCTGCCAGAAGAAAATTTTACAAACTGGCCCCCGTAATTTTTAATTTAAGACCCCTGATGTAAAATAAAGCTAGATTTTGGGATTCGTAAGTAATTTTATTAAAAGAAAACAAACCTTTTAATTCATCCATATTTAGACTAAATCCTGGGGATTCAGGTTTTTATGGAGTTCCTCCGTAATGTGCTTTTGTTTTCAGGTAACAAGTCTATTTTAAATGCCTTTTATTGGCAGGACAACTGAACTGTCACGTTTAATCCTGCATCTCTATCAGGAATCATGGATGCTCTACGTAAGAAGGAACATTCAATTCCTTGAATCGTTTCTAAAAGGATCAATGATAATTTTTCTTCACGGCAATTAAATTAAGTCAGCAGAGAGTTTTTGGTTCTCCAGACAAGTCTAATCAAGGAGGTTTGTCACCATCAGCCCTGAAGGTGTGCAGCATGTTGACAGTGATGGCACAGGAGTGTTTCTAGAGAGGCACATGTGAGCAGAGAGGTGCAGGCTAGGTGATCAGGTTAATTAACTCTTTGTAAAGAAAATGTGTAATTGACATTAATTATCACTGCATAGATAGAGATTTGCTGCCTAGCTATAGTGAGTTGAATATAATTATCGGTGTGTAGAAATACACCACATAGGACACAGAGCGGAAACTGTCACGGCATACCTGCATCAGCAATCTGGCAGTTGGGACATCTGTCTGATGAAACAGTCTGTCTGGATGTATTTTTGAGCTGATGTATGTTCCAGTGGGCTGACCAGACTAACACAGGCCTGTCTTAATAAAGCAGACATTTCCATTGAAGCCTTTACCTTTTTTTCTGCATTTGTACCCTACCCTGGGTCTCTTTGGGCAGTGGTTAGCACGTAGACTTAAAGCACTGTGGCCCTGTGTTTTATTTTTTTTCACTATCTTTATGGAGATAAAGAGATGCCAAGAAATTCCAGCAGATAGTCATATCTATAATAATAAGGCTCCTACTGGTTTACTTAAAGAGAATGGACAAAGTACAGCTTCTTTTGAACTAGAACCCCCCCCCACACACACACACTTATTGATACAGTAGGAAATGATTAGATTATAACTCTTTTGAGCTTGTATAGTTCCCTGGTTACTTATGGGAAGAAAGACCCTCACTTCCTGTCTCTGTGATAGGTGTCATTAGGATATAAGGCGAGGTGAAGGCTCTCCAACTGGGACACAGACCGCTTAAAAATGTTTCTTTATAGTAGGGATGCGTTTAGAGACATTCCGTCCATAAGGTCAATTTAGGCCTTGTGGAGGCATGGTGGGGAGCGGCACCTTGGGCCTAGTGTTTCCACCTGTCCAGTATTCACCCTGAAAGTCCTGGTTTTGATTTATGTGAAACCCAGACACATTATTCAGACTGGACTGTGGCTCCCCATCATAGATGTGTACACAGGGGGATGTTTCAGGATGAAGAGCGGGGGGAAGGGGCCGGAAAATATGTAATTTCCCGCCCCCTTCCGTTTCTGCGTGCTCATTCATAACTTAGGAATAGTAAACTGTGTTTAGTATGCTTCAGTTTGTGAATGAAAAGGAATGAACAGCTCATCACAGAGCACTTCCAAATCATTCATTCTCCAGTGCAACTGAGGCTGCATAGAGGGGGACCGTTGATTCTCTGTCCTCACCTCCCTTTCTGTGTCTCAAAAGTGAGACATTAGGGGTCTGTTTATACCCTTGATATTTCGCCAAAGCTCCCCAACGGGGCTTCTAAAAAACTGTAAAATAAAAAATTTAAAATAATATTGTAAAAAAATTAATTAAAAAAAATAGAATTGTAAAATACAATAAAAAAATGTAATAATGAAAATAAAAAACTATTTCGTCCGCTGCCCTACTGACACCAATCTCTGCCCTACTAACACCGTCCACTGCTTTACTGACACTGTTCTCTGCCCTACTGACAAAGTTCACTGCCCTACTGACACCATCCACTGGTCTACTGCCTGACATCATCCATTGTCCTACTGACACCAACCTCTGCCCTACTGACATGTCCGCTGCTAAACTGACTGCCACTATTCACTGTCCTACTGTCACCACCGTCCACTGCTCTATTGACACTGTCCACTTCCCTATTGACACCATGTTTTAATACATTTTAAAATGTTTGTTTACATTTACTTAAAAGAATGTGTGTTCCTGAGCTGGGAACTCTGTCTTGTCTGCTCTGCACTGAAGTCTGGCTGCTATTGGCCGGTGATAGTGACTGTGAAGACTGCCCTCCAATGAGGACACAGATGTGTGTTGTTTGCACTCCAACACAACAGGAAACCTTGATTCTAAAATAACTTCTGCCAAGGCAAGGGTTTCCTTAAAGGGACCAATACCTGGGAAAAAGTGGAGCTTACCGGCGCTATATAATAAATTATTTTTGCCACTATAGTTTAGGTGGGCATATCCTCTGGTGAGTGCAGAGTGTTGATGACGGTTTCTCTACTGTGGATTCTGTGGTTTACATACTACTGGTAGAAGTGTGTATATATATATATATATATATATATATATATATATATATATATATATATATATATTTTTTTTTTTATACTTCATATGAACTGGTGGAATTTTTTATCAATATGTATTTTTGATGAATGAACTACTGTGCACTGATGTATTCCACTTTATTTTGATGGACTTATTTCACTTTACTTTGATGAATGATATGTTTTAATCATTTACTTGATTATTGATTTATCTGTAGTATATATATTTTTATTTTAGATGCTGCACCTTATATTTATTTTATAATCTAGGGGCTTCCAACTGTATGGAGGGTTGGCTACAGTTGTCCAAGCCTAGAACCAGCACAGTTCTCCCCCCCCCCCCCCCCCCCCCACAGAGAGGAGAGAGGGCTCAATCTGCTCCTCTTCCTCCAGCCCCTACCCCTCTCTGTCTGCCCACCCACACTCCAATCCCCATCATGCTGTGCGTCAGAAAAGGGATGTGTGGACGGGAAGCCAAGCAGATACATTGTGGGTAAAAGGTGTTGAAGCCTGAGCCTCCATCCTTAGGTGAGTAAGCATGCCATCCACTGGCTGTTACTGATGTCTCCCTCCTCTCTCCCTTCTCTTACCTGCTTCTGAGCGAGTTAGTACACTAAGGTAAGATGGACTCAGATGTAAGGGGTGCTCTGTGGACCCTGATGTAAGGGAGGCTTTGGTGAGCAAAAATCTACTTATATCAGAGTTCCCCTTTACACCAAAGTCCACAGCGTTCCCCCTTAAAAGAAAAAAAAATTGCTGTGCGCAATTGAAGTGTTCGGGTTTGGCTTGAAGAAAAGGTGGCAACTCTACTTGGGCCAGAGGGGCTGAGGGGAGATTGAAGTTTGAAGCAGTGAAGCACATGGAGTATCTTGTAAGGCCCCTTTCACACTGGGGCGGTGCGGGCGTCGGCGGTAAAACAGCGCTATTTTTAGTGCCGCTTTACCGTCGTTTTAGCGGCGGTATTTGCCCGCTAGCGGTTTTAACCCCCGCTAGCAGCCGAAAAAGGGTTAAAACCGCCCGCAAAGCACCGCTACAGCGGCGCTATGCCGGCGGTATAGCCGCGCTGCCCCATTGATTTCAATGGGCAGGAGCGGTTTAGGAGCAGTGAATACACCGCTCCTTCACCGCTCCAAAGATGCTGTTTGCAGGAGTTTTTTTCTCTCCTGCCAGTGCACCGCTCCAGTGTGAAAGCCCGAAACAGCAGCGGCAGTTTCAGGTCGGTTTGCAGGCGCTATTTTTAGCGCAATAGCGCCTGCAAACCGCCCCAGTTTGAAAGGGGCCTAACAGTGTTTTCCAGAACAGTTACATACCAGGCATTCCTTGGATGATAACTGTTATTTTACCAGTGTGCATATGTCGGCTTTTAACCAAACCGCCAAGCTTTTAACCAAACTGTCAAATGAATGGTGTCATAGCTAATCACATGTGCAACACCAAGGCAAATGCAGATCAAACAGAGGCTAGGATGGCAGCTCCCTTGTTAGTAAAAGATAGGAGGGTTTAGTTCCGTTTTAAAGCTGAATTTCAGAAACACTAAATCTCCTCCCTTGCAATAGGGCTGCACCCGCACTGCAAAGGTTAATTGCTTGCTGGGTCTAGGGGATTTAAGAAATCACTTTTAACTTACCTGATCCTTCGTATTTGCAGGCTTCTGCTAGACTGGTCACTGGAGCCCCTTCTTTCCTGCATTCCAGTGGTCTAATGACTGATTGGACATGAAGATGTTGAGGAGCAGCATGTAGGAGTGACAAGTGCTGGGGAAGTGGAGGATTGGGTAAGTATAATGCTTTTACCCTCACTGAAACAGAAACAAACAGTTAACCCTTGCAGTGAGGGCACAGCCCCATTGCATGGGAAGAGTTTTAGTTTTACTTTAAGGATTGGACTTTAAGGCTTTAAGCTGCAAAATATTAAAGTGATGTTTTTGGGTTTAATAACACTTTAAGATGATAGGATATAAAAATGTGGTAAATGCTAAAAAAGTAAAAACTCCAGCAAAAAAAATAAGTCTACTAAACTTACAAAATATTCTTTACAACAAAATTAATTACAAAATATTCATTACAAAATAGTACCTTCGGTTGGCTGGCATTTTTGGATACGCTATTGGGTGTCTGTGGAGGCTGACACCAGGTGAAAAGCAGTGATAGTTCTGCCAGGCAATAAATGTAGACACGGTTGCTATCAGTATCTATTCTTATGCTTTCCATATTACTAAACGCTCTTATAACCTTTCCAATGTTTAACAACAATTTGCAGTTCTACGCTTCAGTTCCCTATTGTATTGTGTGAAATTTTTAATTCAGTCATGATCTTTAATTGCTTAGGGTATCATTCGGTTTAGAAACGTTTTCAGTATTTGTGAATAATTTAAGTGTTAGCTAGCATATTCACTAAATGCAAATATGCTATAAAAGCTTCTCTTTGTCAGGTGCAGTAGATGCAGCTGATAGGAAAAACCATCTTGGTTTGAGTTTCTGGATTTAGGGCAAAGAACAATATCTGATGAACCCTGGCCCTTTGATATATCCAGCAATCTCCTGATGCCCCTTTCTCAGTCACAGCCGCCACCAAAATACCCAGTATCAGCCTGTGTTGGAGCCTACAGGGAGTAAAGATGTTACCCTTTCCATCATGTGACCTAAGCACCACATAATAGATGGAGGTCACTGCGTATTTTTTAGCAGCCGCGACAAAGGATGGAACCGTAGGGGATCACTAGATAGATATTAGAGAATCAGAAAGGTGTTTTTTTCACAGGGAATATCACTTTGTACTGATTGGGCAAAGGTACATTCCATGGAATTAATAAAGAGTGTTGTAGACACTCATAAAAAAACGCGACCCCCGTTCTTGCGACACAATTATGTACGTGTTGGAATCGTACATGAATTTGTTGCTTGATCTGAGGGGGGCACTGGGGCCAGGATGTCCATACTGGACAATCCGGCCAGTATGTCCATACTGGACACTCCGTCCAGTATGGAGTCGCTTGTAGGGATGGTGAGGTGGGCACTGGGGCCAGGATGTCCTTCCTGGACACTCCGTCCAGTATGGAGTCGTTGTAGGGATGGTGAGGGGGGCACTATGGCCAGGATGTCCATAGTGCACACTCCGTCCTCGGCACATGTTCAACCCCTTAGCTGCATGGGGTCCAGTTGTTATGGTGCTGCAACCAAGGACGCCGTGCTAATGCAACCAGTGAAAAGGGCAGGGGGTTAATGTGGTATGGGCCTATATACTCCAGAATTAGATTGGTCTTATTTACCAACCATTTCTTAAGACGGAACTGGTAGTATTTCTTAATGAATTTGTCCCAGCCACTGCAACATACTTGGAAAAAGTCATAAATAAGAAGTACCTAAATCTGTCTCACTCACCAGAACTGTTGCAAGGCTTCCTGAATTAGGTGCAACCCTTTCTAATACGGCCATACTACCAAAAAAGTGTTACTAATGCTTTATTGAATCTGGGCCAGTGTCTCATCGAAGCTGACTCTGGACAATTCCTGTGTTCACTAACAACTAAGCAGTGCCAGGGTCTACCTGAACCATGTATATACAGTCAGATAGTCCCTCATACTGTATGGTTGTTGGTAAATCTAAAGAAATTGTACAATTAGACAATAACATCTCTGAATGTATTGATATAATTAGAAGCTAAAGTCAGAAAGTGATTTTAGATCCTGCTTGCTAGAAAACCTCAATATATCCAACAAATCCTGACCTGTAATCTGGAGTGTTCTGCTTCCACTGGACATCTGAATGTGACTGGTGACACTGGATGCCCAAGGAGGGCATTTACCAAGGTGCTGACGCTCCTTCATGGACCAGTGAAAAGGAAGGTGACACACGAAGCAGCAGTTCCTAGACATCAGTGTCACCCCCTGAATACATCCGCTTGGAGGGTTCTTTTACTTTACCAGTTCCCGATACTCTCAGACAGGATGGTATGACAGGTGTTTGCGGATTGCAAGAGTGGCCACAACGAAATACTAATGTTTTGGCAGGCAGAACTATCCACATACATACATACATACATTGGTCAATGTACAATGGTTGGAGGTACACTTTAAATCCTTGTTGCCCTATGGCTAGGCCCCGGCACTGTACTCTTGCCCCTCAGTCCCATTCAAAGCACCCGCCTTGCAGTAATGCACACTAAACATGCATGTTATTGCAATGTGTAGTAGTGCACATTACAGTGCATTGCTGTGTCATTTATTGTGATTGTGAATGGTGCTTTAAATGCACCTCTACAATACACTTAGGCTACAATGCCCAGCAGCATACCACAACGTACAGTTTCCCTGTGTGCTGTGCTGTGGCCTGCACTATTTTCTGTGAATTGAGATGCATTGTTATATGCTGATGCAACAAATTTTAAAGCATGAAATTGCGTGAGTTGCAGTGCACTGCATTCTGGTGTGAATAGGCACTCAGTCATACATATTTCTTTATTGGATTTACCCATGTGTCAGACTCCCCATCCCCATACAAAGCCCCCCTCTCCAGCGCCTGCTGTTCACTTGTAATCTGGGCCTGATGTTTATCTCTGAGCTGAGGAAGAATGTTTACTACTGTGAAATGATTTAATTATCAATGTATAATGATGGTCAGGATCTTATAAGACTAAGAAATGTAAACTAACATCACTGACAAAATTTCTGGTAACTATACGTACAATACTTGTCCTACAGCCTTCTTACGTGATTCAGCTGCTGGACAGACATAAGTCTTTTGAAAACTAAATACTGCTTAAAGAGAACCAGTCATCAATAGGCATCTGGATCTTCATTGCTGAGTTGTTGTAATTGAGCAACTCTACCCATCAGGGATAATAGTATATTTGTACTCATTGTAAGAAAAGAAGACCAGGTGGCAGCCTTCCAAATCTGAAAAACATTGGTTGGATGCAAGAAGCACTCATAGATCTAGAAGAGTGTGCTTTTAAAATAAAGAAGAGAACTCGATCCTTGACACCATAAGCCTGGATGACGGTCTGCCTGAGCCACCCAAAGTTAGTGGAATTAAATGCCGGAGCACCCTTACAGGGTCCATCCAATATTACAAAAAAAACCCTATGTTGAATCCAGTGAGGGTAAAGCAGGATGGCAAAGTGGTCTTTGAAACAAAAGATCCTGACAATCTGGTGGAGTCCATGGAATTTTGCCTACAGTCTTACCACACTGGTATACCTAATCTGCCTGGGTATGCCCAGAGCAAAAAGTAATAATGGTATGACCTCTATCTTGATCCTGATACAGTGGAGGAAGAAGCTTCAAGGGAAGAAGGGCATAGATTAGGGTGAACTGATTCCACCAGAGTTTCTACTGCATTTGCGAGAGGATCCCTGTACCTGGAGACAAACCTGTCTGGTTTGTTCTTAAACCTGTAGGCCAGGTTTTCCATGTCTGACAGACCCCACCTCCCATATAAAACCTGTAACACCTCCAGGTGTAGGGGCCATGCCCCAAAGGAAGTTTCCTTTCAATAGGCTAAGGCTGGGATCTATATGGCAGACAAGGTGGGTACATGATGTTCTGTCCAGAACAGGATCCAATTAACAGTACCCCCCTTGCCACAGCATGATTTCTATTTTTTTGTGGATGATGTATGCCACTGACATTGCGTTGTCTGACTAAATCTGGTTCAGATGATCTTCCAGGATGACTCAACATCACAAAGACAGCTGGATCAAGAATGTTGATCAGTAACTGACTGTCCTCCTCTGACAAAGTGCTCCATACTGACAGGGTGCCTGGGACTCCTGACCAGCAGGATAGATTGACTTCTGTCACGGGGATCCTCCAAAAGACTGGAAAGCCAGTCAAAGCCACATTGTCTGACAGAACCCACACCAACCCCCTCCCTCAACAGGAGGTCATCTAACTATGCCACAAAGGGTTTGCCACAAGAGCACTACAGGGCTAACACTGAGGCCAGCACCCTGGTAAACACCCTAAAGAAAAAACACCCGATGATGCTAAAGTATGATAGAATCAACTAAAGGAGTAGAGGGCAACACAGTTCCAGGCTGCAGATGTTGTGACCATTAGTAGGCAAGCTGCAAGCAGCCCTAGAGCCATTGGCAGAGTGTGAGCTGAGGGCAACCCTGTCTAGAATCAGACATGTTACAACTTAGTGACAGTAAGGCAATGTAAGGGTTAGAGGAAAGGGCCCAGGTGCCAACAAAACCCAGACAGCTGGTAGTAGGTGGGGGTCAGATAGCCAGAGTGACCAAAGTCATTTCAGATGGGCAGCAGGTATAGATCAAAGCTCCAAGTGGCTCTTTGCAAGCAGGAACAGGGAGATATTTCCTGTTATGGCGAGAGAGTGTGGAATGCGCATGACAGAAAATGACCCAGAAAGTGCTAAATCCTACAGCATAAACTCCTACTGCAGAACCTGTGGGAAACTGAGTATTTTAAAGGCACCTGGCAACCTATGTAATTGAGGTAGATGGTGACTTACTTACAAAGTGAGTCTTTAGAGACAGTGCAATGCCAGCAATTTTGGACCTGTTAAGAGCTCTGCAGCTAACTTTTGGCAAAAGTTAATCTAGGCAGTGCCCTGTACAGAACTCTCTGTCCAAAAATCATCTTCAGGCTATCCCTGCAATATCCAGTCTAGCAGGGTCTGGACACAGCACTCCAAAAGCCGGCTGAGGATAGCCACACCAGATAGATGCAATGGGAGAGTCAAACTCTAGGAGTAATGCAGAGAAGACTCTTGATTGAAGAAGGAAAAATCTTGAAAAGTAAGAAAAAGGTGCTAGCATAAATAATTTAGTTTTCCACATAGCAGAGCTATGAGCAGAGCAGAGAAAACGTCCATCCTTCTAGGACACTAAAAACAGCGGCATAAAGTTAGTAGAAAGTGTTATCCTTGGCTACTTTTTTTTGTACATACGTGTCCAGACTCCAGTTCTCCGTAGACGGAAGTATAACATGAAGGTGAAAGACCTCCTGTTTCCTTCAATGGATAAGAAAGTAAACCTGATATTTGATTATCTGTATTTTCTGCCTGCCAGAGATGTCAGGCTAGGTATCAGGCTATAGGGTCTTTATATCCTGCCTGGAGTCAGTGCTGTTATCAGTCACTTGAAAAACTGCTGTCTCGATTTAAACGTTATACAGTAAAACTGACAGAATGTCAGTGATTGACCCCAATGCCTCGTACACACGATCGGACTTTCTAAGAACAAAACCGTGGAATTTTGTTCGAAGGGCATTGGCTCAAACTTGTCTTGCATACACATGGTCACACAAATGTTGGCTAACAATTAGGAACGTTGTGATGTACTAGACGTACTATTTGGTTTTTCAGCTCTTTAGCGCCACACTTTTGGCTCCTTCTGCTAATTTTGGTGTTAGTAGAAGTTTGGTGAGTGTTGACTCGTGCTTTTTAGTTCATTTCTGAACAGCCGTTCGTCAACCAGACATGTTGCGGAATCGGAGGAGATAACGTGTTATTTATTATTGGCCTTGGAGTTATTGCTTTGACATTATTTTTTGGGTTGAATAATGATTTGATTTGGTATATTTTCTATATTTTTGGATGCATAGAATGCACTTTTTGGTTAAGTTCTAGTGGCAGATAGCATGTCTAATTTTGTTTTCTTTTTTTAATGCACAATAAAAAAATTGTGTAGAATAATACTTGAATATGGGGGTTATTTTCATAAAGGCAAATCCACTTTGCACTGAAAGTGCACTTGGAAGGGCAGTCGCTCTAAATCTAAGGGGTAGATCTGAAATGAGTGGAAGCTCTCCTGATTTTATCATCCAATCATGTGCAAGCTAAAATGCTGTTTTTTATTTTCTTGCATGTCCCCCTCGGATCCACAACGACTGCACTTCCAGTGCACTTTCAAGTGCACTTGCAGTGCAAAGTGGATTTTCCTTTAGTAAATAACCCCCTATGTGTTTTTCTTCAAATGACAGTTTGGGAGTAGGCAGTTACATTTTAAAAAATACAATGTAAAATTGACAAGGGACACCAACATAGTTGTATCTTTGTTCTTAAAAACTAGGGGATAATGATGTTGTGGTAACTTGCACAAAAAAAACCATAATATTATTCTTGATATCACTAGAAAAAAAAGCCTTTGAAAATTTGTTTGCAATTATTCCATCAAAGCAAAGCAGCTTCATTATTAACCCATTACCAGTTGCCGACCGCCTAACGCAGATATACTGCGGCAGAATGGCACGGGCAGGCAAAATCACATACCTGGTACGTGATCTGCCTCCTGTGGGTGGGGGGTCCGATCGGACCCCCCCCCCAGTGCCTGAGGCAGCCGGCTTCTGTCTGGGAGCGATCAGAGGTGAGGGGGAGACCATCCATTCGTGGCCCCCCCTCACAATTGCTCCCAGCCAATGAGATTCTTCCTCTGCTGCTGTATAGTAAACAGCGGCAGAGGAAATGATGTCATCTCTCCTCGGCTCGGTATTTTCCGTTCCGGCGCCGAGGAGAGAAGACATCTGAATGAGTTGCACAACACAACACACACAGTAGAACACGCCAGGCATACTGTACACCCCCCATCACCCCCGATCACCCCCCTGATCACCCCCCAATCACCCCCCCCCGTCACAGTGACACCAAGCAGTTTTTTTTTTTCTGATTACAGCATTGGTGTCAGTTTGCAACAGTTAGTGTGGTAGGGCAGTTAGTATTAGCCCTCTTTAGGTCTAGGGTACCCCCCTAACCCCCCCTAATAAAGTTTTAACCCCTTGATCACCCCCGTCACCAGTGTCACTAAGTGATCATTAGTGTCACAGGTGACGCTAGATAGGGAGGTAAATATATAGGTTCGCTGTTATAGCATCAGGGACCCCCATATACTACCTAATAAAGGTTTTAACCCCTTGATTGCCCCCTAGTTAACCCTTTCACCAGTGATCACCGTATAACTGTTACGGGTGACGCTGGTTAGTTAATTTATTTTTTATAGTTTTAGGGCACCCACCGTTTATTACCTAATAAAGGTTTAGCCCCCTGATCACTCGGCGGTGATATAAGTTAGGTTTTAGGGTCAGATAGGGTCTGCATCGCCCCAGGCAGCGTCAGGTTAGCGCCAGTACCGCTAACACCCACGCACGCAGCATACACCTCCCTTAGTGGTATAGTATCTGAACGGATCAATATCTGATCCGATCAGATCTATACTAGCGTCCCCAGGATTTTAGGGTTCCCAAAAACGCAGTGTTAGTGGGATCAGCCCAGAAACCTGCTAGCAGCTGCGTTTTGCCCCTCCGCCCGGCCCAGCCCACCCAAGTACAGTATCGATCGATCACTGTCACCTACAAAACACTAAACACACATAACTGCAGCGTTCGCAGAGTCAGGCCTGATCCCTGCGATCGCTAACAGTTTTTTTGGTAGCGTTTTGGTGAACTGGCAAGCACCAGCCCCAGGCAGCGACAGGTTAGTGCCAGTAGCGATAACACCCACGCACGCACCGTACACCTCCCTTAGTGGTATAGTATCTGAACGGATCAATATCTGATCCGATCAGATCTATACTAGCATCCCCAGCAGTTTAGGGTTCCCAAAAACGCAGTGTTAGTGGGATCAGCCCAGATACCTGCTAGCACCTGCGTTTTGCCCCTCCGCCCGGCCCAGCCCATCCCACCCAAGTGCAGTATCGATCGATCACTGTCACTTACAAAACACTAAACTCATAACTGTAGGATTCGCAGAGTCAGGCCTGATCCCTGCGATCGCTAACAGTTTTTTTGGTAGGGTTTTGGTAAACTGGCAAGCACCAGCGGCCTAGTACACCCCGGTCGTAGTCTAACCAGCACTGCAGTAACACTTGGTGACGTGGCGAGTCCAATAAGTGCAGTTCAAGCTGGTGAGGTGGCAAGCACAAGTAGTGTCCCGCTGCCACCAAGAAGAAGTCAAACACAGGCCCGTCGTGCCCATAATGCCCTTCCTGCTGCATTCGCCAATCCTAATTGGGAACCCACCACTTCTGCAGCGCCCGTACTTCCCCCATTCACATCCCCAACCAAATGCAGTCGGCTGCATGAGAGGCATTTTCTTTATGTTTTCCCGAGTACCCCTACCCAACGAACCCCCCCAAAAAAGATGTTGTGTCTGCAGCAAGTGCGGATATAGGCGTGACACCCGCTATTATTGTCCCTCCTGTCCTGACAATCCTGGTCTTTGCATTGGTGAATGTTTTGAACGCTACCATTCACTAGTTGAGTATTAGCGTAGGGTACAGCATTGCACAGACTAGGCGCCATTTCACAGGGTCTCCCAAGATGCCATCGCATTTTGAGAGACCCGAACCTGGAACCGGTTACAGTTACAAAAAAAAGTATAAAAATAAAAAAAAAAACACAAAAAAAATATAAAATAAAAAAAAATAGTTGTCGTTTTATTGTTCTCTCTCTCTATATTCTCTCTCTATTGTTCTGCTCTTTTTTTTTTACTGTATTCTATTCTGCAATGTTTTATTTTTGTTAACCATTTTTTTGTCTTCAGGTATGCCATTCACGACTTTGAGTGGTTATACCAGAATGATGCCTGCAGGTTTAGGTATCATCTTGGTATCAGTCTTTTCAGCCAGCGGTCGGCTTTCATGTAAAAGCAATCCTAGCAGCTAATTAGCCTCTAGACTGCTTTTACAAGCAGTGGGAGGGGATGTCCCCCCCACCGTCTTCTGTGTTTTTCTCTGGCTGTCCTGTCTCAACAGGGAACCTGAGAATGCAGCCGGTGATTCAGCCAGCTGACCATAGAGCTGATCAGAGACCAGAGTGGCTCCAAACATCTCTATGGCCTAAGAAACCGGAAGCTACGAGCATTTCATGACTTAGATTTCGCGGGATGTAAACAGCGCCATTGGGAAATTGGGAAAGCATTTTATCACACCGATCTTGGTGTGGTCAGATGCTTTGAGGGCAGAGGAGAGATCTGGGGTCTAATAGATCCCAATTTTTTCAAAAAAGAGTACCTGTCACTACCTATTGCTATCATAGGGGATATTTACATTTCCTGAGATAACAATAAAAATGATTAAAAAAAATGAAAGGAACAGTTTAAAAATAAGATAAAAAAGCAAAAAAATAATAAAGAAAAAAAAAAAAAAGCACCCCTGTCCCCCCCTGCTCTCTCGCTAAGGCAAACGCAAGCGTCGGTCTGGCGTCAAATGTAAACAGCAATTGCACCATGCATGTGAGGTGTCACCGCGAAGGTCAGATCGAGGGCAGTAATTTTAGCAGTAGACCTCCTCTGTAAATCTAAAGTGGTAACCTGTAAAGGCTTTTAAAGGCTTTTAAAAATTTAGTTTGTCGCCACTGCACATTTGTGCGCAATTTTAAAACATGTCATGTTTGCTATCCATGTACTCGGCTTAAGATCAACTTTTTTATTTCATCACCAACATTTGGGCAATATAGTGTGTTTTAGTGCATTAAAATTTTAAAAAAGTGTGTTTTTTCCCCAAAAAATGAGTTTGAAAAATTGCTGCGCAAATACTGTGTAAAAAAAAAAATGAAACACCCACCATTTTAATCTGTAGGGCATTTGCTTTAAAAAAATATATAATGTTTGGGGGTTCAAAGTAATTTTTTTGCAAAAAAAAAAATTTTTTTCATGTAAACAGAAAATTGTCAGAAAGGGCTTTGTCTTCAAGTGGTTAGAAGAGTGGGTGATGTGTGACATAAGCTTCTAAATGTTGTGCATAAAATGCCAGGACAGTTCAAACCCCCCCAAATGACCCCATTTAGGAAAGTAGACTCCCCAAGCTATTTGCTGAGAGGCATGTTGAGTCCATGGAATGTTTTATATTGTGACACAAGTTGCGGGAAAAAGACAATTTTTTTGGTTGATTTTTTTTTAGTTGTCACTAAATGATATATTGCTCAAACATGCCATGGGAATATGTGAAATTACACCCCAAAATACATTCCGTTGCTTCTCCTGAGTACGGGGATACCACATGTGTGAGACTTTTTGGGAGCCTAGCTGCGCACGGGACCCCGAAAACCAAGCACCGCCTTCAGGCTTTCTAAGGGTGTAAATTTTTTATTTTACTCTTCACTGCCTATCACAGTTTCGGAGGCCATGGAATGCCCAGGTGGCACAAAACCCCCCCAAATTACCCTATTTTGGAAAGTAGACACCCCAAGTTATTTGATGAGAGGTATAGTGAGTATTTTGCAGACCTCACTTTTTGTCACAAAGTTTTGAAAATTGAAAAAAGAAAAAAAAAATAGTTTTTCTTGTCTTTCTTCATTTTCAAAAACAAATGAGAGCTGCAAAATACTCACCATGCCTCTCAGCAAATAGCTTGGGGTGTCTACTTTCCAACATGGGGTCATTTGGGGGGGGGGGGGGGTTGTGCCACCTAGGCATTCCATGGCCTCCGAAACTGTGATAGGCAGTGAAGAGTGAAATCAAAAATTTACGCCCTTAGAAATTCTGAAGGCGGTGATTGGTTTTCGGGGCCCCGTACGCAGCTAGGCTCCCAAAAAGGCCCACACATGTGGTATCCCCATACTCAGGAGAAGCAGCTAAATGTATTTTGGGGTGCAATTCCACATATGCCCATGGCCTGTGTGAGCAATGTATCATTTAGTGACAACTTTTTGTAAATTTTTTTTTTTTTGTCATTATTCAATTACTTGGGACAAAAACAAATAATATTCAATGGGCTCAACATGCCTCTCAGCAATTTCCTTGGGGTGTCTACTTTCCAAAATGGGGTCATTTGAAGGGGTTTTGTACTGCTCTGCCACTTTAGCACCTCAAGAAATGACATAGGCAGTCATAAACTAAAAGCTGTGTAAATTCCAGAAAATGTACCCTAGTTTGTAGACGCTATAACTTTTGTGCAAACCAATAAATATACGCTTATTGACATTTTTTTTACCAAAGACATGTGGCCGAATACATTTTGACCTAAATGTATGACTAAAATTTAGTTTATTGGATTTTTTTTATAACAAAAAGTAGAAAATATCATTTTTTTTTCAAAATTTTCGGTCTTTTCCCGTTTATAGCGCAAAAAATAAAAACCGCAGAGGTGATCAAATACCATCAAAAGAAAGCTCTATTTGTGGTAAGAAAAGGACAAAAATTCAGTTTGGGTACAGCATTGCATGACCACGCAATTAGCAGTTAAAGCGACGCAGCGCCAAATTGTAAAAAGTACTCTGGTCAGGAAGGGGGTAAATCCTTCTGGAGCTGAAGTGGTTAAAGAAGAAGAGACTTGTGCGCTGCATTTGGAGATTTCATAATTTGCCACGTCACGAATGTTAATACTTCATTACAAATGCTAGTTTACAAGACCGACCGCTTCTGCTTCGGAGCATGCGTGTTTGTACTTTGGACTTTTGTCCAACGGACTTGTGTACACATGATCGGAAAGTCCGACAACACACATTTGTTGGCGGAAAATTTGAGAGCATGCTAACCAACAAGCTCACATCCAACATTTCCCATCGGAAAATCCGATCGTGTGTACGCTGCATAAGACTTACAGCCAGACATTGGGCGGACTTTTCTGCTCTGACATGTAGAGACTACAAGTAAATAATGGCACACACAGTCATCCCTAAGAGGGTAAATAATGGCACACACAGTCATCCCTTAGAGGGACCACTTATAACAATATTATATAAAATCTTTTAGAATTCAAATTCTTACACAAGCCTAACCTGACTGGTTCCCAGTAAAGATGTGATTTTGCCATTTTTTTTGTTTCCTTGCTGTTGCAAATGTTCTTGATCGTATAATACACACAGCTATGAATTTTGCCACTCTAGTAGTTAGCATTATAACAGGTTATAGAGTCAGCAACCCTACAGCAATGGCAATGTGAAGAATTGACTGTTTTCAGCTACTCTGACATCAAGCCACAGATGTTCAGGGACCATCCTGGGTTTTCTTGACCCAAAAAATATATCTATAAATTTAAGTTTTGCCCAACTACCTAATCTCTGTGTTTTTGTGTGAACTTCAGTTCTGATAATTTTTTTTTGTGGGAAAATACTTATTTACAAGCTGAGTTTTGTAGTGTAACTGTACATAGGAATACCATGTACAACTAGCCTTATACGTTGTCAGTAGGCACCGTCTAGTGCAGGGGGGGTCAAACTCAATTTCATTAAGGGCTGCATCAGCATTGTGGTTGCCCTCAAAGGGCCAGTTGTATCTGTAAGACTATATAAATGTATCTACTCTTGATTATATTAAATAATTTCCTCTGCATTAGATTATTACTGGTTTTAGTAACAACTTAAGACTTAAGTTATGAAGGGCAGGTGCAGACCAGCATGGAGCCCACTCACACTCCTGTAGCAGATGATGTAAGTCTGAAAAGGTGGGTTGCACACCACTGGTATCATCCACAAGAAACTTTATTGAAAACTGCTCAGACAGAGCATGGTTCTGAACAGTCTCCAAAAAGTTTCTTGTGGGTAAAACCAGTGGTGTGCGACCCTTCTTTTCAACTGGCATAAGATTGTACTATTCTCAAAATAATTATAAGAAAATATCCAGGGCACCCCATCCCTCCTTACATCAAATGTCAAGAGCCCCCCCCCCCCCAGAAGGCAAGAGTCCACCAACTTCCCATACATCACAGTGCACCCCCTTACCTTGTGCTGTTGCCGGGAAGAAGCTGCTGGTGGAGCTGCAGGAGAGGTGCGAGGGCCACATTAAATGGCCTGGAAGGTTGGATTCAGCCCACGAGCCTCGAGTTTGACACATGTGGTCTAGTGCTTGTAGATCTCAGTGATTAATTTCAGAATGCCTCCACTGCACCATGGGGGTCACTTGACTCTTGACAAGGATCTCCTAGGTTTGGCATCCAACAATGTTATGTGGGTATCTGCAACCAAGAAAAAATCACCCCCATCGCACTGTAGGGTTTATGCGTGGCTCTCAAAAATGAAACTTGAGAGTTCCTCCTCCTTTAGAGAAAAACAATTAAAGTATAACTCTAGCCTAAACTTTTTGTTTTTTAGTTTTAGATAAAGTGGAGAAGTTAGATCACCTCACAGGCTTTTATTCCTGTTTGAGGTCTCGTTGAAGATTTTATCACACATTCCATCCTGGTGACAAAGTTGTCAATGAACAGGGAGTGACAAAAATCTGTAGCGGGGCCACAGACAACATTAAAAAGCTGATATATGCCAATCATTCTGCAGAAATCACTGATTTGTGACCATCACAGGAAGAACATGTGTGTCCTTCACACCTGGCTTCAGAAACAAGATGGTGTTAAGCAATGGGGGAATAACTGGGTCTCTAAACACTGAATGAAGCAAAGTTTTTGTTCGCAAAATATGCACTGTTGAGTTGTCTTTTAGCTCAGTAGTTCATATTTGGCAATGGCTTTTGTAAACACTGGTAAAGGAATGGGTTATTTTAAAGCTCTCATGTGACCTTGCCTTTAATCTGTTTTGGTATCTTGCTGAACATAACTTTTGATGGGCGTCTGATAGGGTCTTGCCTCTATTAATAGTCATATTGTAGTGCATTGCTAATAAATAATGTACAAATGAATGTCTCACTTGACAATACTTGTAATTGGTATGTTGCATTGCTTTAGCAGCACCGATGAGTATGTCTGTGGAATTTAAAGCAACCCTGTTCTCTGATGCAGATAGTAAACCTAATTTACAAAATAAAAAGCATGTGCCAAAAAGTGCCTTAAGGCTTTCCCATGACTTATTTCGGTCTCTGTATTTTTATTCAATTTTAGAAAACACAGATTTGTACTGAATACTGTAGCTAGTTTACAATATTTTCATTGTAGCATCAAAGATGCATTTTAGGGTCTTGTGCTCAAAGGAAGAATACCTGGAGATTACTGTGTTCATGAGATAGATTTAATCTATGTACATGATTGCTACTGTGTAGATAGATTTAAAGGCAGTTAGGAACAGATCCCTGGAAATGACCACAGGTAAGTAAAAGCTAAGCAGGAGAAAAATAGTAAAGAACAAGAGAGGGTATGTGGTTTAGGGGGTGTGTGAGAACTCATAAGGGTCATCTTTCTTGGTTAAATAGCTCATAACTTTACAAAAAAAATCTTCCTGAGCACACTGGAAAACTGCAGACCTTAAAGCGGAGTTCCATGCAAAAATGGAACTTCCGCTTTAAGGGAAGGTGACCCCCTGACATGCCACATTTGGCATGTCATTTTTTTGGGGGGGGGAGCGTAAACGCTCTTTTTTAGAGGGTTTCAGCTCCCACTTCCTCCCGGAGCACCGCGGCGCCGGAAAGGAAGTTTACCTCTCCCCCCTACTTCTCAGCAATCATCTGGGACCCGTCACAGGTCCCAGATGATTGCCCGGCCAGTCACAACGCACAGCCATAGCCGGGCGACCACAGTGACAATGCCGGCGCTGCAGAGAGGAGGGTAAGACGAGCGGGGCTTTGTTGCCCCGCATCGCTGGACCCTGGGACAGGTGAGTGTCCGATTATTAAAAGTCAGCAGCTGCAGAATTTGTTGCTGACTTTTAATTTTTTTTGGCGGAACTCCGCTTTAAGGGGTTGATTTACTAAACGCAAATAGATTGTGCACTTTCCAAAGTGAATTTGCACTCTGCAAGTGCAGCTGCTCCAGAGCTTAGTAAATGAGCAGAAGCTCTGCTGACTTCCATCATCCAATCATGTGCAAGCAAAAATGCATTTTTTTTTTCATTTTCCTTGCATGTGACTGGGCACTCTTTACAAAGTGAAGCTTTACCTCATTTACTAAGCTCTGGAGCAATTGCACTTGCACAGTGCAACTGCACTTTGCAAAGTGTACAGTCTATTTGCTTTAGTAAATCAACCCCTAAGTGCTCAGTTTGCATTGGCTGGTCTTAATGGGAATGCACTGTACCTCTCTTACCTGTGTAGGGGCCTCTTCTGCACTGGATCTTTTAGTGCCGGTTCACACAGGGGCAACCTGTCAGGCGATTTAGCCACCTGACAAGTTGCACTCCATGCATTGCAATGAAACCGTTCTAATTGGAGCGAGTCAAGTCGCTCCAACTTCAAAAAAGGTTCCTGTACTACTTTGGGGCAACTTCGAAGCGGCTTGCATTGACTTCTATACAGAAGTCGTTTTACAAGCCACAATGAAGTCGCGCTGTACGGGGCATCTTCAGAGTCGGATGACTTTGAAGCCGCCCCTGTGTGAACCAGCACTAAGACATACATCCTTGGGTGCCCAAAGCAGCACTTCCCTGCTGAGACCATCTCTTCTTCACAGAACTTTTTGTGTATTACTAGGATTAGAGAATGCTGACATTGTGCGATAAACTAATATGAGATGATTATACTCCCACTGCTGATGGAAAGCAGTGGTAGAAACCTATGCAAGGAAAGACTGCTTCTTTACCTCTGCCACCTATAGGCACTAGGCGCTATGTTGAAAGCTAAATTCCAGGTATGATCTTAATTGCAAAATTACATTGCTCTAGCCTTGCATAGGTGGGATTGTGATGTTAGCGCCCCCGCCTCACTACCTTGTTCAATCACAGGACACCTAGCATTGAAAAAACATATAAGGTGTTCTGTGAATGCTGTTGGTGCCAAGAAAGTGACCCCTTGTGATCAGTATGAAGTGGAACGGTTGCACACATGGCACAGGACTCAGATGATCGTGGCAAACACTGTAGTAGTGCCGACAACTACAGTGATTGTCAGCTTTTACAGTGCTCTCTTAGATATGAAATATACATACTTATATTGGACCGAGTATGCAATTAAAATCATACCTGGGATTCAGCTTTAAAGGTATATACATATTCAATATGTAAGCACCCTAACTCAGAGCTGAAGGTCAGTGTTTTCATACTGAATTTCCAGGGTGCTCATGAAGATGTAAAGAAAAATACCATAGGACAGCTTGTGACTGACTTCCCTTGTCTTGCCCTGCATTTATATTTACTTGAGGGCTGCAGCTGAGCAGCTCACAGGTAAGCTATTAAGTATGTGCTTACGGACTGTCCCATCCTAAAATGATAGGCCTGTTCAATTTATTGTTGTGTCAAAGGCATCACATAGCATTAGTTGTGTGGGGAAGGCCATGGGCACCTGACAACAGAGTGCCTTGCAGTACTGGACTGCACTTTCCTGAAATTATAGCCGTGCTCACTCTATTGTTGAGTCAATGGCATCATGTAGCATTAGTTGTGGGGAGAAGGCCATGAGGACATGACAACAGGGTGCCTTAAAGTAGTGGATTGCCCCTTCCTGAAATGATAGGCTTGCTCAAACTATTGCTGAGTCAATGGCATCACCTAGCATTAGATGTAGGTGGGTAGCCCATGGGCACATGACATCAGATTGCCTTGAAGTAGTGAATTGCTCCTTCCTGAAAGGATAGGCCCGCTCCTTCTCTTGTTGAGTCAATGGCATCACATAATGTTAGTTGTGGGGGGCAGGCCATGGCCACATTACAACAGATTGCCTTGAAGTAGTGGACTACTCCTTCCTAAAAAGATAGGCCTGCTCCATCTATTGTTGAGTCAATGACATCACATAGTGTTAGTTGTGGGGGGTAGGCCATGGGCACATGATAAAACAGTGCTTTGTAGTAGGGACTTCAGAGAAAACAATGCTGACATCCCCATCAACAAAGGGGTGATGTTTTGAACCAGAGACCAGTTTCATTGACAGGACTTTCCAGTTTCACTAACCCAGAGAAAATATAAAGATACGCACTTCTGACTTTTCTCGGACTTTCTTGATGTGCATACTCTTTCTGGGTCAGTAACTCAAAGTATTGAAGCCAGAGGTTTAGCAACCAGCATTTGTAGAACAAGAAGCCAGCCCCTATATTCCTCTTAGGAAAGCGGGGGTGTAGTCTAGTGAAATCAATTAATTCATTTAGGCAGAAATTATAAATACCTAAATCAATGGACTAAATCAAATATAATACCCCTCCAAAATAGTTTTTACTAACAGACCTCTATTCCTGTGGCAATGTGCAAGCATGCACAGCACAGTTTTTTACACATATGCACAGCACAATTGCACATTAAGGCACACTTATTCTCTATTCTCTAGTGTGCCCATCCCCAGTGTTGTAACGTCCACGCTCCCCCTTGGCGCTCAGTCCACAGTGGACTGACATCTTTTTCTGGCCGTTTTGTGGGATCAGCATGCTGTCCATCGTTCAACCGATAAGAGAAGCACCATCAAGCATTGGAACAGACATTTATCGCTGGATTGAAGGTGAGTATTGCGGTAGAAGTGGGATTTGTGAATTTTAACCATGTTAGTCAAAATATTTGCAGTGGCGGGGAGGGGGAGGGGGGGCATTGGGTTATTTTAGAGCTTAACTTCAGGTATGATCTTTATTGTAACATGGACCAACATAAGTGTGCATATTGAATACTTGAGGGTTCACTTGGGAAGTTGTCAAACACTGTACACTGTGACAGACTTAGGGGGTTATTTACTAAAGGCAAATCCACTTTGCACTACAAGTGCAAACTCCAAGTGCAAAGTGCACTTGAAATCGTACTGAAAGTGCACTTGGAAGTGCAGTCGCTGCAGATCCGAGGGGGACATGCAAGGAGAATAAAAAAACAACATTTTAGCTTGCACATGATTGGATAATAAAATTAGCAGAGCTTCCCCTCATTTCAGATCTACCCCTCAGATTTACAGCGACTGCACTTCCAAGTGCACTTTCAGTGCAATTTCAAGTGCGCTTTGCACTTGTAGTTTGCACTTGTAGTGCAAAGTGGATTTGCCTTTCGTAAATAACCCCCAATATCTTCAGAGTCCTGTGCCAAGTTTCTTTCTCTATGCACACGGACCACATGGGGTTACTTGTTGGGCACTGCTGCCATTTACATTTTATTTTCAATGAATACAATGCATTATGTGATAGGATGAGGTAGAGATTATCATGTCACCTCCCCTTCTCTCCACCTTGTCTATACACAGAATGCCTTGTATTGAAAGGTTTTCTGTGAAAGTCAGCAGTGCAGAGTGAGTGACCCCCTCTGGTTAGTGTGCCGAGGGGAAGCCAAAAGATAGTGGCTATCACTGTATTAGAGCTAATTACCACAGTAATTGTCAGCTTGCCCAGGGGCCCCTCAGGTATGAGATATCCATATTTACATTAAGCCAAGCTGGACCAATGTAAGCATGCAATAAAGATTATACCCGGAGTTCAGCTTTAGCATGCTTTCTGCGAATGTATAGCCCTGCATACCATTCTCCCAATGGCTTCCCCCCTGCAGTAAGAGGATTGATGGCTAAGCTGTAATGAGATATTCAGAAATAATCCCAGAAATTTCAAGTTTAAACCGCAGTTGAAGTAGCCTTGGCCACAATGCATTATATATATTAGAGACATACATAAAATGTTTGCACTGCAGTGTGCAGCAAGGCACAGCAAGCACCACAGCATTATACAGCACGGACTGGTTAATAAACCGACTAGACGCTTTAATAAAAATTGTTATTAGGCAGGACTGTGACAGGGGCTGATTTACTAAAGAAGTAATTTCTTACCCAGCTCTCTGTTTATTTTAGGTTCAGGGAATTCAAAAGAATAGAGTCAGCTCCGAAATGTTCCAGTCATCACAGATGCACCTCAGAATGTGTTGTTGGGACTGCGAATACCTGTGTACATGCCTTGAAGCCTCAGCATAAATTAGGCCCTGAGTGTATCATTATATGCTGCAAAATATTCCTTTACAGAGGATATAGAAATACCCATCATCATTATACAGTGTAACCAGTCCATTATGAGTTCACAAAAATACCCAGTGCTAGCATACAGCATAGAGAGCACATGATCAGTGCATATAGAATACGGTAATTATAGAGTGCCACATGTACTGTATACTATCAGTGCATAATGATACTAAGTATCATTATACAGAGCACAGTGTACATTATCAGTGTATAGAGATACTCAGTATCTTTATACTGAACACAGTGTACAGAGATACTCAGTATCATTATACAGAGCACAGTGCTCATTATCAGTGTATAGAGATACTCGCCATCATTATACAGAGCACAGTGCTCATTATCAGTGTATAGAGATACTCGCCATCATTATACAGAGCACAGTGCTCATTATCAGTGTATAGAGATACTCATCATCATTATACAGAGCACAGTGCTCATTATCAGTGTATAGAGATACTCAGTATCTTTATACTGAACACAGTGTACAGAGATACTCAGTATCATTATACAGAGCACAGTGCTCATTATCAGTGTATAGAGATACTCGCCATCATTATACAGAGCACAGTGCTCATTATCAGTGTATAGAGATACTCATCATCATTATACAGAGCACAGTGCTCATTATCAGTGTATAGAGATACTCATCATCATTATACAGAGCACAGTGCTCATTATCAGTGTATAGAGATACTCATCATCATTATACAGAGCACAGTGCTCATTATCCGTGTATAGAGATACTCATCATCATTATACAGAGCACAGTGCTCATTATCAGTGTATAGAGATACTCATCATCATTATACAGAGCACAGTGCTCATTATCCGTGTATAGAGATACTCGCCATCATTATACAGAGCACAGTGCTCATTATCAGTGCATAGAGATACTCATCATGATTATACAGAGCACAGTGTACATTATCAGTGTATAGAGATACTTATCATCATTATACAGAGCACAGTGCTCATTATCAGTGTATAGAGATACTCGCCATCATTATACAGAGCACAGTGCTCATTATCAGTGTATATAGATACTCATCATCATTATACAGAGCACAGTGCTCATTATCAGTGTATAGAGATACTCATCATCATTATACAGAGCACAGTGCTCATTATCAGTGTATAGAGATACTCGCCATCATTATACAGAGCACAGTGTTCATTATCAGTGTATGGAGATACTCGCCATCATTATACAGAGCACAGTGCTCATTATCAGTGTATAGAGATACTCGCCATCATTATACAGAGCACAGTGCTCATTATCAGTGTATAGAGATACTCATCATCATTATACAGAGCACAGTGCTCATTATCAGTGTATAGAGATACTCAGTATCTTTATACTGAACACAGTGTACAGAGATACTCAGTATCATTATACAGAGCACAGTGCTCATTATCAGTGTATAGAGATACTCGCCATCATTATACAGAGCACAGTGCTCATTATCAGTGTATAGAGATACTCGCCATCATTATACAGAGCACAGTGCTCATTATCAGTGTATAGAGATACTCATCATCATTATACAGAGCACAGTGCTCATTATCAGTGTATAGAGATACTCAGTATCTTTATACTGAACACAGTGTACAGAGATACTCAGTATCATTATACAGAGCACAGTGCTCATTATCAGTGTATAGAGATACTCGCCATCATTATACAGAGCACAGTGCTCATTATCAGTGTATAGAGATACTCATCATCATTATACAGAGCACAGTGCTCATTATCAGTGTATAGAGATACTCATCATCATTATACAGAGCACAGTGCTCATTATCAGTGTATAGAGATACTCATCATCATTATACAGAGCACAGTGCTCATTATCAGTGTATAGAGATACTCATCATCATTATACAGAGCACAGTGCTCATTATCAGTGTATAGAGATACTCGCCATCATTATACAGAGCACAGTGTTCATTATCAGTGTATGGAGATACTCGCCATCATTATACAGAGCACAGTGCTCATTATCAGTGTATAGAGATACTCGCCATCATTATACAGAGCACAGTGCTCATTATCAGTGTATATAGATACTCATCATCATTATACAGAGCACAGTGCTCATTATCAGTGTATAGAGATACTCATCATCATTATACAGAGCACAGTGCTCATTATCAGTGTATAGAGATACTCGCCATCATTATACAGAGCACAGTGTTCATTATCAGTGTATGGAGATACTCGCCATCATTATACAGAGCACAGTGCTCATTATCAGTGTATAGAGATACTCGCCATCATTATACAGAGCACAGTGCTCATTATCAGTGTATAGAGATACTCATCATCATTATACAGAGCACAGTGCTCATTATCAGTGTATAGAGATACTCAGTATCTTTATACTGAACACAGTGTACAGAGATACTCAGTATCATTATACAGAGCACAGTGCTCATTATCAGTGTATAGAGATACTCGCCATCATTATACAGAGCACAGTGCTCATTATCCGTGTATAGAGATACTCATCATCATTATACAGAGCACAGTGCTCATTATCAGTGTATAGAGATACTCATCATCATTATACAGAGCACAGTGCTCATTATCCGTGTATAGAGATACTCGCCATCATTATACAGAGCACAGTGCTCATTATCAGTGCATAGAGATACTCATCATGATTATACAGAGCACAGTGTACATTATCAGTGTATAGAGATACTTATCATCATTATACAGAGCACAGTGCTCATTATCAGTGTATAGAGATACTCGCCATCATTATACAGAGCACAGTGCTCATTATCAGTGTATATAGATACTCATCATCATTATACAGAGCACAGTGCTCATTATCAGTGTATAGAGATACTCATCATCATTATACAGAGCACAGTGCTCATTATCAGTGTATAGAGATACTCGCCATCATTATACAGAGCACAGTGTTCATTATCAGTGTATGGAGATACTCGCCATCATTATACAGAGCACAGTGCTCATTATCAGTGTATAGAGATACTCGCCATCATTATACAGAGCACAGTGCTCATTATCAGTGTATAGAGATACTCATCATCATTATACAGAGCACAGTGCTCATTATCAGTGTATAGAGATACTCAGTATCTTTATACTGAACACAGTGTACAGAGATACTCAGTATCATTATACAGAGCACAGTGCTCATTATCAGTGTATAGAGATACTCGCCATCATTATACAGAGCACAGTGCTCATTATCAGTGTATAGAGATACTCGCCATCATTATACAGAGCACAGTGCTCATTATCAGTGTATAGAGATACTCATCATCATTATACAGAGCACAGTGCTCATTATCAGTGTATAGAGATACTCAGTATCTTTATACTGAACACAGTGTACAGAGATACTCAGTATCATTATACAGAGCACAGTGCTCATTATCAGTGTATAGAGATACTCGCCATCATTATACAGAGCACAGTGCTCATTATCAGTGTATAGAGATACTCATCATCATTATACAGAGCACAGTGCTCATTATCAGTGTATAGAGATACTCATCATCATTATACAGAGCACAGTGCTCATTATCAGTGTATAGAGATACTCATCATCATTATACAGAGCACAGTGCTCATTATCAGTGTATAGAGATACTCATCATCATTATACAGAGCACAGTGCTCATTATCAGTGTATAGAGATACTCGCCATCATTATACAGAGCACAGTGTTCATTATCAGTGTATGGAGATACTCGCCATCATTATACAGAGCACAGTGCTCATTATCAGTGTATAGAGATACTCGCCATCATTATACAGAGCACAGTGCTCATTATCAGTGTATAGAGATACTCATCATCATTATACAGAGCACAGTGCTCATTATCAGTGTATAGAGATACTCAGTATCTTTATACTGAACACAGTGTACAGAGATACTCAGTATCATTATACAGAGCACAGTGCTCATTATCAGTGTATAGAGATACTCGCCATCATTATACAGAGCACAGTGCTCATTATCAGTGTATAGAGATACTCATCATCATTATACAGAGCACAGTGCTCATTATCAGTGTATAGAGATACTCAGTATCTTTATACTGAACACAGTGTACAGAGATACTCAGTATCATTATACAGAGCACAGTGCTCATTATCAGTGTATAGAGATACTCGCCATCATTATACAGAGCACAGTGCTCATTATCAGTGTATAGAGATACTCATCATCATTATACAGAGCACAGTGCTCATTATCAGTGTATAGAGATACTCATCATCATTATACAGAGCACAGTGCTCATTATCAGTGTATAGAGATACTCATCATCATTATACAGAGCACAGTGCTCATTATCCGTGTATAGAGATACTCGCCATCATTATACAGAGCACAGTGCTCATTATCAGTGCATAGAGATACTCATCATGATTATACAGAGCACAGTGTACATTATCAGTGTAAAGAGATACTTATCATCATTATACAGAGCACAGTGCTCATTATCAGTGTATAGAGATACTCGCCATCATTATACAGAGCACAGTGCTCATTATCAGTGTATATAGATACTCATCATCATTATACAGAGCACAGTGCTCATTATCAGTGTATAGAGATACTCATCATCATTATACAGAGCACAGTGCTCATTATCAGTGTATAGAGATACTCGCCATCATTATACAGAGCACAGTGTTCATTATCAGTGTATGGAGATACTCGCCATCATTATACAGAGCACAGTGTTCATTATCAGTTTATAGAGATCATTATACAGAGCACAGTGCTCATTATCAGTGTATAGAGAAACTCTGCATCATTATACAGAGCACAGTGCTCATTATCAGTGTATAGAGATACTCATCCTCATTATACAGAGCACAGTGTTCATTATCAGTGTATAGAGATACTTATCATCATTATACAGAGCACAGTGCTCATGATCAGTGTATAGAGATACTCATCCTCATTATACAGAGCACAGTGCTCATTATCAGTGTACAGAGATACTCGCCATCATTATACAGAGCACAGTGTCCATTATCAGTTTATAGAGATCATTATACAGAGCACAGTGTTCATTATCAGTGTACAGAGATACTCGGCATCATTATACAGAGCACAGTGCTCATTATCAGTGTATAGAGATACTGATCCTCATTAGACAGAGCACCGTGTTCATTATCAGTGTATAGATATACTCATCATCATTATACGGAGCACAGTGCTCATTATCAGTGTATAGAGATACTCATCCTCATTATACAGAGCACAGAGCTCATTATCAGCGTACAGAGATACTCATCATCATTATACAGAGCACAGTGCTCATTGTCAGTGTATAGAGATACTCATCATCATTATACAGAGCACAGTGCTCATTATCAGTGTATAGAGATACTCACCATCATTATACAGAGCACAGTGCTCATTATCAGTGTATAGAGATACGCGGCATCATTATACAGAGCACAGTGTTCATTATCAGTGTATAGAGATACTTATCATCATTATACAGAGCACAGTGCTCATTATCAGTGTATAGAGATACTCATCCTCATTATACAGAGCACAGTGCTCATTATCAGTGTACAGAGATACTCGCCATCATTATACAGAGCACAGTGTCCATTATCAGTTTATAGAGATCATTATACAGAGCACAGTGTTCATTATCAGTGTACAGAGATACTCGGCATCATTATACAGAGCACAGTGCTCATTATCAGTGTATAGAGATACTCATCCTCATTAGACAGAGCACTGTGTTCATTATCAGTGTATAGATATACTCATCATCATTATACGGAGCACAGTGCTCATTATCAGTGTATAGAGATACTCATCCTCATTATACAGAGCACAGAGCTCATTATCAGCGTACAGAGATACTCATCATCATTATACAGAGCACAGTGCTCATTGTCAGTGTATAGAGATACTCATCATCATTATACAGAGCACAGTGCTCATTATCAGTGTATAGAGATACTCACCATCATTATACAGAGCACAGTGCTCATTATCAGTGTATAGAGATACGCGGCATCATTATACAGAGCACAGTGTTCATTATCAGTGTATAGAGATACTCAGCATCAATATACAGTGCAGAGTGTGTTATCAGTTTACAGAGCTGCTCAGCATCAGTTGTAGGGACCCTGACTAAGTGTTGTTGCTAAACTGTAGTCAGCCTGCGCTGGAATTATTTTAGTTCTGCATTTACAGAGTTTTCTGTTGTTTGTTCTGCCTGCTGTTGGGGGGGGGGGGGGGCGGTGCCCCTGGCAATAGAGCATTGGCCAACCCATTGAACAGGGGTCTCCAAACTGCGGCCCACGGGTGGGATGTGGTCCTTGGTTCTCCTTTATCCAGCCCTTGAGGCACTACCTTCCACAGACACCAAAGACAGATACTATTCCTCCCAAAGATACCAACAATGGGGCACTATTCCTCCCACTGACACCAGAGATGGGGAACTAATTCTCCCAATAACACCAACAATATCATTTTTTTTTACTCCCATTGACCACCAAGCCTATGGCATTGTTTACTCCCGCTGATACTGGGACATTTTCTACTCATACTGGTCACAGTCTGCCCCCCCCTAAAGTTTGAAGGACAGTAAACTGACCCTTTGTTTCGAAAGTTTGGAGACTCCTTAACGAGGAGGTCAGTGGTGCATGCTGGGGGAAAATATAAAAATGTAGGGTGACCTTTTAGAAAGATTGTTTGCCCTTGCTTCCTAGATTGTGGCCAGGAGAGTAGGTTGTGTTGGAGGCCTCTGCATTATGAGGGTGAGGCCATGAGTGGGCCTGAGTCTGGGGCCTGAAGGGCTTGCACTGCCTTACTGAAGTGTACAATCAGAAGAAGTGAAGCTGAAGCCTTGTTGAAACACCAAGACAAGGGACTTCCCTACTGAAGAATCTCCAGAAGAGCTGTGTAGCTATTGCAGGTGGACATTGCAGGGAGTCTGGTGGCTCAGCTGTAAAGGTATTTGTGCTGCGTGAAATTGCTCAACAGTCTAAAGCATGGTTTCTCAACCATGGTTCCATGGAACCCTAGGGTTCCTGTAGAGGTTACTTAGGGGTTCCTTGAGAAATGAGCAATTTCTGCCTCTCACATCTGTTCCCACTGACACCATTGATCTTCTTAGTTATCTTTAAGGGGGTAGTTCTTCCCAATGACCACAAGTGTAAGGAGCATTCTTCCCACTGACCATCACACTAGTGTATCATGAGTTGTAGATGTAGCCATTTTTAGCAGGGGTTCCCTGAGACTGGAAAGTTATTTCATGGGTTCCTCTGTGTTGAAAAGTTTAAGAAAGGCTGTTCTAAAGAGTAGAGATTGCTGGTCTTGGCTTGATGGTTCCTATTTCTATATTGACTGTTGTTAGGCAATATTTCTGGAATAATTTCTGGTTGCTTTTTGGGTATCCTGTGCCCTAACCCTCTTTCCCTGGGTTTTTTGTACTTAATAAACTCTGTTGCAGTTTTAAAGTGACTGGTGGCCAATTTCTTCCACCATACAATGAGTCAATAATTCAGCCCTCAGGTTTGAGATCCTAGCCCAAAGAGCTGCCTGGGGGTCTCTTACTGCCTCCAAGGGGTACGCGGGTGCTGCACAGTAATACAATCCACAGTCTCGATTATCATTGGAAATGAATGGCAAGATCAGGGCAGGAATAAACAGATTGCAGGATGGGCCTTTATAAGTCCAGATGTTGAGCATTTCTAAACACTTGGAAGTATTAGGTATTTTAGTGGGAGAAAAATCTTGTGTGCATCATTGTTTGCCTCTAGTTTCCTAGAACATGTCTTATCTTCTGATGCCTCTGTTAAGGACACTGAATTGGGAAATACACATTTCATCAGTGTGATTGTTGACTGTAAGCATTTCTCGGAAAGATTGAATCACTGGACATTTGTGCCAATGCCATGAGGCCCCGAGCAAGGCAAAGCACTGCCAACTTCGGTCAGGGACCACAAGGGAGGCTTTACAAAGTGCAGGCGGTTGTTTCTACCATCTGTATTCAGTTTAATAGCTGGTACTGCTAACAGGCAATGTGGCTTAATATACAAATTGTAGAACACTAGACTTCAGAAAAACATCGACTTTTCGGTTCACACGGAGAAGTGAACAGTAAACAATAGAATTGAAAATCTAACATGAGATATCATTAGAAATAAAACCAAAAATAATTTTAAAGCAGAACTCCCATATGCATGGTTAAAACATATATGATTGCAGTTTTATTATCAAAACAATAAAATTACAATAAAATAGTAATTCTGTACTGCCTGTCCTGTGATTTACAGTATAATGGTGGAGGGCATGCTTCCTGATGTTGTGTATCACACGAAAATGCATAGTTTGCCCATCCCTCACTGAAGTCACTTCCATGCCTGCTGGTTTCTTTTTCCTCTTGCTTTGGAACACAGGCCATGGCCATCTGGACGGCGTATAGAGGTACCCTAAAGTTGTTGATATTGGTGCTAGCACATAGCACTTTTAAATGTGAGTGGGTATTGTTTTTTAACCTGCATTGACACTCTTATCACCTTTAGAACTGCATCCCTCACAATATTTTTGAACTCTTTCACGTTTTCATCATGGTGTTTTGATTTATAATTTTTATTGGATTTTTTCTTGATTGTATATTCTTTTGAAGCTGATTGTTACTCATGTTTTAGTTATATTCTATATAAAATCAGAGGTATTATATTCCCAATTTGATTTTAGTAAAGCATTATACATAGTATGTATCTTTTGTTGTTTTGAGGTAGCACCACACCCGTTTTCTACACAGCCTGATTTACAGTATACATATCTATCTTTGGTAAAAGAGGCATAGTGGGGAAGACTTACTAAAACTGGTAGCCAATCAGCTTCTAACTTCAGCTTTTTTAACCACTTCAGCCCCAGAAGATTTTACCCCTTTCCTGACGAGAGCATTTTTTGCGATCCGGCACTGTGTCGCTTTAACTGACCATTGCACGGTTGTGCGACGTTACACCAAAACAAAATTGACATCCTTTTATCCCCACAAATAGAGCTTTCTTTTGGTGGTATTTGATAACCTCTGCGGTTTTTATTTTTTGCGCTATAAAAATAGAGTCACAATTTTGAAAAAAAAGCAATATTTTTTACTTTTTGCTATAATAAATATATCCCAAAAATATATAAAAAAACTAATTTCTTTCTCAGTTTAGGCAGATATGTATTCTTCTACATATGTTTGGTAAAAAAAATCATAATAAGTATATTGATTGGTTTGTGCAAAAGTTATAGCATCTACAAAATAGGGGATAGATTTATGACATTTTTATTATTCATTTTTTTCTTATTAGTAATGGCGGTGTTCTGCGATTTTTATCGGAATTGTGACATTGCGGTGGACAGATCAGACACTTTTGACACTATTTTGGGACCATTGACATTTATACAGCGGTCAGAATTAAAAATAGCCACCGATTACTGTGTAAATCTCACTGGCAGGGAAGGGGTTAAACACTAGGGTGCAATGAAGGGGTGTTCCCTCAACGTGTTCTAACTGTAGGGGGGTGGGCTACCTTTGGGCTGGAGCCCACCCCCCCACTCCCCCCATCATTGCCTCTTATTAGTGTCCACCTGTGTTATAGGAGGAGTCCTTTTAGTTCTCCCTTATAGAGGAGTGTATTTCTCCGATGGATCAGAGAAGCAGGATCTTCCATTCTATGATTAGTGTAGGACCCACGGATATTGGGGTATTTGACGTAGTAGTGGGCTTAGCACTATATGGCCATATGGTGTAACTAAATCCCCATATTTTCGGAATATGCTCAGGTGTTTTTAAATAGCCTTGCAGGAGTTAAATGTCATTTTTGTATGTGTGCGCTGTAATCTTTTTTTCTTTTCGGGATGGGCTACCCAGGACATGACAGAGATCACTGCTCCCGATGACAAGGAGCAGTAGATCCCTGTCATGTCACTATGCAGAACAGGGAAATGCCATACGCATTTCCCCCGTTCTGCCTCTCCTTGTGGCAATCGCGGGCCATTGGCGGACCTCGAGACTGTGGGACCCGCGGGCACGCTCCAGAGGCATACGCGCACCCGCTAGCCCGGGATTACGAAGGGACGTACGGGTATGCCCTTTTGCGCACCCATGCCATTCTGCCGACGTACATCGGCGTGCGGCGGTTGGGAAGCTGTTAATTAGGCTTTGACAATAAAACTTTGAAGTTGAGTAGTTTCTATACAGAACTGCACCAGATTTTTTATGCTCATGTTTTAGTAAATACCCCCCCCCCCCATTACTTTGGCGTGAGCTGCCCTTAGTAGGAAAAAATGCCAGGATAATGAAGTTACATCATCATTGGCCACCCAATGGCTGACCACGGAAGATGTCAGATGAGGAACAAATGGTAAAGATGGCAGCAATCACAACAAAGATGTTGGGGGAGGCCAGACTAGGAGGTAGGTCTGCCATAACCATGCCCTGAAGCCCTAAAGCTCAAAAGGGGAACTTCACATTCAACACTGGCTATGTTTAATCCTTATGCTGCTAGCATTAGTAAATAGATAGGAAGGCATATCATATTTACTTGTTTTACATTTCTTCAGTTACTTCCTGGTTTCCAGGCCTAGGCAGATGATGTCATATATCCCTGTATTCTTCAGGAGGGAGGAGGGGTTTTCTCAGCTAAGCACTCCATCCTGCATGCCTGAGCCAAGGGCAGATGCCACATGATTCATCTGTCCTAACTCAAGACATGAATCATCTGCCTTTATTCAAGATGGCTATGACCAGGAATGCTAGGGGGTGTTTTTCAAAGTAAATTCTCAGCAAAATAAAGCTCAGAGACATGAATGAATGGGGGAGTTTGCTTTGAATATTAAAAATAAATTAAAAAGTCTTCTTGGTTTGCAGTGCTCAGATGCAGTGTAGTTCTGCATTAATGTTCTCTTTATGAAATTCATCTTTCTAGTTCAACAGTTAACCTTCCTATGTCCCCCCCCCCCCCCCCCGTGTCCAGCCTCCTCATTAGATAATAATCAGCATCATTACTGCTGTCTGTAATGCTGGAGTACAGAGTGATTTTACTGACCAGCTGAATTGCGTGTATCACAGGAAAGGTCGGCCAAAATGTAAAATCTATTGGCAGGTAAAACATGCACATTATTTTACTGTGTATTTGGCTGTTTGCCTGGAGTTCAACTTTAAAGCAAATGTTTCCTGATTTGGGAAAACGTTGCGCATGTGAGCATTGGTAGTAATGGTAAGTCACATTTAACTGGAACTAGTAACATTGACAATGTTTTATCTCTCATCTGAGTTGAAGGGTGCCATTAAAGCGGTAGTAAACCGCCCCCCCCCCCCCCATCTAGAAAATTGGGCCCCCTGCAGCGTTATGTCATGCACTGCATACTCGCACATTACGACAAACATACCTGCACACGGAGCCCTCCAGTGCAGCGCTGTCACTGCTCCTCTGTGCTTCCATCGACACTCGGTCTTCCTTCCGGGTTCGTGGGCTCCAGCTATATGAATGGCCGGGGCGGCGATGATGTCACTCCCATGCATGTGCACGAGAGCCCTGGCCCCGGCACCTAGCTCGGAAGGTATGGCATGGGTAAGTCGTCCATTCAGAGTGCATGCGCCGGTGACGTCACCAGCTGTATCCTGTGTAAATATCTCCTAAACAGTCAAGTTTAGGTGATATTAACTGTACCTACAAGTAAGCTTTATTATAGGGTTGCCTATAGGTAAAAGTTGAAAAGTGGATTTTACTTCCACTTTTTTATCCACACAGATAACTGACTCTAATCCACTCAATATCGTGCCATGAAATGTGTCAAGGCAAGAACAGGGAAGGTTTGAATGTTTGCAAAGCCATCTTGTTTTCATGACACAATCCAATCACTCTAGTGCCAGGAAGTCTGGGGCAAGTGTTATTTGTTCAAGTAACATAACTAAAGCTGTGTATTTCTGTCAAATTGCCAGGATAGAGATGTAAAAAACAGCACATGACATCAGGGGATGCAAGAAAATTAGAGCGAAAGAGAGCAATGAGAAAGGTTCTGCTTTAGACTATTACAGAAGTTGCTAGTGACACATTCAAAGTCTCTAATAGCCACTGGCAACAAGTCAATAGTTTCCAAAAACACGTCTGGATTTTGAAGCAACATGTCATTGTTCTCTCTCAGTCTCTAGCAATAAGTCAGAGGTCACTAGAAACATTTCAGCATCCTCTACATGTCTCTAGAAACATTCAAGTTTCTTACAATCTTCTAATATGTGGCCAGTTTCTAACAGTCTCTTGAAAAAAATCAACAGTCTCTGTGGGCATTACTCCTTACCCTTGCACTCTGTGCATTATGCACTCCTGACCCCGACACTCTGTGTGTTACACACCCCTGACCCCTGAACGTTATTCACTTCTGACTTGTGTACACTGTGGGGGTTATTTACTAAAGGCAAATCCACTTTGCACGACAAGTGCACTTTCAAGTGCACTAAAAGTGCACTTGGAAGTACAGTCGCTGTAGATTCGAGATTTCCATGCAAGGAAAATAAAAAAACAGCATTTTAGCTTGCACATGATTGGATGATAAAATCAGAAGAGCTGCCCCTCATTTCAGATCTACCCCTCAGATTTAAAGCAACTACACTTTCAAGTGCACTTGTAGTGCAAAGTGGATTTGCCTTTTGTGAATAACCCCCTGTGTGTTAGGCACTCCTGGCCCCTGCACTCTGTTAAACATCCCCTGGCCACTGCACCTTGTGCACTCCTGAACCCTGTACTCTGTGCATTATGCACTCTTGACTCCTGTACTCTGTGCCTTATGCACTCCTGTCCCTTGCACTCTGTACGTTATGCACTTCTGACCCCTGCACTCTGTGTGTTAGGCACTCCTGACTCTTGTACTCTGTTTGGTAGGCACTCCTGCCCCCTGCACTCGATTTGTTACACACTCCTGACTCCTGCACTCGGTTTGTTACACACTCCTGACCCCTGCATACTGCACATTATGCACTCTGTTTGTTTTGCATTCTTGACTCAGAACAGAGTAGGAGCAGGGTTTATTTAACCTCCCTGACGGTATTCCCGAGTGTGGCTCGGGGTTAAATTTCAGCACCATTAGCGGTAACCCCCGAGCTACACTCGGGATTACATCTCAGGATCCTGGTGCAGGTTACTTGCCTTGTTCCCAGGATCCTGCGATGTCCCCCCGTGGTGTCTGCGGGCTCTGTCCTCCGCCCGAAGCCTCTCTGTGCCAGGCTCCGTTCCCTGCGAGCGTCGCGACGCACAGGGGCGGAGCCTGGCAGCAAATTCAAAAAAATGTAACAATCATAGCACATACAGTACTGTAATCTTACATTTCAGTGCTGTATAAAATCATTTCACATCCCTTTTGTCCCCAGTGCTTTGGCCCATGCCCTGCATGCAGTTTTATGTTATATATACTGTTCTTTCTGCCTGGAAACTGGAGATTGTCCATAGCAACCAAAAAGTGTCCCTTTACGTCAAAAGTGGCTTTAGACCAGTTGGAAAACAGCGATAGTAAATTAGAACACTTGCAGAATTGAACGATAGTGAATCGTGTGGAAATTTATTTTATTATTATTACATTATTATTTTTTATAATTATTTATATTTATTTATTATAATATAATTTATGATTTTGTGTTTCAAACTTCATCATACCCGGGATATCTATTAGACTCTTGTTGGACAGATCTAAATGTGTTATTGCTAAGAATTACAGGCCTACAATATAAAACGCCAAATTTCTATGCAAAATAATTGTACTTCTTTGAGATGCAAAAATCTAAAATTATCATACCGCCAGGGAGGTTAACCTTTAAATCCCTACTACTGTTAGCACAATTTTGCCAAACCCATCATTTGGTGTGTGATGATTAGCTGCGCTGCTGTTCTGCCCAGCCCCATCCCCAATATAAGTGAGCATGGTTAGTATGGTGACCCCAGAATTCATTTTGAAAATGTGGTCACCTTACTCTAATAGTCTCTTGCTATGTTACAGCAGTCTTTGTAGTCTAAGTGGTTAGCACTAGGGTCACCAGTCTGAATCCCAACCAAGATGTTACCTGCCTGAAGTTTGCATGTTCTCCCTGTGCCTGTGTGGGTTTCCTCTGGGTACTCCGGTTTCCTCCCACACTCCAAAGACATGCTGGTAGGTTATATGTCTCCTGTCTAATTTGGCCCTAATATGTATATGTATGAATGTGAGTTAGGGGCCGTAGATTGTGAGCTCCTTGAGGGCAGGGACTGATTAGAATGTGTGATATATGTGTAAAGCGCTGCGTAAAATGATGGCACTATATAAGTACCTGTAATGAATAAATAATAGTCTCTTGTAATCTCCATCAGTGTGTTACAACAATAAGTCTCATGTAATGAGTATAGTAAATCAGTAGCAAGGCTCTCCTTATTTTCCCATACCCATTATTATTTAGCCACTCCCATTTCATGTCCATTTAGCCATACTTACTTTTCACAAAGGTACGCCATTTTCTTACCCTTCTAAAATGTGTTCTTCTTTTCCAGCTTCTAGTATTGTTGAGAGGCAGTGTATAATAATAATACAGTGTAAGAGATTAGTAGTACGCCGCAGTGTTAAACTTTTTGAATGTACTAGCTTAATTTTAGACACCGCAGGATTTTTCTTAAATTATTATTGATCAAAACTCCAGAAAGCAAACACATCAAACACGGTTAGTAATAGTCCGCAATTTCCAGAAACTTTTTCCCAGCCAAGTTTATTGCTACAAACCGGGTATTATTGAATCTATTTCTCACATTCTGAGAGAATACATCTATCTAATTTCTTCCACATGTCTTAGTTTAATACAAAATTGTATTAACCAGTTATGGGATATCACTCAGCCGTAGTGGAAGATGATGTTTCCGTTATCTCAGAATAAATACAAACAAGCCGAGCATCTATACCTGCTAACAAAAAGAATTGGTTAGGACATAGTTAAAATTGCCCCAAAGAATTCACCTAGTAATACAGTAAAGTCTTGTATGCATAACCATCTATAATGGCTTTGTACATACTTTATTATGGTGGAGACTAATGGCGCGTACACACGATTGGAATTTCCGTCAGAAAAAACTTGGATGGTTTTTCTAACGGAATTCCGCTCAAGCTTGCCTTGCATACACACGGTCACACAAAAGTTCTCTGAATTTTCGACCGTGAAGAACACAGTGACGTACAACACTACGAAAATGAAGTTCAATGCTTCCGAGCATGCGTCAAATTGTTTCCGAGCATGCGTGATTTTTTTGCGCGTCCGAATTGCATACAGACTAATGCATTTTCGGATAGGAACTTTTCCTGACCGAAAAATAGAGAACATGCTCTTAATCTTTTGCTGGTTGGAATTCCGCCAGCAAAAGACCAATGGAGCATACATACGGTCGCGTTTTCCGAAAAAAAGCTCTCATCGGAGTTTTGCTGGCGGCATTTCCGATCGTGTGTCCGCGGCATAAGAGGAAATTCTTGGGTAAAAGTTGTGTGAATCTTAGGGGAAAATGGTGATTTAAAACAAAATAAATAAAAAAAGCCTCTTGTTTACAAAGCTCAATAGCTCAAGGTGAAATTTACACAAGCATGCAAATGAATCTTAGCAGTGTTGTGGGATTATTCAATAAATAGCTAACACATCAAATAAAAAAAAAAATAATATGAGTTAATTCTAGTAAAGCCAAATTGTTATGCTAGAAGAAATGTATTATTATATTAACCACCTCAATACAGTGCATTTTAACCCCCTTCCTGCCCAAGCAATTTTTTAGCTTTCAGCACTGTCACATTTTGAATGACAATTGCGCGGCCATACAACACTGTAGCCAAATGAAATTTTTATTATTTTTTCCCCACAAATAGAGCATTATTTTGGTGGTATTTGATCACATCTGCGGTTTTTATTTTTTGCGCTATAAACAAAAGAAGAGGGACAAGTTTGAAAAAAAAACAATATTTTTTACTTTTTGTTATAATAAATATCCATTTTTTTTTTTTAAACAAATTTTTTTCTCAGTTTAGGCCGATACGTATTCTTCTACATATTTATGGTAAAAAAAATTGCAATAAGCGTATATTGATTGGTTTGCGCAAAAGTTATAGCGCCTTCAAAATAGGGGATAGATTTATAGCATTTTTAGTATTTTTTTTTTTTTTTTACTAGTCATGGCGGCGATCTGCGATTTCTATTGTGACTGCGATATTGTGGCGGACACATCGGACACTTTTGACACATTTTTGGGACCATTCACATTTATACAGCGATCCGTGCTATAAGAATGCATTGATTACTGTGTAAATGTGACTGGCAGGGAAGGGGTTAACACTAGGGGGTGATCGAGGGGTTAACTGTGTTCCTAGGGAATGTTTCCAACTGACGGGGGAGGGGACTCACAAGGGGAGGAGACCGGTCTGTGTTGTTCTGTACTGAGAACACAGATCGATCATCTCTCCTCTCTGACAGGACGTGGATCTGTGTGTTTACATACACAGATCCACGTCCTGCCGTGTTACCGGGCAATCGCGTGTGCCCGGCGGACATCGCGGCCGCCGGGCACGCGCATTGGGTGCCCAGTGACACGGCGGGCGCGCGCGATTGCCGTCGGCAGCGCGCGCCCCCTGGTGGGTAGGGAAGGCGAGGGCGTCATATGACGCCCTCCCAGAACGAGAGCCGCGCCGCCGCGCCGCCTCGCCGTCATATGACAGCAGGCGGGCGGCAAGCAGTTAAGGGCCAGTTCACACCAGAACGCTTGGGCGGGAAACACGCATTTTGTGCACGTTTTTGTACTATGTTCAATAACCCCAAACACAGCGTGTCTTCCTACACCCACAGTGAAAAACCCCAGCAAAGCATGATCCAATTTGCTTACAGCAGGGGAAACAAAATTCCTTCCTGATCGCCCGGGAGGTAATCGGATATTCCCTGGATCAACTTTCCCTTTAAATGTTAATACCCAGTTAAATTTTGTACATTTAGGAAAGAATCCAATTTTTTAAAGCAATCTCCTGAGCTGGCCAGAACCACCTCTGGAGAGAGTCTATTCCACATTTTCACAGCACTTATGCAGCGTACACACGGTCGGACTTTTCGACCTGACTTGTTCGACGGACGCCGAAGGACCAAATCCGGTGGACAATCCGATCGTGTGTGGGCTTCACCGGACCTTCAGCAGACTTTTCCAGTCGCAGATCTGACAGACTTTAGATTTGGAAGAAGTCAGTCGAAAGTCCGCTGGAAAGTCTGTCGGACCAGTCTGGTCGAAAAGTCCGCCCGTGTGTACGCGGCCTTACTGTGAGGAAACCTTTCCATATATTTTTGAGTTGAATCCCCATTTCCTCTAGACGTAAAGAGTGCCCCCTCGTCCTCTATGATTACCTTAAAGTGAATAACTCAACACCAAGTTCACTATATGGACCTATTATGTACATGTTGATCATATCCCCCCTTAATCTCCTCTTCTTCCTCAGTTGGCAATAAATTCAGTTCCTCTAATCTTTCCTCATAACTGAGCTCCTCCATGCCTCTTATCAGTTTAGTTGCCCTTCTCTACACTTTCTCCAGTTCTCCAATATCCTTTTTGGGAGCTGATGCCCAAAACTGAACTGCATATTCCAGATGAGGTCTTACTAATGATTTGTACAGGGGCAAAATGATATTTCTCTCTCTGGAGTCTATACCTCTCGTAGCCTCCCTGGCGGTTTTCCCGAGTGTGGCTCGGGGTTAAAATTCAGCACCATTAGCGGTAACCCCGAGCCACACTCGGGATTGCATCGGATCCTGGTGCCTCCTTACTTACCTTGTCCCCGGGATCCTGCAATGTCCCCCGCAGTGTCCGCGGGCTGTGTCCTGTTCCGAAGCCTCTCCGTGCCAGGCTCCGTTCCCTGTGAGCGTCGCGACGCACAGGGGCGGAGCCTGGCGGCAAATTCAAAAAAATGTAAAAAGCATAACACATACAGTACTGTAATCTTACAGATTACAGTACTGTATGAAATCATTTCACATCCCATTTGTCCCCAGTGCTCTGGCCCATGCCCTGCATGCAGTTTTTATATTGCATATACTGTTCTTTCTGCCTGGAAACTGTAGATTGTCCATAGCAACCAAAAAGTGTCCCTTTACGTCAAAAATGGCTTTAGACCAGCTAGAAAACAACGATAGTAAATTAGAACACTTGCAGAATTGAGCGATAGTGAATTGTGTGGAAATTTATTTTATTACTATTTATTTTTATTTTTTTGAATTATTATTATTTTTTTATTATATTATAATTTATGTTTTTGTGTTTCAAACTTTATCATACCCGGGATATCTACTAGACTCTTGTTTGGACAGATTTAAGTGTATTATTGTTAATAATTACAGACCTACAATATAAAACGCCAAATTTCCATGCAAAATAATTGTACCGCTTTCAGCACCTAAAATCAGAAAGAATCATACCGCCAGGGAGGTTAATACAAGAAAGGACTTTGCTCGCTTTGGAAACCACAGCTTGGCATTGCATGCTATTATTAAGCTTATGATCTACCAAAACCCCCAGATCCTTCCCCAATCCCCACCATGGATTCCCCCAATTGTACTCCCCCTAGTATGTATGATGTATGCATATTCTTCGCCCCCAAGTGCACAACTTTACATTTATCAGCATTAAACCTCATTTGCCACCTAGTTGCCAAATTAAACAGTGCATTGAGGTCCACTTGTAAATTGGAGACATCCTGTAAGGACGTTATTCCACTGCATAGCTTGGTGTCATCTGCAAAGCCTGAAATGGCACTTTTAATCCCAGACCCTATTTCATTAATAAAGATATTAAAAAGTAAGGTTGGTGTACATTTTGTAAAGTAGTGCATGCATTACTTTTGAAGCAGTCCGAAGTGATTTCATCCTATTCAAATTGAATGGTCTGAAATTGCACTGCACACAAATCGTATTTGAATTGCACAGGAACACGCAGCACTTTCCTGTGCAATTCATGGTGTGAACCGACCCTAATAGCATTTTTTAAAGACCTCAGTTGTGCTTGCTTTTCTCTCTGGAGAGCAGTCTGCATTTGGATTGCTCTTCAGAGGATATTTGACAGGTGGTGAGGAGGCACTGTATCACCTCCTCAGCGCCTCTTTTAACCTCCCAAATGCTGGACTACCAAGTCACAAACTAATCTGTTGTGGGGTGGTTGCACCCCAGTTTCATGTACTTGAAGAAGTCGTGTTTAGTGGGCGTGCCTACTGAGCAGGGGGTGTAATTCCTGCCTTGGCCTTTAAGCAAAGCATTGCGGCCGCGGCATGTGTACACCCCAGAGTGCTGCCTTTTCAGCAAAAGGGGGAGCGATCGAGGGGCGGTTGCTCCCCAACTGCTAGTGTAAACGAGCACTTAATATGATTATTTATTCCATGTGTATTGCACACTAGATTTGGTCTCCTGAGGCTCTGGCATTATTACGGTGATATATTTTAAGTGGTTTGAAAGGTTAGGGTTTTGCACTATTATGTGTGGGTTTTAATAATAAACTTTCTGATGCCAAGGATGGGATGCTATAACCAGTACAGGGTGGTTCCACCATGAATGGAACTAGCGGGTGGAGTACTGTACCCCTATATAATTTGGTGTGTGAGGAACCTTGAGCAATAGGAATAGGCCACCCCTTGTATACTACATTTTTTGGGGCTATAGGTGTCTTCCAAACCTATTAAACAATTGCAGGATATTATATCTACTGTCGCTTTCTAAGGAACTGTTTGGGGTTATTATTCTTTTACTACCTGGAAAAGAGCCCAATTAGGACTAGAGTGTAGCTGGCGAGTGCTGATGTGCTACATGTCCCATACCAAGTGACAGCTGATGTATGGTGGACATATGACAAGTCACTGTATCCCTTCCTTCTCTATAAATGCAACTATCTGCATTTGATAACAGATCACGAATCGCTGACAGTGGATGGCAATCTGCTAAAATGTAAAATACTATCCAGGTACCTTTGGAGGCTTAATAGGTAGATCTAATCACCTCATTCGTTGTACTATCTCTGCTGTCCTAGCTATCACCCTAATTATAATGGATTTACCAAACTTAATTATTAAGATCTTGTTTAATCTTTAATACTCATCTTCAATTAAAAGTAGCTTAAAACTCAAGGGAGTTATTGCTATAAATTTCCACAGCACCAGTTTTTTTTTTTTTTAGTTTTTTTTTATGCTGGGACTAACAATAGATGGCGAGCCAACAGGATTGGACATGTCAAGATTAGGAATAATTAAGGCGTTTTATGGATGTCCAATACAGAAGTACAGTGTCTGCTGTTCCTGTAATGTAAAAGGACCAAGTTGTGGGGATATAAATCTGTTTAACAAGTTTTATTAACACCACAGCTTCTTTTTCAGCAGGAGTGCGGGGGAATGCAGTTCTGGCACCTCTAGTACTGAATGCATTTAATGGCAAGGAGTGCTGGGGTGTACTGGTGGGTCTATTGATTCTGGCTGCTGGGGGATCTATTATTGTGTAGAGGTGTATTGTTGCTGGGTAGGTTTTTTGTTGCTGGTGCGGTGTTATGTTGCTGGGGGTCAATTGTTGTTGGGAGGGATCTACTGTTGAGGGAGAGGTCTATGCTGGCTGCAAGGAGATCTGTTGTTGCTGCTGGGGGTCTGTTGTTGCTGGGGTGATATTTTGTTGTGGAATGTTCATTGTTACTGGGGTGGTCTACTGTTGTGTGGGGATCTATTGTTGCTCACTGCAGGGGATCTGTTTCACTGTCTTTCTTGTTATCATTAACAAATTTCATACACATTACTTAGTAGCACAAAAGATACTTGGTTCTGTATTCTCTAAAAGGGGCAGTACTGATAGGTGGATAGGGGGTGGAACCAAGGGATGGTGCTCAGAGGTAGGTAGGGGGCAGAGGCAAAGGCTAAATCAGTAGGGGGTCCTGCATCTGTTCTCTGAGGAAAAAAGCCATGGTTAACACTAACTCCACCCAGATCCGATGCTAGTAGGGTAAGCCGATTGCTATATTGCCGATAGTAGTTTTTGACTCTGCTTGTTGCCACAAAACTATAACAAAGGTGTCACTATCCTAAAGCTGGACTGTGCAGTTATGTGTGCATTCTACATCATAGGGAGTCCATCAGAAAAGCATAAATTCATCATTTGACTTTGCAAAAATTGGCTAGAACTGGGGTATATGGTGGAGATGTTGTATGTTGCAGTAAGACGATCCAAGAGTTGTAATTTCTCAGTCTTCAGTGTTACTAATTAATGTAATGTATGTAATTAATGTATTAATTCCAGTCAAGGAGGCCTATGACACCCATTCTAGTAGAATCTATAGAGTCAGAAATTCTTGTCGAGTCATGTTGCTTCTACAAGAGGGCCCAGATGATCAGCAGTACAAGGGAGGGTCTACCTCCATCCTGAACAATTGGCCCTAACCATGGCTCTAACTGCAAACGTCCATTTGAGCCCTTCTGCATGAATACAGCCTAGACAAGCAGCTTATGAACTCCTGGAGTGATCAGTTGATCGGAGTTATCTGATCTTTAGCCTAACTCCAGCCAAAGAACCATTCAAACCTGACAGAGGTTCTACCCTTCACCCCACTTTGTCATATAAATATGCTTTTTCTTGCTGTGCCTGTTAGATAGCATCACTTCGTTCTATGTCTGATGCATGTCCCTATTGGGCAGAGTAAATCTCCCCAATGGGGACAGAGACAACAATAAACATCTTGGGAAAGTGGATGATTGGCGCTGGGACTCTGAGGTTTCTTTGTATATTTATTTTATATTATTTTATCATCCAATAGCATGATAGTGGTATAGATATAGAGAATCTGACAGCTTCTGCATACTGAAGGGTTTCCACAACCGCCTTAGGTTGAGATAGGGACATGTGAACCTAGAACTGAAGCATTGCACTGTAAACATTCAAGTCCAAATATAAGCTCATGACATAAGAAGGACAGATAACCTCCAGCATTGCCCAAACCTGCTAGACCATAACCTTCAACCTCCCCAATTACCCGATAAAAGACGTGACAAAGGTATTTTGGAGTAAAATGGCCATAGAAGCCTTTTATTTAACAAAATACAGAATTTCAGAAAAATAACATACTTAAACATAACCATCAGCCATTGTTAGACTAAATCTTGGTGGTCTTTGAGGGCAAATACACAACCTGGTCACTGCGACAAATTTTTTCTTCAAACTTAGGCCTCCAGTCGCAACACACCGACTTGGAGACTATACTCCTCATCAGCAGTGACCTACATTTTACCTATTCCTAGTTAAACCCCTCGTTAACCGGAATGTACCCGAGAACCCCATACCACAGATGGGTCCCGACCATTTTTATCTTCTAGACTTTTTCTCCTCCTCCAAAGACCCACTACTGCCAAGCTGCCATGACAGCCGTATTGGAACACCAAAAAACATAGGGAGGGTGGGTGGGAAGCTGCTTCTTCTCCTTCAGCTCCCGACTGGCCCCTCACAGATCACCCCTCCTCTAAGCTTCCCAGGACCCCTCCCAGCCCTTAGCCATACCACCTGCCTTAAAGAGCTATCTCCGCTCATTTTCTTCTTTCTTTTTGCTCCGGGACTCCCTTTCTAATGATGGGCTGTTTGTGATACCATCCCATATTAAGGGTCATAACTCTGCCCCTTTATCAGGGTATTAAAGAGTTGTTAATAAGAACAGCATCCATGGGTTAAAGCAGCCTGCCATGTGGTGGAGTTACAGTCCCCATACACTGAATTGAATACACGCATTTTGTCTTGAATATCCTGGAGTGGAGCTTCATTTCTAGATTTACTCAGCAATAAAAGTCTTTACAGTGCATGTCAGCTGAACTTCCTTGGCAGTCATCAGTCTTATCAAAGCACTATTGACAAAGGACAACAGGAATTTAGTTAACTTTCCTAAGCATACACTCCAATTAAACTGGAAAATTGTGCATTTAAACTGACTCTTAGGGGTTGATTTACTAATGGCAAATCAACTGTGCACTTTGTAAAAAGCAGTTGCACTCTGCAAGAGCTGTTGCTCCAGATCTTAGTAAATGAGGTAAAGATTCACTTTACAAAGAATACCCAATCACACGCAGGGAAAATAAAAAAACAGCATTTTTTCTTGCACATAATTGGATGATGGAAGTCAGTAGAGCTCCCACTCATTTACTAATCAATGGAGCAACTGTTCTTGCAAAGCGCACAGTTTATTTGCTTTAGGTAAATCAACCAGTGGAGGCCCATTCATACAGGGTGCAGGGGCGCCGCCCCCCTAATCCATACGCCCGATCCCTAATAAACATGCAGGGCGACGGACGCATGATTTTCAATGGGTTTATTTTTTTTTTTTAGAAGCACTTGATTAGAGCCACTGAAATTAAACCCTAAGTGTCTTGCTTACTTGTTCAACATAGATGTGTGCACAGGGTGCGCCAGGTATGCCTAGGCACACCTTAATCACTGCATGCGTCGCCAATTCCCCCTCCCCTGTGCCGCCCTGGCACACTGCCGCCTCCCATCGTCTCCTCTCCTGCCGGCTGCTCTGTTTACTGTACTTCAGTCTGTGAAGAACAAAAAGCCACTCAGCAGAGAGCACATATCCATTCACTGTCCAGTGCAACTGAGGCTGCAAAGAACGGGACTGGAGAATCACTGTCCTCCCTTTTTCTTTCTCTGTCTCAAAATTGAGACACCAGGGGTCTGTTTAGACCTCTAATATTTCACCAAAGCTCCCTAGCGGGGCTCCTAAAAAAATGTAAAAAGAAATAATATTGTAAAAAAAAAATAAATAAATAAAATTATAAAAAAGAACCCCAATAAAATAATAAAAATAAAAAAACTACTGACACCGTCCACTGCCCTACTGACACCGTCCACTGCCCTACTGATAATATACACACACGTATGCGTGTTTGAGCTCTGGGGTGCACACCCAATGCAACAGGCTGGGCACACCTATTCCGCTCAATCACTCCAATTATCAACTCTGAATCAGTCTACTGCACCTATCTACCCCAATAGAATCTAGTGGCTAAATAAATGCCTAAAGCACATTGAAATGAAAATTTGGTGAATATTTTGGTGCCATTACATCCTGCAACAGCCAGGAGTCAATTTATGTACAATATTTTTTTCAACTGTAATACTAAACTGGAACACTTACAAAAAAAAGTCATGACTACTTGGGGAAAACATACAAACCTCTTGTAGATAAGCCCAATTCAATTATGAATTAAGTGCTGAAAGTCCCTATAGTTGAAGAAGATCAACAGTACTCGCTGTCTGTGTCCCTGTTAAGGAGATTCATCCTCTCGATTAGTCCAGGTGATCGTTGTCACCGGTCTGGAAGTCACCAAAACAAGAAAGCAGGGATATATTTCCATAGGGAAAAGTGACAACTGTGTAATAAAGAACTTGCCTTCCAATGTAGAGCTCTCCCCTAATTTCCTGTTATGACTCTACATGAGAAATAAAAAAATCCTCATGGTGACGCAGGCAGCAAAAAAAAAAAAATGTCATTAAAAAAAATTAGCCATTCTGTATTGTATTAAAATATAACAAAGAAATGTTGGGCTTTGGATATACTTTAATCTAAAAAAAATAAAAATACTGCAGAAAAAGTGACTTAGATTTGGAGTGACACAGACATTTTGTAAACAGCAATCCCAAAATGACATCAATGACAGAAATGGTAGAAAAGGGTACTTAAAGTAGAACTTTAGTCAGAAAATTCCATCCTGATAGGTCACTTCAGGCTGGCCCCTTTTGCAGGTATAGGAAAACAGGAAGTGCCTAGACCAGGGGTCTTCAATTAAAGTGGAACTTCAGTCATTTTTTCAACTTTCCATCTATGAAATCTTCTGCCCTTGTTGTTTTAACTTTGGATAGTAAAAGATTTATTTTCTGCCAGTAAATACCTTATACAGCCCACTTCATGTTTCTTGTCTGGACATTAGCCTAGGCTTATGACATAATGCACAGCTCTCTCTCTCACTCTAGTGAGAGTTTACCAGGAAGGGAGGGGGATGAGTCATAAGAGGGCCAATGAGAGCTGCGGGGCTGGAGGTGTGCCTCTGTGTGTCTGTGTAAATCCAGGAAGTGAACAGGCAGCAGCTTCAGCTGCCCACAGTTAAAATGGATGCAGCCAGACTCAGTGGAGGGAGATTTCTGCAGCATATTTGGCAAGTACAGAATCACAGTATAGATAAAATAATATGCAAATAACTTTTGCTGACCAGAACTCCGTAGATTTTAAAGAGAAACTACAGTCTGCTCACATAATTTCTGGTCCTGCTCAGTTACTGGGCAATGGCGGTTGCCGGGCGGACATTGCGGACCGTCGGGAACGTGCATTGGGTCCCCAGTTACACAGCGGGCTCGCGCGCCGCTGTGCCCCCTAGAGGCTCGGGAAGGCGATCACATCATATGTTGTCCGCCCAGAACGAGAGCTGCCTCGTCCCACCATCATATGGCAGTGGGCGGGCGGCTAGTGGTTAATCAGTGGTTAATCAAGAAAAAAATATAAAATCATGTGTTAAACAAAAAACAGTCCCAATAATCCTCTTCAAAAGATGGTTATCCGAATTCCACGTGCACAAATCCACATCCGTGATTGGAAAACTCTTACCAATAAGTGAAACACCACCACCTTCTAAAATGGAAACTCACCAGAAACAAGGTAAAAAGACGCCTTTGGTTTATGTTGGGTTAACCACTCCACTTATATAAGCATGCCTGAAGATTTCCCATTGAATGCCAGTAATCACTCCTTGCATCTCCACATTAATCTCAGGATCTCATAAGAAGCAAACAGCCATCATTGCGCAACATATTAGAATTTATTCAATCATTAAAAAAAGGAAGGGAATTTTCACTCACAAGTGAGGTGCCTGTAGACCGGCACTAAGTCTTTCCAGCAATGCTCTTAGGGCTAGCAAGCGTTGTTCCATCTCCCGGGATCGGTTGTACGATCAAAACCTCGATTTGGTGCAGGAAGTGACGTCAGCGTTACCCAGAAGCCTTTACGCGTTTCGTATCCAATCACGCGTCTTGCTTCCTGAAAACACATGATTGGATGCGAAACGTGTAGAGGCTTCTGGGTAATGCTGATGTCACTTCCTGCCCCAACTCGCACCAAATCGAGGCTTCGATCATATAACCGATCCCAGGAGACGGAACAGCGCTTGCTAGCCCTAAGAGCATTGCTGGAAAGACTTAGTGCCAGTCTACAGGCACCACACTTGTGAGTGAAAAATTCCCTTACTTATTTTAATTCTTAAATAAATTATAATATGTTGTGCAATGATGGCTGTTTGCTTTTTATGAGATCCTGAGATTAATGTGGAGATGCAAGAAGTGATTACTGGCATTCAATTGGGAAATCTTCAGGCATGCTTATATGAGTGGAGTGGTTAAAGCGGAGTTCCACCCAAAAGTGGAACTTCCGCTCATCTGATTCCTCCCCCCTCCGGTGCCACAATTGACACCTTTCAGGGGGGAGGGGGGTGCAGATATCTGTCTAATACAGGTATTTGCACCCACTTCGGGGAATAGACTCCCGCGGGAGTCACGCCCCTTCCCCCCCTCAGCTGTCTCCTGGGAAACACACAGGTCCCAGGAGATAGCGGGGACCAGTTAGGATGCGCAGCGCGACTAGCGCAAGCGCAGTAGGGAACCGGGAAGTGAAGCCGCAATCCTTAACTTCCTGATTCCCTCACCGAGGATGGCGGCGGCAGCTGCCGAGACCCGAGCGATTGATCGGCTTCCACTGCCGTCATCGCTGGACCCTGGGACAGTTAAGTGTCCATTTATTAAAAGTCAGCAGCTGCAGTATTTGTAGCTGCTGGCTTTTAATATTTTTTTTTAAGGTGGACTCCCGCTTTAACCCAACATAAACCAAAGGCGTCTTTTTACCTTGTTTCTAGTGAGTGTCCATTTTAGAAGGTGGTGGTGTTTCACAAATTGGTGAAAGTTTTCCAATCACGGATATGGATCTGTGCACGTGGGATTCGGATAACCATCTTTTGAAGAGGATTATTGGGACTGTTTTTTGTGTAACACATGATTTTATATTTTTTTCTTGATTAAGGATCATTTTCTTTATAATATTGCAGTTCACTAAATATGCACTTTATTTGAATTTATGATGATGAAGGACTGATAAAGATTGTTTTTGATATGTGGTAAGATAAATCTATTATTTAGGGTCAGCGCAGTTACATCTTTTTCTATAACATAGGTTTACTTTAATGCATAGTATTAGTCCCAAAATGAGTATTGGTATGCAACTACGGACACCAACAGGCTTTTATAGCTTCTTGCATTCTATCAGAGGGAGATTTCACCACAAGGAAAGGTGAGAATTTAGTTCTAGATTGTGCCCTCTAGGTAGAGAATAGAGAATAGAGAGTAGAGAATAGAAAGTTCTCACGTTTGCTGCCACCTGCTAATGAAAACAATGGGGGAACAGCTATGTACTTTACTATTAGTAAGGCTGGCAAAGCCTATCGTATAGCCCACCTTTGGAAAGGAGGGGAGATAAAAAATGATAAGTAAAATTGTACAATAGTACCTTGGATTACGAGCATAATCCGTTCCAGAAGAATGCTTGTAATCCAAAGCACTCGTATATCAAAGCAAGTTTCCCCTTAGGAATCAATGGAAACTCAGATAATTCATTCCACAGCCACTGCTTGTCTATGCAGTACCGCGTGTGGCCAGAGATGGGGGGGGGGGCGCCGGAGACACTCAGAAACACTCGAAGAAGCACAGAGACCACTCTGAGACACTCGGAAACACTCGGAGACACTTGGGAATGGAGTGTTTCCAAGTGTCTCCGAGCGGCTACGAAGGTCTCCGAGCATCACCGGCGCCCCCGCACCTCTGGCCAAATGCAGTACTGCACCCCCCAGAGGCTTGAATCCTGCTACTCTTGAGAGACAACGCTCCCAAACCAATTCAAGATTTTAATTAAAAAAAACAGCTCGTACTGCGAAACGCTCGTAAAACGCGTTACTTACAATCCGAGGTTCCACTGTACGGCTACTTTGGGGTTTAGCCATTGCCTGAAAGTACAATCTTAAAAGGGTAAAAAAAACGCACTGAAAGTGGAAGTCCGTCAAAAGCTAACTAAGCTTAAACCTATTGCCACCCTGATTCTAAGGCCAACACTACTACCCTCTAAAGGAAAGATGTGCATGCTCACCTAATCTAAGGGCGCTCAGGTCCAGGCATGTAATCTCCACAGCGGCCAGCTTCAGGGGAGAGGAGAGGGCAGCAACAGCAGCTGTAATGCATGGATGGTGACATCAATAGATTTACTATGGGGCATTCGTTGTCTGTTGTCCCTCCTCTCCCCTGAAGCTGTCACTAGAAGGGATCACATGACCAGACCAGAGTGCCCCCAGATTAGGTATACACATCTTCCTAGTTCACACGGGAGTACTACAGCATACACCCATCTGAGGGCTGTGTCTGCTGCTTGGGGATGTACAGGTGTTCTGTGCATCCCAGTGCAGGCGGTCCCATTCATTTCAACTGCTCCAAATTTGACAGCCGTGCGGATGCAGGTGCAAGTCCCCGAATGCACATTGTCTCCGCCCCCCACCCTGCACTGTGGGGTTGAGTTACTAAAGGCAAATAGACTGTGCACTTTGCAAGTGCAGCTACACTCTGCAAGGAAATTTTCTCCAGAACTGAGGAAATAAGAAGAAGCCTCACTTTGCATAGAATACCTAATCACATGCAAGGAAAATAATAAAAAAACAACATTTTTGCTTGCACATTCTTGGATGATGGAAGTCAGCAGAGCTTCACCACATTTACTAAGCTCTGGAGCAACTGCTCTTACAGAGTGCAACTGCACACGCAAAGGGGTTGATTTACTAAAGGCAAATCCACTTTGCACTACAAGTGCCCTTGGAAGTGCAGTCGCTGTAGATCTGAGGGGAAGATCTGAAATGAGTGGAAGCTCTGCTGATTTTATCATCCAATCATGTACAAGCAAAAATGCTGTTTTTTTATTTTCCTTGCATGTCCCCCTCAGATCTACAGCGACTGCATTCCCAAGTGCACTTGCAGTGCAAAGTGGATTTGCCTTTAGTAAATAACCCCCAAAGTGCACAGTCTATTTGCCTTAAGTAAATCAACCCCTGTATTTTGAACCCATGGCTGCCTGAATACAACTACCAGCAGGGGGCACATTACTCCATCCATGCTGCTAGCGTGGATGGAGGAATCAATAAACAATTTTCTCTCCTTCAGCACATGGGAAAAAATCGATCCGAGCTACCTTTGCTTCTACAGTCTGGGTGACACCAAGAGTGAAAAATCTAGCGCTTCTGGGTATGGGTGAGGATGTGACTCACCTATGTAACATGGCTATGTGCCTCTTGAATAGGGCTTAGAAAAATTGTGAATTTTCATTTTAGCACAGTTTTATCAAAAATGTAAAGATTTGGGTAAAAGCAGGGGCGTTGCTTGGTCTACAAAAGATCTGGAACTAGAGCCCATAGCAGCGTAGTAAAGAAAGTCATACGCTTGGGTGGGCATACAGTAATATACATATATGTATATATATATATATATATATATATATATATATATATATATATATATATATATATATATATATCCCCAGAGAGCCCCCCACTTACATCAGGGTCCTCAGAGAGTCCCCCTTACATCAGGGTCCCCAGAGAACCCCTCTTTACATCAGGGTCCCCAGAGAGCCCCTTCTTACATCAGAGTCCCCAGAGAGCCTTCCCCTTGCATCAGGGTCCCCAGAGAGCCTTCCCCTTGCATCAGGGTCCCCAGAGAGCCTTCCCCTTGCATCAGGGTCCCCAGAGAGCCCCTCCTTACATCAGAGTCCCCAGAGAGCCTCCCCCTTGCATCAGGGTCCCCAGAGAGCCCCTCACTTACATTAGGGTCCCCATAGAGCCTCCCCTTGCATCAGGGTCCCCAGAGAGCCCCCCACTTACATCAGGGTCCCCAGAGAGCCTCCCTCCTACCCCTTGGGAACCCCTGCAGAGACTTGGGGCTATGGGCCCCAGATTCGGGGCTGTAGCCCCAAAAGCCACCCATTATAGCAAAAAGTACAAAATATTGTGTATTTTTTTCAAAACTGTCGCTCTTCTTTTGTTTATAGCGCAAAAAATAAAAAACGCAGAGATGATCAAATACCACCAAAAGAAAGCTCTATTTGTGGGAAAAAAAAGGACATCAATTTTGTTTGGGTACAGCATTGCACGACCACTCAATTGTCAGTTAAAGCGACGCAGTGCTGTATTGCAAAAAGTGCTCTGGTCATTGAGCAGCCAAATCTTCCGGGCCTGAAGTGGTTAAAGAGAACCTGTCACCAAAAAAAAAAAAAAAATCACTTTTTGTCCTCTATGTAAAACTTCACTTCCAGGTCCTGATGTCATTTTCCCCAGCCAGTATGAACAGGGAAGCAGCGTAGTGTATTCTGTACTCTATTAGCTTCATCGGAGAGCAAGTGAGACATCAGCGTCTTTTGGACCCCCGATGTCTCATTAAAGAGAACCTGTCACCAAAAAAAACATCACTTTTTGTCCCCTATGTAAAGCCTCCCTTCCAGGTCCTGGTGTCACTTTCCCCAGCCAGTATGACCGGGGAAGCAGCGTAGTGTGATCTGCACTCTATTAGCTTCATCGAGAGCAAGTGAGACATCAGCGTCTTTTGGACCCCCTGATGTCTCATTAAAGAGAACCTGTCACCAAAAAAAATCATCACTTTTTGTCCCCTATGTGATGAAAAGTGAAATTTGATCAATTTTGATGGGAGCGCAAACAACCTTGTCTTTCTTCCAAGCTTTCTTTTGTGGACTGGTAATCCCCCCCCCCCATGTAATGGTGGAAGATGCTTTTGTAGTCGAAATCAGAAGAGCAGCCAAGTGACAACCATGGTTATGGTTCCTCCATAGATTTGGCACGGTGAGTGGTGAGAATTGTCACCCTAGGAAAGGACGTTTGTTACTGTCAGGAGCACTAAACTAAACAAGGGGATAGAGCCTGTAAAAGAAAACTAATGCAGCCACCACATCTAAAGACTGGTAAGGTACAATATATAACATTTTTGTTTTTGAGTTAAGATACAGTTCAATAGCTGCAACATATATTTATTTATTTGTTTTTTATGATTTTTTTTTAAGCCAAAAGATTGCTCTAAAGGTGCACTTATCTTTTAAGACGTGCCTTAGGAAGCTCTGTTTGTAGGGACACATTTGATTACTGTGTATTTTCTTCCCACTAGACAGGATAGTCTGTTGTGAGCTGTCTGCTGTGCCATTTGCTGTTGTGAGTCGCTTAAACGACATAATATGCGTCTTCGCTATCTTACAAGGGGTTTTGGCTGCTCGTCATAAAATCATACACATTGCTGGTGAAGGTTAGACTAGATATTGCTGCTTGCCTATATCAGAACAGCATGTTTTCACAACTGTGGGTCTGGTCACAGCGAATAAAAAATGATGGCATCTCCCAGCAAAAACCACACATACCCTGAAAACACGTTGGCGGGAGTTCTTATGTGTTTTTGCAAAGACGTGCTCAAATAAATATAAACAACATACAAAGGCAAGTGCAAGAGCCAGAAAAAAAAGTAGACTCGTTTGCCAATTTCCACTTTAATATATCTTCAATGTTACGGCACTGTGTTATATTTAAAAAAAAATTTTTTTTTAGTCGTATTCATTTAAAGTGAACCTGCTCTGTGCAAGAACAATGCAATAACTGGAGCAGGTTCATTTTAAATCAAAGATTTCAATTTCTTTTTAAACATCTCCTCCTGCCCCCTGAACAATAGACAGTTGATGAGAGACAAGAAATGACACTGGCAGCAAACTAGCCTCTCGCTTGATACCTAAAATGATGATGCGTCAAGCTCCAAATCAATAACAGCGGTGTATTTAAATATAATGTACAACGCATAATCAATAAACCCCTAATAACACATATTACAGCACTGATCGCTCTGCTGGTGGATTGCAAAGTGCACTGAAATCAGCTAATGTTCAAATTTCACGTTTTACTAAACATGGCAAATATAAAACCGGTACCTATAAATGTTTTTGGTGATATACTGTATCCTTAGATTTAAAGCTACTGGCGGGTTCGCCCTCTTGTTAGACATTAAGAGCTATAGTTGGATTAATTGGTGTATAATAGAGAGCGGCCAGTTGAAATGGGCAGGAATAGTCATTTTTGCTGGCATAACAATTCAGAAATGGTATAATTCAGGTGGATGTCACAGTGGAATGTTATTGAATAAGAGGGAGCTGATTGTTGTAATATAGGGCAGAAAAGTGAAAGTCCTTCTCTAGAACATATACTTAAATTCTAAAGCTTAAAGTGCACTTTTACATTATGTAAAATTTTCTGCTTGTAGTATATGTGCTGCATGCTTTTTATTTTCACAGCTGCATTTGGTTGCCTCCCTTCGGCGTTTGCATAATGCTCTGCTTTGCTGAATACTTTTGGCCAAATTTTAGACTGTCCTGCCACTCCAATCCCATCCTGGACACCAAATTGTAAACTGTCCTGCCTTTCCCATCCTATGTTGGATATTACATTTTAGACTGTCTCGCCTCTCCACTCCCATTCTGAACACCAAATTTTAGATTGTCCCACATCTCCATTCCCATTCTGGACACCAAATTTTGGATTGTCCTGCCTCTTTCATCCCATCCTGGACACCAAATTTTAGACTGTCCTGCCTCTCCCATACCTTGCTGGACACCAAATTGTAGACTGTTCTGCCTCTCCCTTCCCATCTTGGACACCACATTTTAGATTGTCCTGCCACTCCAATCCCATCCTGGACACCAAATTGTAAACTGTCCTGCCTTTCCCATCCTATGTTGGATATTACATTTTAGACTGTCTCGCCTCTCCACTCCCATTCTGGACACCAAATTTTAGATTGTCCCACATCTCCATTCCCATTCTGGACACCAAATTTTAGATTGTCCTGCCTTTTTCATTCCATCCTGGACACCAAATTTTAGTCTGTCTTGCCTCTCCCATCCCATGTTGGACACCACATTTTAGACTATGCTGCCTTTCCCATCCCATCCTCTATGCCAAATTTTAGACTGTCCTGTCTCTCTTATCCCATCCTGTACACCAAATTTTAGACTGTCAGGCCTCTCCTATGCCATCCTGTACACTAAATTTTAGACTGGCCCCCTTCTCCCATACCATCCTCAACATGACCTAGGAAGCTGGCCTCAGATTTTGAACTGAAGGCACAGTAAGATGGGTCTGCGGGTAGAGCAGTAAGGTGGGCACCACCTCATCCCCTAGAACTACTGTACTATCCTTTTAGTTCTCAATCTGAGGCCATCGTCCTAGCTCATGTGACCTGGTAGCAGCTCTGCATTCTGGTCTCTGACATCAAAAGAACCTTTCACTAAAGGCTTTGCTGATGTTGGTGTCCCATATAAGTGACTCAGTGGGAAAAGAACTAATATTGGAAACCTATAAAGCTCACTTTTTACATGCAAGTCTTTAATAAATTTACTGTTTTTAGATGATATAATAATGTCTGGATAGTGGTTCTCCATGAGGGCTTTTTGTGTCAAATACAAGTAAAAATTAGTTGGATCCCCTAAGTGCTGATCAAGGACTGGACAGAAGAAGGAGGTGGAAGACTGGGGTCTGATTGTGGGCAAAAAGATAAGGTGGCTTGGCTTGTAGTGATCGTGGCCCACTGGGAGGATAATCAGAATGGTAGATGAGCATGATTGGGGGGTACAGAGAAGATTAAAGAGGCAGACCAGGAAGTTGAGTGTAGACAAAGAACTAGGCAGAGTGCAATTTAACTTTTGTTAAGGGGTGCATGGGAGAATGGAGAAGCATTTAATTCTGAACCACTGGAAAAAGATGAAGAGTGGGTGCTGGTCACTGACCAGTGAGAAAAAGAGAGGAGATGTTCACGGGAGGAGAGAAAGGAGGCAGATGTTGGGTTGACTGTATACCAGTGATAAAGGGTGCACAGTGAGAGCTGATGTTGGCTGGAGGTAGTTGGAGTTATTGGCAATAGGCAGTCCTAATACAGCAGGGACTAAGGTATATATATAAATTGTCAAGTGACATTTCATATCCTTTTCAGAATTAGACTCCATGATGACAACCTGGAACAGGCATTACAGTGTTTTGGCAACAAAATGTTTTGGGGCAACAGAGAATGTCAGATACCTGGGAGCACACAAGTGGCAGCAAAGCAGGGACATGGACAATGGGAAGAGAGCTACAGAAAGCATGCAGCAATGGCAGAATCCTGAAGAGTGAACAAAAAATTGCAATTCCCTTATAATAATACATAGGATGTTGGTAGAAAGGAAACTAACAGCAGGGCGCTGAGGTCAGCATCAAATAAAAATCGCTTTATTAAAATAAGCAGCACAGTTACATTGAAGTTAGCATGAAACAGCATGGGTAAGGAACACCTGGGACCAAGCAGCTGTGATCAGTGTGAGTCTGTAGGCATCACTGAGCAAACAGACTGAGGATGACAGGGAGCCAGCCAGCTCAAAGTATGGATAGTAGCGGCGGCTTTCTCAGGTACACACAAGGATGACAGCTGTCAAAATGCCCGGTGGATGTCGGAATGGGGTGTGCACGACGTGTTAGCCCTCTTTTTCAAATGCATCAATTGAGGTGATCCTACCCAGATCTTTTGCTGGAGCTGCAGAGGTTCCAGTCTTGGTCCCTTCTCCTGCTCAGCGATCCATCCACCCAGTTGCCCCATCCCTTCCTCTACCCTGTTGATGGTCTACAGATACAGATGAAAGTTCCAATAGACCTATTGACTCTGCACTTCTCCTAGGAGCGCTGTATGTACGGTGTGCTTGTTTGTTTACACTCTTTGGATTTGTTGGTAGAAAGGACATAGAATAAATGTAGAAGAAATAGGATGACTAGTGCAAAGAAAAGTAGTGGGTGTACAAAAAGTTAGTAATACAACAAAATGTTGAACAAAATATCAAATGAAAGCTATGTGTTGCAATATCTACTTAGGATTGCTGTAACAATCAAATACACACTGGGGAAAGATAGAATGATCAAGTAAACAGAAAGTGTTCATTTTAAACATTCTTTGTGGAGAAGCAGACATAAAAGAATGTAGTATAGCAGTTAGTGGGGCAAAGTAATAAATGAAAATGGCGCTGTAGTTGCTTGAAAAGAAAGATACATTTTGTGCACAGAAATAATTTTGTGCAGTAAGGCTTTGCAAAATAATTGCTAAAAGAAAAAGTAAGAAAAAAAATAAAGAACCCAAATAAAATAATATTCAAAAGAGACATTATTGAGGTGAAAAGGGCACAAAAGAAACTGTACTGGTGGCAGAGAGCTTAGGACCAAGAACTGCAGTGTGGGGAACTAGGCAGTAAACTCATAAAAGAGAATGGTGGAGAGAAAATAGAAGAATGGTATAACAAATGAGGGTGGTAAGTGAGGCACTGAGAAGAGCAAAGCATGCAGCAGCGGATGTAATGAAAGTAGCTTTATTGCAATGATAACTTCGGGTGTCATAGACAGGGACAAAGATGACCAGAACTAGTGGCAGAGATCAGATATCTAAAATATCAAAGTGGATTCAGAGCCCTTTCACACTGAGGCACTTCTGAACTGCCCATAAAACGCTGGGTGCTTCTTCGGCGCTTTTACGACTCTTTTTGGGTGCTGTTAAAGGCGCTTTTGAGGAATTTGCGGTGTGCTTTTTAAAGGACACAGGACTCAAAAACTGCTCCAAAAACCATTTTGTAATGCTTTTGCATTCATTCCAATGGAAAGGGAATGCTCCAAAGATGCTGCATGCCGGATTTTTTTCACCGCACTGCCAGCGCACTGCCCCAGCGTGAAAGTATTCATTGATTTTAATGGAAAGCATTTTTCATGAGCTTTTCGGGTGCTTTTTTTTTTAACGCCAAAGCGATTGAAAAACTGCTCAGTGTAAAAGGGGTCTTGGGCAGAAAGGCACTGTGAATATTGAAATGAGTGCATATAAAGAAAGTGTAGCAGAGTTGCAAAGGCTATGAAAGAATCCAAACAGTAAAAGGCAGTACGAGGGACAGCAGTGCATAAGTGATGTAAAAATAAGGGGAAATGAGGCAGGGGATGGCAATGGGGCGATGGGGATCAATAAAGTTTTAGGCATAGTAGAGAAATAGAGTAGTTGGGACCATAGAAAAGCAGTGAAGTGCCAGGACAGCCTGGTTCCAGAAGCAATAAAGGAGAGTGGCAGAACAATGGGGATTGGAGCATAGTAAAGGAATGTCAGTGCAGTGAGGCTCAGGGCATAGTAAAGGAGTGGCCGAGCAATAGGGATCAGAGCACAGTAGAGGAATGGCAGAGCGGTAGGGATCAGGAGATAGTCGAGGAGTGGCAGAATAATGGGAATCAGGGCACAGTAGAGGAATGGCAGTGCAGTGAGGCTCAGGGCATAGTAAAGGAGTGGCCAAGCAATGGGGATCAGAGAACAGTAGAGGAATGGCAGAGCAGTGGGGATCAGGGGATAGTCGAGAAGTGGCAGAATAATGGGAATCGGAGCACAGTAGAGGAATGGCAGAGCAGTGGGAATCAGGGAATAATAGAGGAGTGGTAGAGCAATGGGGGTTGGAGCACAGTAAAAGAGTGGCAGCACAGTGGGGATCAGGGGATCAGGGCATATTAGAGGATTGCTAGAGCAATGGAGATTGGAGGACAGCAGAGAAATGCCAGAGGGGGGGGGGGGGGACCCGGGCATAGCAGAGTGGCAGAGCATAAGAAGTCAGTGTATAGTAGAAGAGTGACTTAGCAGTGGGGAATGAAATGCAGTAGAGAAGTGACAGAGCAGTGGGGTTTGGGCAAGAATAGAAGAATATCAAAGCAGTGGGAATTATGGCATGGAAGAAGAGTGGCAGGGCATTGGGGATCAGGCCATAGTAGAGAAGTGACAAAACAGCAGGGATAGGCACATAGCAGACAAGTAGTCTAGCACTTGGGGATCGGGGCATAGTAGAAGAGTGTCAGAACAGTATAGTAGAGGAGTGGCATAGCAGAAGGGCTGAAGCTATAGCAGAGAAGTGGCCAATAACTGGGGACTGGAGCCTAGTAAAAGAGTGGCAGGTCAGTGGGGATTTGGGCATAGTGGATGAGTGGCAAAACAACAAGGATTCGAGCAAAATAAAGAAGCAAAAAACAGGGCACAGCAGAGGAGAGTCAAAGCATTGGGAACCGGGGCATGATAATGGTGATCATAGCACAGTAGAGGAATGGCAGGGCAATCAGGCATAGTAGAAAAGTGGCAAAGCAGCAGGGATGGGGAGGACATAGTAGATAATGGGCTGAGAAATGGGGATTGGAGCATAGAAAAGTAGTGGCAGAGCAGTGGGGATCAGGACATAGCAGAGGAGTGGCAGGGCAGTGGAAATCAGAGCATAGTAGAGGAATGGCAGAGCAACAGGGTTCAGCACATAGTAATCAATTGCAGGGCAGAGCATAAATGGCTATTCCATAGAATAGAAATAATAAAACTCATTTACAGGGTCACCTTTAAACATAGCGTTGTATCCTCCAAGCTGGGATGCACAAAAAAAATCTCTTGATTTACTATTATGAACGTATAATATACAAGCTAGTCAAACCTAAATGTAAATGTATTAGGGAAATATAGAGAAGGATTGATTGTTAGGGTTTAAAATTACTTACCGGTAATTACTTTTTGACATTTCTATTGAAAAGGATACATTTATATATTAATTCATATTCATACTGTTGAGCTACTGTAATAAAAGCATTTGTAGCGCAGGTGGGCACTTTTGAGATTAACATTGATTTAACAATCCTAACATACCTCTAAGTCTCTGCACCTTCTTTCCAATGGTCAATTCTCTATTACTCCCAAACCATAGAAATATTTTACTAAAGGCAAGCTTTCTTTTGTAATTAAAGGTCATTAAAGGTAAGCTGTGCTAAAGTCCTATTTGCTCACCTGTACGTCTGTGTGCATTGCTCTGCCCACACACATGGCGTAACACTGTCACTCAAAAATGAGTCAGGGGTGCTAAAATAACAAGTAATTAAATATATAGACAAATGAATTAGAATCCAGCATGATAGTATCCTTTTTTAATATTTAAAATAACCTAATTAAAACAAATAAAAGGTTGTATTATTAATATCAAGCACAAGATTTAAAAATACTATATACTATATATATCTATATATATATATCTATATGTAGATATATATGTCAGTGCTAAAAATAGCTGCAATGCATTTTTTTATGTATTTATTTATGACAGTTATTTATTTAACAGTGACAATTTTAGCAGCAGTTTCCATACGTTGCAGTCATGTCAGTACCTGCCCTCAAGAAGCTCACAATCTAAGATGCCTATCTCACATGCAAACAAACACAGACACACTTACCATGGACAATTTAGATAATAACTTAAAAAAATTATAAGCAGGAAAAATTATTTTTTCTTGTAACCTAGTACATCCTTCTTTGGGTAAAACTATCCTCAAATTCCTGCCCCACAGTCCACTGCCTCCTCTACCTATCAACCCAGGATATCTACTGGATGGAGGTCCTCCACTAATCATTGGGATCCTCACAGATAAGAGAGGAAGCCTGTGCTCCAGATGCAATACATGCCCCCCTCCTTTGCCATGACTGGTAATACACCATGAACCTTCCTATACTGTACTGTATCAGCCTGGTCCTAGTCAAATCCTGATTCAAGTGAAAGGATCTGCTCACCACTATTTAACTCATAGCTGGTACACATTGTTGAAATTAATTAAAGTTTGCTATGGTCAACTTACAGACAATAAAATACATTCAAAACCTTTTCTTTACTTAAATGAACTTGTCAGATTGTTAGAATTTTAACAACGAACATTACAGATTAACAGCAGGAGGAGATATGCTTAATAATAAAAGAACCTGCTGGCACCTTCTGATGCCTGCTTTTAATCTCTGATGTTAGTTTTTATAGTTTTTACAAGCTGATGGGTTCCCTTTAACTGACTGACTGCTGGCTGTTCTCTCCATTGATATCAACAAAGCCAGACTTTTTGAACTACGCATGGACACACTGCACCGTTCCCTGCCATTCTTACAAGACAGCAGTACACCTTACCTTGGACAACCTCAGGCTAACGTGATTGCAAATAATTGGAAATATTTTCATGTTCGCTGAATATGTCCTTATCAAGGTATATTGCTTTATATAGTGTCATCATTGTGCAAAGTACGAGATACATATAAGAGATTGAAATACTACTGCATAACAACGCGTGAGAAAGCATTGACCATGAAAACGTACAATCTAGAGAGAACTGAAAACACAACCTTTTTTATTACAAGGCAGGAACTAACTGAGACACCATGCATCATTTTCACACTTGTGTGAATGTAGCACACAGAAAGTGTAATGCAAGCAAATACATAATTTTTTCATTTCATTTGGAATAGAACAGGGGCGGATTTAATCTTCAATTTCCCCTCGCCTCTAGCCATCACTAGGACAGGAATTGAGTAGAATCACTTGAGACATTCGAGTAAATGTAAATTCTAACTGAATGACATTTCTTTTGCCAAAGCATTGTCTATTATAAATAATTTTTATTTAAAAATACAGTTTTTTTCCCTCTTTTTCATCCTTTGTTGCACCTCAGTGCAGCTAATTTCCTGCAAATCCATTGCATCTACTTCTAAACTTATTGCACGGATTACAATAAAAGCTGCATGGCTTTTCTGATGGTGACAACAGTGGCCAACGCTTGTATAAAATGTGATGAACACAAGTAGTCTCCATCGGAAGCTTGTGTGACAAGGTGACAACACGAGAGTTACATATAAAAAAATGTTAAACCTTGGATGACTGTTTACTATGACCTTGACATAGGTTCTAAACCTTCCCTTCTCTAGACTGCTGCATGTTATCGGGGTAAAATGTAAGAAGTATAAAGCCGATGTGTGGGGCAGGTGTTTTGGGTTTGATATAAAAGTAAAATATCATCAGCAAAAAGAGCTGTATTCATGTCTTCAGAGCCTAGGTGAATGCTCAGGGGTCAGCATTGATTTAGCGTAGGATTCTATTGCAATGATGAACAATATTGGTGACAATGGGCATCCCAGGCAAATTCTGGCTGTAGGGAAAAAATAAGAAATGATGAAATTCAAAGAAAGAAACTTTAAAAAATTAAAAGCAGGGAAAATTATTTTTTCTTGTAACCTAGTACATCCTTCTTTGGGTAAAAATATCCTTGAATTCCTGCCCCACAATCTACTGCCTCTTCTACCTAGCAACTCATGATATCTACTGGATGGAGGTCCTCCACTGATCATTTTGCCATGCCTGGTAATTCACCATGAACCTTCCTATACTGTATTGTATCAACCTGATCCTAGTCATATTAAAAAATGTTAAACCTTGGATGACTGTTTACTATGATCTTGACATCGATTCTAATGCCGCGTACACACGGTCGGACTTTTCGTCTACAAAAGTCCGACGGACACCGACGGACTAAAGCTGGCTGACAATCCGATCGTGTGTGGGCTTCCACGGACTTTCAGCGGACTTTCAGCGGACTTTTCCAGCCTCAAATCTGATGGACTTTAGATTTGAATCATGCTTCAAATCTTTACATCGTAACTACGCCGGACCCAGAAATCCGCTCGTCTGTGTGCTAGTCCGACGGGCAAAAACCCACGCTAGGGCAATTATTGGCTACTGGCTATCAACTTCCTTATTTTAGTCCGGTGTACGTCATCACGTACGAATCCGTCGGTCTTTTGTGTGATCGTATGTAGGCAAGTCCGTTCGTAAGAAAGTCTGCCGCAAGTCCGCCAAAAGTCCACCAAAAGTCCGCCAAAAGTCCGACAAAAGTCCGTCGAAAGTCTGTCGGACAGGCTGTCGGACTTTTGTAGACGAAAAGTCCGACCGTGTGTACGCGGCATAAGCCTTCCCTTTGCTATACTGCTGCATGTTATTGGGGTAAAATGTAAGAAGTATAGAGCCCATGGGTTTCTACTTTTTGACAAACATGGAAGGGTGCATTTGGTTTGTTGAACAGCTAGTGACCTGAGCCAGGATCTATTGTTTTTGGGGCTGTCATCTTTCAGAAAAAGCATTTTGCTTTTTAGAGTAGTTTAAAGTAAGGCTGAAAATGTACCAAAGTGATTAATAATGAAGAATATGTGGGGTAGGTGTGTTTTGGGTTTGATATAAAAGTAAGATATCATCAGCAAAAAGAGCTGTATTCATGTCTTCAGAGCTTAGGGCATGCCGGTGAATGCTCAGGGGTCAGCAATGATTTAGCGTGGGGTTTTTATTGCAATTATGAATAATAATGGTGACAATGGACATCCCAGGTATATTCTGGCTGTATGGGAAAAATAAGGAATGTTGATGAAATTCAAATGAAGCCCACATAAGCAAGCACCTGTTTTTTAGCCAGAGCCAATTAATGCTGTCAAAAGGCTTTCTCTGTGGCTAAGGCCAAAAATGCCCTGGGTGTAAGAAAGCTCCTGGACACCATATAATGTTCCAATATCATCAGGAGTTTTCTAATATTGTAATGTTCTCCAAATTCCAACTTATTAACTCACTCCAAGAGTAACTCTTTTTAGGGATGAGCGCAAGGGAATAAAGTGAAATCTATTAAGCAATAACCTAGGTAAGGATGGTATAAAGATTCATGATCATTTTTTTCCAGTGCAGATAAAGGAGAAATATATAAATGCTATGAATAGCAGTGAGCACATAGATGGGGTGGGTTTCCCCATTGATGCCTCCCCCCCCCAATTGAAAGTGAAATCAGTAACGAATTAATGTGAGTAGGTAAGGGTAAGTATTCATGTTCTCTTAGACTTCCATTTTTCTACAAATAGACATGGATAATTAAATAACTTGGGCAAGAGAAGGGTAAACATTCATGTTCTCTTGGGCCTCCTTTTTGCCAATGCAGATAAACAGTAGAACTCAATCAAAACATAAATAGCAGTGAGAACATGGACAGCGTGAGTTGCCCCATCACGAAGCAGCAGGCTACTTGATCAGTCTGCGGGGAGTCCATCCTTTGTGAGATATGTTAAAAAAAAGACAAGATAAGAAAAAAACTAAATCTTTATCCAGTGCAAAGTTATGGGAGTACATAAGGCTAAACTGGATCTGACTATGATAACCAGAATGGTGTCTCAGCTAGGGAGATAGCAGCAATCTAATGTCGCGTACACAGAAGCGGAGCTTCTGGCAGACTTGGTCCGGCGGACCGGATTCCGTCGGACAATTCGATTGTGTATGGTCTCCAGCGGACTTTTTTTCCCCAAAAGTCAGACGGACCTAGAAATAAAACGTGTTTCAAATCTTTCCGACGGAATCGAGTCCAGTCCAAAAATCGGCTCGTCTGTATGCTAGTCCGACGGACGAAAACTGATGCTAGGGCAGCTATTGGCTACTGGCTATCAACCTCCTTATTTTAGTTCGGTCGTACATTATCACGTACGAATCCTTCAGACTTTGGTGTGATCGTGTGTAGGCAAGTCTGTTCGTTTGAAAGTCTGGCAGACCTACGCTGCAAAGTCCGTCAGAAAGACTGTCGGACCTAGTCTGTCGAAAAGTCAGCTCGTGTGTACACGGCATTAGAGTGTGGCAGATTATTGGCTGCCTTTGCAGTGTGTGGTTACAAAAAAAGTGATTTTCCCAGTGGTAAGATCCCTTTCACACTGGGGCGGTTTTCAGGTGCTTTAGCGCTAGAAATAGCCTCTGCTAAGTGCCTGAAAACTGCCTCCCATTTATTCCAGTGTGCTTTTTCACAGTGGGGCGGTGCGCTTGCGGGACAAGAAAAAAAAAGTCCTGCAAGTAGCATCTTTGGGGTGGGTTGGGAGCGCTGGGCAGGGCTTTCAAAGCACCCAAAAAGCGATTTTTAAAAGCGCAGCAAAATGGGAGTTTTTAACCCCCTTTTTGGGGTTAAAAACGTTCTGCTATTGGCCGAAAAGCAGCGAAAAAGCACCGCTAAACAGCAGGAAGACACCTTTCACACTGGGGCCGAGCGGTAAAGCGGTCAGCGGCGCTTTTCGGTTTTTAACCCCCAAAAAAAGGGGTTACATACTCCTGTGTTGAGGTGCTTCTGAAGCGCTTTTCAGGTGCTTCAGGAACGCTGCTCATTCATTCATTCAATGGGCAGGGGGATTTTGGGAGTGCGGCCCCAATGTGAAAGGGGTCTTATTGCCCTTCTCTGATTTGTTAGTGCAGTGGTGATGTGCTATTGGAAGAACTCCTTATCATGTGGAATAAAATTGAAGAGTTTATTTGTTTAGCGTATAAAGCAGCTAAAGATGAGAACAAGAGAGCTGGATAGGTGACATTTGTCTTAGTTTAGTTGCGTCAACGAAGGACTGTGATTCGCCTGCTGATGTGGTGAAATAGAGGACCCCCAGTATGCTAGAGAAAATTTGTTTAGCTTTTTACCCACATTCGTCAGACAACATTAAAAGCTTTGTGTTGCTTGGTTACTTTGGCCATTGGCAACAAGATTTCTTTAGCTTTAGTATACACGCAGGATTTTAGTTTTCTCTGTGAAGTCCAAATAGTGATGACTGGCCATGGGGCAATTCGATCTGATTTCTGCATGTTCTCTCCACTCTGTATAGATTGCATAGACTAAGGGCTTCCAGGATGACTCAAGATCATAGATTTTGCCTGCCATTTCATGCTGGTGTTTGTGAAGGTTCTGTAACTGGGTGTGAATCTTGGAGAGTGAATCCTCTAGAATACTGATATGTTTCTCCAGTAGAGAAGCATGTTTTGTGTTGTTTCACATTTCCTTGGAGTTCCTGTAAATACAGAAAGTGTGTTTCTTGTGTCGAGGATGCTAAATTAAGCTTGATGCCACCTCATCTACTAAATTTTTTAAATCTAGAAGCAATGGAGCTGACTGTTGGGTGTGTTATAAGTCATCCCAGTCAATGGAGGCCGTATGGTTGATGTTGGCTGTCTGAATATAATTTGGACCTAGGGCATTTCAATTGTGAGTACTTCAGCAGGATTTTGTCCATTGATGTGTCAGGGCTTGCTCCTGGCATGGAGGTAATCGGTCCAATGTTGGAAGGAATCTTATGTAATTTTTTTGAAACATACAGATTTTTATTCTGTGATGTTTAAGCACTAGATTTTTATTTGTATTATATAAAGATAAAAAAAAATGAAAAAGAAAACTGTTTCCCTTACGTTCTGCTTTAAATATTAGCAAATAATGATAGGACAGTAAGAAAAACCCACAAAATGACCCCATTTTGGAAAAGTTATCTGCTTTTTGCCACAATTTTTTGAAAATGAAGAAACATGTCATGTATTGCCAGGATTAGAACATGACACTAGGTTATGATGCCTTAAATGTACAGGTCATACAAAGAGGGATCAGGGGGTTAATGTACAGGCCACATACAAAGGCAGGATAGAGATGAAGGGTTCAATAAAAAACACCATCCAGAGCTCAACCCCAGGACTTCCCCAAACAACAGGACTATGGCAGGCAATGGTTTCAGCAATGCAGCAGTCCTCACACTGGGCAGTCCTCCAAACACTGCATACAAAACATACAGAAGAGGTTGCAAACGCCTAGTGCATTACCACCAAAACCATTTATTGAAAGCACAGAACAGTGCTATACTCACTAAGTATGAATAAAATCAAGCTTGTCATATAAGATGCTCCAGCTGGTGAAGCGGGTGACTCTATGGCCACACGGTGGAAAAGCTTTGTGAGTATAACACTGTTATGTGCTTTCAAAAAAATGGTTTTGGTGGTAATGCACTAGGCGTTTGTGCCCTCTTCTGTATGTTTTTGCAGTGAAGGGTTCAATGAATGTACAGATGTGCAGGATAAGGTAGGTGAAGGGTTAATAATATACAGGTCAAAACATATTGGAGCTGACATATACAGGAGAGGGGTGATGACAGTAGGTAAGGTGGATTTTAATATTGTTGGAGTTATATTGGAATGAACTGGTGCAGACTGGTGACTGCATTTGGATTTTATTTCTTCATATCAATAAAGATGCCTTCTATGGTGTGCGGCCGTCCAGGATCTTTTTCTTTCCTCAAGCTTGTGCAGAGCCAGCACCTGTGAGTTCTATTAGGGCGGGTGTCTTGATACGGATTTGAGAGATTGGAGCGGCAATCTTTTGCTTATGGTGCAGACTAGTGGTCAGGAAGTTTTCTTTCCTCTCATGCATCGATTGGTGTGTGAGAGAAAAAGGTTCTCCCTAACCACTGGCCCGTAAGTGAAAAAGAGCTGCCAGCTGCAGCTGTAGTTTACATTCTGTGATTGGTCACAGTGATCACATGGCACAGAGCCACTCCCATTGGCTCTGTACCTTTTGCCTGTGATCCGCTGTGTCCAGTCACGGCACAATCACAGGTCTGTGCATGTGCAAATGCGGGCAGGAACTCTGGGAGTTAACCCTCCCAGAACAAAACTATGTTGTAGCGGCCCGTCTGCAAGATGTGAAAGTGCCATTATATATCTACGAGAGTGCAACTCTGTATTATCACATAAACTGTATATTATGTTTGGGACATAAAAGATTACTTAGAATGTATAAGTAATATAGTTATTTGTTATGTAAGCAAAAAGTGAAAATATGTTATTTTAAAAAGACGTATGCCTTTTTCTATTTCTTCTTCACTCACCAAAATGACATTTTAAAGCTTGCAAAAAAAACATAATTCACTTGAAAATAAAATACAACCCTAACTATTCTATAAAAACACTGTAACAATTATTTTTATTTTAAACTTCTGTTTGCTTCCTCCAATGAACTGTAAGGCTAGGTACTCCCTGATGGATTGTATAGCAACTTGCCAAATGCCTATGGCACGTTCCTGGCGTCTGTTAAGCAGTTAGTAAGCATTAAAGTAGAACTATGGCCAAAATAAAAAATGACATATATGATGCAGTCTGTCACTAGCATCAGCACAACAGTTTTTATTTGTTTCTAACTTTCCCCTGTTGCAAAGTTCTATTACCTGTTGATCCTGCCAGAAGATCCATTATTGTTCTACTTCCTGTAAAAGGATGCACATTAAAATCTCACAGTGCATTAAAGTCTAATGCCCTGTACACACGGTCGGACTTTGTTCAGACATTCCGACAACAAAATCCTAGGATTTTTTCCAACGGATGTTGGCTCAAACTTGTCTTGCATACACACGGTCACACAAAGTTGTCGGGAAATCCGATCGTTCTGAACGTGGTGACGTAAAACACGTACGTCGGGACTATAAACGGGGCAGTGGCCAATAGCTTTCATCTCTTTATTTATTCTGAGCATGCGTGGCACTTTGTCCATCGAATTTGTGTACACACGATCGGAATTTCTGACAACGGATTTTGTTGTCGGAAAATTTTATCTCCTGCTCTCCAACTTTGTGTGTCAGAAAAACCGATGGAAAATGTCCGATGGAGCCCACACACGGTCGGAATTTCCGACAACATGCTCCGATCGGACATTTTCCATCGGAAAATCCGACCGTGTGTACGGGGCATTACAGTTCGTTTGCTTCAGAAGGCAGCGATCTGGGTAGAAAAGCCTGTCCCCTGCCAGCGTTCTGTAGAGACATTGCTCCCTGTTTGGAAGCAGTGGTTTCCCTGCAGCAGTCTGAGTCAGAGCTAAAGGTCTCCAATCAGCAAATAGCTTGATCTTTGCTTTTTTTAGCGCTATAGGCCTCACTGAGCAGATAGGTAGTCAGAACTCTGCAGAAGGACCTCTGCGTCTCCACAGAGAGAATTTAAAGAAAACCAACCTATTGTTTTAAGGCACCAGGAATGGGTTTAGCTAATTGAAACTGAAAGTTCATTTGTTTAATAGTCATCTCAGGGTCTATGTTATATACAGTACTCTTGGCGGTTAAAATCAAACATAAAGGCAAAGAAATAAAAAAATGTTGTAGATGGTCTAGAATTTCTTCATGGATTAAAAATATTTCTTAATACAGCCCTTTGGGAATAAATGCATATACCATATATACAGTATATATACACTATATAAATAGATATACTGTATATATTGTATGCACAATTCATAATTTTAATATTTTGTCTCATAGATTCCCCAAATAATGGATTATGCCTTCTTCTTTTGACAGTTACTGAAGCATTGTATTATGGAAGAAAACAGAAAATTTGTGTAAAGTAAGCATAACCTGGATTGCCCCGCATAAGAAAATACAGAAACATTTTTACAAACAGCTATGGTAATTTTGGAACTTGAGGGAAGGGGATATGTCAAACAGGGATAAAGGTGGATTTTTCCTTTAACATATATATCTAACAGGGCAGTATTACAAAGGAAATCTATAGTTTATAGCTTACAAGTTCCATGTCGACACACATAATTAACGTCAATTATTTATAAGGTGCTAGCATAATTTATTTAGCTTAACCACGTAGAAAATAATATACTGTACCCAATACAGATACTCCTACGCTGCTTAAAGAATGTATAGAAATCAGATTTCCTTAAAAGGATGTAATACACCATTGCCACATATAGCACGCAAGTCCACCCACACTGTATGCACAAAACTTCAAATAAGAGGCAAGTAATGGACATGTATTCAATGTCAGCACAAGGGAAATGTTCTCCATTTCACATATAATTATTGTGTAGTATGTAAAAAATACTGTATGCCAAGGTTGTCTATGACACAGAGTCAGTCACTTAAAAGAATGAGTACACCCTGGACTGATTACTTAGATTACTTGATAAAACATTCTAAGCTCCCCATCAACTGGCTCTGTAGAGGTCCTCCATCATCTTTCTCTCTAGAGCACCTCCACTACCTCACTCTGTAGAGGTCCTCCATCATCCGTCTCTGTACAGCGCCCCATCACCCATCTCTTAAAAGCTCCCTTATCACTTTTCTCTGTCAAGCTCCCCATCATCTATCTCGGTAGAGGTCCCTTATCATTTGTCACTGTTGACGTCTTCCATAACTTGTGTTTGTAGGGGTGCTCCAAAATCTGTCTCTGCGGAGCACTCCATAACCTGTCGAGCTACTCTACCCTATGTCTATGTAGAGCTCCCCCTTCACCTGTTTCTGTAGAGCACCCCCATCACCTGTCTCTTTAGAGCTTTCTAATCACCTGTCTCCGTAGAACTCCTTTATCACATGTCTTTTGTGGTCCCCATTGCCTGCCTTTGGAGAGCTTTCTCTCCACCTGTCTCTGCAGAGCTCCTCAATAGCCAATATTTCTAGATCTCTCACATCTCCTTTATCTGTAGAGCTCCCCCATCACCCATCTCTGTATATCTCACCCATCTCCTGTCACGGTAGAGGTCCCCCATCACATGTGTCATTTGAGGTCCACCATCACCTGTCTCTGCAGAGCTCCCCTATTAACTGTCTCAGTATCAAACCTTCTGGAGTTGAGTAGAAAGACTTCCCCTCCCTAGACTCCAACTCTGTCACAAGTTTTTGTTGAGTGTCTCTATAAACTGTTTTTGTAGAACTCCTATCACTTTTCTCTGTAGTGAACTGTGGCCTCTTCAGTGTCCCTCTGTCACATGTATTAGTGTGTTGTCCCTGTGGTGCTCCCATATCACTTGTGTCTGTAGTGCTCCCTGGTGTCCTATTTCAGCAGTGCTTCCGCAGCCTTTGTGGAGCTCCTCCATCACTTAGCCTTCTAGTGCTGCCCTTAAAGTGAACTCCCATCAGCTTTCTCTTTAAGACTGCCTCTGTAGTGCTCCACCATCACCTAGCTTTTATCTATTGACTAAAACTAAATATGTACTAAAATTAGTCACTCAGGAGAAATATAGTTGATATAATATATATATATATATATATATATATATATATATATATATATATATATATATATATATATATATATACACACAGTATTTTTAAATCTTGTGCTGAATATTAATAATACAACCTTTTCTTTGTTTTAATTAGGTTATTTTAAGTATTAAAAAAAGGATACTATCATGCTGGATTCGAATTCATTCGACTATATATTTAATTACTTGTTATTTTAGCACCCCTGACTCATTTTTGAGTGACAGTGTTACGCCATGTGTGTGGGCAGAGCAATGCACACAGACGTACAGGTGAGCAAATAGGACTTTAGCACAGCTTACCTTTAATGACCTTTAATTCATGTTTTAACACTATCAAGAGTTATTAAACTTAACCCATATTTTTCACTGATTACAACCCCAAATAAATATGAAGTTAGGTTCAAGAATAAGATGGATAATTCTAGAATTAAAGTAGAGGGCGTCTTTAAGAGCCTGAAGAGGCTACAGTTCTCTTGAGCTACAAAGAAACTTGTGATCCCTGTCAGCAGACCATTTCCCTTTGTTTGCCCAGTCCATTAAAGGCAAAAAAAATTTAAAAAAACATTATAAAATATGAAAATGCTATATTTTATTTTAATATAATTCCCAACTAGCCTTGAGATGTCCCTTGGTAAATATGTCTCCTTCTTTAAACAGCTTATATATAATTAGTTAAATAATGTCTGCCTAAAATAAAGCAGTATACATCAGTGGACCGTTCAGCTTTTCATTCTATTACAACACACAGACATAAACCTAAAGTAGAGAAAGTCTAAAAAGCCGCTATGTGCATTTTATTTAATATTGTATTTCTATGTATTGCTTAAAAAAAGTCACTACATAAGATCATTAAACCTCTTTTTATAGCAGCACTGAGGTTATGTCCCAAGATGGCGCCGGCTCAGCTCACAAAGGACTCCACAGCCTCCGATCTCTTTGTTTCTGACCGTTTTGCTCACAATTCTGCTCCACTGACCGAAGCTGACATGCAAAACTTGCTTAATGGCCTGTGCTCGACAATGGGCATAATGATGTGGTTAATGCTCATAACGAGCAGCAAGGGGAAGTTGACTTCTTCGCCTCCAAACTAGCAGGCTTGATGGCAAACAGCGGGATCCCTGAGTCACTGCCTGCAGCTGATTTCTCTGACATTTTCTCTGGGGTTTCATCCTCTGATGTTCTTTTTGCCTCATTGATAGCATATACAGATTCCCCAAAGCACTGGGAATTTTAGCTTCCTTCATTGGAAGCACCATTGGAAGAGAGCATCTTCTACGAATTAGCTGTAAGACCATTGCCTCTTCTTATTTAAGTCTTTGCTTTACCTTTTTCTAGGCCTAAACCTGCCCTGTACGCTAAACATTTTTAATCAATTTTGAGCTCCTTAACTGGTCAATTTTTAATTATTGTTTGAAATAAGTCTGTTTAACACCACTATTGTGTACGCATTATGCTACTAATTTTGTGTTTTTAATAAATGCATTTCTGTTAATTAATGTCAATTGTATATCTCATTTAACATTTAGCCCAGAAAAAGGGGGATTTGTTAACAAGTGATTGGTCACCCAATCCTGAGCCACAGCTCTTCAGTCACTGGGTTCTGAACTCCACCAACCTATAGCCCTGAAGACTGATGAATGTACAGCATAAACCAGCTGGGGGCCACATCCCAAAAATAAAATTAAACCCAGATTTGGGCTTTAAATTGAACCAATGCTTTGCCATGGCACTTGTGGTTATGATGGTTTGAGATGTACTTGGAAGTGGACAACCAAGACAGCAAGGAAAGACAATGTAATTCCAAATCGCATCGAAATGTTGTGGTTTGATGCCTCCTCCTCTTAGTCTGCTGCCCTGAGCTCTGCTATATGACAACCTTATGGTAAATATGTCTTAGACAAACCACTGCAGCAAAAAGGGATAGTGCTCAAGGTGTACAAAATATGGGAAGCTATGTTGTAATATGAAAAAATTGTCAAAGGAAAAGATATGGAGAATATGATTGTACGGTCATTATCTAAAACAATACAGAAAAGAAGCAATTATATCTATATTATATTTTAACACACTACTACTAAATAGCTACGAAAATACTAACACGCTGAACAAAAAAATACTGAAAGTTACACCACAAATAAAGTTGATTTTTATTCATAAATAAAAAACAAAACTCAAACATGTTAAGCAAATAGTTTCTTGTATTTAGGAGTATACAGTATATTAAATCCCAACACATTTCACAGACATCAATTGATGTTGCAATGATTACATAAAAACAGTTCAAATCTGTGCCATATTGCCCTATTGCAGTTATATGCTGTAGATTAGGACCCCGCTTACCAGTCCCAAAAGCATGTGTAGAAGGCCAAAAAGCAGTCCACCTCACCAACTCTGAATGCCGTTTGGCTAAAGGGACTCAGAGGGGAAAGGCAGAGTGGGCAAAGTAGACTGTGCTTCCGCCTCCCACACATACTTTGGGGACTTGGTAAGTGGCCCCTAGCCCACAACATTTAATTGCAGTACTGCAATCTGGCACACAATTGGAGCGTTACGCATTGTTTGTTGTGTGATTCTTGTGTTTTCCATTGTTGGCTGATATACAGAGATTTAGCATACAATTTGATATATTCCTAATTAGTAGATAATGTTTGCTGTCCTTATGTGAAACATATATATATATATATTATATATACAGTGTATAAAAGAGAAAGAGGTCCAGGTGATCTCCAGCTGCTGGAGGTTTCTTCATCTGGAACACTCAGGGTTGACATCTTTCATTTAAATGCACTACATCACTTCCAGCTCTTCTTGTTTATTTTCCACTGTCCCCAGGTTTTACAATGATTTTACTTCTTACTATTTTACTTCTCTACTATGCCATTTTACCCACTACTCTGCCAGTCCTCTACTTTACCTTGATTCCCACTGCTCTGACTGTAAGCCATGGTTAGAGATTGGCAGGAGCTATCATCACCTCATCTGTGGGACTATTGTGTTTTTCTTTGGTTTCAATGTGTCCGAGACCCAAACTTGGACCACATGACTCACTTGAAATTTTAGGCACTATCATAAGGGTACTCCAACCCCAAGATAAGTGACAGAAGCATGGAGCTTGGCCACATCAAGTTCAACCAAGTGACCAGACAAAGAGACTCTAAGTCCTAAGTCACCTGAAAGTAGTGATCATGGGTCACTCACAAAACCACCTCCATGGACAAAGGATGGACACTAGCCAGGCCAACTAAGGCTGCACACACACAGGATCCACTTCCTTCCTTCTTTTCCCCAAGGTTTCTCTATCCAGCCCCAATACCAGATTGTCCAGTCAGTTCTGGTGTTTTTATAACAATATAAAACGTACTTGGAAGGAGAATGTAAAACAGAACAAAATAAACAGGAACTGACCAATTTCAGCCAAATCAAGCTCTATGCAACATTGTGAACATTCTTCTTCCATTGCCCATATAGGGCAAAATTTACTTAGCGATATGTTACCACGTTTGAGTATGTGGTAACATAAAGCAAAACGTTAAAAAAAAAAAAAATGGTGCAATTCACAAAGAAACACTTGTCAGTTCCCAATGGGTTTCCCCGCTGACAGCTGAAAAAAAAAGTGCTGGTTAAAACAAATTTAAAAAAATACGTGGAACCCCCCATGAAATCCATACCAGACCCTTATCTGAGCAGTCTGGCAGGTTATGAAAGGGGGGGGAGAGCGAGCCCCCCCAAACCATCATGCACCAGTCCGTGACATTCCAAGGGGGCGGGGCCACTGGTTGACGTTGCCAGATGGCCCTGCCCTTACCTATATAAGAACTGTCAAAGCAGAGAGGAGGCATACGGCCGGGGGTTGGCACAGAAGGCGGAACCTTTTTTTTTCTTTTTCTGGGTCGGCAGGCAGCGTGATTGACGATGGATTAACATCGAGGGACACTATTTTTTCATTTTTTAATAAAGGATTTGTCAAAAACTTGTCTCCTGTTTTTATTTTCTTTGTAAACATTTTTGGTGAATGGGTAGGGGTACAATGTAGGGGTAATCTTGTTAAAGGGGGCTTCCAGAGTCCGATAAGGCCCCCGCCCGCAGACCCAGACAACCACAGCCCAGGCTTGACGGGGAGATGCCCTTGTCCCCATCAATATGGGGGCGGAGCCCCCCTGCCCCAAAGCACCCACCCCCCCATGTTGAGGGCATGTGGCCAGGTATGGATCAGGAGGGGAGGCGCTTGCTTGTCCTTACCTGACCTGCCAGGCTGCATGCTCGGATAAGGGTCTGGTATGGATTTTGGGGGGGACACCACGCCGTTTTTTTTCTTTATGTTTTCAATAGCTGGGTGCCGGCAATTGTCAGTTTTGCTGTAGCATGTTCTATATATGCTACAGATGCGCCACTTTACAGGCAGACTAAGGGGACTCCCTAGGCACTATATTTAAAGGAAATTTTCATTCTTATTGTTGCACTTTAACCACTTGCCGACTGCCGCACGCCGATGTACGTCCTAACTTTGCCGGCGGATATCATTGTTATGGCAGCAGCTAGCTGCCATAACCTCGGTATCCCCGTTTTTGTGTGGCGGTCGGCTACAAGATAAAAGTGGTCTCTGCGGCAGATTCGTCACAAGATCACTTTTATCGGTGGCGGGAGAGGGCCACCCTCCCGCCGCGATCCAGTGGCCTTCGCCGCTTACCGGAGCCGTCGGTAGCAGCGGAGGCGATCGCGTCTGTCTCCTTGCTGTGCCTGGAGACGAGTGAGGGGAAGATGGTGCCCACTCGTCTCCATGACACTGCAGGGCGGAAGCGACGTCAAAACGTCACTTCCGCCCATACGTCTTAAAGGCATATTTTTTTCAATGTCATTTTTTTTAAATGACTTTTATTTTTTTTTTATTGCATTTTAGTGTAAATATGAGATCTGAGGTCTTTTTGACCCCAGATCTCATATTTAAGAGGACCTGGCATGCTTTTTTCTATTACAAGGGATGTTTACATTCCTTGTAATAGGAATAAAAGTGAATATTTTTTTTAAACAGTGTAAAAATAAATAAAATCATATAAAATAAATAAGAAAAAATTTTTTTGTTTTTTTAAACGCCTTGTCCCGACGAGCTTACACACAGAAGCAAATGCATACGTGAGTAGCGCCCGCATATGAACACGGTGGTCAAACCACACATGTAAGGTATTGCCGCGATCATTAGAGCGAGAGCAATAATTCTAGCCCTAGACCTCCTCTGTAACGCAAAACATGCAACCTGTAGAATTTTTTAAACGTCGCCTATGGAGATTTTTGAGGGTAAAAGTTTGACGCCATTCCACGAGAGGGAGCAATTTTAAAGTGTGACATGTTTGGTATCAATTTACTCGGCGTAACATTATCTTTCACAATATAAAAAAACATTGGGATAACTTTACTGTTGTCTTATTTTTTTATTCAAAAAAGTGAATTTTCTCCAAAAAAAGCGCGCTTGTAAGACTGCTGCGCAAATACGGTGTGAATAAAAGTATTGCAATGACCTCCATTTTATTCTCTAGGGTGTTAGAAAAAAACCCAATATATAATGTTTGGGGGTTCTAAGTAATTTTCTAGCAAAAAAAACAGTTTTAAACATGTAAACACCTAAATTCCAAAACAAGGCGGGTCCTTAAGTGGTTAAGCATCATTGAAATCACTGCTCCTGAAAAAACTATTGTTTTTAAAATTTTTCTTGCATTGATACATGTCCCCAGGGCAGTACCCAAACCCCCATACCCCTTTCACTTGCATTAATTTTCTTTAGTGAATTGACTATAATGCCTTTTTAAGCATTATTTACCGACCGTTTTTGGTGTTTCCGTTAAATACAGCATACGAGCGATAGTGAATTGACATTTGCATTATACGTTAAGTGATCACGTGACCGACATAACGCATGCGATAAGCTTTAGTGAATTGTGCCCATAGTCTCTAACAGGGCAACAACATGGCCAAACTCTACCCCTATAACTAGAGCCCTTCACCCACTTTTTCTATCTCCACTAAGGAGCAGAAACGTTCTCTAAGGTGGAACCCCAACGTGGCTATTCACATAATGTCCCACAGTTCAAGCTGTCTTTTTTCTAATGGGGGTTCCTCCTCCAATGTTTTTTTGCTGCCTGAAAACACTTTGCTGGCTCCATCCACTACTTTTTTTATTCCCAAACTAAGACCGCTTGACTGACAGTTTCCTAACAACACTAAAGAGTTGTTACTAAAAAGGTCTTAATCCCTTATTTTGCCATGATCCTTACTGCTCTGCCACTACCTTACTATGTCTTGATCCCCACTGCTCTGCCAATTCTTTAATCCTAGTCCCTGCTGTTTTGCCACTTCCCTACTCCTCATTCTACTCTTTTCCATATGTCTTTACCAATAACCTTCCTTCCATTATCATATATATTATATGAAGAAGATGTTATACTTTTAAAATAAGATTGCGCATTTTTGTTTTTACTGGAGGATTTTGACACTGCTACATGCATTCTACAGTCCTGTATCACAGCTCTCTACTCATAGCTCCCATCAGCTTCTGTGTTTCCTACATTCTGTGATCCACATTCTCCATAATGCTTTCCTTTATGAAATATTTTGATCCCAAACACTGTCCTCACTGTCCCTTAAATGCCATAGTGGAGACAAATTCTGAATCACACATGAAATGTGACATTTCTCAGATTCTCCACTACACTAAGGCTGACCTTTCCCACTAAGCCCCATTCCTTAAAGCCATGATCAGCAACCATTCTTCCCCCTCTATCCCTGGTATACAGTCAGCCCTGGATCTACCTCCCCTCTCTACTCCTAAGTCCATGAGTGGCTTTCTCTCTGTCCCTTTACCCATCACAACTACTAATCTACTAACTACACACAAACTACTAATAGTTGCTAATCTACTGTCCCCTTCACTCTTCAGTAGCACACCCTCTCATTTACTTTCCCCACCATTGTCATCTTCCCTGCCTCTTCAACCATGCATAGCTCCCCATATAACTATCCTACCAATGGCAAATAATCAGCTCATCCTCAGCCTTATTCTCTTGTCCTCAATAAGATACTACAACTCCTTGTCTTTTTTCCACAAAGACCTTGACCCAATCATACTCTGCCTCCTTTCTCTTTCTTCCTTGGGCCCAGGATTTGCTCTTCCATGCTCATCAGCATGTTATGAGTAAAAAGCAAAAAGCAAAAACATCCATGTATACATTGCATTGCAGGTGTTCACACCTCTTCCAATTTGTTAGAAAATTAGTATGCAGTAACAAGTCCTTGCGTATGGCCGCGCAAACTCTTTATTGGAAATATTTAAAACTATTCTTGTTCTACTATTAATTTGCTAGACATAAGGAGATCTTCCAAATGGATCCAGTTAGGTTCTAAACATCACAACTGCATAAGCCAATGTCTACGTGTGCGGTGCCACTCTATGTTCTTCTCATGTGAATCACTAGTGAAATCTTACAGTAGCTGAAAAAAAAGAGATTGTGGTCTAAAACCATAATTTAATCGTATACAGTTGACTGTGCACGACTAGCTTAAAGCTAAACTTTAGGTAGACATACAGTAAAATAATCACAATTTTATCCAATTATGTATACATTAAAAATACTGTATTTGTTAAACTCCAGTAAGTATATTACGAAACCCTCCTAGTATAAAAATCAGTCTCCACCTCTGTGTTAGTTTCATGTAATCTTTGCACAGCAGGAGTCATCATCCACAATCACATGCCATCATTTTTGAGAAGACTTTTGGCCTGATAGTCCTCTGTTATCCATAATTCAACTACCAAACATTAAGTCCAGTCTAGCATTACTGCCCTTTTGAAAGTAAAATAAAAGATGTTCTCCTCAAAACACCATTGGCATTGAAAGTGGTAGCATAACATAAGCCCAATATCATTTCAAAAAGAAAAAAATACTGTGACAAATGAGAAAACTATTGTTTAACAAGGTCCCTAATGAAGAAAAATTAGAAAAATTCCGAACTTGTGTGTATGGGCAGGCTCTCCTGTCAATCAGTATGATGTATTGGGGGAGCATAGACACAACAATTTTGCACCTTCATGCAGATACCGGGTTGCTTAATAATTGCCCTCACAATAGAAAGAAAAGAGCTAAAAGTTATGGTTGATTGTATTTACTGCAACCATTTACCATAAGAAAGGAATATCCAACTTTTAGATTTTACTGCAGTTCTTTGTGTTTAAAAATGTAAAACTTTAAGGTGGATATGCAGAGGAATTCTTTCATGACCAAATAGCTTGAAAAAAAAATTGTGATGTTGATCATAGCACCTGATCACACTCCAAATATTATTTCCAGCACAGGTTGGAAAAACAATTGCATGCTTTCAAGGGCAGCAAACATGTTTTTATCTTAGGCCCCTTTTAGACGGGCATTCCGTCTGTTTTCCATTCATCTGTTGGCGGATGAAAAATGGACATCAATGCATCTCTATGGAAAAACTGATGTTAACGGATGATCATCTATTTACATCCATTTACATCCGCTTCCGTCAACATCCGTTTTTTGGAACAGATCAAAGCCCTGATGTAAAACGAATCAGTTTTTCCTTTGAAAAAACGGGACTGAACTGATGAAACAAATGTAACGCCCATGTGAAAGGGGCCTTATTTGGTTTTCAGATGAGTTTGATGGATAAAAAAAGACCCACTGCGGTCCCACAGCAGTCAAATGACAGAAGACTCTACCACTACTGTTGCTATAACTAGGTGACTGGTTCTCAACTCCAGCCCCCAAAGTGCTGTGGATTGATGCATGTAAAGTATAAAACATTGCTTTTTTTCCGTTTTACTAAAAGTAATACTTTACTTGATGACTTTAAAAAAAGAACATGGCCACCAAAGACCCTATTTGCTGTTACTAAACAGATTCTCATCTAAGCACAAGCTTCATTGAGAGTTGAGTTGAATTCTGTATATGTCTGCTATGCATCTTGAAGCTAACAGATGGCAGTTCTGCATTCAAAAGCAAATATGTCAGACTTGCTAAATTGTCTTTTGTACCTCGTGCAGTGCAATGGTAGGTTGTGAAAGATCTGCAGTGTTACAGTCTATGCGTTTTCATAAGTGCGTTACGTGCCAATGCTCTCTTTTGTCCTTATTTGGATACGAAGAACCTGGATATGTACAACATAGATTTTAGTTTTAGTTTTTCCTGGTCAGCCATGTCTTTCTTTTACTTTTTCTTTTCCCGTAAGTGGTGTAGCAACTTCAAAGACAACATAATCATATTTATGTTCAGATCACTGAAGCATTCGGCTCAGATTACTCCTTTACCTACCTGTGCATGCATGCCTTTGTGGTGGAATCTTATAGGCATCAGCAGGTTGATTCTCTATCAGCATGCTGTGTAAAGGGAGTTTTCCTGGATCTTCTGACTTTTGAATCATGCAGTGTTGTGAGGGGAGATTGTTATATGTAACTATATCTTCCCAGTTAACCGCTGCTGCCTCTGTTAGCCTCTTTGCCTTGTCTTTTTCTTCTGCTATCTGTTAAGCAAAAGGCAACCTGCAGATTAGCTGCCCAGCTGGACTCAGGCTAGATTTAGGGCATGACCGGGGGGGGGGTCTTCTCTGGTGCTACCTTGAACAACCACCTAGGCATGACCTTCATATGAAGCCTAGTTGCTCTGCAGGTTTTGAAGTATCCTGATCAAAACTCCAACACCTTCCTTCCCATCCTCTCAAGTTGTAAGAAAGCATTCTCAACACTGCAAGAGACGGTTTCAAATCTGAAAGAGCACTGCTGTTTTTCTGATGGTCTGTGAAAATTCTGTTACTAAAAATATTATTTGTTGGGTCCATTTAAAACTGATAACTGAAAATTTCAGTAGCAGACAATATTGACATGAGGAAGAACTTTCCTTCTTGTCTTGAAGTATATATTTGTATTTGTATCCCTGGGTCCCTAACTTCTGTTGGGTCAACAAACTTAGGATCCCTAATACATGTGTCCTTAAATACAACTAAAGGCAAAACTTTTTTTTTTTTTCGTTTTGGACAGAGTGGAGATAGATTAAAACTCTGTCAGTTTTTATTGCTGTCTGTGTCCCCATTAAGGAGATTCACCCTCTCTATTTGTCCCGTTTACCATTATCATTAAACGCGAGTAAAAAAACAAATTGTGGGTTGTCCTCAGAAAAGTAATAGAGGGGAAATCTTTCCATGGGGACACTAGTTCTAGTGACCTGGGGTCCCAAGAGAATTCCCTTAATTTGCAGGGATTTTTGGGACAGGAAGCGAAGGAAAATCTCCCCAACTGGACACAGATGATAAAAATTAAACAGGGGCTATGACCCTCCCTTACTCTATCCAAATTGAAAAAAAATATAGTTCTACTTTAACACATCTGGGCACATGGTAACCCAATTTAATTATCTCTTTAGAATACATTTTGGGCCAAGTAGTCAGCACAGAAACAGACCCGAATTCTGTAAACTATTATGAAAGAGCAGGGTCTGAACAAACTGCAATTAAGCTCCTTGTCACATACAAGTCCAACAGATGGCAGCTACAGAACAAGAGAATCTGCTTGTCAAAGGGCAATACTCCACATTATATTTCCAAAGTTTTTCAAAGCCCCAGTTGCCAACCTGGGATGAGCTACAGAAGATGACTACAACATGACTGTGATCCCTGTAAAATCTAAGGGAAGATAGAAAAGAAAAGCACTGATCATCTGCTTTCTTATACCTTCTTCAGCGAGAACAGTTTGAGAGAAGAATGGCTAGTAAGGTGTGATATTTAACAATCTTAGACTATAGTTGAAGCTTCTAGCCTTTTTATTTTCAAAATGACTAATTATACAAGAATAAAAAGTTTGGTAAAAGTATAGCCTTAGATGTAGGTAAGTTTTCACTTTTTAACCTGCACTGGAAAAATGAGAAATTCAAATCTAATGCCCTGTACACGCGGTCGGATTTTCCAACGGAGAAAGTGCGATCGGATTGTGTTGTCGGAAATTCCGATCGTTTGTGGGCTCCATCGGACTTTTTCACACAAAGTTTGAGAACAGGATATAACATTTTCCGACAACAAAATCCGATCCTTTAAATTCCAATCGTGTATAGACAAATCCGATGCACAAAGTGCCACGCATGCTCAGAATAAATTAAGAGACGAAAGCTATTGGCTATTGTCCTATTTATAGTCCCGATGTACGTGTTTTACGTCACCACGTTCAGAACGATTGGATTTTCAAACAACTTTGTGCGACCGTGTGTATGCAAGACAAGTTTGAGCCAACATCCGTCTGAAAAAATCTGATGGTTTTTGTTGTCGGAATGTCCAATCAATGTCCGATCGTGTGTACAGGGCATTAGAAATATATGAGATGTGAAACAGGTAACGAAAACTACATAGAAAGTTTATTTTGCTGTGCTACCTTTATCCACAACTTGTGTAACTATATCCAAGAACAGGAAATGAAGACTGATCCCAACCATGGCACTACCTGCATAAAGTTTGCATGTTCTCCCTCCAAGTACTCCGGTTTCCTTCCACATCCAAAAAACATGCTGGTAGGTTAATTGGCTCCTGTCTAAATTGGCACTTGTATATCAAAGCATTTTTTTTACAGGGTATAAAAGAGAAGAGAGACACCTCTAAGTGTAGCAATAAGTTGCTAAATGTTGTACCTTCATTAAATGTAACCATATTGCTACACTTAGAGGCTCCTCTCTTCTTTTTTATACTCAGCTGTGATATGACGCTACTCTTATATCAAGACATCGCTTGTATATCAAGGCAAAATTTATTAAAACATTTTGCTTGTCTTGCAAAACGCTCTCAAACCAAGTTACTCTCAAACCAAGGTTTTACTGTATGTGTATGTATGAATGTGAGCCAGGGACCTTAGATTGTAAGCTCCTTGAGAGTAGGGACTGATGTGAATGTACAATATATATGTAAAGTGCTGCATAAATTGACAGAGCTTTATAAGTACCTGTAATAATAATATTAAAAATAAAAAATTGAACCACCATAAAGGAGGTCTGGAATAGAAAATTCCTCTTCGATGTTCAGCTTGTGTATAGGATCCAACTCCTAGTTATAAACCTGAGGACTTAGTGCTGGTAATATTGTGGCTGAGGCCTTTATTGAGGTTAAAGTTTAGATCAGCAACTGACAATTCTTATTTGAAGCTGTTTTTTTACTATATTATTAATACTTTAATAATTAAGGTAGGAAATGGCAATATCCCTAACAAAGTCGTCCTTTGTGGCGATTAAGTTCCTACAGTGAATATCATACTAATGAGGCCAATATAAAGTTACTTGAATAGTAATGATGCAAGCTTCACCTTTTGCACTAATATAATGTATATATGACCCCAGATGCACTCAGAGGCTGATACAGTTACTGGTCCTTTGGAACAGCTGTCACAAGGCAGAAACCATGGTAACTATGGCAACTGTGAGATCTCTGCCTGGTTTCCATAGATACTGACTATGGTTCAGGCCTTTCAAAAACTAAGCAGTATAAATGAACTTCTTAAAATTTGCTCTGCTGACTACTCAACCTTTCGATCTGTTTCGCAGTAGATCGTTCTTCCATGGTTTGCAATTTTTCTCATTTTGGGCTTTAGAGGGTTATTTTTTTTTATGGAAAATCAGTTAAAAGGTTTTCTTATTGATTTGTCAGCCACTATCTCAGTTTGCATACCCAGTAGCTGATGGTGTCAGGGGTTTGATTATAAGGGACCGGGAGAAGTCCAGTTCTGATCAATTTTATCATTTGTCATAAATGTTTGTATTCTTATGTTTTTTTTAAATACTATGCTTTTGGCATCAGCCAAGTGTCTCATTATGACAAAACAGCTGGAATACATGTTCCATCATACTGTAATGTTTAAACTGTAATGTCTGATTCTAATGTTGTTGCTAATGGAACCTCTAGATTGAAAGGCACTATAAGAGATGAGGGCATCACTTATGGTGGACTGATGTTACAGTGTGGTACAAGGTGGCGTTCTTCCTCAGAAGTGGAGCATTGAAAGTTCTGCTGAGAACTGACACAAGTTGGATGCAGATTACAGTCTGATATTTTTTTACTTTAGCATTCCTTTCAGAAGTTTTGAAAATTGCTCCAAGTTTTAAAAATTCAGCAAGGATGCCTAAGCACACATTTTTTTTTAATTTAGGAAGCAAGCATTAACCTTGACAAGCTTGTCAACCTTTCTCAGTCTGAGGATAAAACATTCTTCATGTAACACTGCAATATTTCATTGATGTCATCATCATCATCATGGTCACCACTGCCTTATCTTCAAATTGCAAAATTGGTGGCCTTATCTTATCCACCTTTAAATCAATGAGATGTTGGTTTCCGCCTCAATTTTTTTACACTACCTTCCATCTAGTGGCACCTCAGGATTGATCCCCAAAAGCAATAAGGTTGTAATCAGGTAGTAAAGTCTGTCTTGTTCTTTTCCAATCACAATTATGTCAGGGATTTCTCTAATATACAATTAAGGGAGATAACATTGCTGACACTACCTTACTGTCTACCAAGGAACCTGATATTTATTAGGCAACACACATCCCTGATCTGCTGCTGAAATACTACTAGAATGACAAGTCAGCACCAGCATATTAGGGTGCAGTTTCCTCTGTACAGTACATGTCCAGGACCTTTCCCAACCCCCCATTTTTTTCTAGTTTTACCACTAATTTAAGGTACATGCAAATCAGATTTTGTTAGTTTCGTCAAAGGCAGCAGAGTGAAGATTTCACAGGCCATGCCACCATACGAAGGTGGAGTAAAACCAGGAGGCTATTTACTGATGAATGAATACGACCAACTCACCACCGATGCTTCACTTTACATGCGTTGTGAATTAGAAGCAATGGCTGGCTGTTGGACATAGGTGGTATTACAGTGAGAAGGATGTAGAGAGGAAAGACAAAAGTGGTAGACATGTTGTACTATGATGATTGCAAGGTTGATTGGCCATGACACTGCAAAAATAACATTTTTTCTCGTTATGGCCTAAATGTGTGTGAAAGAAAGAAAGCTTTATATTACGTTGGAGAAATTTTTTACAGTCAATATAACCTACAATAGGATTGAAGTGGTTGCCCAACAACAATAATTATATATAGAAAATTACTAAACCAATGGTGTTTTGAAATTTGTGGTATGTTCATTTTCAAGGCTTTTTCTTCAGGGAGCTTTTGGGACTGGAAACAAAGGTGAATTCCATTGTAAGCAACAAAGCTCCCTAAGCTAATCTCACTCCAACATGAGAATTATCAGAAAAGATGGAACTTTTTGGTGCCAAAATGATTAATGGCGTGTGATTCACAGGGACACTGCCTCAGTAATGGCTTTTGCCACAGCAGTGTAATATATGTAATATGGAGCTTTTAGAAATGTTTTTTTTGTTAAAATCCTCAGGACATAACCATGCAGCACAGTTGGCATTTGGTGAGTGACTTCAGCAGCAGCTGAAAAAATGTATGTGCGTTAAGGCTGTTTTTTTGTCATCTATGGGTGAGGGGTCCTGTGTTCAATTTTGTTGAACAACCCAGCCTCTCCAGTGGGCTGGAGCTTTGAAATCCCCGCTCTTCTTCCTCTTCTCCATGCAGCACCTACCAGACAGATCATATTGATGCCCTGTGATGACATTGGCCAATCAGAATCGATCGGATCCATCCTTGAAGCGCTGCACGGAGAAGTGGGCAAAAAGTGGGCACCGCAGCAATAACTAGTCTGTCCAACATCAAGTGAACATATAAAATGTCTTACACTTCTGCAATATTTTTTATATAAACTTGAGCCCTTTTGGTTGGCTGTGGAAAAGACAAGAAAGGCATAGCAGAAGGCGAAGGGGATTTCAAGGAGCATGGCTAAATCTACAGGAAATCAACAGACAGTCACAATTGGACCATTTCCAATGCAGCACATTGAAATATGCTATGCTTTGTAACCCAATTTGTGTGATAACAGAAAATAAATAACAGGGATCCAGAGTATATTACTAATAATATAGTGCTGACATTGTCAGAAGCCCATTCAATGATTTGTACTGTTTGCATATTAATGGAGTCTTTACATGTACAACATGTTAATGTTATTGTATAGAGTGCCATCAACTCCCATGACTGTATTAAATAGGTCTTGGATAAAGCCACAAATAATAACCACAATACAAGCGTACCAATCTACTATGCTGTAGATGTATATATGTATATGTGTAGCACCCTTCTAGATAGGTGTATGGCTGTCAGGCAAATGTAGTCCTTTTTGTTTTGATCCTCTGTAATTAGTGGAGCTGCTGTTGTTTGCTTTGCACTGATCAGGGTCCTCACAGGCTGCACACTTGACTACTTCTATCTGCCTTCTGGAAAGTACTAGAACATAGGAGTGGAGCAGGCTAAGTGAGCAGTCTGAATATGTATGAAGACCCAGACAATCCCTGAGGAGGCATGCTCAGAAGGTGGCTGAAGAGGACATAAAAAATCTGGCACTGGTCATTGTCCAGCAGAAGAAGCACTCCTAGGCCACCCTTCACTTTTACCAGGAGCCCAGCAGGGCCCCCAGCTACCTTAAGGCTGGGGCCCTATCTTCTGCGCTAGAGAAGGGGAATTTCACCTGGGAGACAGTCTGGAGAAGTCCATTACACAGCTGTCTGCTTGATGTTTAAAAGGGCACCACAGCACCCAAGGACTTGTGGGTACAGATCTGAGAGAGCAATCTGAGTGAATACTGTTGTTAACCCCTTGGTGCACTAAGACTGAGAATTGCCCGGCCTGGGACCATGCTTTGGTGGCCAGTGCTGCCCACCTCTTAAGAACTGTTGCCAGGGGATTTTTCAATAGGAATTAGTTGCTCTTAGTTACTATAAGAAGCCAACCTACTTCAATCCCAGCCAAGTTACTATAATAAATTCAAGAAAAGCAATGCCCTAGACCAGTGATGGCGAACCTTGGCACCCAAGATGTTTTGGAACTACATTTTCCATGATGCTCAACTACACTGCAGAGTGCATGAGCATCATGGAATGTAGTTCCAAAACATCTGGGGTGCCAAGGTTCGTCATCACTGCCCTAGACTATTTATTGAGCCAGAAGTGTAGATGGTACTGTGTGCCTGGCTGCTCTTACTTTGTGGGAAAAGCATAACTGAGACAAGGTAGCAGGTCCAATCAGAGTGTCTTCTTATGTTGTTAAGCAAATTAATCTTTAAAGAGTTAAAAAATGGACTACACTCCAAGGACCAATTTGTTATTATGGTCTGCAGCCTTGAAGTTGATGCTCTTTATTCTGCTAATATGATACTCCAAAGCCATAAAAGTCACTCATAACCAGCAACACTAATTTATTGCTGGTGTATAAGAGAGAACTTGATGTTAAATAAGTTGACTCTGTAGCTACATGCTAGGAAATGAATGAAAAATGCTTGCTTCTCTACTTGTGCTGGCTGCCAACATTAAAAAAAGATTCACACGGTACACCATTGCGTCTATTTATATTTATGTTGAATAAGTGGATGAAAAGGCAAATTTTCTTTGTGTTTTTATTCAAGTACATCACCTTTATCTGTAGGCAGTGTTTGAATGAACATCTAATGTTTGCCTGTTCAAATATGTAGAAAAAGTCAACAATTTCCACGGGGTATAATTATTTTTTTTACACAACTGTACATACCTTTTATAATAAATGTCATCAGTTCCAGTACATATTTTTACAACTGTATTATGCTTTTAAGCACCAGGACAAAATACGTAAGCTAGAGAGGATTTAGAATCTTCTGCGTTAAAATTGTGTTTTTTTTTTCTTCGGGAAATATTTAGCAATACGTACAACTGCAAACAAAACCAGCTACCATACGAAACTTAAGTGCAATTAGATTTATTGCCCTGCTAGACCAAACATATTTAATTCAATAAAGTGAAAAGAGCTAATATAACCAGAGCTTGTAGTTAAGTGATCCAATTGTATTAAAGCAACTTGTTAAATAACACTCAGAATAACAGAACAGCAACTTTTAAGGCCCATGCACACTGCCCAGCTCTTCTAAACGCCTTTTCACCTGGCAGGAAAAAAGCAGTGTTAAAATTGTGCCTAAAGCCTTGTTTTACAAGTGCAATAAGCAGGTTCAGGTGTAAAGGTGTTCATTCATTTCATTGGCCAGAATATTCATTTATTCTGGACATCAAAATGCATGAACGCTCAAGTGTTAAACACTCCTAGTGCTTAGGTGCGTTTAGATGCGTTTAGCACGTTCTGCGTTTTTTTTTTCTGTCAGAGTGCTCCTCTTCTAAAAGGGAAAGAGATGGGGGTTTATTCCTGCCTCTAAACGCCTGTAGGTGCCTATGTGTGAATGGAGCGGGCATATACAGATGCCATCTTCTTCAAAATTCAATGGTGAGAAAATTGACTTGCAATTTGCTGAGAATTGGACTCATCAATGTTAGATTGAGCAAAGCTGATTTGTTCCAAGTGAACAGCAATTTGCTGATTCTCCAAAATTGGCATGTGTATACTCAACAGTGTCGGAAAATTGCAATTTGTCTACAGAGAATCAGATTCAAATAATCCTCTTAATCTGCTTACCTCAAAACACACTGCTATTTGGGGGCATCAAGGTGATTGGAGCCAGAAGAAGAAAACTGGCACCAAAAGCAAAGCTTCCAGAAAGTGATACATGCTGCAGTCTATCACTAATATTAATAGGGTAGTTTATTTTTAGTTCCCCATAACATATTTTCATTACATGTTGATCCTGCTACTAGATCTGGTATTTTTCCACTTCCCGTAATAGGCTGTTAGGGCTCACCACCCATTGTTCTGTAAAGCAACATTGTTGCCTGTTGTTCCACTTTAAAAGTGTCAATATTTTTACTCCCCTGCAGATATTACAGAGCCTGTTCCCTGAGAATCAGCAGTACCGCCCATTCTTCAATATCTAGTTCAGCTTTTCTCAACTAGGGTTCCTTCAGATGTTGGTGGGGGTTCCTTGAACATTGAGAAACTTCTGCCTCTTAGATGAGTGAACAATGACATCAGTCATCTTATTAGTCATCTGAAAGGGTGCAGATTTGTCCCAATGACCTCTAGTTCAGCTTTTCTCAACTAGGGTTCCTTCAGATGTTGGTGGGGGTTCCTTGAACATTGAGAAACTTCTGCCTCTTAGATGAGTGAACAATGACATCAGTCATCTTATTGGTCATCTGAAAGGGTGCAGATTTGTCCCAATGACCTCTAATTCAGCTTTTCTCAACTAGGGTTCCTCCAGATGTTGGTGGGGGTTCCTTGAACATTGAGAAACTTCTGCCTCTTAGATGAGTGAACAATGATATCAGTCATCTTATTAGCCATCTGTAAGGGTGCAGATTCATCCCAATGACCACCAATGTAAGGAGCATTCTTCCGAGTGACCATCACACTAATGTATAATGAACTGTAGATATTGTAATTTATAGCAGGGGTTCCATGAGCCTAAAATGTTATTACAGAGGTTCCTTTTAAAAAGGTTGAAAAAGGCTGGTCTAGTGGTACTATTTACTTTCACTTTAACAATGCATCTAACTTTCCCTGCCCTTTCTTTTTCTCAGCATCAATACCCAGAGAGATAAGTTCAAGGCAAAACAGGAAAGTGTCACTAGCCAATCACTGGCACAGCTAGCAGACTCTAACTTCCTCTTCTAAGCTAATAGCCATTACTTTGCTAGTACAGGAGAAGACCGGTTGACCAATAATAATATGAATATCCCCAGGGCTGTTTGGGCCCTTTCATTTGATCACTGTTGAAGCACCAGCCTACATAATGAAAGGGTGGGAATAGCAGGATCATTAAAATATGCAAGAAGTTGCCTCTTTCCCCTTTGCTTTAGCAAGCCTCTACTACTCAGGAGTATATATACTACCTGAACTGCTCAAGGGCCAAATAAAGAAGAGAGATCCATCCAGGGAATGTGACAGTTCAATGAGCACCTGTTAATATTATAACAGTTGACCTTTATTTTTTTTATTTCTACTGCAGATCTTCTATGTCTCCCTGTAGAAGGATAAAATATTACTAATGATGATTAACCCATTAAGGTCTGAACATGCCATTGGATTCACTGGTTTGGCAAACATTTAGTGCACCAGCAATGCTGAAGATGCCAAAGAGATGCGTTTAAGGCATGACAGGAAATAAAGTGGCCCTAGCCAATCACTGCCACAGTTGGTAGACTCTAACTTCCCCTTCTAAGCTGATCACCATTACTATGCCAGTACAGGAGAAGTTAACCAACCATAATATGAATGTCCACAGGCTGTTTGGGCCCTTTCATTTAGTCACTTTGGAACCACCAGTCTACAGAAGGAAAGGGGGAATAGCAGGGTCATTATAATATGCAAGAAGTTGCCTCCTTCACCTTAGCAAGCCTCTATTACTCAGGGGTGGATATACTACCTGTACTGCTTAGGGGGTAAATGAAGAAGGGACATCCATCTGGGGAAAGCGACAGTTCAATGGGCACCTGGTTAATGTTATGAAAGTTTTATTTTTTTCTACTGCAGATTGTCTATGTCTCCCTGTAGAAATATACAAAATTACTAATGATGAAAAACCCATTAAGGTCTGAGCATGGCTTTGGATCCACTGGTTTGGCGAACATTTAAATGAACTAGCAATGCTGAAGGTGTCAGTGAGGACATGGCTGGTTAAAAGATGCTAGTTGGTGACATGTGGCATGAATAAGAGACTAAGGTAAGCTGAATTTTTTGCCCATGCATATAAGTGGTGTAAAAATGATGAGCATCAAAGCTGGGTCCTAACTGTTGGGTCTCCCAACAGGCTATGTTCACTACTAAAATGACTGGAATTGCTACCTTTGCCAAACAAAAGGATCTCTTTTGAGCTTGAAGATGCTACTAATGTTGCATGATATCTACACACCACAACTGACCACAATCCACAAGCTCTAGAGATCCGGCAAACCCTGCAATGAGCCACTACAGTTCATAGAGAAAGTCAAATCAGTCCATGTGACACATCATAGCATATTCAGGGTTGATTAGGTAGGCAGATTTTGGTGCCATAAGGAGTGCACTCTGTGCCAACGCTTGTCATGGACCGGGTTGTAGAACACACTATCAAACTGGCATGCAAATAACCTTTCACTTGTCACACTGAAAAGCAGCATGACAATCCTAGCTAACATTTTAAATCTATATCTAGGGGCAGATGTATCCAAAGAATACATTTTATTAGGATCATATTAAAAGAACATTATCTGAAATATAATGCCACATTTTGGCTTAAAGGAAATCTAAGCCCACTCGCAGCATTCACTTTAATTTTATAACATGAACATTGCAATAACAATACAAAGAATAGTTATTTTTGACAATGCAATATAAGGTTACTTGGAAAATCTTTAATTTTGTGAGTGTTGCCTGTCTACTGGCCACCTCTTTCCACAACTTCCTGGATTCCCTGCTTCCTTTTGCAGCTTCTCCACATCTGTTTACTTTCAATTTCTAAGGACTACATATCCCATGGTACCTTGCTGTATTCCTGTACTGATTCCACCTCTGAAACTCCTCCTCTCAGCAACTCTGTAGTTCATAAGGCAGAATCTGTGAAATGTGTGGCACAGCAGTACCTACTTCCAGGGCATAGCGACTATGGGGTTGATTTACTAAGCATAACTCTCAGCATTTTGAGATGGGAATGAGGGACACCTATAGGCAAAAGTATGTAGGCATAGGACACACCCCCTGCCACGCCTCCTTAAAGGAGAATTATGCAAACAAAAAAAGATTAGTTAAACCCACAAGTACTTTTTTTTTAACACTAATGTTCCTTTATATTGGCTTTTACCATGTACAAATGCAGCAATTTAGAAATTGGATGAAAGGTTTAGCACTGAGAAACACTTTTTGACAGATAAAATGTTTGTTTTTTTAAATTTACATTTAATATACCGGTACAACTATTTCGATCAGACCAAAATGAGGGACAAATGAGGAGAAAAAAGGGACTTTGGGGTTGATTTACTAAAGGCAAATAACCTGTGCACTCTGCAAGTGCAGTTGCTCCAGAGCTTAGTAAATGATGTAAAGGTTCACTTTGCAAAGAACTCCCATTTACATGTAAGGAAAAAAAAGAAAAACAGCATTTTTACTTGCACATGATTGGATGATGGAAGTCAGCAGAGCTTATGCTCATTTACTATGTTCTGGAGCAACTGCACTTGCAAAGGGCACAGTCTTCTAGTCTTTAGTAAGTCAACCCCTCTGTTCCAAATTAGGGACAGTTGGGAACTATGACTAAAGGCAAATAGACTGTGCACTTTGCATGTGCAGTTGCTCCAGAGCATTGTAAATGAGGAAAAGCTCTGCTGACTTCCATCATCCAATCATGCAAGCAAAAATGCTGTTTTTTTTTTTTCTTGCATGTGATTCAGTATTTTTTGAAAAGTGAACCTTTGTCCCATTTCCTAAGCTCTGAGACCTTGCACTGCCAGACATGTTGCTGACAATGCAGATCACAGTGTGTGCAGACCAGGTACCAAGAGCAATTCTCTCAGTTTGATATACTATAGAGATAAATGCCCAGCAGCATGTAAGCTCTAATTGTTGAGGCTGTCCCTGCAGAACAAAACACATACATATACTGTAAACATACCCTTTACAATGCGGAAAATGCAATCTATCATATACAGTTAGAAAGCTATAAAGCAAAATGTATTCTTCAGTGCAACCAGTGTAAATTTTGATTGCAACCTCCTGTACAGCAGTGCTCAAATCAGAGAAGGGAAAGCCACACTTAGATGCCTATTAGGTTCAGGGCACATGTGAACATATTTGCATGGGAGAGAGCAGAATAAGCAGAAAGATGACCTCATCACTATGGCTCTCCTTCACTGTCCAATCAGCAGGCCAAGAGTGTGTTCTGAACCCAATTGTGCTGCTACTGCAGCAGTGGTTGAAGCTCGGGTTGAGCTACAATGCTGTGAAAAAGTATTTGCCCCCTTTCAGATTTTTTTTGCATATTTGTCACACTTAAATGAGATCGTCAAACAAATTTTATTATTACACAAAGATAACCAGAGTAAATGCAAAATGCAGTTTTTAAATGATGGTTTCCTTTTATTAAGGCAATAGAGCTGTCCAAACCTGCCTGGCTTTATGCGAAAAAGTAATTGCCCCTAAACCTAATAACTGGTTTCGCCACCCTTGGCGGCAACAACTGCAATCAAGTGTTTGCGATAACTGGCAATGAGTCTTTCACATTGCTGTGGAGCAATTTTGGCCCACTCTTCTTTGCAGAATTGTTTTAATTCAGCCACATTGGAGGGTTTTCCAGCACGAACGGCCTGTGTAAGGTCATGATACAGCATCTCAATTGTATTTAAATCCATGCTTTGACTAGGCCACGCCAAACCTAAATTTTGCTTTGTTTGAACCATCTGGAGGTGGACTTGCTGTTGTGTTTTGGATCATTGTCCTGCTGCATAACCCAAGTTTAATTGAGTTTGAGGTCACAAACAGATGGCCAGACATTCTTTAGGATTTTCTGGTAGAGCTCAGAATTCATGGTTTCATCAGTTATGGTAAGTTGTCCAGGTCCTCAAGCTCCAAAGCAGCCCCAGACCATCACACTACCACCACCATGTCTGACTGTTGGTATGATTATGAAATGCTGTATTAGTTTTATGCCAGATGTAACGGGACGCACACCTTCCAAAAAGAAAAATTTTTGTCTCATCAGTCCACAGAATATTTATCTAAAAGTCTTGGGGATAATCAAGACGTTTTTTGGTGAATGTGGGCTGAGCCTTTGTGTTCTTTTTGGTCAGCAGTGGCTTTGGCCTTGGAACTCTCCCATGGATGCCATTTTTGCCCAGTCTCTTTCTTATTGTTGAATTATGAACACTGATCTTACCTGAGGCAAGTGAGGCCTGCAGTTCTTTATGCGTTGTTCTTGGTTCTTTTATGACCTCCTGGATGAGTCATCGTTACGCTCTTGGAGTAATTTTAGTAGGCCGCCACTTCTGGGAAGATTCACCACTGTTCCAAGTTATCTCCATTTGTGGATAATGGCTCTCCCCATGGTTCACTGGAGTTACAAAGCCTTAGAAATGGCTTTAAAACCCTTCCTAGACCGATACATCTTCATTACTTTGTCTCTAATTTGTTCTTGAAATTTTTAGATTGTGGCATAATGTGTGGCTTTTTGTGATCTGTTAGCATGCTTCACTTTGTCAGACAGCTTCTATTTCTGTGATTTCTTGATTCAACAGGTCTGGCAGTATTTAGGCATGGCTGTGGCAAGTGAAATTTAACTCAGCTTTCCAAAAAATTGGGGTTAATCGCAGTTCATTTATGATTCAGCATGGGAGGGGGAAATTACTTTTTCACATAGGGCCAGGCAGGTTTGAACAGCTTTTTTCCCCTAATAAGTGAAATAATAATTAAAAAACTTCATCTTGGATTTACTCGGGTTATCTTTGTGTAATATTAAAATGTGTTTGATGATCTGAATCATTTAAGTGTGAGAAATATGCAAAAAAAAATCAGGAAGGGGCAAATACTTTTTCACAGCATTGTATCTGACAGGAGCTCTTGGATTACAAGACTGGCTAAACAGAACTACAATTCCACTGGCAGGCAAAAATTTATGTATTTTAATTATGCATTTAACTGTTTACCAGGTTTTAAAGCCTAGTGGAGAAATCTACGCAGACAGTCATACATTGTACTAACAATCTATATTTTCATAGCTTTATTTCCACTTTTCTGTTACAGCATTTGTGCAGAGCGTTGAAATAAGACTGTGCAGTCCAAAAGGCACCAAATTTAGGCTGCATTCACACCTGAGTAGAGCGATTTTCACTAAAGTATATGTGAACCCTCAACTTGTAAAACAACCCATTCAGTTTAAAACAGAAATGAAAGGCAATACATTTTTAGTATAGATATAAAAAAAACATTATGAACACCCTTTTTTGTCCTTTTTTTTAATAAGTGATTGCATCCCTTCTGTTCCCGGCTGCATAAGGAGCTCAGAGAGGTTTGGGAAGGAGAAACAGCAGTATGCTGATCTTCCCAGTAAATGGGCATGTCAAGTCTGATCATTGGAGGAAATCAGGCTGAGTTCCCCGCACAGCTAGAGAACTGACCGTGCTGTGCTCTCCTGCCTAGTGTGGTCAGTTTTTATTGGAAAAGCGAAGGGACTGACAGGAACACCAGGGTTTTAACATAAAGGAAGCAATACAAAGAGAACAGGATACTTTTTCATACAAGTACATGGTACATCAGGCACATATCAGGAATATGAAACGTTGGGTTTACATATTCTTTAATTTGTTAGTCAAGTCCATTTTAATTTGCTTATCCATCTAAGGCAGGCCATACATGGATCGAATTTTCGTTCGAATTTCGCACCATTAGTGGGCTGCAGCAACAGCTGATTTTCGTGCGGCCATCGAATTTGAGTAATCGAGCAGGTTGGAAATTTTTTGAAAAAACTAACGATTTTCTATTCAATGATGGGAGAATCGTGCGAGAAATGTAATCAAAAAAGAAATGCGCATGTGCAAGAAAAGAAAATTCCCGGAAAGAAAAGAAAATTCCCAGAAAAAAAAGAAGATTCCCGGCTAAGAAAATTCTTTTTCTCAAGCAACAGGAGGTGAAATTGAAGGTTTGGTTGGTCGAATTTTGAAAACAATGGTGGCACCATCGGATCACAAAAGGCACGAAATTTCTGATTTTCAAAAGAAAATTCTTTTGAAATTCGACCCATGTATGGCCAGCCTAACATATAGTTACATAGTTACATAGTTACATAGTAGGTGAGGTTGAAAAAAGACACAAGTCCATCAAGTCCAACCTATGTGTGTGATTATATGTCAGTATTACATTGTATATCCCTGTATGTTGTGGTCATTCAGGTGCTTATCTAATAGTTTCTTGAAGCTATCAATGCTCCCCACTGATACCACCGCCTGTGGAAGGGAATTCCACATCCTTGCCGCTCTTACAGTAAAGAACCCTCTACGTAGTTTAAGGTTAAACCTCTTTTTTTCTAATTTTAATGAGTGGCCGCGAGTCTTGTTAAACTCTCTTCTGCAAAAAAGTTTTATCCCTATTGTGGGGTCACCAGTACGGTATTTGTAATTTGAAATCATATCCCCTCTCAAGCGTCTCTTCTCCAGATAGAATAAGTTCAGTGCTCGCAACTTTTCCTCATAACTAATATCCTCCAGACCCTTTATTAGCTTTGTTGCCCTTCTTTGTACTCACTCCATTTCCAGTACATCCTTCCTGAGGACTGGTGCCCAGAACTGGACAGCATACTCCAGGTGCGGCCAGACCAGAGTCTTGTAAAGCAGGAGAATTATCGTTTTATCTCTGGAGTTGATCCCCTTTTAATGCATGCCAATATTCTGTTTGTTTTGTTAGCAGCAGCTTGGCATTGCATGCCATTGCTGAGCCTATCATCTACTAGGACCCCCAGGTCCTTTTCCATCCTAGATTCCCCCAGAGGTTCTCCCCCCAGTGTATAGATTGCATTCATATTTTTGCCACCCAAATGCATTATTTTACATTTTTCTACATTGAACCTCATTTGCCATGTAGTCGCCCACCCCATTCATTTGTTCAGGTCTTATTTGCAAGGTTTCCACATCCTGCGGAGAAGTTATTGCCCTGCTTAGCTTAGTATCGTCTGCAAATACAGAGATTGAACTGTTTATCCCATCCTCCAGATCGTTTATGAACAAATTAAATAGGATTGGTCCCAGCACAGAACCCTGGGGAACCCCACTACCCACCCCTGACCATTCCGAGTACTCCCCATTTATCACCACCCTCTGAACATGCCCTTGTAGCCAGTTTTCAATCCATGTACTCACCCTATGGTCCATGCCAACGGACCTTATCTTGTACAGTAAACGTTTATGGGGAACTGTGTCAAATGCTTTTGCAAAATCCAGATACACCATGTCTACGGGCCTTCCTTTATCTAGATGGCAACTCACCTCCTCATAGAAGGTTAATAGATTGGTTTAGCAAGAACGATTCTTCATGAATCCATGCTTATTACTGCTAATGATACCGTTCTTATTACTAAAATCTTTTATATGGTCCCTTATCATCCCCTCCAAGAGTTTACATACTATTGATGTTAGGCTAACTGGTCTGTAATTCCCAGGGATGTATTTTGGGCCCTTTTTAAATATTGGTGCTACATTGGCTTTTCTCCAATCAGCTGGTACCATTCCAGTCAGTAGACTATCTGTAAAAATTAGGAACAACAGTCTGGCAATCACTTGACTGAGTTCCCTAAGTACCCTCGGATGCAAGCCATCTGGTCCCAGTGATTTAATAATGTTAAGTTTCTCAAGTCTAATTTTAATTCCGTCCTCTGTTAACCATGGAGGTGCTTCCTGTGTTGTGCCATGAGGATAAACACTGCAGTTTTGGTTACTGAAGCCCCCCGATTCACTCGTGAAGACTGAGGAGAAGAATAAATTCAATACCTTCGCCATCTCCCCATCCTTTGTAACCAGATGTCCTTCCTCATTCTTTATGGGGCCAATATGGTCTGTCCTCCCTTTTTTACTGTTTACATACTTAAAGAATTTCTTGGGATTTTTTTTGCTCTCCTCCGCTATGTGTCTTTCATATTCTATCTTAGCTGTCCTAATTGCACCCTTACATTTCCTGTTGCATTCTTTATAAAGTCTGAATGCTGAGGATGATCCCTCAACCTTGTATTTTTTGAAGGCCTTCTCTTTTGCTTTTATATGCATTTTTACATTGGAGTTAAGCCATGCAGGACTTTTGTTCGCTCTTTTAAATTTACTACCCAATGGGATACATTGGCTAATGCCCTTATTTAATATGCTCTTAAAGCAAACCCATCTCTCCTCCGTATTCTTTGTTCCTAATATTTTATCCCAATTTATGCCTTTTAGCAAGGTTTGTAGTTTAGGGAAGTCGGCTCTCTTGAAATTCAGTGTCTTTGTATTCACTTTATGTTTCCTATTTGTGTGATTTATACTGAAACTAATTGACCTGTGATCGCTGTTACCTAAATTGCCCTGTATTTCCACATCCATGATCAGGTCTGTATTGTTGGTAATCAGTAGATCCAGTAATGTTTTATTTCTATTTCTATTCTCTGTCCCCAGATTGACAATGCTGCTGTCCAAGGGTGTCTCCTGATACATACGATGAGATTATCGGATGAATGATTGCCCATTTTTTCTTGCATACTAGTCTCATATTGAAAATGAAGAATTTACCAAAGTGACTAAAATTCTCGTACGACAGAATGAAAATTCGGAAGTGATGTCATGTATTTGTATTGTATTTTCGAACGACAACTGTTTAACCACTTCAGCCCTGGAAGATTTTACCCCCTTCCTGACCAGAGCACTTTTTACAATTTAGGACTGCGTCGCTTTACCTGACAATTGCGCGGTCGTGCAATGCTGTACCCAAACAAAATTTGCGTCCTTTTTTTCCTACAAATAGAGCTTTCTTTTGGTGGTATTTGATCACCTCTGCGGTATTGCTATAATAAATATCCCCAAAAATATCCCCAAAAATCAGCTTAGGCCAATATATATTATTCTACATATTTTTGGTAAAATATGTAGACAACATAGTCCTATCACACATTTTCCGTTGGAAAATTCGACCGTGTGTACGGGGCATAAGTCTCCTCTCCCCTGACAGAACAGGGATTTGTGTTTACACACACAAATCCCCGTGCTGGTGCTTGTGCCCGCGATTACACGTGCCCGGTGGCGATCGAACATACGCGCCCCCTGGCGACTCCTAAAGGGTACAACGTACCCATACGGGGTTTCGCCCAGCAGAGCCATTCTGCCAACGTATATTTACGTGAGCTGGTAGGCAAGCGGTTAAATAAAAATCATACGATCTGGCATCACATGAGAAAAACTTTGTGCTTGTCCAATCGGATAATAGCGGATGAACTGTCGTGATTGGCTCTTGAAAGCTGTGGAGTAACAATCAGATTATGATGCGATCGCTTCGAAAGCTGTATTTTCCGTCCAATTTTCTGATTGTGTGTACAGAGCTTAAAACTGGAAGCGTGTTACCAGATTACAAGGTGAAAATAAAGCTGGCCACACATGGATTGAAATGTGGCCACTTCAGCAGGGACAGGCCAAAATTCGATCCATGTATGGGCAATGAGGTTGTACAAAAGTCGATCTACTAATCGACTTCTGTACAACTGCCCTGCAAGATTTTTCCTGCTTGATTAGAACTGTAGGCTATAGCCTGCAACATTCATCAGTGTATTCTAACAGTGGAGAAATCTCCCTGCTGTCAGAATACATCAAATCTGTGGATGGAAAACGAGGAGAGGGGAATTCTCTGAGCTCTAGTTTGTAACCTAGAGAAATTGAGGAAGCCACCCATCTGTCTTGACATTGCTCCTGCCAGACCCTTGAAAACTGTAGAAGCCTTCCCCCCACTCGAGCGAGCAGGGGCATCCCTTCATAAGGAGGCTTAAATATTTTGTTTTGTGGGTTTCCTCCACCAGGTCGTCCTTTGGCCCTGGGACTGACCCTGAGGTTTACCTCTAGAATCTGACAGTGGAGGCAGTCGTGACTGCCTGGAGGCTGCTGCCCCTGGAAGTGGAGAAGAAGTATATTTAAAAGTAAAATGCTTAAACTTCTTAACCGGTAAAAGGGAACTTTTCCCATTAGAAATTCTTTGGATATACTTATCCAGATCATCTCCGAACAATCGTTCACCAAGAAAAGGGAAACTGACCAAGAGCTTTTTGCATGGCGCTTCGGCTGACCAATTTATCAACCATAGGATTCTACGCACATGTACCAGCCCTAGCATGAGCCGTGAGGCCTGGAGAATAGAATCTTTCATAGCGTCTACTGGGGAACACAATGCTTCTGATAAACCAGCCAAATCCTAGGCCTGCTGATCAGGAATAACTTTGAGTACATCTGTAAACTGGTCCTTTAAGGACTGAGATACTCCGATGATACTCCGATACCAGTGCAGGTTCAACGACTGAACCTGCGAGTGAAATATAGTTCTTAAAAAGGAACTCCAATTTCTTACCTGTTGGATCCTTTAGCATATGAGCATTGTCAACTGGACAAGTCAGGTTTTTATTAAACAGAGGATATAGCAGCGTCAATTGCTGGAATTCCCCATTTCTTATAAAAGTCTTCCTCCATAGGATAAAGTATTGAAAACTTTTTTGGAGGGAAAAATTGTTTATCTGGGTGCTCCCATTCAGAATACATAAGCTTCCTTAGCCATGAATGGATAGGAAAAGAATGATCAGATTGGGGAGGCTTTAGTGAACCCAAACCAGAAGTGGGCTCATCGACTGACTGCGCTGCTGGCAGTAAAAATGTAGAGCGGACCAACTCAGTGAGAGATTGTACCAACAATCTTTCCTGCGAACCTGATACCTCCGTATCAGGTTCCTCAGAAGAGGAGACGTTAGCCTCTTCCTGGTCATTAGAAGGCAAATCGTCCTCTCTTGCTCCTTGTTCCTCAGAATGAGGATCCTGAGTAATGGCGGGGACCTGCTATGCTTAGCCCCAGTCTGGAATGCAAATAAAGCATCAATTTTTCGCTCCAAGCTTGAAATGGTTGAAGAAAAAACCTCCTGGGTAATATACATTGGCGCTGCAGTGTTAAGAGCAGCTGCAACACTTGCCTCTCCTGATGGCTAACTCTGACCAGCCATATCACTCTCAGGGGAGGATGCCATGCCATGTGACTGTAATTGTCTTACTAGAGCCCTTTTTTGGGGTGTTTTTTTACCCCCCTTCCGCTCCTAGTCCGATGCACAAAGCAGAGGTACTACCAGAAGGAATGCGTCCACTGCATGAGCAATAGTCCAGCTCTATCACTGCTATTAATGCTCAGCCTGATGCTGCAAATGTGTCAAAAAGGAATGCCTGTGTCACCAAACCTCTTAGTACCACTTTTGCACTTGTGTCCCTCCAGCAGCATGAAACAGCACAAATGGTGCCTTTTAAAACCTCCTTCCCTGCGCTGAATGTTGGAGGATGCCAACGCAGCGCTAAGCCCCACCCCCCGTCGTCTACAGCTCTTTCCCTGTAACTTTTAAAAACACACTTTTCCTGCGCTCCTGATCCTATGGGGATCCCAGGATGGAGGAGGGAATGGCAAGGGGGGAGCTGTAAGCCGCCAAGCGGCGTCTGTTCGTGACGTTTATTTTTTTTTCAAATTTGGCGCTTTTTCCCTCCGAGGATGAGGGGGAGAAAAAAACTGCACGTGGGGCGTCTGGTGGGGAAAGGGACCCCCCCCAGGCTTACCGGAGGTCTTGCTGCTGGCCGGAGGAGGAAGGACTTCTGCTTCCTGGATCACATCGTGGCTTTCTGAGACGCATGAGCGGTAAGTGCTCAATACAGCCCCTAGTGGTGATCACATAGGCATGACAACATTTACAAATATAAAGAAGACATTCATAAGAAAATTTAAAAAATTTCTTAGAAAACTCCACTTACCTTTCCCGTTGCAGGGCTTTCTGTGGTAAACCAACAGACCCAATCTTCACCCTTCACGGTGGGTTCCATTAAACCTTCAGAAGGAAACCCACAATCCTGGACCTGTAATAGCATCCCGCCAGTAAAACTTTATGGCCTTACCAAAAAGTACTGGATCCCGGGGTCCAGCTCTCTAAAAAGAGAAGCATTACAGGCAAGACCTCGTTTCTTCAGATAAGGTATCATTCAATTCGGCCAAAAAGACACTTTGAATGAATCCGGTCTGCATGGCTAACTCCAGCAAGGATTTCTCCAGTGGAGCTCAGCACAGCACATCTTTACTCGTGACCAACACCTTAGACACTGGCGAAAAAACGGAGGTACTCCGAGTAGTGGGAGGGGTTATATAGGGAGTGCACTTTTTGTCTTAGGGTGTGCCAGTGTCCATCACTGAAGGTGGCCTATAACCCCACATAGTAACTACTATGGCTCTGTGTCCCGTGATGTACGATAAGCAAAACTGTACCATCTATGGGCTTAAAGGAAGAAAAAAAAGCTTAAAAAAGAAACCTAACTCAGCCACCACACCTAAAGTGTTACCAAACCCAGGAGCCTATATTCACTATATCTGGTCTCCCATAGTACACAGAACATGGAAATGCAATTATTTTAGTAAATATAAACTGCTAAATACCTTTTTTCATCAGCAGTTTAAAGCAGTCTTATGACTTCTATCAGTGTCTGGTTAAAGCTTGTAGGAGGAGTTTTCATTCTCCCACGATTGTCCTATGATAATGCAGAACCCCTGACCTTTTGTCTGGACAGTGCTGATTGGCCCTGTGCTGATCACATGCACCCTCCCAACAAAAGAAAAATAATCTCTAGCAATACACACCAAACTGAGCATGTGCCGAGTGCCCCCCAAGGCTCTGAAAATAGCTTATTTTTTGGAGACACTGGAACAAGGTGAAGATCAGAGAAGACATAGCCTTTATACACAATGCAGAGGGTTAACCCCTTAGGTTCCAAGTATGCTTTATTGCATATACAAACTGATTTTACTGCTGTGGGTGTAGTAACAGGATTAGTGTAGTAGGATTGCTAAGCTGCAATATATGACATTTTTGTTTCTGGGTTTAATATCACTTTAATTCTGTTTTAATTATTCAAAACAAAATGTTCTTAGGGAATGATGAGAATTTGTTCTGCAATGCAGAAAAACAAAGATTGTACAGCGAGGTCGTTCACTGCTGAAAATCAGGGACATTTCCAGAGACAAAGGTATCAAGGGAGCCATCTTCAAGCCCTGGCAATGTCTCTGAACGTGTCAGGGGCAGTTGGCATCTCTGGGCGGGCGTTGGGCAACGATCAAAAACCAAAAACAAAACAAGAAAATCTTTCTCTTGTAGGGCACATGGGCACAGAAAGAGATAGCTTCACTTCCCCCGTAACAAGTATGTAGTAATGTGTGTTAATTAATGGGGGAGTGTGAGCTCTGGCAGGCAAATTACTGGGTAACAGCACAGAGCTAATTAGTCTGATTTGTTAATAAGCGCGTGGCACCGGCCCTTTAAAAACATGGGAGGAAGGAAGGTCGTGTCTTAGGCCGACAGCTGAGCTATATCTTCTGTATGTATGCACAAGGCGCATATACAAACTGCATAGCTCCCAACTGTCCCTGATTTCGAGGGACTGTCCCTGATTTGGAGCAATGTCCCTCTGTCCCTCATTCTGCCACATTTGTCCCTCATTTTGGTTTGGTCTATATATTTATTTATAAAATTCACTTTTTTATCGATCAAAAAGTGTTTGCCAGCGCTAAACCTTTCATCTGATTTCTAAATTGCTGCATTTGTAAATTCCAAAAGCCAATATAAAGGAATAGTAGTGGTATAAAAAGCACTTGTGGTTTTAACCAATCTTGTTTTTTTTGTACAATTCTCCTTTAAGGGGGCGTGGCAAGGGGTGTGTCCTATGCCTGCATACTTTTGCTGATAGGTGTCCCTCATTCCCATCTTAAAAAGTTGGGAGGTATGAAACTGCGATAATGTAGACCGCACCATTCTCATATACTGTATGCTGGTGCCCTTATACCACATTCTCACATACTGTATACTGGTGCCCTTATACCACATTCTCACATACTGTATACTGGTGCCCTTATACCACATTCTCATATACTGTATACTGGTGCCCTTATACCACATTCTCATATACTGTATGCTGGTGCCCTTATACCACATTCTCATATACTGTATGCTGGTGCCCTTATACCACATTCTCACATACTGTATACTGGTGCCCTTATACCACATTCTCATCGGCATTCTGCCATGAACAGTATGAACGTGTCGGCATTAATATTCTCAAATATGTATATAAAGAAACATTACATATTAATGTGAACCTGCCAGATTTTGCAGCATTTATAAACTAATGGAAATGCTGGAAGCTGAACTCCAGGCAAGCAGCTAAATATACGTATTAAATACACATATGGCAGCTGATTTTCCTGCCAAAGGGTTTGTATTTTTGTCCACCCAGTTCTGCGATTTACACAGCTCTGCACACACCAGGGTAGGAGACTTGACTTTTCTAGGCTGCATATCAGGGTCACTTATAGGTGTTGTCCCTTTCCAGTCTGTGAAGGGAAGTAGAATGGCGAGCTCCTCTCTAATGGGGGGTACACACGGTCGGACTTTTCGACCGGACTGGTCTGACGGACGGCGACAGACCAAATCCGGCAGACAATCTGAACGTGTGTGGGCTTCACCGGACCTTCAGCGGACTTTTCCAGTCGCAAATCTGACGGACTTTAGATTTGGAACATGCTTCAAATCTTTACGTCGTAACTCCGCCGGACACAGAAATCCGCTCGTCTGTATGCTAGTCCGACGGATAAAAAACGACACTAGGGCAGCTATTGGCTACTGGCTATCAACTTCCTTATTTTAGTCCGGTGTACGTCATCACGTACGAATCCGTTGGACTTTGGTGTGATCGTGTGTAGGCAAGTCCGTTTGTTAGAAAGTCTGTCGGAAGTCCGTCAAAAGTCCGTCGAAAGTCCGCTGGAAAGTCTGTCGGACCGGTCTGGTCGAAAAGTCCGCCCGTGTGTACGCGGCATTAGGCTCCATTCACACCTGAGCATAGCAATTTACTGGCATTTTTCAGGCGTATTTTTAAGCGATTTTGCAGCTTTTTACAAGCGTTTTTAAAGCATTTTAGAAGCGTATTACAAGCGTTTTACATCTTCAGGCATTTTTGTTTAGCCAATAGAAAATACTAGGGGGAGGCGAGGAAATTAGGGGGGGGGGGAGCTGCTGTTTGAGCAGAAAACGAGAATCAAAACGATCGTAAAACGCTCAAGTCAGGCATTCCTATTGAAGTCTATGGGGCCAAAAAGCTTGTAATCCAAAATTGCCAAAAAGAAGCTCATGTACTTTTTTTGAGCGACAGGCATTTAGGAGACAGAACGCTCATATGTGTGTATGAATGGCTCTACTACTTCTCCCTCCCTCAGTCTGAGCTCTGCTGCACAAAGACTGCAGAAAGCTGATGCCAAGTCAATCTCAGGTACTTACACATTCAGTAATGTATTGATAATTGTTGAAATTTATATCTACCTGGATAAGCTGAACTCAAAGTAGACATAAAAGACATACATTAAAGTGACACTAAACTATATCCTTATTCTCCCAAAATGATTGATACAAACCCACTACTCAATGGCCCTGTAATCTATTTTTTATTAAATTGTTTCTTACTTTTTTGCTGCCTCCCTGTAACATCCTTCATGATCCTATGAGCCTCTCCTTTTCCCTCTCAATTCCATTTGTTTGGAACGAGTAGTGCACGTTAGTTCCATTCATGTGAACCGCTCTATGTACACTACAAATCCCATTGTCCATCTAGGTAATGATCAAGAAGGTCTTCTTCCCAAAGAATAAAGCATTACACAGTCACTTTTGCAGCACTGAGGTTTTGTACTCACTCAGCCACAGGATCATTGGTGGCCTCCTATTGATATCCACCAGGCTCTTTCCCTGTAAGGGAGAAGAAGACTCACTCAGCTTCAGGGCAACTTGGGCTCTCTCCCACAGCTTCCTTCCCGGCTCTCCTTCAGTGAGCTCTCTCTTGACCCCTTGGATTCCTGTGATCCTCTTTGTCAAGTACCCCCCGCTAAGCCTAACTGGAACCTCAGTGTCTTCCTCTTGCTCCTTCTCTGGCTACTACCCAGGAGGCAAGACCCCTCAACAGGGGTCTCCTCCTGGCTGGAACTTGGAACACTTACTCACACCAGCATACTACAATACCCCCCTGCCACGCAGGCTCAGACTATTTATGGACTCTTCTCTTACCTTCTGGGAACATCTCCCCAGGGATTGGCTGAAATCCCATAAAACTTCAGACTGCAGCCTCCCTCCCGCTATGTTCCAGAGATTTCTAGAAAACAGAGGGAAGTATCAGAACAGCAGCCTGTGAAAACCTGAGCAGCCTCAACCAATCAACCCCTTCTCCACTGGTTACAGTGGAGTCAAATTAAATTTACCAAACAACCTTACCTGAACCCAGGAAGGTGTTATGTTTATTTATGAAACCAGAAATTTGTGTCACATTAATGCACCACTTGACTCAGAGGAAGTGGGTTGAATGATGCTGGACATCTGAATGAGGACATCTAGTGATGGACTATATAGAGACCATGAGAGATTTTAAAAACCTCACCACTTATACATGCAAATATTACAAAACTACTAGAAAAATAAATTGTTGTGATGTAAGCTTGAAAAAATCTGGGTAAAGTTGTCCACATAGACTATTCTCCTCACTGCCATTGACATCATCCCTTCCATGCAGTGCTCCACAAGCACTTCAAGCCTCGCTTTCAGATCGCTCTACTGCAGGGTAGTCTTCCCGGTTACTATTGCAGATAGTAATGCATACTTATGATGTGCCTGTTTTAATCATCAACCATGTGAGTTGCTAAATATTGTACTTTCATTAAATGTAACCATATTGCTACACTTAGAGGCGCCTCTCTTCTATTTTTTACACTGTAGCTCCTGCTGGATTCTGCTTCTAATCCCCTTGTGAAGGCTGCCATATGTGGATGGACATTTTATGGTTACACAACCAAATCACATTGCTATAATCTTTTTATATGGACTATAAACTGAAGGACTTATGAATAAATGGTCGTGGAACGAATCATCTGAGATTCCATTATTTCTTATGGGGAAATTCGCTTTGATATAAGAGTACTTTGGATTACAAGCATGTTTCTGGAACAAATTATGCTTGCAATCAAAGGTTTTACTGTATTCTAGATCAGACATTTTCAACCAGGGTTCTGTAGAATCGGAGGGTTCCTTTAGGATAGGCTAGAGGTTCTTTGAGCTGAGCTCGATGTGCCGTCGATCTAGCATACAGACAAATGGATTTTTCGATCGGACTCAAGTCTGTCGGAAAGATTTGAAACATGTTCTATTTCTAGGTCCGTCTGAATTTTCGACACAAAAGGTCCGATGAAGGTCCGATGAAGCCCACACACGATCGGAATATCCGACGGATTCGTTCCGTCGGACCAGTATGGTCGTAAAGTCTGGTCGTGTGTACACGGCATAAGAGGGACATTCTAATCACCACTGTAAGTTGGACATTCTTCCCACTGAATTGGTTTTAGCAGGGGTTCCCTGAGATCTGAAGAGTACTTCAAGGGTTGCCTTGAGGTATAAAGGTTGATAAATGCTGTTCTAGAGACTTGGGAAACGTTTCTCCCCTGAAGGTAACCCTACATTTTGTTTTTAAAGAGTAGACCCCAAGTGCCACAAAGAAGACACAAGACCATAGAGATTATTTTTAAAATAGTGAACTTTGGAAAGGGGTTGTTTTTTTGTTTTTTTTGGTGTAAGCATATTTAGTAAATATATAGAGAACTTCTTTTCTAGCACTTTGGATCAGCAGGTACATTTTATACTTCTATGTGACACCCACAACACACAATTCTGTACTAAATTACTGGTGCACCAATGGTAAACAAGAGCACCTGTTAATACCAGGATGGTGTTTTAAAGTGAGGGCTCTTTATTTGGGCAACCACCTGATGTTCTTAGTAGGGATTAACTGTAGGATTCATTGCTAGACCACGTTGTTACTCTTTAAGCCAATGGTCTCCAAACTGTGGCCCATGAGCTAGATACGGCCCTTTTGCCTGCCTTTATCTGCACCTTGGATCACTATTCCTCCTACTAATATGAGGCACTATTCCTTCCACTGACACCAACCATGAGAAACCATTCCTTTTGCTGACACCACAGTGGGGCATTATTCCTCACATTAACATCAACAATGGAGTGCTATTATTACCACCAATACCAACAAAGGGTCACTATTCCTTCCACTAATACAAATGATGAAACGCTATTCTTCATCCTACTGACCACAGGCTTCATGTAATTTTTTACTCCCACTGACTACCAAACCCCGGACATTATCTTACTTTTTATTTCTTTACTCCCACTGACCACCAAATCCTGGACACTCTCTTAATTATTATTTCTTTACTCCCACTGACCACCAAACCCTGGACACTCTCTTACTTATTATTTCTTTACTCCCACTGACCACCAAACCCTGGACACTCTCTTACTTATTATCTCTTTACACCCACTGACCACCAAACCCTGGACACTCTCTTACTTATTATTTCTTTACTCCCACTGACCACCAAACCCTGGACACTCTCTTAGTTATTATTTCTTTACACCCACTGACCACCCAACCCTGGACACTCTCTTACTTAATATTTCTTTATACCCACTGACCGCCAAACCCTGGACACTTTCTTACTTATTATTTCTTTACTCCCTCTGATCACCTCAAAGTTTAAAGGACAGTAAACTGGCCCTTTGTTTAGAAAGTTTGGGGACCCCTGCTCTAAGCCAATGTGAGGCCCACATTTTTAAGAAAGGGAAGGCAGGTTAGATAAATAAATTAACTCAAATGGTCCCTACAGTAAAGACGTGTTGCTTTCCCCAGTCTTGGCAATGCAAAGGTTCAATTAATGATTTTGTGTTCCGTATTAGTTAACCGTCAGACTTTGCACAAAATGAACCAAATATACCGACAATATACATAGATATGCAAGAAATATACAAAGTTAATGGAAACCCAGAGGGAGTCCTGATTACAATTTATGATTTATTTAGTCTAAAACATGCACACAATGCTATGCACAATGCAACATACCAACACACAGAAATAGACTTTCTAATGCTTACACACCAGGCGGACAAACAATGGAATAGGAGGGATAATTATACCACGCAGTCTATTGTCATATTAACCTTTCACTGTAATTTGGTCGCAGTCACAGATTATCACCCACATATTGTTATCCAAACAACACCATCCTGTTTATCCAGATGTGAAGTTCTTTATCACTGGCAGACGAGTATACAAATTAGCATTCAGTGTTATATACACTGTTACCTACTGCAATAACGCGAACGCAGCTGATAACATGCACACTTCCATTCGCCCAGACATCAGAATCAAGATGTCGCTTCAGCTCTCCGATTTTATACAATGTCTTCTTCTCCTTACTCAACCCCACCTCCCCGTGTCTAGGATACCGCCACATTTTACAGTGCGTCACATCCATCCATACCTCCATTTATCTATCTATCTATCTATCTATCTATCTATCTATCTATCTATCTATCTATCTATCTATCTATCTATCTATCTATCTATCTATCTATCTATCTATCTATCTATCTTATCTACCTATAGATACAGAATATATCTATATACCTCCTTGTGTGCAGGATACTGTCATAATTCCACACATATTTTATATGTCTAGCTCTCTATAGAGAGACAGATATTTATAGCAATCTATAGCTAATCCATATCTCATTAGATCGCTAATGCATCTAATGTAATCTAGCCTACTATTTAATATATACTGTACCTCCAGATCTATCTATCTATCTATCTATCTATCTATCTATCTATCTATCTATCTATCTATCTATCTATCTATCTATCTATCTATCTATCTATTTATTTTTCTTTGTTTTCTTTCTATCTCCTCTTTCCAGTTTGGAATGCTGTGGTTCTAAACTGTGCTAAGTGGGATTCTGCACTATTCTTAAAGAAGAAGAGTGTTTACATTGCAAGGGAAGTTGCACTTTGCAAACCTCTTGGTGAATGTGGTGAAATTTCATTATGCAAAGAATACCCAATTACGGTATGTGCAAGGAAAATAAAAAAACAGCTTTCACATGATTGAATGATGGAAGTCAACCAAGCTTCATCTCATTCACTAGGCTCTGCGGAAAATTATCTTGCAAAGAAAACAATCTATTTGCCTTTAGTAAAACAACCTTACTGTGCTCCAGAACGTTCAATGATGCATTAATCTGAGGATTGGGAAGGAAACCGAAGGTATGTGGTAATTTCAAGAAGTTCCAAAAAAGCTTCTTGCAAGTTGCTTGAGGTGATCAGAGCAATAGTTCATTCAGTGCTGAATCCAGATTGCCATCATCCCTTAATTTGCAAAAATATCTCAATGACCTCTTATGGGACTTTTACACAGCAATCAATGTAACAGAAAATATTTTGTATGAAAATATTAATTTTATTGTTCACAATTTAAACAGACCTCCATGAGTCTCTATTTCATGTATAAAAACAACACAGCAGTGTATATACAGATAGGATACTTGGTGGTGATACCCAATACCATACATGACAATCAAAGATGGTTCACTAACGGTTAATATAGAAAGGGAATCCAATCTTTGATTGAGTACGGTCCGTGATACTTTTTTATTGGCAATAACATAACATTTTTCAGGACAAGCTTTCAGGATTCTGAAATTTAGGTTTAGCAGTATGTATGTGGATGTTATCATCCTTGAACAGGAGAACAATGTATGGGAGTAGCATCTAAAACATAGGTGGCACCTGACCCCTGTATTTTAAATACCTTGTGATTCCCATGAGATGGATGCCCCTACTAAAATATATTCCCCACCATGTTTAAGAAGAAGAAACCGAAAGGTGGTTTTGGATGGATGAATACTTGAGCTTTCTCCAAATATAAGCCCATTACGAAGCATGAAACAGGGTGAATGTGACTCATTAGACCGTATTTTTTTAATTGCCTAAGGATTCAATTTGTTGTGACCTGGGAAACATGTTATTCCAAAATGCCAACCCTGCTACAAATCCAGACTATGTGAATATCAGCTGCATATGCAGTTTTCTTTGGACATTGTATGTAATTTACCCAACCATGAGGGAGGAGGTTCCTTAACCACTTAAGGACCGGAAGGATTTACCCCCTTAATGACCAGGCCATTTTTTGCGATACGGCACTGCGTCGCGACAATTTGTGACAATTGCGCGGTCGTTTCCAACGTTGTACCCAAACAAAATTTATGTCCTTTTTTTCCCACAAATAGAGCGCTCCTTTTGGTAGTATTTGATCACCTCTGCGTTTTTTATTTTTTGCACTATAAACAAAAAAAGAGTGACAATTTTGAAAAAGAAAGGAATATTTTTTACTTTTTGCTCTAACAAATATCCCCCCAAAAAATATATAAAAAAACACATTTCTTCCTCAGTATAGGCCGATATTTATTCTTCTACAAATTTTTGGTAAAAAAAAAATCACAATAAGCGTATATTGATTGGTTTGCGCAAAAGTTATAGCGTCTACAAAATAGGGGATAGATTTATTGCATTTTTATCATTATTATTATTTTTTTTTTACTAGTAATGGCGGTGATCTGATTTTTAGCGAGATTGCGACATTGTGGCGGACACTATTGACACTTTTTTGGTACCGGTGACATTTATACAGTGATTAGTGCTATAAAAGTGCACACTTACTGTATAAATGACACTGGCAGGGAAGGGGCTAACACTAGTGGTGATCAATGGGGTTAAATGTGTTCCCTGCAGGTGTTTTCTAACTGTTTGGGGGACTGTGTGACTGGGGAAACACACAGATCCATCTTCTTGCTTAGCAGAAAGACAGGAGTGTGATCTCCCCTGTCAGAATGGAGATCTGCCTTGTTTACACAGTGCGCGGAACGATCGCGGGTGGCCGGTGGACATTGAGTCCGCCGGACCCGCTAATTGGCTCCCCCGCTGGCCAATGGGAGCGCGCACGCCGCCAGACGCCTTGTCCTTTAGGGACAAAAGCAACCCCCCACATCCGCGCTGGGGGGCCTAGCAGCAGGTGCCCACGCCCCCCGGAGGTGCCGAGGCCAGGGCGGATCAAATTGCATTGGCATCAGCTGGAGCTGATGAGGCAGGCTTTTCACCAGTTGCTGATATATATAGAGCCCCCTCTCTCTCACAGCATTCAGTTGCTGGAGTTCAAACCGTCAGTTCATGCTAAGTGTAAGTAAGCTAATTTTTTACTCTCCAATACACCTAAGCCTTGGAATGCTATTATATAGCTTTGCATTTGTTTGACTATAGGGCTCTTCAGAGAGGTTTGTCTCTCTCTCCCCTTTTTTGTTGCATGAGACCATCTAGTTTGCACCTCTATGGCCATTTATCTTTAAAACAGGTATGCTTTGCCTCACACATTGTCATGCTAATTTACTTGCATGGAGGATTGTATTTCAATATACATATCCTTTCCTTCGATCTTTATTTCCAAATATTAAAATAGATATGCAGATGCAAGCTCTAACTGACTCCAAATAGCCTATGATTGTTTGGTAATGAAATGCCCCTATTCTCTAATTCAGATAACATAAGTGATATGCCTCTTTTGCCTCTCTGATGGCCATTGATCCTCTGTGGATATAAAAAAGGAAAAGAAAGGCGCCTCTAAGTGCAGTATGTCAAATTTAATAGAGTGCACAAAGGGTTAAAAGCACTTACAAGATTGTTGAGTGTTAAAAGACATGATAAAATCAGGAGTCCTCATCTGTGGCATGTGTCCATCCTCAGCACGGTGGTAGAGAGCAGTGTAGAGCCGTCCAGCAGCTGTAGAGCGTTCTCATGCGTGTTGGAAAGAGGAGGCAGCAGGGAAGCCTGTATTCACTGCGGGACACACAAGGCTGATGGTGTCAGTGTAGAGAAGGGGGTGGTAACGCGTTTCGGAGCATGTAAGGTCTGACGAAGGAGCCGCACATGCTCCGAAACGCGTTACCACCCCCTTCTCTACACTGACACCATCAGCCTTGTGTGTCCCGCAGTGAATACAGGCTTCCCTGCTGCCTCCTCTTTCCAACACGCATGAGAACGCTCTACAGCTGCTGGACGGCTCTACACTGCTCTCTACCACCGTGCTGAGGATGGACACATGCCACAGATGAGGACTCCTGATTTTATCATGTCTTTTAACACTCAACAATCTTGTAAATGCTTTTAACCCTTTGTGCACTCTATTAAATTTGACATACTGCACTTAGAGGCGCCTTTCTTTTCCTTTTTTATATCTTCAGAGTTGCTTCTCTTCTAACCAAAGTGCTGCCAGAAGTGCCATCTCATCACTATCATCCCTCTGACCAGCTACCCACCTCCACCAGAGCGCCCTTATCACCTCTCTGATTGATCCTCTGTGGGACCTGGAGCCCCTGCTGGACTGATACCTGAATGACACACACTACCTAGCCATTCCTGCAGGTCTGGGCTGTTGATTATGTCCAAATTTTATGTAAGTGTAAAATATATTTTTGATAAATACTATTTGAGCTAATAACTTACGTATTTTGGCACAATAAAATTAATTTCACTTTGAATGGAAACATTTTCTCATTTTTGCCTTGTCTCTATGTATGTAGGATTGCTTCCACTTCTTTATCCACCGATGAAGACTTTGTATGAGTTGAAACGCGTTGGGTTGATTTGGCGGATATGCAATCTATTTTAAATTTTCATACCTTGTATTCCTGCTACCTGTATGTTCAGCAAGAACATTTTACAGATTAGGACTTTAACTGTATAGACCAGATATATATTTTTTAATATTGTTCAATGAAGATTTTTCATTTTTTTATATATTCCAATTGTGTGATTTCTATTGCTGCAACAAAGTCCCATGGGAGATATCTTTCCAATGGTTTACTAGGGACGGAGCAGCTAACTCTCCCATGATACAATTGCCATTCATTTGTCTTAGTATCTGTATATGTATACGTGACCATGTTCTTTGCTGACCCAGTTTGACCATGTTTGCCACACATAATTCCCTTCAAATAATTTATGTATCTTGTCTCAGTGATATGTTTGCAGTTTTAACACCAGCTATTTGCCCTTTTACAAAGCTGTTAGTTGCCTTAAGTTGCTACCACAGCTCACATTCCAAAGTTTTTAAGTGGCAGACCTAATTTAAAGCTGACAGATACTGCTAATTAGCAATCAACCTAATATAATTCACCTTCACTGCTTTGTATGTAAGTGTATTTTGCTTCAAGGTTAAATCATTATTTTCAGTATTTTCTCATATCATATCATCATCCTTATAATTTCCATCTATCTATAGCTACGGTATATATCCATATTCTCCCAGTGTCCACAATTCTACAGTACATCACATCTATCTATTGCCACCGTATATATCTACGTATATACTGTACCTCCATGTGTACAGAACACTGCTACATTTCTGCACTAAATTATCTATCTATCTATCTATCTATCTATCTATCTATCTATCTATCTATCTATCTATCTATCTATCTATCTATCTATCTATCTATCTATCTATCTTACTATCTATCTATCTATCTATCTATCTATCTATCTATCTATCTATCTATCTATCTATCTATCTATCTATCTATCTATCTATCTATCTATCTATCTATCTATCTATCTATCTATCTATCTATCTATCTATCTATCTATCTATCTATCTATCTATCTATCTAATCAATCTCATGTATAAAGTAATACCTATTTTACCTATTTTTCTTTATATAGAGATGTTAAAGCTGGACTTTTGGCACAAAAAAATTCCAACAAATGCAGTTTTGTATTCAATAAAAATCCTTAAATGTATTTTAAATGCAGATTGTGTAATCACTTGAACTTGACTTGGTATCAGTTTCTTGCAATGCTCTGTACAGCAGATAGGGGAAAGAGTACCACCTGGGGCCAATCATGTGTACTGCATGCACATATGCTGACAGGAAGAGAGAGCAGTGTAATGACTTTATCAGTTAGCTGCTGCTCTATCACTGTCCAATAACAGGCTGAGGGTGGAGAGGTGACCTATCTATGTTACTAAACTACCTAACTGCAGCTGCATTTCTGGGGGAGAAGAAGTCAAGAGGAACATGGTTCCCTTATGGTTTCCTAGGTCACTTGTAAAGCTATGCTGCCGTCCCATGTGACTCTAGCAGCCATCTTGGGTCTGGCAGAGCCCATTTAAGGATGTCTAGATATGCACATTTGTACAAGGTCTCATAGTTGAGATCCTGACAACACCCTACTCCATTCTCCTATGCTTCACTATTGGCTTATAACTGTTATAGGCAGTCTCACTGGCGAATGGCAAAGTGTCTGAGTTTGAAGAGCCAGGAAGGCTACTTAGATTGACAACCGGCAAACAAATTAATTTCTTTTTAACATTTGACAGTTGTTTTTGTTATTCTGTGTTATTGCCAGCAAAACAGTGGCTTTTTTTTTCTCTTTTTTTTTCTCTTTATTACTGAATTTTGGGTGGCTAAACACCCCTTCCCCCCTATGACACATGAGAGACATGGCAGGAGCTTTGTGTTGCTTACACGGCCCTTCAAACCCTCACATGTCTAAAACCTCTTTTGATACGATACGCATTTTGGGGGTGACACTTTGTTTGCCTCTTGCGGAGGAAACGCCCCCCAAAATGGGGGAGTAGATCGTAACTGTATCTTTCCCCACCTCATGCATCAGGATAGATCTATTTTAGACTCCTGCATTGCAGTAGATCAGATGTTTAACTAACACCTGCTCTGTAAATATACATGTTAGGATCTAGGGTCAGTGAGCTATCACTCAGCTCCTGCATAATTCAATGATTACCTCATCTACAATTTAGTGCCTACTGCATTTACATATGCACTTTAGATTATGGCCGTCATGGATCATGGTGGACCTCTGCCGCCCCTGTCGGCTTCATGGAGGTGAGTCCTGGTCCAATTGAAGGCTTCCCGGCAGGGTGAGAATGTGGGGGTGATGCAGGATCTGAGCTCTCCCCCCCATGCTCTGATTGACGGACGTTTGTATTCATCGTCCGCCGACGTGAGCTTCACTCTGCCGGCGGCATCCCTTGATCACCTCCGGATGAGCCGCGGCGAGGTGCGCATGTGCGAGTTACTTTGGCGTGTGCACGGCGCCGCGACATCTCGCAGTTTGCGGCGGAGTTGACGGCAGTTGCCGGGGTTTTTTTTTTTTTTTTTTTTTGCCTACAGGGATGCCGGGGGAGCCACATGTGGGCTGCTCACTCTGGGGGGGAGGAGATCAGCACCTGTGCTTACTCAATTAATTGCCTACTTTAGGCATATATCCACGATCGGCTGCCTGTGAGTCTTACCATGACTCCATGCAGACCGTAATGGATGGCACTGCACAAATCCTTTTTTTTTTTGGCTCCAGCTTTTTACCTTTTTTGCTCCATTGCAATTTGGTTCATACAAGTCTAACTTTACTACATCAGCCACACTGTGGCACAAGGTAAATTATTATACTATACATATACCCTTACTACTCTAATATTACAACACTACACTCATACTCCTATTCCCTATAATTAGTTTAGATCTTCCACACATGTATTTGATTGTTTTATTTGGTTTTATTCATTCACACACTCTCCTTTTGACTTGTTTTTCACTTTTATTCCACCATGTGTTGGCTGACACTACACACTCATTTCATTCACCTGGACATGGCACTGCAGTCAGCATTGTGCTGGCCATCCATTTAATTTTATTTTATCACTCAAAGGGTTTTTCATATTCCTAGTACCACATATCACTTCCCACTCACCTGTGTTTACACACCACACCACTCAAACAACCCTACAACTACACAACCATTTCTTTTATGGTTGTGCCACTTTCTATATAATTACAATCATGAAACCTTAGGACACCAGATCAATATATATTGATCACTAGGATTGCAGTTAGCCCATACACTTCATACTTTTGCCAATGTGCTGAGAATTATTTTGACTTATTGGGTATTTGTCGCAGGTGCTGACTTCTCCTTCCCCTGGAGGGCGTCTATGTGGCTCCTTGTAAGCCCCTTGGGCTGGACTCATGCGCTCTGGGGAGACAGGGGCGAATATGGGGGCCCCCCGGATCCATTTACGGCTTTTACTGGCCAAAGGATTATTCCCTCTACTTTTCAGCGGTAAATATACTACCACTTTTAACCTTATAATGAGATTTATGATGACATGTTCTTAAATTTTGAAGATATTCAATGTATTTTATAGAACCAACTATCCCCCTGATGATGACCGTACACAGGTCGAAACGCGTCGGGGATTTATACCGTCAACAGCCCGGAATGTATGACTGAATATAATTTTGTGTAAAGATGTGTCGCCTTTATATTGTGGAATATGTATTGTACTACTTGGCCAGCGCTCTATGTTGTAATGCCAATTGAAATATAACATTACAATTGTTTATGGTTCAATAAAAGCACTTACTGGTTATACATTTTTTATTATTTCTGAATATCAAGATATTGCTGTCTAAAGCCCCACCGGGGAAACTGTCCATTTTTTAACATTATTGTTTCGGGGTGTGCAGCGCATGCGTCTCTCCCACATGTGTTTTTTTTTTTTCTCTTTATTACCTATCTATGTTACTAAACTACCTAACTGCAGCTGCATTTCTGGGGGAGAAGAAGTCAAGAGGAACATGGTTCCCTTATGGTTTCCTAGGTCACTTGTAAAGCTATGCTGCCGTCCCATGTGACTCTAGCAGCCATCTTGGGTCTGGCAGAGCCCATTTAAGGATGTCTAGATATGCACATTTGTACAAGGTCTCATAGTTGAGATCCTGACAACACCCTACTCCATTCTCCTATGCTTCACTATTGGCTTATAACTGTTATAGGCAGTCTCACTGGCGAATGGCAAAGTGTCTGAGTTTGAAGAGCCAGGAAGGCTACTTAGATTGACAACCGGCAAACAAATTAATTTCTTTTTAACATTTGACAGTTGTTTTTGTTATTCTGTGTTATTGCCAGCAAAACAGTGGCTTAAAAAAAGTCTGCTGCATCTGTCTGCAAACAAAACTCTCTAATCTATGAAGTAGACATGTGATTGGTTTGTTACACTTACAGTAAGCCTTGGCAATGACCTCATTCCTCGGCACTGACCTCATTCTCCTTGCATAACTCCTCATCAATGAAAATTTGAACTAAAAAAAATGTTTTATTACAATAAGCTAGTAGAAATCTGGAACAACATTTACAAAATGCAAAATAACTCTCTATATATAGCAGACTGAGGAAGGGCAGGGATGGTGTTTAAAAGGTAAGTTCACCTTTACCACAAAACTGCCTATGCAAGTAAGGCGCACCTGTAGATTAAAACAAAGAGATGACATCATCCTGTCCTGCCATGTTGCTAGGACGTTGCTAAGACACTCCCAGGAAATACTGCTTACCCCCACCATTACAGGAGTGAGCTCTCAAACCACTACAAATGTGTGGTCCACTTCTATCTCCTCTGATTCAGCATAGAGCTACTGAGACGGGGACAGAGATCGCAAGCAAAGGGGTTTGAATCGGCTGGCAGTGTCTTAGCAATGCCCTAACAACAGCATTCTTTAACTTCAGCCAAATTTGCATAATTTGTTTTTATCTACAGGTGTCCCTTTACCTGAATAGACAGTTTTTTTTGGTGAAATAACCCTTTAAACAAAGAAAGAGTTTCACAATGTACTTTAATGAGTGACATGACCTCCAGATCTTTGGAGGAACAGAAAAGCAATAAGAGGTAATGCATCTAGGTGCACAACATGACCTGGTAGTTAGCGAGGACACCTTCTAAGACCAGTTCTAAGACCAGTTCATAAATGCATTCATCAAAACACCACATTACAGTCGGTGGTGCTGCCTTTTAATGAGCAATGAATAATGAACAATACATTTCCAAAAGTAGCTTGAGATACAGTTTAATGAGAGTCACTATACTTTAATGACGAAGAATTAAATCTTTTATTTAAAGACAAAGCCTTCAAGTCAGAAAACCTCCTTTAAAATGGATGAAACACTCCTGCAATGGGTGGCAATTTTCCAAAGCAAAGCTGTTCAGTGACTGACAATGCAGCTAGTTCTCGATACTACTGTACAGAGTGCATTTAGGTAATGGGATCAATCAGTGAAAATGATATAATAGAGAAGAGAGATTTTCCTTCACTGATGAATCCACTTTACTTTGTTATTGAGGTCCCTTTGCCTGAGGTTCCTTGAAGCATCCTCTTCCACATATTTACTCTGTCTCCAAATAAATGGTAATCCTTGCAGCAATCAAGACAGCTTCCTGATGTTGGGTGATGATTACTAAAAGGAATTTCTTTCCTAAAGTTGGGTAGTGTCTAAGCACTGTTGCAAAGCATTATACGGTATCACAGAAGACAATTTTGACTCCTAACAAATGATTCTGAATGTGAGGCTCATAAGTGAATTGGGTCAGCTGTAGTATTTAAGATGTTGTACAGCTGATAGAAGGAAAACATAAACCAAGCTTTTAGACAAAGCTTATCGGTTCCAGCGAATCTACATCTCTACCATCATCTGTGCTTAAAGGCTAAGGGAACTGAACAAAAGAACAAGGTCATGAGTGTAAGCAGCTAAATTATGTTTCTCTATGTTTACTGGGCCGTCTCATGTTAAAATGTTGATCATTTTAATGATCTATGTGAGCCTTGGCATATGGCCACTGTTTCTTTGTATTATAAGAGGTCAGTTGAAGTTGTTGGGTGGCTCATTCTGGAGATACTCCAAATATGTCTTACTAGAAGAGGGCCTGTTAGACCCAAACATGCTACAACACTATATCTTCCAATCTGCCTGGGAATGATCTGGAATCCATAGGCAGAGAAAAAACAAACTAAAATATGGTTTTGCCTGATCTTTTCTTATGGCCACTAGGAGAAGTTTTAGAAACCATTTCTATTTATTTCTACTCTAAAGCAATTCAATTCCTTCAAATGACCAGCTTATGGTTGGTGTAAATATTGGCATCAGAAGACAGTAATCTGTCCACAGCAGCATGTGTTACAGTAAATTAAATAAAGCTGCAAATATACGTCTAATTTTTGCATTGCCCTAGAATAGAAAAAAATCAAAAAATTAAAAATGTGAGTGCATAATATATGGGCCAACAATTTTTGCCCTAGCTAATTAATGTTTTAAGCCAGCATGAATTTCAGTGGGTAATGAAGTATAGGCGACACCATGGATTTTTAGCTAGCACATATGCCACGCAGCATGGGAATTCTTGGTTTCAATCACAACCAGGACATACTAGGGTTGATTAGCTAAAACTGAAGAGTGCAAAATCTAGTGCATGGTAGCCAACCAGTTTCTAACCTCAGCTTGTTTAATTAAATTTTGACAAAAATGTAATTAAAAAAAAAATCAACTGGAAGCTGATTGGGGGTACATGTGGGTCACATCTGGAAAATGGACATACAAAGGTAAGAAGTAGTTCTGGGCAAAAATTCTAATAAAAACTCTATAAAATATTGCAGCCATTCCAAATTCACACAATTCCTCATTTTATGTTAACCTGGACTCCTCTCACTAATGACAAGTCGAGCACAGGTCAGCAAAGAATCTCCAAGACAGTACCTTCTGAAGTATGTTCTATGTAGCTTGCTCCCTCTCCTAAGCTCACTATACACGTCACAATCTGACATGTACTGCCTCCTTTAGATCTATCAATAATTATGTAATGTAATAACTCAACTGATTACGTAAAAAATGCCTGGATAGTTAGGAAGGTTCTTATATTACATAGCTTTGTTAAATCTAACGGAGATCACATTGTTAAGTATATGATGAGCTTTAGACTTTCAAGACAGGTTTGATTCTAACTGGTTGCTGTGAATAACTTTGAATTTTTTTTTAACCTAAGGCTTTCTATATGTGAGAGACAGCAAAGAGCCTAAGCGTGCTTAGGAACTCCCCTGTACGTCACAACCAAGGGTTCCATGATCATATGCACTACTGTCATGCATCTTATAGTGGTTGTAAAAATGAACAAAGCATATCCTTCTAAAGTGTGTACTTGCCTTTTTCCAAAGCACTTGGTGCGGCCTTCTCTCTCATTTATTTGCTATCTGCATAAGTCCCTTCTGACAGTCTATACTGACACTCAGCATTCCAGGGAGACAGCCCTGCCCCCCCCCCCCCCCACCATGCAGAACACAGCAGATGATTGACAGCCTTAGCTGTGCATGTTTCCCTATGAGATTGTGTAGAGAGATGTGTGTTCATTCCCTCCACTCAGGTATCAGATTACACTCAGCTCCATGCTCTATGCTGTACAGTGTGTGACATCAGATCTCCACCGCCTGCCTTCTACTAAGGAATGCTGTGTTAAATGTGTGCTTTATGAGGTTGTAGAGAGATGTAGATGAACAGACACAAATTATGTAGGATCTTTGTTTCGTTTCTGTGCATCACCTGTAGCCAGTCACTTCAATGGGTATATGTAATGCCCCGTACACACGGTCGGAAATTGATCGGACATTCCGACAACAAAATCCTAGGATTTTTTCCGACAGATGTTGGCTCAAACTTGTCTTGCATACACACGGTCACACAAAGTTGTCGGAAAATTCGATCATTTTGAACGCGGTGACGTAAAACACGTACGTCGGGACTATAAACAGGGCAGTAGCCAAAAGCTTTCATCTCTTTATTTACTCTGAGCATGCGTGGCACTTTGTGCGTCGAATTTGTGTACACACGATCGGAAATTCCGACAATGGATTTTGTTGTTGGAAAATTTTATAGCCTGCTCTCAAAATTTGTGTGTCGGAAAATCCGGTGGAAAATGTGTGATGGAGCCCACATACGGTCGGAATTTCTGACAACAAGCTCCTATCACACATTTTCCGTCGGAAAATTCGACCGTGTGTACGGGGCATAAGGGTTTACAACCACTTTAAGGTTTCATTTTTACTTGACTGGAATGTGCCTTTAATTCTGAGTATTTTCATATATCACGTTACAGACCATTGGGTGAACCAACCCTCCAAGGAGTGATTTCACAGTGATTGGATCCATAGTTCAATAATCAATTCCAGCTAGCCAACAATGACCCTGCAGTTTGATAACTCAACTGATAAGCATATTAGTTATTTATATAACGGCTGACTGTAGATTACAAGGAGGCCTATTTATAAAACCGCAAATGCTACAGCTGACATTTCTCATTGAAAATATTGACTTTTTGGGGTATTTGTAAGGCTGTGTAGGGTAATTTCCACATTTGTTTTCGTCAAGATTTTACTATAATTTAGCCCCATCAATTTTCTAAATAGATTTCACTCATTTATTTCTGCCTTGTTTTGTAGAGATAAAATTCCACCGTTAAATTGGCAAAACCTATTATTTTTTAATTGGACAAAATCTCAAATGGAACTTTGCTCAAGATGTAAATATTATATAGGCATACCCCACTTTTAAGTACAAAATGGGGTTTATTTACTAAAGCTGAAAAGTGCAAAAACAGGCTCACTGTTGCATAGAAACCAATGAGCTTCTAACCCCAGCTTGTTCAATTAAGCTTAGGTAATAAAACCTGGACGCTCATTGGTTTCTATGCAGAAGTGAGCCTGATTTTGCACTTTCCAGCTTTAGTAAATAAACACCATTGTGTACTTAAAAGTTGGGTATGCGTGTATGCATATTTGGACCATTTAACCAGATTTCACAGTTCTTGACTAACCTGTCTATCTTTCACCATAACATACATTGCATGCGTGTCTCTCCAAAGTTCCACACCTGACTATGTCTTCCAACAAGTGATTCTGCAATTATACAGTACATGTCAACAGATCACTCTATGTCCAGTAGGCATAATGATATTTTAAATGATATTGTCTACCTTCTAAAGCTGGCCCAAGATATCCAATGCAGATCAGACATGCAGCCACAATCTAGCTGGCAACAGACCTTTCTTTAGACAGATAGCTCCATACATATGGAAATGTGGAGTGCCTATTTTCCATACACAGGTTTATATCTTTTTATATCAGCCACCTCAATGGAGAAGGATATGTTTGGAGCCAAGAACCAAGTGTAGGTTTTCACTGCATTTTAAGACATTTTATTTATCATAAAATTCTTTATATATTGAGGAATCAATGATGGTGTGACAGTATTCTTTTTAAAGGGACCCTGTATCCAGACCATCCAAGCCACACTATCCAGATCAAATCTTCCCACCTTTGCATTTAACACACTTTATACATGTTATTTACCTGTAAAATCCTCAATTTTTTAGACATCTAAAAGATCTAAAACGACTGCTGGCTAGAGCTGCACGATGAGGGCTAAAATGAGAATCACTATTCTTTTGCTTAGAATAAAGATCACGATTCTCGCGGTGTAACATCATCTATAACATTATACAAAAAAATTGGGCTAACGTTACAGTTTCGTCTTTTCTTTATTAATTGAAGCATATTTTTTCCCAAAAAATTGCGATTGAATGACCGCTGCGCAAATACAGTGTAACATAAATTATTGCAACAACAGCCAATTTATTCTTTGGGTCTCTGCTAAGAAATATATATATAGATATATAGATATATATCTATATATATATAAAATGTTTGGAGGTTCCAAGTAGTTTTCTAGCAAAAAATACTGATTTTAAATTGTACGCAACAAGTGTCAGAAAAAGTTTAGTCTTTAAGTGGTTAAACTGACCTAAATAAAAATAAAGTGATAAATGGTGGGGCCAGAGAATTGTGAGAAGATTATAAAAAATGAGTGAAGCTGCCCTTTTAAAAGTGGATAAACCACTCCAAAACGGTGGATAAATATAAATGAAAAGGTATGGCACTATCTCATATTAAACCTTCATCTTTCAAAATTTGTGGCAAATTCATAAACAACAAAAAAGAAATAACAAAAAAAATGAATTATATAGGAAAATAATCCAATTAAAATGACTTCATATATTTTCACAAAAAGGAAAAAAGGCCAGTCACCGTGAAAAAAAGAGATACCAAGTAAAAACCTTCAAATGGAGCTCCACCACAATTTGTGCATAAACAGTGAAAGCTCACCAGAACCTTGAATAGAAAAGTCTTATCAATAGATTGAATTTCTCTCAGTCAGTAGCGTGGATGGAAGCAATCCTTTTAAATTAGGATGTGCTATAAGTTAGCACCAACATGTACAGCTTGAGATAGATGTGCACGCTGTTCTATCAGCCACGGCGTGCGTTTCAAAACAAATGGGTTAGGAACCAGAAAATCCGGATATGACGTCAGTGGATAGCAGACATGCAGTCTCTATGCATTTCGTGTTACACGCGTCATCAGGAAGCTGGCAAGCATATGTGCTGAATAACTGTCATTAATGTGGGTTGCTAGGATGCTGGTGGATGGATGCTGGCTTTGCTAGCAACCAGAGATGCATCCCTGGCCCCATTCAACTGTCAGCCGGGAGATTCCCCAGCCAAACAGTTGAAAGTAAACAAAGGGGTAGGAATGCTCAAAGACATCATTGTCCAAATATGGCCATGGCCACATTTGAGTAATGACATCAGTTAGCATCTTTGCTCCTTTGTTTACTTTTACCTGTCACCTGGGAAATTACCTGGGAAATCTCCCAGCTGGCGGCTGAATGGGTCGAGGATGTCTAATTTGTAGATAGGATGCTGTTGGCTGCAGAGCCAACAGTGTCCTAGCTAGCAAGGGACTAAACGTGTACTGAGGATGGAATGTCCACGGTATGGACACTCTGGCCTCAGTGACACCCCCTTCCATGCAAACAGTTTCCTTCACCTATTCTGACAAGTACGTTGTACATACATTTGTTGCGGTGACATGGAGGAGCGAGGGAATTCTGAAGAATGTGACAATCTATGACACTCTTTATGAATTCCCCATCCTGCATCAGACAACAGTTACTTAGGCTGAGTAAATGTCTAATGTATGAACCCTGTTGTAAATGTGAACTGTTTCTTGAAGTAAAGATGTTTTCTGTTAACATGCTACCTGACATTTGGCACACATGTAACACATGAGGCTGACACACTAGACCAGTACATCCAGTATTTTCCCTCATACTATCATCCAGGGAGCATCCAGAAATCAAGTTTCTCTTATTGCAGCTCTTTCATTTCCACTGTATACTGGGTCTCTTTAAAGTGGAAATAAACTTTTACATAAGCCAACTGAAAACACAAGCCTCAGGTGAAAATTTTAAAGCAAATCTTTTCATGTAAACTGTACCTCTTCAGCTGCAACCGTCTGCTTCAGAGCCCTCTGAAGTACTATTTTCAGCTTCGAGAGGGTGGAGAGCTCACTCCGCAGAACAAAGTAGAGAGTAGGGTGTAATCTGAGACCTGAGTGCTTTCCACAGGAGGGAAGGGACACACCCAATTTTGGTCTCAATGGGAAACATGCATGGTCAGCAAAGTGAGGCTTTCAATTATTTCCTAAGTGCTGTAAGAAGTGACAAATGCAGATTGCAGGGGAAAGGGAGGGTTAACAGAATCCAAACTAGGTGTTATTGAGTGAAAGTTTGCATTTCAAAGGTGGATTACCAGTTTAACTTTCCATAGAGAGAACAGACTAAGTTTCCTTCACAACAAAGTCAAAATTCCAGTTTTGGCGATCCAGCACAAACTTGTAAAGTGGTCCGCCATAATTAAAACATGGTTCTATCTGTCTCTGACATGTTGAGCGTAAGAAAACCAATGTTTAGTACTTCTAGTAGAGCAGACATGTCAAGTCAGAGGGGCAGGTATGGCCTTAGCAACCTTTAACCCTGAACACACCACAAAGGTAAGTTCAACCAGAAGAAAGAGACTCATAAACACTGTTTTGTGGACATCCTGATGCCCCACTTCCATGTGGATTTTCAATACCACAGACAGGACCTGGGCCCTTGACAGTATGACCTGCCATGTTTCCGACAAGTTATGGAGTAAAATTCTTCTGTGAAATTATTTTATGGTAGCGTATACCATTCCTTAGGATGAAATGGGACCACTCACCTAACATTTTGTAGGTTTCTGGTAGTAGCTTTGATCTCTCCATGGGACTGGGTCACTTATATAACTGTACTGTCTGGTTTTTTTTTTGGGGGGGGGGGGAACAACTTGATCCTCTATTTATGTCTCTGCCCATTTATAGTCTTACAGTAAATGAATAAGGTTCGCCTTAGACCTACTTTTGGTATGCAAAATTGCCGGGAACAGGCCTTTCCCCAGTTACGTCAGGGATTTGTTTCTCTTCAGTTTCTTCATCCTCATCTTCAGTTCTTGGATAGGGAGTTATTTCAGTTTGCCACTGACTGCTTGACTCCTGGCAATGAGGCATTTTAGTTTGAGAGCTTTAATTGTGTATGGTTGGGGCAGTCTCTCTGGAGATGGCCCAATTTGACAGCCTCAGTACGGATAGTGACCTTGCCTGCTTTGGTTACCACCAAGGCAGGGCCCTCCTTCTCTACAAGGAGGCATCACCTCTTTGCCCCTTGGAGCATTCATATTCTTCATTTCAACCTTGATTAGTTTGTCTAGAGCCATCTTTTCTATCAGTTTCAGAGATCACCTCCCATGGAGCTATCGCTTCTGTTGCAAATGGGTCTATAGATTGTCCACCTATGATGGCCATAGGTGCATCCAATCCTGTATGTCTCTGCTCCTGACACACCAGGGCTGCTTTTAACAATTGATGTAACTTCAATCTGTGGTTGGTTCTATCCTCTTCTTGCACGATTTCCCTGATCTTGCCAGACAGCCTTCCATCTACTTAAAGGTCCTTCAGTCATCCATCCACATTACTCTAGTCAGGTTGTCCTACTCAGCCCTTTTCCTTTGGTACATCTCTGCTGCTATGTCAAGCCTTTCAGTGCATAATGCAAAATGCCAAAATAAGTGGGTCCTAAGGATCCTTAATGTTCCAGGAAGTGTGTTTCTGGCTTGATGACCAGGTGAAATAAAGGGGGAAAAAAGCCTAAAAAAAGAAACTAATGCAGCCACCATATCTAAGGATTAGTAGGCTGCAATATTTTACATTTTTAAGTTTGAGTTTAATACTGCTTTAACTATCTTGTAAAAGAAATGACTTCCACTGGGAGGTGCAGGATTAACCCTCTTGCTTCCTCTCTAGGGCATTAATGACCAGTTCTGCCTGCTGATCAGGTGGGATCCCATCTGATCATATTAGGCCCCCACAATCTGTTTGCCCAATTAGCCGAGAACTGATTGATGATGTCTACTTGCATAGTTAATAGGAGAGGAATCCTGCACACATCTAGTGGGTCATTATACCAGGTGCCTATTTAGCTCCACTCCCATCACCATTGACTGACATAGTCATTCCTAGCTGATTCGTAGATGGCAAGGGTAACAAAATGGGTAATTGGCCGAATGACTATGCAAAGGGTAACTCTAGCTTGCAGTTCACTAACCAGGTGCAAATTTGGAAGCAATAACGCAAAACAGGTTCAGAATGGTCAAAAACATGCATATACTTTAGTTTAATGAAAGCTGTATAAACGTGGACTCTTCACAGCAATGTCTTTGTGACCCAAGTACAGGTAACATGTGACTGCTTAGAATAGTCTCTAGACACTTTAACAAAAGAGAGTCAAAGTGAGTATCACTACTTCAGTAAAACAGTACACAATAAAGCTTGTGATTATCTTCTTAGACAGCATGCCTCACACAAAGTGAAGGGCAGCTAAAACAGCTGGAGGGATCCAAGGCCCAAGGATGAAGCACCACCCCACTGAAATTGCAGTACTCTGGCAGTTATCTGGGGAGGGGCTCCCCATAGTAGCTGGGTCTTTTGGAAAAACTGTGTGCTATTAGGCTGTTTCTGTTAGTGGAGGGTCCCCTCACCTGGCCGCAGATCACTTGCTCAGCTGCCTCTGCGTCATCAGATGTGGCCTCTCTGAGCTGCTGAGGGAGGGAAGCTGAAGAACTTATTTTCCCTTGGCGAACTCCAGGAGTTGTAAGAAAAGAAATTGTATCTGAGCATGGTGAGTAAATGGGCAATCCGTTACACTTTTACCATTCACCATTTTTCACCATATTCACATCCCCATGTCCTCACACACAAGTCCCTTTATGTGGCACTCCTAAGACAGATAGCACAACATAAACTGATAGAACAATGACGCAGCCTTACTAGGAGATTCTTCAATATTGGCTCTGACTTTTGACCAATTAGCGCACAGCACAGAAAAATCTTGACCGTACTATAGCCAGATTAAAAGAGTAAAGTAATTTCTGAAAGGGGGCTTTACAAACAGAAAGTGCCTAAACAAGATACTTCGTGGAAAGATCACTTCTTTCACTTGTTCAAAGATTTTATTAAAAGGTTTTAATACAACAGAAGCACACCAGTTATTGAGAAGGCAAATCTCCACGTGGAGAGGATGAGCTGCCACAGATCAACAGGATATCCAGCAAAGTAAGTTTGATTTTCTAATAGAGTGGGGGTTGTAAAAATAAGGTTACATAAAGATAGCATCCGCCAAATATGAAAAAGGGGAATAGGCTTAGGGACTTTGACATCTAGAAGTCAGTAACCGCTAAGCAGAATGGAGGGCGGAGGCGAGTAAAAGAGATGGAGAAGAGAAAGGTTAGAAGGAAAAAGAAAAAGGGAAGGGGGCATCCTAGAGGTCATATGGGTCATGACTTGCAGACCAAATGGCATCATCGGTTGGTGTCCAAAAATGTCGGGTTTGAGTAGTAAAGAGTTAAATTTTAACTATGATCCACCCAAGGTTGCCAGATTCTTGTGTACTTGCATATTCTGTCTTGCAGGGTTGCTTCAATCTTGGTATAGACCATGGCTTGTGTAACTCTATTATTTGGAGACAAAGTGAAGGCATCCTCTAGGCTCTTGCTATCACTTGGAAGATGTGGTCGTATGTTTAGCAGGGCAAAAAATATTTCGGATCAGAATACGTTAACAGGGACAGGTCCGCCAAATATGAAGATGGGTTCCCAGGCCCCTGCCATAATAGAAGCAAGTTGCAGGATAGTTGGGACATATTTAGCCATCCTTGCATGGACTAAATACCACTGTGATAGGACTTTATAGGTGGTTTCAAGAGCACATATATTCTGTAAGGCAGTATGCCTGGCTTGCCAATCTTCTATCCAGTCCTCTGCCTCCAGCGTTGAACCCAGATCAGAAGACCAACAATCAACATATGCTGGAGGGGACATAGAGGATTTGGAGAGCAAATATAAATACAACTTAGAGGTCACTCCCCTAGTGTGGTGGTCAGAACAGCAGAAGGGCTCAAATATAGTAATCTGGTCCAGATCATCAGATAAGTGTACTATAGAAATGTTTACCTAAAGGTAATCAAACACCTCTGAGCTCGGCAATTTTTTTTGCTCTTGTAAAACTGGGAATGGTTTAAATCCCAAAAAGGTGACCGGCCCCGTTAATTGCAGGTGAGTTCAATAATAGAAGTAGGAAGGGGAGACGTACTGTACGTGGGATAAAATGCCAGGTGACGCAAAAAAGAAAGCAATGGAGTGTGGGGAGATACAAGCCCAGAGGTTCATTTCAACCTACCCCAAAAAGTCAGGAAATGAATCGTACCTTGGTTGGAAAGCACCTTATGTTTTGGCCAACATAATAACAATAATAATAGTAATAACACAGTTTAAAATGTATTTTCAAAAAGAAAAAAAAACTGTTGCTGTAACAGCTTAAAATGTGTTAGCTGGAGTTAGGCTCCTTTCACACATCACCTAGCAGGATTGAATGCGTGTTTTGCTGCAATTCTCATACGTTTTGTCGCACAACAGTCATGACATAATCATGCCACATTTGGGGTGCCATTCAGGATGACATTGCGCATTTTGCCGCCATTTGAAATAGGATTTAATTTGTTTGTCAAATACTTAATGCCATTGTAAACTCCCAAGTGTTTTTTTTGTCTTAACTAGGTCTATGTTGCTTGTTTGCATTATCTTGTAATGATGGGCTCACATGTTGTAGTGTCATGGCTAATCGATTCCCCTATGTCCATGTATTCATTCACCTAGCTTGTCCCTATTCATTAAAGGAACAGGAAACTTCTTATTCCGGTCACACTTTGTCCAATCCATGCCCTGCCATTTACTTGTGTTGCATCACAAATGTGGGAGTGCTAACGTGATGAACGACTGCATGGTGATCTGCATGACAGATTTACTGGCAAGGTCAATAGGGGAGAATCAGAAAAACATTACATAGTTAGTCTGGTTGAAAAAAGTCAATCTAGTTCAACCAATAAAATAGACTGCATCATATACAATATGTCATTTTCTTTTGTGCCCATAATTTCACTTTAAAGGTTAGATTTAGGAATTCGATTCAGGTTTACTGTTTAGTGTAGTGAATGGGAAAATGAGGTTAAAAAGAAATTGCAGGCAAAAAGCGAAATTAACTAGTAAGGTGCTAATGGCTACTAACGCTATTCAGAAATACAACAACTGTGCTAAGGTTCACTCAATTTACCCTAATCCAAGTTTCTGTTACCCTCTGCAGGAAGAATCTAGCAAACGCCTCAAATGGTCACTGGAGACACTGGAAACATACACCCAACAGGATGTGTTGAGTACATTCCTCTCGATCTGCTTTCTGTACCACCAATCACATTCAGTCTTTGGAGGCAGGTTTTAGCTGTTCTATCAGTACTGGCATTTTTTTTAAGTCAAGATTTCCTTATATGAGATGCCAGGGCAGCTCCATTAGGTGTGTTTGAGAATTTCCTCCTGCATTACAAGAAGGGGTTCTCACATCACCAGAATACTAGCAAACAAAAGTGTGGTGATGCACTACAACAATGGCTGAATGGAAAATGTGGAAAATGTAAGTAGTGATCTGGCATGCTATGCTCCATGTAAGAATTCTAGCGCTAAATTTGTAACGTGAAGTTTCGGGCCAGGTTCATAATTATAGTAATCTACTCAGAATTCCATTACTTTTTGGACTGTAAACATTTCTTGTAAACTGCTGCCTTTGTTGCGGAGCATACCATTATTGTTGGAGCTTACACTTAAAGTGTTACTAAACCCAGGAGCCTGCATTCACTATGTCTGATCTCCCACAGTACACACAGGGCAGCCATCAGAAATTCCTGGGCCCCTTACATAGCTTTAGGCCTACCCCCCCCGAAGCCTGGCCACCAACATTCCCCAGGGCTTGCCCACAGGCCATCCCACCGAATCCAAACACCGGCCACCTCACCTTTACGCACTCAGCCCCCCCTCAGTCCTGTTTATATGTCAGTCCCCTCACACCTGTATATATGTCAGCACCCCCCCCACACACCTGTATATATGTCAGTGCCTCCCCCCCACACACCTGTATATATGTCAGTGCCCCCCCCACACACCTGTATATATGTCAGCGCCTCCCCCCCTCACACCTGTATATATGCCAGTGCCTCCCTCCCACACACCTGTATATATGTCAGCAACCCCCCCCCACACACCTGTATATATGTCAGTGACTGCCCCCCACACACCTGTATATATGAGCCCCCTCACACCTGTGTATATGTCAGCCCCCCCCACACACACCTGTATATATGTCAGCCCCCCCCCACACACACCTGCATATATGTCAGCCCCCCCCCCACACACACCAATATATATGTCATCCCCCCTCACAGCTGTATATATGCCAGTCCACCCACACACACACACACACACACACACACACCTGTATATATGGCAGCCCCTCACATATACAAATCTGTTAACACACAAGGCTCTGGCCCCTCCCTGTACACAAACAGCCCCCTCCTTTTCCCTCACAGCCCCTACTTGCAAAGAAGGTCTTCCTACCTAGTCCCAGCTCATTTTCACAAAGCTGACATTTTGCTGAGAGTACAAATAACACGAGGGGTGCACATGCACATAGTAGCCAGAGGTGGCAGTAAAGAGCTCGATGTCTGAGCTCAATGAGACGAAAACAGCAGAAGCTGTGAAATTGCACAGCACAGATCCCCTTCACCCATCCTGCCTTCTTCTGGCCTGGGCAGGCCCCTTGGGCCCCGGGGCCCCTTACAGTTGTAATGGCTGTACCCCCCTGATAACGGCCCTGAGTACACAGAACATGGAAATGCAATTAATTTAGTAAATATAAACTGCTAAATACCTTTTCTCATCAGCAGAATATAGCAGTCTTGTGATTTCTGTCAGTGTCTGGTTAAAGCTTATAGGGGGAGTTTTCATACTGTACTGGCTGTCCTATCAGAATGCAGGGCCCCTGACCCTCTGTCTGGACAGTGCTGATTGGCCCTGTGCTGATCACACCCTCCCAAGAAAAAAAAAAACTCTAGCAATACACACCAAACTGAGCATGTGCAGCCTGACTCCATTTACTTTGTCTTATCCAGCCATATTTTGGGGCAATGCAAGGAGATCAGAGAAGACAGGATGAAACAGCCTTTTTACACAATGCGGAGGATTAACCCTTTAGGTTTCACAGTGAGTATAAAACACATGCTTTACTGCATATACAGACTGATTTTACTGTTGTGGGTTTAGTAACACTTTAAAGAACAATGGGCTCCATTCACTAAAGCAGATCGCATGAGGTATTTAGGTGATCTGACACATTTTTCACACATATCGCACGTGATGCTGATAATGTAAGTTCCCTTTATGCGATATTTACCTCAAAAAACAAAAACGCTCGGTAAATACCTTATACAATCGCGTTAATGTCAGTTCACTAAAGGAAATAAATAAATGCATGTGGTAAATAAGTAGTGGCCCAGGCATGCGGTTTTTAAGGAATTTAAAAATATAATAGCCAATTTGAAGTAGTCTCTACCTTCTTGGCTCAGTAATCTCTCTGCACAGAAACTGAAATATGGATAAAAACACAGAAACATTGACGTTAATTTACTAAAGGCAAATAGACTGTGCACTTTGCATGTGCATTTGCTCCAGAGCTTAGTAAATTAGGTAAAGCTTCACTTTTTTTTTTTAACAAGAAATGGTAAAGCTTCACTTTACAAAGAAAATACCCAATCAAATGCAAGGAAAATTAAAAAAAAAGAATTTTTGCTTGCATGATTGAATGATGGTAGTCAGCAGAGCTTCCTCTCATTTACTAAGCTCTGGAGCAACTGCACTTGCGAAGCGCACAATCTTTTTGTCTTTAGTAAATCAACCCGATTACGTGTAGTGAAATATATTTATTTTCTTCTGTCATTTCACCAGATTTTCAAAGACTTTTTTTGTATTAATACAAGCCTATACATCGTTTGCTGCATAAACCTCCTAATCACTTCAAACGTAATACAACGTACATGCATAATAAAATGGTCTAATCTCTTGGTAAAGCATATGTCATATGTAGTGAGACTATTTTACTTTATATTTTTGGAGATATCTTTGGCGAAAAACTTGTGTTATCAATTGGAGGGATTGGCAGATGGATATCAGAGTGACACTTTCAAGAACATCATAAAAAGATGACAAAAAAAAAAAGCCCCATACGGCCTGCATCGGATTATTAGACGCATAAACAGTAAGCGTTGTTATTCTGGAAGAGCCCTGGCTTATGTTAAGTGGTCACTTTTGATAGAAATGCAGCTTAAAGAAAATCTTTAATTTGAAGTGAGTCTATGTTCCAATGAATGATTCCCCATTCTGGTGTGCGATTATGTCCAACCACCGCTTCTCCATTCCAGTAAGTGATTCTTCCTCCAGACGGACAAATCTGTGTTCCAACGACAGATTCCATCAACAAGTGTCTCTCCACAACTCATTGAGTGATCCTGCATTCCAGTAAGTGATTTTTTTTTTTTGTTCCGCCGAATGATTCTAGCACACATTAAAGGATTGTACTTTACGCTAATTCCTCCAATACATGTTTTTGCCATCCAGTGCTTGGCTCTATGTTCCAGTGAGTGACTCCGCAGTTCGATGAGTGCTTGATTCGACAGCCCGGAGAATAATTCATCTGTTCAATAAGTCCTTTTACCTTCCACAGAGTGAGCCGAACATCTCTTGAGTGGCACTGACTCTAAATGAGCAAGGTTTTTTTTTTTTCTTAATGCTGGGAGATAGGTTACCGTCCAGTAATTGACTCAAACTACGAATCTTGAGTGACAGTGATTTTAATAAGTGACGCTGCTGGCCAATGGGTTCTAGGCTTGGCTCTATATTACGGCCTAATCTTGACAACTCATAATTGCATTTACTGAATCAAACTACCTGTTAATGTGTCCAGGATGATATGGTGAGATGGCTATACATAAACCACATTACTTTGGGCATGTTTTTTTTTTGGTGACTGCGGTCAGGCAAGTGACCTTACTGGGTTAACCAAGATACAGGCTCTTATAATTTAATGACAGGGTTAGAGGAAATGTTTCCTAGATTGTCAGCTTCTCTGTACACATTTAGCAGCTGAGTCTTTTATCTAGCAAATTAATCCAACTACTGTCCACGGAGTCGGCAATGAATTATTTTTCTCCAGCTGTGAAGATAAATTGGCAGCGGTGTCACCTGGCTTTGTTTTAGCTTTCTCTAGATCACACTGTTAGAGATAACAAGAGTGGGTTGATCTAGTTTCTTTTCATCCTTGATATCAATGAATAAAATAATACAACTCCCTAAATTAAATGTTGGGACCACATATAGGGGCTGATGATTTTGTTTCTTTTACAAATGTCACATACTGCACAGGTAGTCACATCACGGGGTTCCAGAACACCAGAATACATCTTTGTTGAGTCCCAGAACAATCACACAACAATCACATCTTGGGGTTCTAGAACACCAGAACATTTCTTTGTTGGATCCCAGAACAATCGCACAACAATCACATCTTGGGGTGCTAGAACACCAGAATACATCTTTGTTGAGTCCCAGAACAATCACACAACAATCACATCTTGGGGTTCTAGAACACCAGAATACATCTTTGTTGAGTCCCAGAACAATCACACAACAATCACATCTTGGGGTGCTAGAACACCAGAATACATCTTTGTTGAGTCCCAGAACAATCACACAACAATCACATCTTGGGGTTCTAGAACACCAGAATATTTCTTTGTTGGATCCCAGAACAATCGCACAACAATCACATCTCGGGGTTCCAGAACACCAGAATACATCTTTGTTGAGTCCCAGAACAATCACACAACAATCACATCTTGGGGTTCTAGAACACCAAAATATTTCTTTGTTGGATCCCAGAACGATCACACAACAATCACATCTTGGGGTTCTAGAACACCAGAATATTTCTTTGTTGGATCCCAGAACAATCGCACAACAATCACATCTTGGGGTACCAGAATAATTCTTTGTTGGGTCCCAGAACAATCACACAACAATCACACATTGGGTTTCCAGAACACCAGACTATTTCTTTGGTGGGTCCCAGAACAAACACACAACAATCACATATTGGGGTTCCAGAACACCAGAATATTTCTTTGAAGGGTCCCAGAACAATCACACCACAATCCCATCTTTGGGGTTCCAGAACTCCAGAATATTTCTTTGTTGGGTCTCAGAACAATCATGCACAACAATGGTTAAGAGTCATAATTTTAAAATGGTTGAGCACTACAGCTCTATGGAAAATTCCAAACACTTGTATACCCAACATTTCACCCCAGCATTCACCCTGTTAAAATGCAATTAAAATTAACTTTTAAAAGTCATTTTAAAATGAAGTCTTAAAATAATTTAAAATGAACTTTTAAATGTAATTAATGTGAATTCTTAAAATTTACTTTTAAATCAAAACTAAAATCAACTTTTAAATTAAAATAAAATACATTTAATTATTTCACCATTATCACCTAACTTTAAACCTTAACTTATCACATAACATAAAAACCCCTAACTGTTAACCCTAACCACTCAACCTTTGACCCTAATCCAAAACTAATATTCAGCACTAATAAACTCCTGAATAGCCACACTTACCTTAGCGGGCCTGGAACTCTTAACATCAAAAGACATTACTCCTCGCTGAAATCTCTGTGCCAAAAACGACCGATCTGACCATTACAAAAATAACCTGTTTTTTGTGTTGGGAACATTGTCATTCCATGTAAAGCTCACCGATGACAGGTTCCCTTTAATTAGATCTGCAATGCCCACTGGATAAGTGTGATCTGACAACCAGGTATATTTTCAATGCATAAAACCTCTTCCTGAGTTCCAGACAAAAATAACCAAGACGTATGTTGTTAACCTTAAATAAGCAAATGAGTTGAGCCGTATATGTCATAAAATCGCATGGGTGCGTTATCAGTGCATGAGCCTGGACATTTGGAATTTGCAGAGGGGGGGGGGATAAAAAAGGAGCATTATGCCGTGAGACACTCTGCCACTGGACATTCTTAGAAGAACGACCACCTTCTGATGAACATATGACTGACCACTCAGTAAAGAGAGAGCCTCTGCATCAAAGTAGATGGCCATACTGGGAGACAGGCTTCCTCCCATAACCAGAGGCCAACTGGCCTGTACAGGGCTGTCTGTAATCAATTATGTATAATGTGGACTCCCAGAGAAGAGAAGAGCAGGAATAAGACCCATATGAGATAGATAGATAGATAGATAGATAGATAGATAGATAGATAGATAGATAGATAGATAGATAGATAGATAGATAGATAGATAGATAGATAGATAGATAGATAGATAGATAGAAGATAATTTTTTGAAAATAGGCATATGTTAATAGAATAATCTTAAGGAACCCATCAATATGTATACACACAGTTCTCCTATACACACTCACTCTCCATCTTTTTAATTTCTATAGAAACAAAGATTAGAATTAAATAATATGGTTTCTATTAACACTGTAATACTTATACGGTCTAATGCACCTACATATATATTTCAATCACAGCGTGCATTACGGAATATATATTCTGCATTTTGTTTACTTGTATGCCCAGCCATATATCCCATGCATGCACATTATGTACCCACTGCATGCCTATGCAGGCATATACCGGTCTCGTGCCCCTTACCTTGTTATACTGTCTTTTTTTCCCAGATGTTTAGTTTTTTTTTTTAGGGGTCTGGGGTAAAAGCTGGTCACCGATTCTCTTCTAGAAGACCACCTGCCGTGGACATTATTCCACAGGGGAGGAGCCTGGCAGACAAGCCCCACCTCCTGCGCTTTGTTGCCACTGTCCAAGGATGTACAATTAACACTGGCCTTTTGTCAACAAGGCAGTAGTCCACGTCTGTGTGCAGAGCCGGGTACAAATCGGCTTCTTTTCCTTTTTTTTCGAGTGGTATAATATGGTCAATGGGTATGGCAGTCCTTTTGATTTGGTGATCAGTGTGGCACGGTGCAAACAGTCCGACAATTCAAAATGTTTTTTCTTTCCTTTTTTAATTCTTGGCTTCCGACAAGCCAACCGACTGCAGATGTTTCGGTAATATTCTTTTTTTTTTTTCCCCCACCGAAACTCCAATTTTTATAGATTCTCAGTCTCCTAAGCTTGTATTAGCTGCCAGGCGTTTCATGGTAAACACTCCTTTTTGATTTGGCATGTTTGTATTTGGTGGGCCTTGCCATGGGTCAGTAGGCTTCCCACTTCATATGCTTTCCATATTCGTCGCCGCTGCTGGATTCTCACCAAGCACGAGACTGGCGGCGATCCTGCAAGCTGTGTTTTTTTTTTTTTTTTCCTCCTTTTCTCGATTCACTGCTAGCCGCAGGATGGATGGAAGACGGTCGTTCTGCACGATGCACTGGGGGGGGGGGGGTGCTGGATCCTTCTGGCCTGACCGTGTTTAAGTCCTTTCTGGCACGCTAGCCATTGCGGGATTGCTGGTAGTCAGGGATGAAGTCAAAGGGGGGGGGGGGTGTCAGTGGTTGCTTGTCTGAATTAAACTCGCATGGGATTCGTACATCCCCCACCTGTCAGAGGATAATAACCCTCTTGTCTACTCTTCTTTTACTGCTAGCTTAACCTGAGGGCTTTCGATAAATAGTCACTGATGACCATCCAAAAGCCTCCTATCCCCAGGTGGCCCGGTCGCTGTCCAGGGTGCTAGCGAAGCTGTTTTGAGATTCTTGAAGCACCTGCTAGGTAGCCAACGCTGGTTGGTCAATGGCCACTTGTATCCGAAGGTCTGATAGCAGCAGCAGCAATCTTTGCATCCATCCTACTTAGCATGATCAGCAGCACAGGAAAGCGATCACTAGCCACGGCTATGAAAACAGAAGCCAGCCCCCTTGTTTTCTGCTCTTAGGAAGATTGTAGACACCCCTCTGTGATCTCATTATTTGTCCTGTCCTCTCTTCATATCTGTTTTTTTTTTTTTCGCTCCCTGTGCTGGCTATCTGAGATCTCGCTTCGTCCTCTCCATCTTTAACCTCCTGATCCTGTGCGTCGCCGGCAGTCGGTCTATTGTGCGGCGCTGGGCAGCTGTCTCGGCTATGCCCCGGCGTCTATGCTTGGCGGTCTCTGGCTACCTGTCCGTCTCTTCTCCTCTGCCCCAGCATTCCTCTAGAAGACAGATCAGGCTGGGTGTCTCTTTTTTTTCTTGCCAGGATCTGATGCTCTCTCTCTCTCTCTGCTCCTCTTCTTTGCTATTTTTTTTATCCCACGTAAAGAAATAACAAAGAAAATAAATGAGAGATTGTGGGGCTGTTTCAGTCTCCCTGCCCCTCCTCCGTCTCTCCCTCCCTCTCTCTCTCTCTCTCTCTCTCTCTCCTTCCCTCCCCCTCACTCCTTTTAACCCTCTCTCACATTCAGATTGCTTCACCTATCTGTGTCTCTTTCATCTCAGTTGCCTTTTGTGTTGTCAGTGTTGGTACCTGGCATCCCAGACCCCCTGAGCTGCCACCCTGGATGTGTGTGTGTGTGTGTTATTGTACCACCCCCCCCAATATTTCCACAGCCCCCCTCCACCTTCCCTGTCCCCCTCTCACTCCATCCATCTCTCCCAATCTCCACCCTCTGCTCCCTCCTCTCCTCCTTCTCTCGCTCACTCCATCTTTCTCCAGCTTCATCCACCTCTCCTCCTCTCTCTGTACAAACATTTCTGTCTCACTCCATCTTTTCTCCCCTCCCCTCTGTCATCCCTCTTATAGCAATCTCCCGTCCTCGCTCCATACATGTGTGTATACATATACAGTACATATACGTACATATACCATACATATATATAGCAATCTCCCGTCCTCGCTCCATACATGTGTGTATACATATACAGTACATATACGTACATATACCATACATATATATAGCAATCTCCCGTCCTCGCTCCATACATGTGTGTATACATATACAGTACATATACGTACATATACCATACATATATATAGCAATCTCCCGTCCTCGCTCCATACATGTGTGTATACATATACAGTACATATACGTACATACACCATACATATATATAGCAATCTCCCGTCCTCGCTCCATACATGTGTGTATACATATACAGTACATATACGTACATACACCATACATATATATAACAATCTCCCGTCCTCGCTCCATACATGTGTGTATACATATACAGTACATATACGTACATACACCATACATATATATAGCAATCTCTTGTCCTCGCTCCATACATGTGTGTATACATATACAGTACATATACGTACATACACCATACATATATATAGCAATCTCCCGTCCTCGCTCCATACATGTGTGTATACATATACAGTACATATACGTACATACACCATACATATATATAGCAATCTCTTGTCCTCGCTCCATACATGTGTGTATACATATACAGTACATATACGTACATACACCATACATATGTATAGCAATCTCCCGTCCTCGCTCCATACATGTGTGTATACATATACAGTACATATAGGTACATACACCATACATATATATAGCAATCTCCCGTCCTCGCTCCATACATGTGTGTATACATATACAGTACATATACGTACATACACCATACATATATATATAACAATCTCCCGTCCTCGCTCCATACATGTGTGTATACATATACAGTACATATAGGTACATACACCATACATATATATAGCAATCTCCCGTCCTCGCTCCATACATGTGTGTATACATATACAGTACATATAGGTACATACACCATACATATATATATAACAATCTCCCGTCCTCGCTCCATACATGTGTGTATACATATACAGTACATATACGTACATACACCATACATATATATATAACAATCTCCCGTCCTCGCTCCATACATGTGTGTATACATAAACAGTACATATACGTACATACACTATACATATATATAACAATCTCCCGTCCTCGCTCCATACATGTGTGTATACATATACAGTACATATACGTACATACACCATACATATATATAGCAATCTCCCGTCCTCGCTCCATACATGTGTGTATACATATACAGTACATATACGTACATACACCATACATATATATATAACAATCTCCCGTCCTCGCTCCATACATGTGTGTATACATATACGTACATACACCATACATATGTATATAACAATCTCCCGTCCTCGCTCCATACATGTGTGTATACATATACAGTACATATACGTACATACACCATACATATATATAGCAATCTCCCGTCCTCGCTCCATACATGTGTGTATACATATACAGTACATATACGTACATACACCATACATATATATAACAATCTCCCGTCCTCGCTCCATACATGTGTGTATACATATACAGTACATATACGTACATACACCATACATATATATAGCAATCTCCCGTCCTCGCTCCATACATGTGTGTATACATATACAGTACATATACGTACATACACCATACATATATATAGCAATCTCCCGTCCTCGCTCCATACATGTGTGTATACATATACAGTACATATACGTACATACACCATACATATATATAACAATCTCCCGTCCTCGCTCCATACATGTGTGTATACATATACAGTCCATATACGTACATACACCATACATATATATATCAATCTCCCGTCCTCGCTCCATACATGTGTGTATACATATACAGTACATATACGTACATACACCATGCATATATATATCAATCTCCCGTCCTCGCTCCATACATGTGTGTATACATATACAGTACATATACGTACATACACCATACATATATATAGCAATCTCCCGTCCTCGCTCCATACATGTGTGTATACATATACAGTACATATACATACATACACCATACATATATATAACAATCTCCCGTCCTCGCTCCATACATGTGTGTATACATATACAGTACATATACGTATATATATATCAATCTCCCGTCCTTGCTCCATACATGTGTGTGTACATATACAGTACATATACGTACATGCACCATATATATATATATAGCAATCTCCCGTCCTCGCTCCATACATGTGTGTATTCATATACAGTACATATATATACACACACCATACATATATATAGCAATCTCCCATCCTTGCTCCATATACAGTACATATACAGCATACATACACCATATATATATATATATATATATATATATATATATATATAGCAATCTCCCGTCCTCACTACATATGCATATACAGTACATATATGTACACACACACACACATTGCTATATATATATATATATATATATATATATATATATATATATATATATATATATCTCCCATCCTTGCTCCAGATACAGTACATATACATACACCATACATATATATAGCAATCTCCCGTCCTCGCTCCATGCATGTGTGTATACATATACAGTACATATAAGTACACATATATACGATATATATATATATATATATATATAGCAATCTCCCGTCCTTGCTTTATATACAGTACATATATACATACACCATATATATATCAATCTCCCGTCCTCACTCAATACATGTGTGTGGAAAATATACAGTACATATATATAGCAATCTCTCATCCTCGCTCCATACGTGTGTATGTATATATATATATATATACACAGTACATATATACATACACCATACATATACATATGTAGCAATCTCCCGTCCTCACTCCATACATGTGTGTATACATATACAGTACATATATACATACACCATACACATATAAATACATACATATACATATATTCAATTTGGATTCGTACGAAATATGAATTTTCGTTAGGTTCGTTAACTTTTCGTAACAATTACGAATGTTCGTTATGAAGAATTTATCATTATGAGGGGCTCCCACCATCCCTGTACTGTGCTGACTTCCTGAGTTTTCAACTTTTAGGTTTGTTAACTTTTCGTAACAATTACGAATGTTCGTTATGATGAATTTATCGTTATGAGGGGTTCCCACCATCCCTGTGCAGAGTTCCCAGGTCTGTACACCCACTGTGCATATTATGAGGGTTTCCACCATCCCTGTGCTGAGTTCCCGGGTCTGTACACCCACTGTGTCCATTATGAGGGGTTTCCACCATACCTGTGCAGAGTCCCCAGGTCTGTACAACAGCTGTGTTCAATATGGGGGGTTCCCACTATCCCTGTGCTGAGTTCCCTGGTCTGTACACCCACTGTGCCCATTATGAGGGGTTTCCACCATCCCTGTGCTGAGTTCCCAGGTCTGTACACCCGCTGTGCCCATTATGAGGGGTTCCCACCATACTTGTGCTGAGTTCCCAGGTCTGTACACCCGCTGTGCCCATTATGAGGGGTTTCCACCATCCCTGTGCTGAGTTCCCAGGTCTGTACACCCGCTGTGCCCATTATGAGGGGTTCCCACAATCCCTGTGCTGAGTTCCCAGGTCTGTACACCCGCTGTGCCCATTACGAGGGGTTCCCACCATCCCTGTGCTGAGTTCCCAGGTCTGTACACCCGCTGTGCCCATTATGAGGGGTTCCCACCATCCCTGTGCTGAGTTCCCAGGTCTGTACACCCGCTGTGCCCATTATGAGGGGTTCCCACCATCCCTGTGCTGAGTGCCCAGGTCTGTACACCCGCTGTGCCCATTATGAGGGGTTCCCACCATCCCTGTGCTGAGTTCCCAGGTCTGTACACCCGCTGTGCCCATTATGAGGGGTTCCCACCATCCCTGTGCTGAGTGCCCAGGTCTGTACACCCGCTGTGCCCTTTATGAGGGGTTCCCACCATCCCTGTGCTGAGTTCCCAGGTCTGTACACCCGCTGTGTCCATTATAGGGGTTGCCACCATCCCTGTGCTGAGTTCCCAGGTCTGTACACCTGCTGTGCCCATCATGAGGGGTTCCCACCATCCCTGTGCTGAGTTCCCAGGTCTGTACACCCGCTGTGCCCATCATGAGGGGTTCCCACCATCCCTGTGCTGAGTTCCCAGGTCTGTACACCCGCTGTGCCCAATATGAGGGGTTCCCACCATCCCTGTGCTGAGTTCCCAGGTCTGTACACCCGCTGTGCTCATCATGAGGGGTTCCCACCATCCCTGTGCTGAGTTCCCAGGTCTGTACACCCGCTGTGCCCATCATGAGGGGTTCCCACCATCCCTGTGCTGAGTTCCCAGGTCTGTACACCCGCTGTGCCCATTATGAGGGGTTCCCACCATCCCTGTGCTGAGTTCCCAGGTCTGTACACCCGCTGTGCTCATCATGAGGGGTTCCCACCATCCCTGTGCTGAGTTCCCATGTCTGCACACCCGCTGTGTCCATTATAGGGGTTGCCACCATCCCTGTGCTGAGTTCCCGGGTCTGTACACTCACTATGCCCATTATGAGGGGTTAATTTTGTTTATTGAATAAACTTACAAACAACAACTTATATACAATAAAACCATAATAAATAAATAAAACGTATTTACAAAATAATTGAATGTGATAATACAAAACAAGAACATAATAAATGGTACAAACCAAATTGCGCACAACACAATCCCTACAGGAGAGCCAGACTAAGGAACATCACCGTCACCATGCATGTAGCCTTTTATCAAAAATATATTTCATCTTAAAAATCTAGGGGAGTGAATCAAGAATACAAAGAAAAGCCGCACACCCCGAGATCAACAGGCAGCAGCTACAGAGTCCTGATATTCCTCCACGCCCTTATCCAGGCCTCCTGCTGCCACCTGCCTTTCTCAAGACCCCGAATCTTCCCAACCTCACCCAGAATGTCCTGCACCACCACTTCGACAGGGAGGATTTTACCCCGTAAGGATACCTGACACCGTGCACTCCACGTGAAATAACGGACTACCAGACTAACTAAAAAAAGTGTTTCCAAATCATAATCCCGACGAGTCTGGAATGCCCCATACACCCACTCTGCATAACTCATATGAGGGAGGAAGGGTATACTCAGAGCCCTCCCAACCCTCTTGTACACCTCTATATTAAAAGGGCATTGAAGTAGAAAGTGATCCATGGACTCCACCACTCCTCCACACTCCACTCTCGGGCAGCCCCGATCACTCATGGAAAGAAACTTCAAGTTGCCCTTCACATATAGTTTTCCATGAAAGGCAAGCCAAGCCTGATCCCTAAACTTCATTGGGATTCTCTCCAAATTAATCAATCGCAAACCCACCCCCAAAACATTATGAGGGGTTCCCACCATACCTGTGCTGAGTTCCCATGTCTGCACACCCGCTGTGTCCATTATAGGGGTTGCCACCATCCCTGTGCTGAGTTCCCGGGTCTGTACACCAACTATGCCCATTATGAGGGGTTTCCCCCATGTGCTGAGTTTCCGGGTCTGAGTGTACACCCACTGTGCCCATTATGAGGGGATTCCACCATCCCTGTGCTGAGTTCCCGGGTCTGTACACCTGCTGTTCCCATTATGATGGGTTCCCACCATCCCTGTGCTGACTTCCTGGGTTTTTAACTTTTAGGTTCGTTAACTTTTTGTAACAATTACGAATGTTCGTTATGATGAATTTATCATTATGAGGGGCTCCTATTATCCCTGTGCTGTGCTGACTTCCTGGGGTTTTTAACTTCATCATAATGAATAATCATAATTAACGAACATTCTTATTTTGTTCGTTTCTGTTGTAACGGAATTTGGATCCGTATGAAACGAATCGCACATGTCTAATATATAGAGCAATCTCACATCCTCTCTCCGTACATGTGTGTACATATACAGTACATTTACATACATACACCATACATACATACAGTATCTCACAAAAGTGAGTACACCCCTCACATTTTCGTAAATATTTTAACATATCTTTTCATGTGACAACACTGTCGGTTCACACTGAGGCAGCATGACTTGCAGCACGACTGCCTCAGGCGACCTGCACACGACAGGAGCGGCGACTTGCAAAACGACTTCTGTATAGAAGTCGATGCAAGTCGCCCCCAAAGTTGTACAGGAACCTTTTTCCAAGTCGGAGCGACTTGCTGTCCCCTCAAAATAACTCAACACACAGCCATTAATGTCTAAACCGGTGTCAACAAAAGTGAGTACACCCCTGAGTGAAAATGTCCAAATTGGGTCCAATTAGCCATTTCCCCTCCCCGGTGTCATGTGACTGGTTAGTGTTACAAGGTCTCAGGTGTGAATGGGGAGCAGGTGTGTTAAATTTGGTGTTATCACTCTCACTCTCTTATACTGGTCACCGGAAGTTCAACATGGCACCTCATGGCAAAGAACTCTCTGAGGATCTGAAAAAAAGAATTGTTGCTCTACATAAAGATGGCCTAGGCTATAAGAAGATTGCCAAGACCCTGAAACTGCAGTACCAAAGCAAGACCATACAGTGGCTTAATAGGACAGGTTCCACTCAGAACCATGAATGACCAAAGAAGTTGAGTGCACATGCTCAGCGTAATCTCCAGAGGTTGTCTTTGGGAAATAGATGTATGAGTGCTGCCAGCATTGCTGCAGAGGTTGAAGGGGTGGGGGATCAGCCTGTCATTGTTCAGTGTTCAGACCATACACCGCACACTGCATCAAATTGGTGTGCATGGCTGTCATCCCAGAAGGAAGCCTCTTCTAAAGATGATGCACAAGGAAGCCAGCAAACAGTTTGCTGAAGACAAGTAGACTAAGGACATGGATTACTGGAACCATGTCCTGTGGTCTGATGAGACCAAGATAAACTGAGGAGAGAGGGATAAAAAGTACAAAGGCCAGTGTGTCTTGCCCACAGTCAAGCATGGTGGTGGGAGTGTCATGGTCTGGGGCTGCATGAGTGCTGCCGGCAACTGGGGAGCTACAGTTCATTGAGGGAACCATGAATGCCAACATGTACTGTGACATACTGAAGCAGAGCATGATCCCCTCCCTTCGGGAACTGGGCTGCAGGGCAGTATTCCAACATGATAAAGACCCCAAACACATTTCCAAGACGACCACTGCCTTGCTGAAGAAGCTGAGGGTAAAGGTGATGGACTGGCCAAGCATGTCTCCAGACCTAAACCCTATTGAGCATCTGTGGGACATCCTCAAACGGAACGTGGAGGAGCGCAAGGTCTCTAACATCCACCAGCTCTGTGATGTCGTCATGGAGGAGTGGAAGAGGACTCCAGTGGCAACCTGTGAAGCTCTGGTGAACTCCATGCCCAAGAGGGTTAAGGCAGTGCTGGAAAATAATGGTGGCCACACAAAATATTGACACTTGGGCCCAATTTGGACATTTTCACTTAGGGGTGTACTCACTTTTGTTGCCAGCAGTTTAGACATTAATGGCTGTGTGTTGAGTTATTTTGAGGGGACAGCAAATTTACACTGTTATACAAGCTGTACACTCACTACTTTACATTGTAGCAAAGTGTCATTTCTTCAGTGTTGTCACATGAAAATATTTACAAAAATGTGAGGGGTGTATTCACTTTTGTGAGATACTGTATATATATATAGCAATCACCTATCCTCACTCCATAACTCTCTGTGCATAGGGGCCACCACGCTCTATACATGTGTGAGTATACATACACAGTACATACACATATATACACCACACATATAGATATAGCAATCTTCTTTCCTTGCTCCATACATCTCTCTATACATGTGTGTGTATACATCTACAGTACATATACATACACCATACATATATATCTCCCATCCGTCATACTACCACCTTTTCTTCACGCCAAACCTGAACACTTTAGTCGCGCATTGAAAAAAAAATTTTTTAAGGAGGAACGCTATTGACTCTGGTGTAAATGGGAACTCAGATGTAAGGGGGGTTTCTGCTCTCCAAAGCTCCAACTTACATCAAGTTCACAGCATTTCCCCTTAAATGAGGGTTCCCAAAGCCCCCATTAAATCAGAGTCCACAGTCCCCTTACCTCTGAGTCCCCCTTCTCTTAGTATATTCATATGCTTGGAGGCAGGAGAAAGAAGGGATGGAGGGGGATGACTTTAGTCACAGACAGTGGATGGTGAGCTCACTCGTCTGAGGATGGAGGCTCAGGCATCGACACCTTTCATCCATGATGTATCTGCTGGTTGCTGAGCTTAAAACTTCCAGCCCACACAACCCTTTCCTGAGGCACAGAACACTGGGGATTGGAGTGTGGGTGGGCAGACAGAGGGGTAGGGACGGGAGGAGGAGGAGCAGATCAAGCCCTCTCTTCTCTCCTGCCCATATATGGGGGTGGGGCCTGTGTGCACATCTATGTACTCGGGGCAGCGGTTGTTGTATTTGGTTACTTGGGGAGCCACAGTCCATTCTGAATATTGTGTCTGGGTTTCAGGTGGTCGGAAACCCGGACACATGATTCAAAACCTGGACTGTCTGGGGGAATCCCGGACGGGTGGCAACCCTACTCCATTAGGGTTGCCACATCATCCCTTGATTGATTTAATGCAGATAAGGCACCAAGTGAGTTTAATTACCACCTTAATCAGCCACAGAACCTGTGTAATTAACGTGTGTCCTGAATTAAAGGGATGATGTGGCAACCCTATACTCCATACGTCTCTGTGCATAGGGGTCACTGCGCTCTGTACATGTGTGTGCATAAAACTCGCATGGGACATACAGTACATACACCATACATATACACATATAGCAATCTCCCATCCTCACTCCATAACTCTCTGCACCAAGCGCTATACGTGTGTGTATAAATATACAGTACATACATACACCATATACATACATACATATAAATATAAATATATATATATATATATATATATATATATATATATATATATATATATATATATATATACACACACACACACACACACACACAATACCAAGGTGGGACACCTCTGCCATATAGCTGATTTCCTTACACAGGATAACATCTCATGTGGCACTCCTTTTCTCCACCAGATATACACTTAGTATGTGGATCAACATGACGATTTTTTAGATATATATATATATACAGGGCTTTTTTTTTTTTGGAGAGTAGGTGCAGGAACTCCCTCATCTGAGTCACCCCTTGCCTCTGCCCCCTACCCACCTCTGACCACCGTCCCTTGATTCCACCCCCTACCCACCTACCAGCATGACCCCTTTTACAGAATACAGAACCAAGTATCATTATGTGGTGCTAAATCATTTGTATGGAACATGTTAACGATAGAAAGAAAAGCAGTAAAATAGATCCCCTGCAGCCAGGAACAATCGAATCCCAGCAATAGATCCCCACACAACAATAGACTCCCCCAGCTACAAAGGACTGCACCCCAACAACAATAGATTCCCTGCAGCAACAGTGAACCACCCACAACAAAATAACACACCCAGTAACAAAATATCCACCCAAGCAACATTAGACCCCCCCCCAGCAGCAACAACAGATCTCCCAGCAGCCAGCATCAATAGATCCTCCAGCAGCCAGTAAAAATAGATCTCTCCCTCAACAGTAGATCCATTCCAGCAACATAACACCCCCCCCCCCAGCAACAATAGATCCCCCATCAGCAACAATAGACCCTCACACAAAATCAGATCCCCACCAGTAACAATAGTTTCCCCAGCAGACAACATCAATAGACCCTCCAGCACACCCCACACCCCATGCTATTACATACATTCAGTGCTGGAGGTGCCCGAACTGCGTTCCCCCGCGTTCCCTCTGAAAAAAAGCCCTGTATATATATATATAGCAATCTCCCATCCTCGCTCCATACCTCTCTGTGCATAGGGGCCACTGCACTCTATACATGTGTGTGTATACATCTACAGTACATACAGATATATATACATATATAACAATCTCTCATCCTCACTCCATACATCTATGTGCATACACTGCATAGGGGCCACTGTGCTCTATACATGTGTGTGTGTATACATATGCAGTACATACACATACATACATTCACCATATATACTGTATATTTACATTTGTGTATATTGATATATATATATATATATATATATATATATATATATATATATATATATATATATATATATATATCAATCTCCCATTCTCGTGCCATAGAACGCTGTGCATAGGGGCCATCGCGCTCTGTACACGTGTGTGTATACATATACAGTACATACACTATATATATATATATATATAGCATCTCCCATCCTCGTTCCATACATCCCTGTGCCTAGGGGCCATCGCACTCTATACTCATGTGTGTATTCATATATAGTACATATACATACATACACCATGCACATTTAGAAATCTCCCATCCTCGCTCCAAACCTCTCTGTACATAGGGACCACCATGCTCTGTACATGTGTGTGTATTCATATATACAAATACACCATACATATACAGAAATCTCCCATCCCGTCTATACACGTGTGGGTATACATCTATAGTTCAGACACATACATATATCGCAATCTTCTATCCTTGCTCCTTTCAGCTCTGTGCATAGGGACCACCACACTCTGTATGCATGTGTATTTATATATATACAGTACATATATATATATATATATATATATATATATATATATATATATATAACAATCTCCCACCATCGCTACTTCTCTGTGCATAGGGCCATCATGATCTATACATGTGTGTATACATCTATAGTACATACACATACATATGTATGTATAGCAATCTCCCAACCTCACTTCAAATATCTCTGTATATAGGGGCCGCCACGCTCTAAACATGTGTGTGTGTGTATACAAATAAAGTACATATACATATAGAAATCTCCAATCCTTGCTCCATACATCTCTGTGCATAGGGGCAACCGCACTCTATACTTGTGTGTGTATGCATATACAGTACATACACATACATACACTATATGTAGTGTAACTGCATCAAAGTGATCCCTCCCTGGCCAGTCCCTACTCTATCTTGCAGATTTAACAACTCCTACTTGCTAAAATAGCTACTCTTGGGGAGTATGGACATACAGTATAGGGGGAGATTTACTAAAAGTGGAGCACTCAGAATCTGGTGCAGCTGTGCATGGTCGCCTATCAGCTTCTAGAATAAAACCTGGAAGCTGATTGGTTACTCTGCACCAGATTCTGTGTGCACCAGTGTTAGTAAATCTCCCCCCATAGTGCTAAGATGGGGGAGACACAGCTGGAGATGAAAACAGTTCTGGGTCAAAATGAAGCCATGCAAATCCACAATGAAAAAACCCCCAAAGTTTAAGAGGGTGGGCAGCACCAGCAGCAAAATAAGTTATGTAGTTATCTATATATTAGGATAAATAATTATGTCCACAAAACCCCAACAAAGTGTAGCGATGGCCCCGTGGGGTGGCTGCGTGTTTCTGCATCCACACATTTCACCCTGCTGGTCAGACATCCATTTTGGCAGCAATAGGAAAAGAAAATGCCACTCCAGGTGAGTGATGGCACCAGGTAGGCTGGGGAATGGACTCCTCCCAAGGGTGCTAGGCTCGGCTCGCCGGCCGTGCAATTTGGATAAAAGGAATGGATGGCGGCACACCAAGGTAGTGATGAATCTCTTTATTGTAAAATCCGTTACATGAATAACACCACAGGACAGACAGACAGGTACAGGTAGACGTGTTTCACACAGTGACGCTGTGCTTATGCGGTAATGAATAAGCGCAGCGTCACTGTGTGAAACGCGTCTACCTGTACCTGTATGTCTGTCCTGTGGTGTTATTCATGTAACAGATTTTACTACCTCAGTGTGCCGCCATCCATTCCTTTTATCCATTTTGGCACACTTTCCCAGACAATGAATAGTCTCTTACTTGTTTTAGTTGTTTTTATTAGGGGATTAAACTTGGATGGGGAAAAGGGACATGGGATGTCCGGATAATGAATACTTCTTAGAATAAAAGCAATTGGGTCTAGATCTGACAGTCTCTTCCTCCGCACATCTCCTGCAGCACACTACTTGACATCACTTGCTTCACTTTACTGTCCAAATCTAGATTCCTGTCACATTAGCACATGGCTAGGCCTCACTCTGAATAAGTCCTAATGTTTTCCTAATAGCCCTTTACAGGCAGGGTTCTGCAGTCCCCTTTGAGGTAGCAACCATTTTATATGAGAAGAATAAATGTGCTGACACTTGGTGGACTACTGCATAGTTACCAACATTGAAAAAAATTTTTTAGGGACACTTTTTTGGCTGTAGGCGGAGTCTTATTATAATTAGGGAGCGGGGCATGCATTTGTAGGCGTGGCACAGGGGGAAAGTAAAAATGCGGCGCGCAAAGCGTGGTGTGGTTAGAGTCTGAGATGAATGAGGGATGGAGAGGGAAAGGGGGGAAGAAGGATGAAGGGACAGCAGGCCCAGATCCTACACAACAATGAAAATATGTGTATTCTAGAAAGTTTAACAACCAGCAGATAAAGATACTCCAAACACCTGGTGTTAGCGCTTCAATCATCCCAGCACCATGGTTGTTATGGGATCAGGATGATTGAAGTGCATTATTTCTATTATTACATTGTAATATAAAATGAAATCATTCAACTCACCATAATGCCGAATCAGTGGGATCCCTGAGCGTGTCACCTGCCACGTCGCCTGCCACTAGCCGTCCGTCCTTGCATCAGGTGCCTCCAGCAGAGTCCGTCCTTGCATCATGTGTCCCAGCAGAGTCCGTCCTTGCATCAGATGTCCCCAGCGGAGCCCCCCCTTACATCAGATGTCCCAGCGGAGCCCCCCTTACATCAGATGTCCCCAGCGGAGCCCCCCTTACATCAGATGTCCCCAGCGGAGCCCCCCTTACATCAGGTGTCCCCAGCGGAGCCCCCCCTTACATCAGATGTCCCCAGCAGAGCCCCCCTTACATCAGGTGTCCCCAGCTGAGCCCCCCCCTTACATCAGGTGTCACCAGCGGAGCCCCCCTTACATCAGATGTCCACAGGGGTGCCCCCCCAACATCAGGTGTCCCCAGCGGTGCCCGCCCCTAACATCAGGTGTCCCCCCCCTTACCTTTCAATAACAGACCGGCAAAGGGGCGGGGGGTAGGCGGGGTGAGGCGGAGCGGGGCACAGGGTGGGCGGCGACGCAGGAGCTTCGTCTGGCCACCCAGCCGTTCCTGGTCTCCTTAAAAATTTGAAAAAAAACTGATTTCTCGGGACAGTTCCCGGGAAACAATAAACTCAGGAAAAGAGTCCAAATCCCAGGAATGTCTTGAGAAATCCGGGACAGTTGGTAAGTATGCTACTGATCCCAGCACGTCTGATGCAAATCCTGTCAGCCCTCCTGGCTGCAGCGACTTGACTTCACAAAAACCCCACAGTCTCTCACTCTGGCTTAGAGTTGCCGCCTCATCCCTTTCAACCTGAACACATATGAATTACACAGGTTCTGAGGCTACTTTAGTGGAGATAAGGCACAAAGTGAGTTTAATTACCAACTTAATCAGCCACAGAACCTGTGTAATTCATATGTGTTTGGGTTTAAAGGGATGAGGTGGCAACGCTACTCTTGCCTGGACGTGCTCCCAACTGTCCTCTTTCCTGTTTCAGAACACCTCTCAATGAATGTGTAATGAAAGGCTCCCTTCCAGCTCCTCCCACAACAGACTGGCCATGGGTATATATATAGGAGGTCTGCCCCCTGCCAATCCTAGTTGGGGATTGGTCAGGGCTCCCACATACACCCCATGTCACTCCAGCTCTCTGCCCTGTCTCTTTTCCAGAACCTTCTGAAAACCAGAGAAGGCACCCAAGAGCTGAAGTACATGTCAATCACCTGCTGTTACACTAAACCACTCCCCTGCCCCCAAATAAAAACAAACAGGCCTAGCTCACAGCATAGGCCTGCCTAAATTTATCTGCGCTAACAGTACAAAAACAAGCCCACTACACTGGCACCTACCTACGTAAGGTAGAGGGTGCTACAAAAGTAATCACTATGTAATACAAAGGAGTCGTATCATCGTAAGCATACAGAAATAGCCAGTCCTGCACCACGCAATAGAAATGGGGACATGAATGCTCAGGTCCTAAATAGTCTCATATAAGTGGTCATCAACCCTGTCCTCAGGGCCCACTAAGGCTGGATTCACACCTATGCATTTTTAGTGCTTTTTGCAGATTTGCACTACAGCCCATTAAACATGGTTTCCTATGGAACACTTTCTGTAGAGCAAATCTGCAAAATGCAAAAAGCACTAAAACTGCATAGGTGTGAATCCAGCCTCACAGGCCAGGTTTTTTGTATTACCTTGGGGAGATGCAGACTAGAATACTGCAATCACTGAGCAACAAATGATATCACCTGTGATGTATTTCAGTTATCTTGCAAACCTGGCCTGTTAGGCTGGGTTCACACTGGTGCGACACGACAGCCGTCCTACTTTGGAACCGACTTTGCCCTGCGACATGAAGCCGGCATGTGTCCGACTTTCAATGAACGGGGATCCGACTTGGATCCCCGCCAATGCCCGACACTGTGTTTGGTATGAATCTTTAGGGGGAACTCCGCGCCAAATTTTAAATAAAAATCCGGCATGGGTTCCCCCTCCAAGAGCATACCAGGCCCTTCGGTCTGGTATGGACCTTGAGGGGAACCCCCTACGCCGAAAAAACGGCGTGGGGGGTCCCCCCCAATCCATACCAGACCCTTATCCGAGCACGCAGCCCGGCCGGACAGGAATGGGGGTGGGGACGAGCGAGCGCCCCCCCCCCTCCTGAACCGTACCAGGCCGCATGCCCTCAACATGGGGGGTTGTTGCCTTGGGGGAGGGGGGCGCGCTGCGGCCCCCCCACCCCAAAGCACCTTGTCCCCATGTTGATGAGGACAAGGGCCTCTTCCCGACAACCCTGGCCGTTGGTTGTCGGGGTCTGCGGGCGGGGGGCTTATCGGAATCCGGGAGCCCCCTTTAATAAGGGGGCCCCCAGATCCCGGCCCCCCACCCTATGTGAATTGAGTATGGGGTACATGGTACCCCTACTCATTCACCTAGGGAAAAAGTGTCAATTAAAAAAAAAAAAACACTACACAGATTTTTAAAGTATTTTATTAGACAGCTCCGGGGGTCTTCTTCCGACTTCGGGGGTCTCTCCGGTTCTTCTCCGCGCTCTCCGGGTCTTCTGCCGGGCTCCTCCGCTCTCTTCTGCTCTTTTGCCGCTCTTTTGCTTAAGCAGAGGAGTCCGGTCTTCAATCTTCTGCCTTCTGCCCTCTTCTCCTGATGTTGACACGACGCTCCCTGCGGCTAGAATGCTCTCTGTGCGCTCTGCTCTGACTTATATAGGCGGTGACCCCGCCCCCTTATCCCTGGGCATGCTGGGACTATGACGGCATACGGGGGGCGTGGTCATCGGGTGATGACCACGCCCCCTAAAACGTCACAGTCCCAGCATGCCCAGGGACTGTGACGGGATAAGGGGGCGGGGTCACCGCCTATATAAGTCAGAGCAGAGCGCACAGAGAGCATTCTAGCCGGAGAGAGCGTCGTGTCAACATCAGGAGAAGAGGGCAGAAGGCAGAAGATTGAAGACCGGACTCCTCTGCTTAAGCAAAAGAGCGGCAAAAGAGCAGAAGAGAGCGGAGGAGCCCGGCAGAAGACCCGGAGAGCGTGGAGAAGAACCGGAGAGACCCCCGAAGTCGGAAGAAGACCCCCGGAGCTGTCTAATAAAATACTTTAAAAATCTGTGTAGTGTTTTTTTTTTTTTAATTGACACTTTTTCCCTAGGTGAATGAGTAGGGGTACCATGTACCCCATACTCAATTCACATAGGGTGGGGGGCCGGGATCTGGGGGCCCCCTTATTAAAGGGGGCTCCCGGATTCCGATAAGCCCCCCGCCCGCAGACCCCGACAACCAACGGCCAGGGTTGTCGGGAAGAGGCCCTTGTCCTCATCAACATGGGGACAAGGTGCTTTGGGGTGGGGGGGCCGCAGCGCGCCCCCCTCCCCCAAGGCAACAACCCCCCATGTTGAGGGCATGCGGCCTGGTACGGTTCAGGAGGGGGGGGGGCGCTCGCTCGTCCCCACCCCCATTCCTGTCCGGCCGGGCTGCGTGCTCGGATAAGGGTCTGGTATGGATTGGGGGGACCCCCCACGCCGTTTTTTCGGCGTAGGGGGTTCCCCTCAAGGTCCATACCAGACCGAAGGGCCTGGTATGCTCTTGGAGGGGGAACCCATGCCGGATTTTTATTTAAAATTTGGCGCGGAGTTCCCCCTCAAGAACATCTGAGCACAAGTCGCATGCCGAAGTCGGATCATGCAAGACGGCAATCCGACTTTGATCCGACTTCAATGATAGTCAATAGGCTGAAGTAGGATCAAAGTCGGACCAAAGTAGTACAGGGAGCATTTCTAAAGTCGGAACGACTTGTGTCGGACCAGTTAGGACGGCTCCCATAGGGAAACATTACATTTCACACGTCATGCGACATGAGCTCCCAATGTCGGAGCGTTTGTCGGACCAGTGTGAACCCAGCCTCAGGCTGGGTTCACACTGGTCCGACAAACGCTCCGACATTGGGAGCTCATGTCGCATGACGTGTGAAATGTAATGTTTCCCTATGGGAGCCGTCCTAACTGGTCCGACACAAGTCGTTCCGACTTTAGAAATGCTCCCTGTACTACTTTGGTCCGACTTTGATCCTACTTCAGCCTATTGACTATCATTGAAGTCGGATCAAAGTCGGATTGCCGTCTCGCATGATCCGACTTCGGCACGCGACTTGTGCTCAGATGATCTTGAGGGGGAACTCCGCGCCAAATTTTAAATAAAAATCCGGCATGGGTTCCCCCTCCAAGAGCACACCAGGCCCTTGGGTCTGGTATGGACCTTGAGGGGAACCCCCTACGCCGAAAAAACGGCGTGGGGGGTCCCCCCCAATCCATACCAGACCCTTATCCGAGCACGCAGCCCGGCCGGACAGGAATGGGGGTGGGGACGAGCGAGCGCCCCCCCCCCCTCCTGAACCGTACCAGGCCGCATGCCCTCAACATGGGGGGTTGTTGCCTTGGGGGAGGGGGGCGCGCTGCGGCCCCCCCACCCCAAAGCACCTTGTCCCCATGTTGATGAGGACAAGGGCCTCTTCCCGACAACCCTGGCCGTTGGTTGTCGGGGTCTGCGGGCGGGGGGCTTATCGGAATCCGGGAGCCCCCTTTAATAAGGGGGCCCCCAGATCCCGGCCCCCCACCCTATGTGAATTGAGTATGGGGTACATGGTACCCCTACTCATTCACCTAGGGAAAAAGTGTCAATTTTAAAAAAAAACACTACACAGATTTTTAAAGTATTTTATTAGACAGCTCCGGGGGTCGTCTTCCGACTTCGGGGGTCTCTCCGGTTCTTCTCCGCGTCTTCTGCCGGGCTCCTCCTCTCTCTTCTGCTCTTTTGCCGCTCTTTTGCTAAAGAGGAGGAGCCCGGTCTGCTGCCTTCTTCTCTTCGGGGGTCTCTCCGGTTCTTCTCCGCGCTCTCCGGATCTTCTGCCGGGCTCCTCCTCTCTCTTCTGCTCTTTTGCCGCTCTTTTGCTAAAGAGGAGGAGCCCGGTCTTCAATCTTCTGCCTTCTGCCCTCTTCTCTTCTCCTGATGTTGACACGACGCTCTCTCCGGCTAGAATGCTCTCTGTGCGCTCTGCTCTGACTTATATAGGCGGTGACCCCGCCCTCTTATGCCGTCACAGTCCCTGGGCATGCTGGGACTGTGACGGCATACAGGGGGCGTGGTCATCGGGTGATGACCACGCCCCCTGTATGCCGTCACAGTCCCAGCATGCCCAGGGACTGTGACGGCATAAGAGGGCGGGGTCACCGCCTATATAAGTCAGAGCAGAGCGCACAGAGAGCATTCTAGCCGGAGAGAGCGTCGTGTCAACATCAGGAGAAGAGAAGAGGGCAGAAGGCAGAAGATTGAAGACCGGGCTCCTCCTCTTTAGCAAAAGAGCGGCAAAAGAGCAGAAGAGAGAGGAGGAGCCCGGCAGAAGATCCGGAGAGCGCGGAGAAGAACCGGAGAGACCCCCGAAGAGAAGAAGGCAGCAGACCGGGCTCCTCCTCTTTAGCAAAAGAGCGGCAAAAGAGCAGAAGAGAGAGGAGGAGCCCGGCAGAAGACGCGGAGAAGAACCGGAGAGACCCCCGAAGTCGGAAGACGACCCCCGGAGCTGTCTAATAAAATACTTTAAAAATCTGTGTAGTGTTTTTTTTTAAAATTGACACTTTTTCCCTAGGTGAATGAGTAGGGGTACCATGTACCCCATACTCAATTCACATAGGGTGGGGGGCCGGGATCTGGGGGCCCCCTTATTAAAGGGGGCTCCCGGATTCCGATAAGCCCCCCGCCCGCAGACCCCGACAACCAACGGCCAGGGTTGTCGGGAAGAGGCCCTTGTCCTCATCAACATGGGGACAAGGTGCTTTGGGGTGGGGGGGCCGCAGCGCGCCCCCCTCCCCCAAGGCAACAACCCCCCATGTTGAGGGCATGCGGCCTGGTACGGTTCAGGAGGGGGGGGGGCGCTCGCTCGTCCCCACCCCCATTCCTGTCCGGCCGGGCTGCGTGCTCAGATAAGGGTCTGGTATGGATTGGGGGGGACCCCCCACGCCGTTTTTTCGGCGTAGGGGGTTCCCCTCAAGGTCCATACCAGACCCAAGGGCCTGGTATGCTCTTGGGGGGGAACCCATGCCGGATTTTTATTTAAAATTTGGCGCGGAGTTCCCCCTAAAGATTCATACCAAACACAGTGTCGGGCATTGGCGGGGATCCAAGTCGGATCCCCGTTCATTGAAAGTCGGACACATGCCGGCTTCATGTCGCAGGGCAAAGTCGGATCCAAAGTAGGACGGCTGTCGTGTCGCACCAGTGTGAACCCAGCCTCAGTGGGCCCTGAGGACAGGGTTGATGACCACTGATATATACAACACATGATTACATATTGATTAGTTTGTTGGGTTTTTTTAGGATCCACCTGGTTATTTGCATAGATAACTATTTTTGCCTACTGGTGCTGTCCACCCTAAACTTTGTGTTTTTTTACATTGTGGATGTGCATGGCTTAAATTTTGATTGATAGCTGTGTTCATCTTCAGCTCTGTCTGCCACATATTAGCACTACAGTATATGTCCACACATTCAAGAGTAGCTATTTTAGCTATTTTAGCAAGTAAGAGTTCTGCAAGATAAAGTAGGGACTGGGAAGAGGGGGCCAACTTTGACACAGTTAGCCAGCTTGAGTATGTGTGGCATTGTACATGTGAACTAAAAAACCCCATTTTAAAAGCAAGAGTTTGCTACAGGTAAGGATCAACACCTCATATATATATATATATATATATATATATATATATATATATATATATATATATACATATACATATATATATATATATATATATATATATATATATATATATATATATATATATATATATATATATATATATATATATATATATATTACAGTCAGGGCCGGCTTAAGCTACTGTGCTGCCTGGGTCCAAGAATGAAATGCTGCCCCCCCCAAATAAAAATAAATCACGCCCTCACATCTATTATTTTGTATCTTGATAATTAAAACTAAAATTCAATTTATCAGGAAGTCAGACTTACAGCACCTTGTCTATATGCAAATTTATATGACATACCACTGTGTTACCGCTCCCCCATCTTGGTGCCCAAGGGCATCCATGGGTGCAGTGTGTGTCAGCACAGTGGGCCCCCACCCCTCAGGGCCTGTGTGCAGTGAACACGTTGCACCCATGGATGGTATGCCACTGGGATAGGGCAGTATAGGGGTGGGCTAGGGCAGTACAGGGGCAGGCTAGGGCAGTAAATAGACAGGCTAGGGTAGTGTATCGACAGGCTAGCATCCATCAGTGCCACCTCATCAGTGCCCATCAGTGTAGCCTATCAGTGTCCATTAGTGCCCCCTAACAGTGTCCATCAGTGCCACCTCATCAGTTCCCGCCAGTGCAGCCTATCAGGGTCTATCAGTGCCACCTCATCAGTGCCAATCAGTGCAGCCTATCAGTGTCCATCAGTTCTGCCTCATCAGTGCCCACCAGTACAGTCCATCAGTGCCATCTCATCAGTGCAGCCTATCACTGCCTATTAGTGTCCATCAGTGCAGCTTATCAGTGCACATCAGTGCCACCTCATCAGTGCCCACCAGTGCAGCCTATCAGTGTCCATCAGTGCACCCTCATCAGTGCCCACCGGTACAGACTTTCAGTGCCTATCAGTGCCACCTCATCAGTGTTCACTGAAGAAATGACACCTTGCTACAATGTAAAGTAGTGAGTGTACAGCTTGTATAACAGTGTAAATTTGCTGTCCCCTCAAAATAAGTCAACACACAGCCATTAATGTCTAAACCACTTGCAACAAAAGTGAGTACACCCCTAAGTGAAAATGTCCAAATTGGGCCCAATTAGCCATTTTTCCTCCCCGGTGTCATGCGACTCATTAGTGTTACAAGGTCTCAGCTGTGAATGGGGAGCAGGTGTGTTAAATTTTGTGCTATTGCTCTCACTCTCTCATACTGGTCACTAAAAGTTCAGCATGGCACCCTGATGACCCTCTGATGATCTGAAAAAAAGAATTGTTGCTCTACATAAAGATGGCTTAGGCTATAAGAAGATTGCGAAGACCCTGAAACTGAGCTGCAGCATGGTGGCCAAGACCATACAGCCATTTAACAGGACAGGTTCCACTCAGAACAGGCCTCACCATGGTTGACCAAAGAAGTTGGGTACACGTGCTCAGCATCATATCCAGAGGTTGTCTTTGGGAAATAGATGTATGAGTACTGCCAGCATTGCTGCAGAGATTGAAGGGGTGGGGGATCAGCCTGTCAGTGCTCAGACCATACACTGCAACAAATTGGTCTGCATGGCTGTCGTCCCAGAAGGAAGCCTCTTCTAAAGATGATGCACAAGAAAGCCTGCAAACAGTTTGCTGAAGACAAGCAAACTAAGGACATGGATTACTGGAACCATGTCCTGTGGTTTGATCAGACCAAGATAAACTTATTTGGTTCAGATGGTGTTTAGATGGTGTATGGCGACAACCAGGTGAGGAGTATAAAGACAAGTGTGTCTTGCCTACAGTCAAGCTTGGTGGTGGGAGTGTCATGGTCTGGGGCTTCACTTAGGGGTGTACTCACTTTTGGTGCCAGCAGTTTAGACATTAATGACTGTGTGTTGAGTTATTTTGAGGGGACAGCAAATGTACACTGTTATACAAGCTGTACACTCACTACTTTACATTGTAGCAAAGTGTCATTTCTTCAGTGTTGTCACATGAAAAGATATAATAAAATATTTACAAAAATGTGAGGGGTGTACTCACTTTTGTGAGATACTGTATATATATATATATATATATATATATATATACAGTGGGGACGGAAAGTATTCAGACCCCCTTACATTTTTCACTCTTTGTTATATTGCAGCCATTTGCTAAAATCATTTAAGCTCATTTTTTTCCTCATTAATGTACACACAGCACCCCATATTGACAGAAAAACACAGAATTGTTGACATTTTTGCAGATTTATTAAAAAAGAAAAACTGAAATACCACATGGTCCTAAGTATTCAGACCCTTTGCTGTGACACTCATATATTTAACAGGTGCAGTCCATTTCTTCTGATCATCCTTGAGATGGTTCTACACCTTCATTTGAGTCCAGCTGTGTTTGATTATACTGATTGGACTTGATTAGGAAAGCCACACACCTGTCTATATAAGACCTTACAGCTCACAGTGCATGTCAGAGCAAATGGGAATCATGAGGTCAAAGGTACCGCCTGAAGAGCTCAGAGATAGAATTGTGGAAAGGCACAGATCTGGCCAAGGTTACAAAAAATTTTCTGCTGCACTTAAGGTTCCTAAGAGCACAGTGGCCTCCATAATCTTTAAATGGAAGACGTTTGGGACAACCAGAACCCTTCCTAGAGCTGGCCATCTGGCCAAACTGAGCTATTGGAAGAGAAGAGCCTTGGTGAGAGAGGTAAAGAAGAACCCAAAGATCACTGTGGCTGAGCCCCAGAGATGCAGTCAGGAGATGAGAGAAAGTTGTAGAAAGTCAACCATCACTGCAGCCCTCCACCAGTTGGGGCTTTATGGCAGAGTGGCCCGACGGAAGCCTCTCCTCAGTGCAAGACACATGAAAGCCCGCATGGAGTTTGCTAAAAAACACCTGAAGAACTCCAAGATGGTGAGAAACCAAGATAGAACTGCTCATGTGCTGCCCAATACAGTCCCAACAGTGAAGCATGGTGGTGTTAGCATCATGCTGTGGGGGTGTTTTTCAGCTGCAGGGACAGGACGACTGGTTGCAATCGAGGGAAAGATGAATGCGGCCAAGTCCTGGATGAAAACCTTCTCCAGAGTGCTCAGGACCTCAGACTGGGCCAAAGGTTTACTTTCCAACAAGACAATGACCCTAAGCACACAGCTAAAATAACGAAGGAGTGGCTTCACAACAACTCCGTGACTGTTCTTGAATGGCCCAGCCAGAGCCCTGACTTAAACCCAATTGAGCATCTCTAGAGAAATATTTTTTTTGTTTTTTTTTTTACTTTTTTTCCCCATTTCCCTAATGCATCTCAATTTTGTGTGTGTTTAACTTACATTATGAGGTTTATTTTATATATTCCTTAGAGTGACACCATTTCTTTTCCTATAAAAATCAGATATCCGATTTTCTTTAATTAGTTCAGTGTAGTTTATCTATTTTTTTGAGTATAAGCTCTCATGAGCAGGGCCCTCTGATTCCTCTTGTATTGTATTATCTTGTAACTCTTATGTCTCCCTCGATTACGTAAAGCGCTGCACAAACTGTTGATGCTATATAAATTCTATATAACAGTAATATAATAAATTAAAGTGATTTGTGAATGGCTTACACAAGCTACTGTCTATTACCACCCTAATTAATAAAGAACTATAGTTATGTTGTGTTTGATTTACACAATCAGGTTTAGTAATTATGATGAGATATCAGTTTTTCTTTTAAATTTTATTGATTTAGTGTACTTTATCTATTGAAAATGATTTGTGATGATGGGCTTATGTGGGCTGCTGTTTATGACTACCCTGATTTCTAAAGAATTATACTTTCTGTGTTTGATTCAAACAATATGATTTAGTGAATTTCTATACAATTTTTTTGTTTTGCTTCTAATGCAGATTTGCACATTGGTTAAAAAAACCTCGTTTAGATCATCAGCTCCTACTGTATACCCCAAGGATGGGCAGGCAGAGCTAAGTGGATGACATAAGATATACGTATATACAGCATGTTAGCTGCCTTTCTGCAATCATATGCATCTCTGCACATGTAAGCAGAATCTGGCTTGTTCAGTACGGCAGTGCAGGAAGCACAGCTGAATACTAGAAAAAATTAATACCGTCAGTAACCCATTGTAAGCAACCCCAGGTCAGTGTGTGTTATCCTGATCAGTGAATTCTGATTGGCTGCTGCTGGCTATCACACTTTATCTTTTGGAATAAGGCCATGTTTGTATATGGGGAACGCTGATTGGATCTGTGTACAGATAAACATCCTTATGTCATTACTACCCCCCCCCCTCCACCTCCTAGATGTAAGCGTTCTATTTTTAGACCTTCGCATTTTATGACTGGTCAATAAAGTCGTTTATTAAAGGCCCATCATTCGTCTGTTTGCAATAAAAGTAGCTCTGAGCCTATAGGCTGCTGAAGTCCAAGATTTTTTTTTTTTAGGTCATCTTTTACCCATCGTGGTCATAAAAATGCCATGCAGACCTTGCAGCCTTGCCTGCCTTGGAGGTGCCAAGCTTTTTATCCTGCCATGTCCTAGAGGTGCCAAGCTCAGTACAGTGACAGATGGCGGGGGGTGATGTGAGCAAGATGGAAGCAGTCCAGATTGACTCCTACAGTACTGGTATACACACTGACTCAGTGTCACCTCACCAGCAAATAACACAGCAGAGGGGGCTTGTACGCCATGCCGAGAATTTCCTTATAGGATTCCAGAGATTAGGGGTCATAGGCTCTAAAATCTCTGATTCCCGCCATACGGGTACAGGTTCTGTGGCTGGTTGTACTGTATATGCCCTCTCGGTTCAGTCACTGCTTTGTGTTACTGTTTTCTGGTTGTGTGTATACTGTAAACCCTCGTCTCAATGTGTGCCTGTGTACCTGCGTGCTCCTGAATCAGCGTAGGCTTCAGCTTCATTGTGAGTATTAATGTCACAAGGTTAAAGATGAAAATATTAAACCATCCATCAGTTGTCACCAATTACTTTACGTAGAGCGGAGAGCTGTACCCACAGCTAGTAATATACACACCATAGCTACAAGCAGTGTTATACTAATAAAACCACCCACCCAGAGGCCTGCTATAGAGCAATAGCAGCTATATCATACTGTTACTTTTTGGTTTATCCTGAGATGTATAATACACTACAATACATATCTATATACAGTACTGTACACATCACACTGACCCCAGCAGTACGTGATTATATACGGTTACCCAAGATGGTTGAAGTATAGATCAATTCTAAAGAATTCCAGCTATAGTTACATTGGTTCAGCTTAGACCAGTGTATCCATGTACAGTGGGGAAAATAATAATTTGATCCCCTGCAGATTTTGTAAGTTTGCCCACTTACAAAGAAATTAAGGGTCTATAATTTATTTTATCATACGTGTATTTTACAATGATAGAGACAGAATATTAACCAAAAATTCAGAAAAAACACATGATACAGATGTTATAAGTTGAGTTGCAGTTCAGTGAGTAAAATAAGTATTTGATCCCCAAGCAAAACATGACTTAGTACTTGGTGGAGAAACCTAGAGGTAAGCACAGAGTTAAGACGTTTCTTGTAGTTGGTTACCAGGTTTGCACACATCTCAGGGGGGATTTTGGTCCACTCTTCTTTACAGATCTTCTCTAAAACCTTAAAGCGTTTGTTAACCCCCCCAAAAAAACAAACATAGATTCTGTTCCTTTAAAGCATGTTATATAGCACAGTGGGGCCTGTACATGAGCCTAAGAACACCATCTCTACAGTCAAGCCCAGAAGTGGAAACATTATGCTTTGGGGCTGTGTAATTTGGTACCCTGTAACACCTGTAATAGCCAGGCAGGATTAGCCAGGTATGCCCTCCCCTCTGCAAACAGACCACGACAATCATGGCTGCTGAGCCCCTGACATTGTGGTCTGTTTGCGTGCCTCCGTCACCCTGCTCTTCTGTGTGTCACCTATTGACAGTGACGCCCCATTCCCCTCCTGCTGCAAGAATAAAATATAGATTTGTATACTATCCGTTCTGTATCTTAATACAGTGCCCCCCGTCTCTGTGTTTTATTAAAAAAATACCTCCCTCGCCGTATCTCACGGCGGCTTCAGGCGATTGTGTTACCAGCCGCGTCTCCTCTCCCCTTGCCTCCTCGACAGGGGGGCACTGCATTAGAGACAGAACGGATAGTGTAAATTTCTGAAAGTGGGTTTACAACCACTTTAAGGTTTCTTGGCGTGTCGCTTGGCAACTTGAAGTTTCAGCTACCTAAATAAATTTTCTATATGATTAAGGTCTGGAGACTGGCTGGGCCACTTCCATGACCTTAATGTACTTCTTCTGGAGCCACTCCTTTGTTTCTTTGGCGGCATGTTTTGGGTCATTGTCATGCTGGAAGACCCATCCACGACCCATCTTTAGTGTTCTGGCTGAGGGAAGAAGGCTGGTGTTCTTATGGCCATAGTCAGCATTTTTCTTCCTCCAAACACGGCGAGTCGAGTTAATGCCAAAGAGCTCAATTTTGGTTTCATCTGACCAAAGCACATTCTCCCAATCCTTCTCTGAATCATTTAGATGTTCATTGGCAAACTTCAGGCGGCCTGTACATGACCCTAAGAACACCATCCCTACAGTCAACCACGGAGGTGGAAACATTATGCTTTTGGGGCTGTTTCTCTGCTAAAGGCACAGACTGACTTTTCTGCATTGAGGGGGATGGGGCCATGTATTGTAAAATCTTGGATGAGAACATTTTTCCCTTTTAGACAGAACACTGAAGATGGGTCGTGGATGGGTCTTCTAGCATGACAATGACCCAAAACGTACCACCAAGGCAACAAAGGAGTGGCTCAAGAAGAAGCACATTAAGATCATGGTGTGGCCTAGCCAGTCTCTGGACCTTAAACCTATAGACAATTTATGGAGGAAGCTGAAACTTTGAGTTTCCAAGCAACAGCCAAGAAACCCTAAAGGAGTTGTAAAGGCAAAAGGTTTTTTATCTATGCATCAGGATAAAAAACCTTGTGTGGCTCCCCAGCACCCCCTAATACTTACCCTGAGCCCCTTCTCTATCCAGCGACGTCCACGAGTCCCTCGGTCATCCGGGAATTTCCTTCTGATTGTCTTAGGCATAGCCGCGGTGCCATTGGCTCCCCTGGCTGTTAATCAAAGCCAGTTAGCCAACCAGGGGAGAGAGGGGGTGGGCCGGGTCGGGGGTCCATGTCTGAATGGATACATGGAGCTCTTACATGGCTCAGGTGCCCCCATAAAAAGCTGCTGGTCTATGGGGGGCATTCTGCAGGAGGGAGGGGCCAGGAGCAGCGAAGAGGGACCCGAGAAGAGGAGCATCCAGGCTGCTGTGTGCAAATCCACTGCAACAGGTAGGTATAACATGTTTGTTATTTTTTTTTTTTTTAAACGAGACTTTACAATCACTTTAAGGATATAGAGAAGATCTGTAAAGAATGTTGGACCAAAATCCCTCCTGAGATGTGTGCAAACCTGGTCACCAACTACAAGAAACATCTTACCTCTGTACTTGCCAACAAGGGTTTTTCCAGCAACTAATAAGTCATGTTTTGTTTGGGGATCAAATAGTTATTTTACTCACTAAACTGCAACTCGATTTATAACATCTGCATCATGTTTTTTTTCTGGATTTTTGGTTGATATTCTGTCTCTATTTTTTAAAATACACCTATGATAACAATTATAGACTCTTAATTTCTTTGTAAGTGGGCAAACTTATAAAATCTGCAGGGGATCAATTAATTATTTTTTCTCACTGTATATACCGTACGTGGCCGATGCCCCTGGAGTCTGTAAATCACTGAAGTAGACACCACTAATCCAGTGGTCTCCATTTGCCTAGAGGTCCCGTGCTGAGCAGCTTCCCTGTTGCATTGTGAACAAAGGAGGTCAGCTGCTCAGCATGGGTGCCATTTACAGAATGCTTTACTTTTTCTGAATTAATGCAAAGTGTTCTCAGATTGGACGAGGTGGAGAGGTAGGGTGGTGATGGGCCGAACGGCCGACCTCCTGTGTTTAGAATGCCGCAACGATTGCATCATTCAAGAATGTGTGACGGCGATTCTGGCGAGTGAGTCTCCCAGGGCAATTTTGGGGGGTGGGGGGAGGTCTCCTGGTGTAGTATGGGGCCTGTATATAGGGAAATTATTAGCAATTAATTGTATGAATTATCAGATGTTCACATCAATGGAGGATAATAAATTACGTACTCAGATATATAAATGTTGAGTTAATCATATGCATAAACACACACACTTAAATGCATACAGATACTGAGATATATACATATGCTCAGTTACATACAGTACATGCACACACACAATGCATACACACTCAGATATATACAGATACATGCATACACACTCAGATATATACACAATCAGATACATGCATACACACTTTAAGATATATAAACAATCAGATACATGCATACACACACTCAGATATATACACAATCAAATACATGCATACACGCTCAGATATATACAATGAGATGCATGCATACACACTCAGATATATACAATCAGATACATGCATACACACTCAGATATATACAGATACAAGCATACACACACTCAGATATATACACAATCAGATATATACAGATACATGCATACACACTCAGATATATACAGATACAAGCATACACACACTCAGATATATACACAATCAGATATATACAGATACATGCATACACACTCAGATATATATAGTGGGGACGGAAAGTATTCAGACCTCTTTAAATGTTTCACTCTTTGTTATATTGCAACCATTTGCTAAAATCATTTAAGTTATTTTTTTTTCCTCATTAATGTACACACAGCACCCCATATTGACAGAAAAACACAGAATTGTTGACATTTTTGCAGATTTATTAAAAAAGAAAAACTGAAATATCACATGGTCCTAAGTATTCAGACCCTTTGCTGTGACACTCATATATTTAACTCAGGTGCTGTCCATTTCTTCTGATCATCCTTGAGATGATTCTACACCTTCATTTGAGTCCAGCTGTGTTTGATTATACTGATTGGACTTGATTAGGAAAGCCACACACCTGTCTATATAAGACCTTACAGCTCACAGTGCATGTCAGAGCAAATGAGAATCATGAGTTCAAAGGAACTGCCTGAAGAGCTCAGAGACAGAATTGTGGCAAGGCACAGATCTGACCAAGGTTACAACAAAAATTCTGCTGCATTTAAGGTTCCTAAGAGCACAGTGGACTCCATAATCCTTAAATGGAAGACGTTTGGGATGACCAGAACCCTTTCTAGAGCTGGCCATCCGGCCAAACTGAGCTATCGGGGGAGAAGAGCCTTGGTGAGAGAGGTAAAGAAGAACACAAAGATCACTGTGGCTGAGCTCCAGAGAAGCAGTCGGGAGATGGGAGAAAGTTGTAGAAAGTCAACCATCACTGCAGCCCTCCACCAGTCGGGGCTTTATGGCAGAGTGGCCCTATGGAAGCCTCTCCTCAGTGCAAGACACATAAAGCTCGCATGGAGTTTGCTAAAAAACACCTGAAGGACTCCAAGATGGTGAGAAATAAGATTCTCTGGTCTGATCAGACCAAGATAGAACTTTTTGGCCTTAATTCTAAGTGGTGTGTGTGGAGAAAACCAGGCACTGCTCATCACCTGTCCAATACAGTCCCAGCAGTGAAGCATGGTGGTGGCAGCATCATGCCGTGGGCATGTTTTTCAGCTGCAGGGACAGGATGACTGGTTGCAATTGAGGGAAAGATGAATGCGGCCAAGTACAGGGATATCCTGGATGAAAACCTTCTCCAGAGTGCTCAGGACCTCAGACTGGGCCAAAGGTTTACCCTCCAACAAGACAATGACCCTAAGCACACAGCTAACATAACAAAGGAGTGGCTTCACAACAACTCTGTGACTGTTCTTGAATGGCCCAGCCAGAGCCCTGACTTAAACCCAATTGAGCATCTCTGGAGAGACCTAAAAATGGCTGTCCACCAACGTTTACCATCCAACCTGACAGAACTGGAGAGGATCTGCAAGGAGGAATGGCAGAGGATCCCCAAATCCAGGTGTGAAAAACTTGTTGCATCTTTCCCAAAAAGACTCATGGCTGTATTAGATCAAAAGGGTTCTTCTACTAAATACTGAGCAAAGGGTCTGAATACTTAGGACCATGTGATATTTCAGTTTTTCTTTTTTAATAAATTTGCAAAACTGTCAACAATTCTGTGTTTTTCTGTCAATATGGGGTGCTGTGTGTACATTAATGAGGAAAAAAATTAACTTAAATGATTTTAGCAAATGGCTGCAATATAACAAAGAGTGAAAAATTTAAGGGGGTCTGAATACTTTCCATCCCCACTGTACATACATGCACTCAGATACACACAAACAGGTATAAATACACTAGACACAACCACAACATACTGTGAGATGAATACATACATATGTAGCCTGGTAATGGGAAGCCAGCTTCTCTCCCCCCCTCTCTATCCTGCTGTCCCCCCACACCCTGTGCAGCTCCTTCCTCTGCCGTCCACACACACTCACAGCTCCTCTCCAATACATCGGTCTGTCACAGTGAACAGTCCTGAGAGGGCTCCAGTAGCCGGAACTAGAAGCCAAGTATCGGAAAATGCGGCCAGGAGGTTCTGTATCCCTCCACAGAGAGAAACAAGTCCCTTGTAATTAGGTCTGTTTCCATCCTGACAATTACAAATATGTGAAGAGAGGTGAACATCTGATACATGTTATGGAAGCAAGATTCTAATTAAGCTTTTATGGGGTTGCTATGGGGGTGTTGGAAGGGTTTTTGGGGGTGCCCTGGTAATTGGTGTCCGGGTGTCAGGCAGTGAGAAACCCGGGCAGAGGATGTAAAAATAGGACTGTCCGGGTGAATCCCGGACAGGTGGCAACCCTAGGCACCCTGAGACCTAAAAGTTATTTCAAGGATTCCACTATGTGAAAAGGTTGAAAAAGGCTAATTTAGACAAAGTAACAGGTTTACTTTACAGGTGTAAAGCTGGCCATACACATAACGGTTCACTCTTCCATGCTAAACAGCATGGACGGACGAATCTACAATTGCCAACTATTGTATTCTGACACCTGCTCCTTCGGTTTCTCAATCTAAATGTTATTAGCTGGGTAGTGTCTACGTGGCATCCCATGGCTAGAATTTTGTTAAATTCACAGGAATCAACCAAAATTCAAGCTGTGTGTTACCAGCTTAAGAACACATTCCTACTTGTATGCAACATCCCCAATCACCTCATTTGTATGCTGGAGTCCCCACAGCTCATTAATTCACTGTGCAAGTTTTGACACAAATTTTGGTGCTTATACGGGGCTAAGGACTTTCCCCAGCAATATATCTAATACGGGGGTACTGCACTGGAGGATGGACATGGGATAGACAAATGCATGCCTTTATACTATTGGGTCCCTCTATAGCAGGGTTTTTATGCTGAGATTCACTGACCCCTATGTGGTCCATGGATGGGCTTCAGGGGTTCCATGCAGGTCAAATTAAAAAATAACATTTACATTCACTGTACAGCCCCCCCCCCCCCCCCCTTGTCCCAATAAATGGTCTCCCATTGTAAGAAAGTAAAGAAACTGCGCCCTGCCACCAATTATAACGCCAACTGCTAAGCGTCTCTTGACTTATTGTTGGCCCATGTTTACCAATTAAAGTTGGATTATCATTCCCTGCACAACCTCCTTCTTGTGCCATGCAAAGTGCTAATTCTCATTGTTTAGTAGTAGTAGTAGTAGTAGTAGTAGTAGTAGTAGAGCAAAATTAAAATTGTTTTGTTTAATTTGCACAAGATGATTGCATTTCATTTTTGTAACCACTATTTTTTTTTTGAATGAAAATGAATGAGTTTTTTGTTAAGGTTGTTAAGGAATATTACCGTATTTATCGGCGTATAACACGCACCGGCGTATAACACGCACCCCAATTTAGGAGGGAATTTTAAGGAAAAAAAACTTTTAGGAGGGAAGTTGAAGGGAAAAAAACTTACATTTAAATGCCCTTCATTGCAGCCATGTCAGTGCAGCCTTGTCAGTGCAGCCTTCCTCAGTGCAGCCTTCCCCAGTGCAGCCTTCCCCAGTGCAGCCTTGTCAGTGCAGCCATGTCAGTGCAGCCATGTCAGTGCAGCCATGTTAGTGCAGCCTTGTCAGTGCAGCCTTCCCCCCTGCAGCCTTCCCCCCTGCAGCCTTCCCCCCCTGCAGCCTTCCCCCCGTGCAGCCTTCCCCCCCTGCAGCCTGGGATCCCCTGTCCCTGCTGTCACATCATCAAAATCGCGGACCGCGATTTGAAAATGGCGCCGCCGGCGCCGAAGTACACAGAGCCGGTCCTCGGCTCTTTCCGGCGGCTCTCGTTTACTTTCGGTTTCACTCGTAGTCCCGAGCGGAGCTATCCGAGTAGGTTCGGATAGCTCCGCTCGGGACTACGAGTGGAGCCGAAAGTAAACGAGAGCCGCCGGAAAGAGCCGAGGACCGGCTCTGTGTACTTCGGCGCCGGCGGCGCCATATTCAAATCGCGGTCCGCGATTTTGAAGAAGTGACAGCTCCGGATCGGCAGGGATCGGCGTATAACACGCACCTGCAACTTTCCCCTGATTTTAAGGGGAAAAAAGTGTGTGTTATACGCCGATAAATACGGTACTTTATTCAAACTTTGAGTATGTCATATGTATGAGGCAATCAAATTTCAGTACATTAAGTATATATATTCATTGCATGTAAAGTTGTGCTTATGTGAATATTTCTGAAGAGGGGGTCCATAGTTTCCTTCAGATTCCTAAAGGGGTCTGTGATTCAAAAAAAGGTTAAGAACCAATGCTCTAGAGCTTTGGCAGGCAAACTAGGGTGTGGAAGTAGAAAGTGAGCATGTACCCCTTGCCCTCATTGCTCTGGAGTGAATTTGTTACAACATGCACAACACACACACCAGGGCAAGACCTAAAATCCAAAGTAGCACATGCAGTGAAAAATGGTTGGCATGGTCAGACCTCAGAACTCAAGGATGAGTAAGGCACAGATTTGAGGGCCCAGGAGTGTGTATCATATAGGGTGCAGGGCTGAAGAGTGTGTATTGTGCAGTGTTCAGAAATGCATATCACAGAGGGCTTAGTAGTGCGTATCACACAGAGCTCTTAGGCCTCATGCTGGTAAACGGACGTTTAGGAGCAGTTGGGAGTTTTTTTCAACTGCCCCTGAACTCTCCTCTATGTTATCTTATCTGTCCATCTACACAGGGTCGTTTACAGTCGTTTCTAGGCAGTTGAGTTTAGAGGCACCTTTTGGAACGCAAAAAAATGCGTTCAGAAGCTGAGTTTACAGGCATTTCAAGCGCCAAACACTGCTAAACGTGGTAATTCACATTCAGTTGTGTTTCATTTACAGGCGTTTTTAATTTTTTTAAAAACACTTTTAGACGCAAACGCGGCAAAACACGGCAAAATGTCGCTAAACGCGGTATGTAAATGCTGCAAAATGGGCGTTAAACGTGAGTTACTATCTGTCAAGTTAAATCGTTCAGGAGAGGTTGTAAAAACGTCCCGTGTACATAAAGCCTTAAAGTGCATATCACACAGGTTTCAGGGCTCAGAAGTGTATATTGTACAGTGCTCAGGAGTGCGTATGGCACAGGACACAGGGCTCAGAAGTACGTATTGCGCAGGGCTCAGGACTGCATAACACACAGGGCACAAGGGAGTGCACATTGCATAGGCCACAGGGCTCAGAAATGTGTAATGCACAGGGCACAGGCTAACACATGCGTATTACAAAGGATCATAGCTCCCAACTGTCCCTGAATTCGAGGGACTGTCCCTGATTTGGAGCAATGTCCCTCTGTCCCTCTTTCCTCCTCATGTGTCCCTCATTTCGGCCTGATCTGTATAGATGTATATAAAATGCACTTTTTATCTATCAAAAAGTGTTCCCCAGTGCTAAACCTTTCATCTGATTTCTAAATAGCTGCATTTGTAAATTCCAAAAGCCAATATAAAAGGAAAAGTAGTGGTAAAAAAAAGCACTTGTGGGTTTAACCAATCTTGTTATTTTGTACAATTCTCCTTTAAGGGGCGTGGCAGGGGGTGTATCCTATGCCTTTACATTTTTGCTGATAGGTGTCCCTCATTCCCATCTCAAAAAGTTAGGAGGTATTCAGGATGCAGGGCTTAGGAGAGTCTATCACACAGGGGGCAGGTCTCAGGAGTGCATTTTGCAAAGGGACAAGGGAGTGCATATTTAACAGGTCACAGAGCTCAGAAGTGCATATCGCACAGGACAAAAGGCTCAGGTGTGCGCATTGCTTAACCACTTAAAGACCGGACCATTTGGCTGCCTAAAGACCAGAGGTCTTTTTACAATTTGGCACTATGCTAATTAACTGATGATTGCGTGGTCATGCAATGCTCTACCCAAACGAAATTTGCGTCCTTTTCTTCCCACAAATAGAGCTTTCTTTTGATGGTATTTGATCACTTCTGCGGTTTTTATTTTTTGCGCTATAAACGGAAAAAGACCGAAAATTTTGAAAAAAAATGATATTTTTTACTTTTTGTTATAAAAAAAATCCAATAAACTAAATTTTAGTCATACATTTAGGCCAAAATGTATTCGGCCACATGTCTTTGGTAAAAAAATGTCAATAAGCGTATATTTATTGGTTTGTGCAAAAGTTATAGCGTCTACAAACTAGGGTACATTTTCTGGAATTTACACAGCTTTTAGTTTATGACTGCCTATGTTATTTCTTGAGGTGCTAAAATGGCAGGGCAGTACAAAACCCCCCCAAATGACCCAATTTTGGAAAGTAGACACCCCAAGGAAATTGCTGAGAGGCATGTTGAGCCCATTGAATATTTATTTTTTTTGTCCCAAGTGATTGAATAATGACAAAAAAAAAAAAAAAAGAATTACAAAAAGTTGTTACTAAATGATATATTGCTCACACAGGCCATGGGCATATGTGGAATTGCACCCCAAAATACATTCAGCTGCTTCTCCTGAGTACGAGGATACCACATGTGTGGGACTTTTTGGGAGCCTAGCGGCGTACGGGGCCCCGTAAACCAATCACCGCCTTCAGGATTTCTAAGGGCGTAAATTTTTGATTTCACTCTTCACTGCCTATCACAGTTTCGAAGGCCATGGAAAGCCCAGGTGGCACAACCCCCCCCCAAACGACCCCATTTTGGAAAGTAGACACCCCAAGCTATTTGCTGAGAGGCATAGTGAGTATTTTGCAGCTCTCATTTGTTTTTGAAAATGAAGAAAGACAAGAAAAAACATTTTTTTTTCTTTTTTCAATTTTCAAAACTTTGTGACAAAAAGTGAGGTCTGCAAAATACTCACTATACCTCTCAGCAAATAGCTTGGGGTGTCTACTTTCCAAAATGGGGTCATTTGGGGGGTTTTGTGCCACCTGGGCATTCCATGGCCTCCGAAATTGTGACAGGCAGTGAAGAGTGAAATCAAAAATTTACGCCCTTAGAAAGCCTGAAGACAGTGCTTGGTTTTCGGGGTCCCGTACGCAGCTAGGCTCCCAAAAAGTCTCACACATGTGGTATCCCCGTACTCAGGAGAAGCAACAGAATGTATTTTGGGGTGTAATTTCACATATTCCCATGGCATGTTTTAGCAATATATCATTTAGTGACAACTTTGTGCAAAAAAAAAAAAAAATATTTGTCTCTTTCCCGCAACTTGTGTCACAATATAAAATATTCCATGGACTCGACATGACTCTCAGCAAATAGCTTGGGGTGTCTACTTTCGAAAATTGGGTCATTTGGGGGGGGGGGGGGGTTTGAACTGTCCTGGCATTTTATGCACAACATTTAGAAGCTTATGTCACACATCACCCACTCTTCTAACCACTTGAAGACAAAGCCCTTTCTGACACTTTTTGTTTACATGAAAAAATTATTTTTTTTGGCAAGAAAATTACTTTGAACCCCCAAACATTATATATTTTTTTAAAGCAAATGCCCTACAGACTAAAATGGTGGGTGTTTCATTTTTTTTTTTCACACAGTATTTGCGCAGCGATTTTTCAAATGCATTTTTTGGGGAAAAAACACACTTTTTTAAATTTTAATGCACTAAAACACACTATATTGCCCAAATGTTTGATGAAATAAAAAAGATGATCTTAGGCCGAGTACATGGATACCAAACATGACATGCTTTAAAATTGCGAACAAACGTGCAGTGGCGACAAACTAAATACATTTTTAAAAGCATTTAAAAGCCTTTACAGGTTACCACTATAGATTTACAGGGGAGGTCTACTGCTAAAATTACTGCCCTCGATCTGACCTTTGCGGTGATACCTCACATGCATGGTGCAATTGCTGTTTACATTTGACGCCAAACCGACGCTTGTGTTCGCCTTTGTGCGAGAGCAGCCCCCCCTGCTCTCGCGCAAAGGCGAACACAAGCGTCGGTTTGGGGGTGCTTTTTTTTTTTTTTTTTTTCTTTATTATTTTTTTGCTTTTTTATCTTATTTTTAAACTGTTCCTTTCATTTTTTATTTTTTTTAAATCATTTTTATTGTTATCTCAGGGAATGTAAATATCCCCTATGATAGGAATAGGTAGTGACAGGTACTCTTTTTAGAAAAAATTGGGGTCTATTAGACTAGCTAATTAGCCGCTAGGATTGCTTTTACATGAAAGCCGACCGCTGGCTGAAAAGAATGATACCAAGATGATACCTAAACCTGCAGGCATCATTCTGGTATAACCACTCAAAGTCGTGAATGGCGTACCTGAAGACAAAAAAATGGTTAACAATAAAACACAGTAAATGGTAAAGTATAAAAAATTGCATACCTTAAAAGCAAGCATGATAAAACATAATAACAATAAAACATTGCAGAATAGAATACAGTAAAAAAGAGCAGAACAATAGAGAGAGAATAGAGAGAGAGAGAACAATAAAACAACAACTATGTTTTTTTTTGTTTTTTACACTTTTTTTTGTAATTGTAACTTTTATAACTGTAACCGGTTCCAGGTTCGGGTCTCTCAAAATGCGATGGCATCTTGGGAGACCCTGTGAAAGTGTGCCTAGTCTGTGCAATGCTGTACCCTACGCTAATACTCAACTAGTGAATGGTAGCGTTCAAAACATTCACCAATGCAAAGACCAGGATTGTCAGGACAGGAGGGACAATAATAGTGGGTGTCACGCCTATATCCGCGCTTGCTGCAGACACAACATCTTTTTTGGGGGGGTTCGTTGGGTAGGGGTACTCGGGAGGACATAAAGAAAATGCCTCTCATGCAGCCGACTGCATTTGGTTGGGGATGTGAATGGGGGACGTACGGGCGCTGCAGAAGTGGTGGGTTCCCAATTAGGATTGGCGAATGCAGCAGGAAGGGCATGATGGGCACGAAGGGCCTGTTTGTCTTCTTCTTGGTGGCAGCGGGACATTACTTGTGCTTGCCACCTCACCAGCTTAAACTGCATTTATGGGACTCGCCACGTCACCAAGTATTACTGCAGTGCTGGTTTGACTACGACCGGGGTGTACTAGGCCGCTGGTGCTTGCCAGTTCACCAAAACGCTACCAAAATAACTGTTAGCGATCGCAGGGATCAGGCCTGACTATGCGAACGCTGCAGTTATGCGTTTAGTGTTTTGTAAGTGACAGTGATCGATCGATACTGCACTTGGGTGGGCTGGGCTGGGCCGGGCGGAGGGGCAAAACGCAGGTGCTAGCAGGTATCTGGGCTGATCCCGCTAACACTGCGTTTTTGGGAACCCTAAACTGCTGGGGACGCTAGTATAGATCTGATCGGATCAGATATTGATCTATTCAGATACTATACCACTAAGGGACGTGTACGGTGCGTGCGTGGGTGTTAGCGGTACTGGCGCTAACCTGACGCTGCCTGGGGCTGGTGCTTGCCAGTTCACCAAAATGCTACCAAAAAAACTTTTAGTGATCGCAGGGATCAGGCCTGACTCTGCGAACGCTGCAGTTATGTGTTTAGTGTTTTGTAAGTGACAGTGATCGATCGATACTGCACTTGGGTGGGCTGGGCGGAGGGGTAAAATGCAGGTGCTAGCAGGTATCTGGGCTGATCCCGCTAACACTGCGTTTTTGGGAACCCTAAACTGCTGGGGACGCTAGTATAGATCTGATCGGATCAAATATTGATCCGTTCAGATACTATACCACTAAGGGAGGCGTATGCTGCGTGCGTGGGTGTAATGCCGCGTACACATGAGCGGACTTTACGGCAGACTTTGCCCGGCGGACTTTTCGACGTACTTTACGATGGACTTTCTGAATGAACGGACTTGCCTACACACAATCCACCAAAGTCTGTTGAATTCGTACGTGATGACGTATGACCGGACTAAAACAAGGAAGTTCATAGCCAGTAGCCAATAGCTGCCCTAGCGTGGCTTTTTGTCCGTCGAACTAGCATACAAACGAGCGGACTTTTCGACCGGACTCGATTTCGACGGATTGATTTAAAACATGTTTCAAATCTAAGTCCGTTCAACTTTTGAGAAAACAAAGTCCGCTGGAGCCCACACACATCGAATTGTCCGACGAAATCCCGTCCGCCGGGCAAAGTCTGCCGCAAAGTCCGCTCGTGTGTACGCGGCATTAGCGCTACTGCCGCTAATCTGACGCTGCCTGGGGTGACGCATATCACCGCCGGGCTATCAGGGGGCTAAACCTTTATTCGGTAATAAACGGCGGGTGCCCTGACACTATAAAAAATAAACGAACTAACCAGCGTCACCCGTAACGGTTATACGGTGATCAGTGGTGAAAGGGTTAACTAGGGGGCAATCAAGGGGTTAAAACATTTATTAGATAGTATATGGGGGTCCCTGTCGCTATAAAATGCTGACGGTGAACCTAAATATTTACTTCCCTAAGTAGCGTCACCAGTGACACTAATACAGCGATCAGAAAAATGATCGCTTAGCGACACTGGCGACGGGGGGTGATCAAGGGGTTAAAACTTTATTGGGGGGGTTAGGGGGGTATCCTAGACCTAAAGGGGGCTAACCCTAACTGTCCTACCACACTAACTGTCACAAACTGACACCAATGCAGTAATCAGAAAAAAAAAACTGCTTGGTGTCAGTGTGACGGGGGGGGGGGGGGTGATTGGGGGTGATCGGGGGGGTGATTGGGGGGTAAAGGGGGGTGTAATGTGTGCCTGGCGTGTTCTACTGTGTATGCGTGTGTTGGTGCACTCACATTACAGTCTTCTCTCCTCTGCGCCGGAACGGAAAATACCGAGGAGAGATGACATCATTTCCTTTGCTGCTGTTTAGCATACAGCAGAAGAGGAATGATTCTCATTGGCTGGGAGCGATCGCGAGGGGGGGGCCACGAACGGATGGTCTCCCCCTCATCTCTGATCACTCCCAGACCAAAGACGACCGCCTCGGGCACCAGGGGGGGTCCGATCGGACCCCCCGCCCGCGGGAAGGCAATCACGTACCAGGTACGGTATTTTGCCTGCCCGTGCCATTCTGCTGACGCACATCAGCGTGAGGCGGTCGTCAAGTGGTTAAGGCGCAGGGCTCAGGAATGGGTAACATAGGCCAGTGCACAACTAATATTACCTTCCTCCCAAACCCCATCTCCTCCAGTACATAACTCTCCCCACAACCCTTCCCTCCTACTCTTAAATCCCCCTCTTCCCTTTTCTGTGTCATATGGGCAGGGAGGGTTCTCTGTGATCCACTCTAAGAGGTGTTGTCACTGATAAACACAGAAGTTGGCAAAGGAAGTGAGTGCAGAAACTTCCTCTACTGGCTTCAGTGTTTACCAGTGATAAGTTGGTAAGGAGTGAGCACAAAGCCAATGCTGAAGGTGGTGGTACCATCACTATCCAGACTGAAAAAGAACTGTATATATCTATCAGCGTGTCATATTGTCAAAATATTTTTTGAGATACAAAGACCTGAAGCTTAGATAAACACCATTGTGTACATGGCCACAGGAGGAGAAGATGAAGGACCCATGATGTTATTGGAGTGATCAGAAGACCTTTGAAAAAAATGTCTGTCTCTCTCTCTCCATATATATATATATATATATATATATGTTAGGGTCTGTATTAAGAGTAGAGGGAGGGTTGGGGGTTTGGGGTTTTAATTGTAGCCAAGTCCCCGGCCTCTCTCCAGGTCTAATGGTGACCTCCAGAGTTAGGGACAGCTGACATCCTTATGTGTAGAGTGGGTTACGAGGCATGGTGGGTGCAATGTAAGGTAGATTAATGGGCGCCAGACACTTCTTGAATGCAAAGAGATTTATTGTCTCTTAAATAAAACTGTGGGAGAGAAGGTTTAGGGCCAGGACACCCTTAAGTGGTTGCAATGTTAATTGGCAGACAGCGAGACTTCTATAGGTAGACAGCCATGCAGGGAAAGGCACACGGCCGGACACCACATCTGCATGTGTAGGCACGCTGTCTCCTATGGCAACAATCTTGTACAGTTTCTAACAAAGGTTGCAATGAACTCTCACTTCCTCCACAAACTCCTTTTTCGATCTTCACTCAACTAAGCTCCCAGTATCTATCACCTAAACCCGCTGATCCCCTGCCACTGGATCTTCTGAGCTCTTCCAATCCTCTCACAGATACTTCTCAAGCGTCACCCCGCTGGCCTGCTCGGTCCCTGGCTTGGCACACAAGACTGCTCTGCAAGTGTCACCTCAGCTGGCTGGGTCCCTGGCTTGACACCTGCCAAAGTTTCCCAATGCTTCACCGTCCCCGGTTGGTGAGCATGCTGCTCTGGTACTTGCCTCGGCTACTCACAGTGGCCCCTGGTAATAAGGTGGATGGTCCCAACGTGGCGACAGCTTCCCCTATACCTCTGACCACGACAGGTTCTCTGGCTGGCAGAACCGTCACTTCTGTTTAGACTGCAAGCCGCAGTCCCAACCCTACGCTGCTCTCTTCCTTCTGGATAGGCCCTTAGACAGCCTAGCAGCCAGATGTCCCGGGATAGGCCTCAGGTTCTGGCCTAGCAGCCCATGGCAGAACAACACATGTCTACCCAGACAGCCATCCAGGTGGCACAGAACCTCGGTCACCTGACCTCACCCAAATACATAGGCTCTCCCAGCAGTCCAAGGGACCCAAGAAGATCCCTGCCCATTGGCTGAGATACCCCATCTATTCTTAATCTGTCCATTCATTTAATGACACCAGATACCCAGCCATCTAGTGACAGAAGAAAGAAGTGCAGCAATTCCAGAATTAGGGTGGAATCAATTGATCTCCTATCAATAGGCCAAAGCAACTATACCTGGCAGGTAAATTTACTAGCAAACCTGCCTAAACATCAGGGTTCTACATCATGAATGACCTTGAGATGGCAGCTAGTGCGGAAATTTCACCATGCCTTGTCTCCTAATCATGGTCAGTTGACCAAGTTCTTCTGTCATTTTGATGACCGAGTCTCAAGTTTTTCATATAACCATTATAAAACATGTTTGTTAAGGACTTTTAGGATGATTCTAAGAGAGTAATGTATGAGTGAGAAATGTGATCCAGATGATCAATGGCAGCCAGGAACTAAAAGCCAACTGATAGCACAAGCTACAAGTAAGTGGGTTATGTCTGTTTTCTGATGGGATGGTGCTCCCCTAGAGAAGTGTGGGCTCAGGATGTGATAGACGGGTGAGGAAGAATGCTCCTCTGGGAGTGAGATGTGGTCCAGGCTAGAAACAAAGTAAATGAAGACCTGTCTCCTGGGTACAGAACACTCAGATTTTGGGTGCTGGCGAACTGGCAGAAAGTTCTGTCATGTGCTAGAGAATGTCAGCGTTAGAAACCCTCATGAGTCTAGTTTGCATGCAGAGATAGAAGCCTGGCCCTGATACAACCTTTGTGTGGTAAAGTTACAATGTTTACATGTATGTACATCATCTCTCATACAAAATACGCGAGAGGAAGTGTCAAAGATTAATCATCTGCAAGAACAAAAGGCAACAAATGGCTGGTGACACCGTTCAGCCAAATGTGCACATGATGTCAAGCACCACATTGCTGGTTGCACAGTGCTTGCCAGCCCGTCTGTGAAAACTTGATTGGTTTTTGCAAGCAAAGACTTATATACAAAGTAGACAGCTTAGACTCCTATGGGTATGTGCAGTTGTAAAATCCAAATATATAAAAATTGTAAAAATGTGTCTGCCATTTGTAATGTGGCCTTGGTTGTTACACTAGCTGATAGCATGTCACTACAATCAAGCTTGTTTGATATTGATGTAATTATTAGCCAAGCAACCCTTTCCACTTAATATCACACTTTCTATTTTCTTTCTTTTTTGTTTTTTTGCAGCATGCCTCAAGATGATATCAGGCATTGGGCATACATTCTGCTAAACCAATAGCTTGAGGGATGACTGGAACATAAAGTCCCTGCAGTGTTGACATTAGCGTAACACAGTACATATGAATATTCACCAAATATTTCTCTGGCTTGGAAAAGTTTAAAGCTCATCTCCAGGCATAGCTATTTTTTAAAAAATCTTTCACTTTCTAAAATGTTTTTATTACTTACGGTGATGACGTTTGAGCACCTCTGTGTGCATATTCGCCTGCAGTCGGAGACCATACCAGTGGAGATCCGAGACTAAGACTGGCACAAAGCAAGGCCCAAAAAACATGAATGAGCGGGTTTGATGAATTAAAGCGGAGACTGCAAGCCAGGCCTTCTCGTTCACATCAGTGCCTGACCTCACAAATGCGCTTCTGGAAGAATGGTCAAACATTCTTATAGACACACTCCTAAACCTTGTGGACAGCCTTCCCAGAAGAGTTGAAGCTACTATAGCTGCAGAGGGTGGGCCAACTCAATATCGAACCCTACGGACCAAGACTCGGATGCCAATAACGTTTATGTGCGAGTAAAGGCAGGCGTCCCAATACTTTTGGTAATATAGTGCACAGTATGTGCACACACCCACTGCTTCTGCACCAATTTTTCTCCAAAGGAGGGGGCACTGACTGATTGAAGAATACTCTTTTTTGGTGGGCATCACTGACCAGTTTCCTGCCTTTTCAGTTCAAGATGGCCAAGATGGTTGCCTCACCATCCTCCCCAACAGCAAATGTGTCCCTAGGGAGAAAAGCTCTAAATAAATAAAAAAATTGTCAATGAATAAACCTAAATTTAATCCTAGCCTACAGCGTCAACCAATCAGTAGCTCTGCCTGAACAAAGACAACTGCCACATTCAATATCCCAATTCTTGGATATTGGCATCTGATGAGTAAGTACAACGCAGCGGGCCCCCTTAGATTTAGTGCACGAAACAAGTTAGATTTTGCTGTTTCAGCGCTAGTGGCTGTGTACTCTTAGGGCAGGGCTCACTGCTTCTGCACCCATTTTTCTCCACAGGAGGGGGCACTGACTGATTGATAAATACTCTTTTTTGGTGGGCATCACTGACCAGTCTCCAATCAGTCTCCTGCCTTTTAAGTCCACTGCTAAAAAAGGCTCTCCCCTTGTCACTATATGAATTTTTACACAGTAACTGGTCATTTATACTGTATGTCAATCTTCAACTTTACAGGTTTCCAGCCAAGTGCACTCCACCTAAATAAAAGTTTGAAGTTTAAATAGTCTTTGCCTGGCCACTTCCATTCCACTTATCCATTGCGAAAGAGTGTCTGATGATAAAAAGTGCATACTGCTATAGGTGGTACAGTGAAATATGTGTTAAAAACTTAGGGCTGCACTAGCCTGTATGGCTAATAACATTTCCAGAGGGAAGGCTAGAAAAAATGTTAGTAGCTGCCCTTCCTAAAAATACAGGTTGGGTGCAGAATGTGCTCTTTCCCATTGGTAATGTCTAGGTGAAGCTACAAGAATCCCGAAGTAGGATGTAAATGCTCTACTTTGCAGCCCAAGGTGTGTTGTCCATCCCTGACCAAGTACCTGTTACAAACACAGCAGAATACCGGTATGTTAAAATTATTTTTCTTATTTGTCTACAGATGGGATTAAACAATTACATACTTTTGGAAATTCGAAATGCAGTTCAGCACAGATTTTTAAGCAAATGACACACCCTAGTTATTCCCAATTGATGTTATTATCCTCATTTCATATAGTCCAGCGTGGCCATATTACATTATGTTTTGGAAAGTAAGGAAACATAACACATTAAACAATATTTGGCGGGTTGATAACACCACTACCTTTTTAAACTAATGTTTGAAAATATGCAGCACAATTTTCATATGGATAGCTCCAGCAGAAAGAGCATTTTATACATATTTGGCAATTTAATAGCTCATTTGTTATGCCCCGTACATACGGTCGGACATTGATCGGACATTCCGACAACAAAATCCTAGGATTTTTTCCGACGGATGTTGGCTCAAACTTGTCTTGCATACACACGGTCACACAAAGTCGTCGGAAAATCCGATTATTCTGAACGCGGTGACGTAAAACACGTACGTCGAGACTATAAACGGGGCAGTAGCCAATAGCTTTCATCTCTTTATTTATTCTGAGCATGCATGGCACTGTGTGCGTCGGATTTGTGTACACACAATCGGAAATTCCGACAACGGATTTTGTTGTCGGAAAATTGTATAGCCTGCTCTCAAACTTTGTGTGTCGGAAAATCCGATGGAAAATGTGTGATGGAGCCTACACACGGTCGGAATTTCCGACAACAAGGTCCTATCACACATTTTCCATCGGAAAATCCGACCGTGTGTAGGGGGCATTAGACTTATGCCGTGTACACACGACCGGTTTTGCCGTCGGAATAAACTCCGAAGGTTTCTCTGATGGAATTCCATTCAAACGGTCTTGCCTACATACGGTCAAACCAAAGTCCGACCAAAGTCTGACTGTCCAGAACGCGGTGACGTACAGCACGTACGACGGTACTAGAAAAAGGAAGTTCAATAGCAGGTAGCCAATAGCTTCCATCTCGTACTTGCTTCAGAGCATGCATCGTTTTTGGTCCGTCGGAACAGCATACAGACAAGTGGTTTTCCCGATAGGAATTGGTTCAGTCGGAAATATTTAGAACATGTTCTATTTCTAGGTCTGTCAGAATTTTCCAAAAAGAAAGTCTGATGAGGCACACACACGATCGGAATAGACAATGAAAAGCTTCCGTTTGACTTGTCGGACATTCCGCTCGTGTGTACGTGGCTTTACAAATCATTAAAAAGACAAAGGGATATAGGTCCAAAAGAGGGCCTGTCCTAAATGACAACAGAAAGCTATGCAATCCCAGCATGTGTTGGGAGTCTTCAAGTAAATGAGAAAATAGTTGCTGAAGGCAACTGGGTTGATTTACTAAAATTGAAGAGTGCAAAATCTGGTGCAGCTCTGCATAGAAATCAATCAGCTTCCAGGTTTTATTGTCAAAGCTTAATTGAACAAGCTGAAGTTAGAAGCTGATTGGCTACTGTGCCAATCCCATATTTATCTCAAATCTTACCACTGATCGGTTCCTAATCATTTACTACATGCAGCCAAGGCCAGCATTTAATTGAAATGGAAAAACCCTTTCACACCTAGGATAACTATGTGGCTTCATATGGTAGAGGAAATCAGGACAATGGATGACCTCATCTTCTCCTCTTAAAATAAATGTGAAATCTACCTTAGAACCTGGTTCTACTAGAACAACTTCACCTTCTTGGATGAAGGTAAGGCCCTAATACTCAGCTGCACTTAGACAACACTGTTGCCCCTTCATTGCTGAACCGGGGGGTTCCTGTAGTTTCCCTTTGCCCACTTCCCTAGTGGCTCATTGCTTTCCTTAGCCCTCTGCCTTTTCCTCACCTTCTCTTTCCTACTTTACAACCCTGACAGCTCCTAATCTACATCTGACCCACAATCTCATCGTACAATCTCCCATCCCTCACCCATTTTCTATAATTTTCCTTTTCTATTCTCGACCTCATCTTCTACATTCCCACATATCTCTACTTCAGGAAGTGCACGTTGTATTGCTCATGCTCTCCTATTTCTAAACAGTACTTATTAGACTTGCACTTCTATTATATCCCTGGTAAATTGCTGTGGGATCAGTTTACTTCTATAACAATACCTCAGTTGATGTGTATTCACCAATTTTCATGTTTACTATCGATATACTTGACATGTGTATCCTATGATTCTGTACACTACAACAAAGGATTGTACAACAAGTGTGAGAGACTTAAAAACATAAGCAGAAATGTGCATTTATGCACATGTTTCTGGAAACGTGCTAACACATATCAATATGATAAACACAGCACTGAAAAATTGGTGCAAAAAAGTGTAAAAAATTGTTATGAAACCTTCACATTTTAAAAAGTGACAATGCAACCCAGAATCAATGAAGTACAAAAAAAAAAAAAAAATAGTGATTACTTTAAAATATGTGCAAAAAATCTATCAAGATATATACACTATATTACCAAAAGTATTGGGACACCTGCCTTTACACACACATGAACTTTAATGGCATCCCAGTCTTAGTCCATAGGGTTCAATATTGAGTTGGCCCACCCTTTGCAGCTATAACAACTTCAACTCTTCTGGGAAGGCTGTCCACAAGGTATAGAAGTGTGTCTATGGGAATGTTTGACAATTCTTCCAGAAGCGCATTTGTGAGGCCGGGCACTGATGTTGGATGAGAAGGCCTGGTTCCGCAGTCTCCGCTCTCTAAAGCCGCGTACACACGGGCGGAATGTCCGACAGAAAAAGTCAGACGGAAGTTTTTCATCGTATATTTCGATCGTGTGTGTGCCTCATCAGACTTTTTTTTTAGAAAATTCTGATGGACCTCGAAATAGAACATGTTCTAAGTATTTCCGACGAAACCAATTCCTATTGGGAAAACCACTCGTCTGTATGCTGTTCTGACGGACCAAAAACGACGTATGCTCTGAAGCAAGTACGAGACGGAAGCTATTAGCTACTGGCTATTAAACTTCCTTTTTCTAGTCCCATCGTACGTGCTGTACGTAACCGCATTCTGGATGGTCGGACTTTGGTTTGACCGTGTGTAGGCAAGACCGCTTGAATGGAATTCCGTCGGAGAAGCCTTCAGAGTTTATTCCGATGGCAAAACCGGTCATGTGTACAGGGCATAATTCATCACAAAGGTGTTTTATCGGGTTGAGGTCCAGACTCTGTGCAGGCCAGTCAAGTTCCCCCACCCCAAACTCGCTCATCCATATCTTTATGGACCTTGCTTTATGCACTGGTCCAAATCATTTGGTGGAGGGGGGATTATGGTGTGAGGTGTTTCTCAATAGTTGGGATTGGCCTTTTAAGTCCTGACCTCAACCTGATGGAACACCTTTGGTATGAATTAGGCCTCATTCACACTGGATGTTATACAAATGCCAGCAGCGTTAGCTGTAGAAAGCTGTAGAATGAGTTTTGTAGCGTTTTTGCAGTAGCGTTTTTTACCTGTTGCATTTTTTAACTTCTTTTAGCAAACCTATACTCTCCCAAAAGCGTATGGCTCAAGAACACTGATAAATGCTGAATAGCTGGGTTTTTCAGTGTTTTTAAGCTTTTACCAGAAAACGCCCCTGCCAAAAAATGCTGATAACAGCCTACAGTGCCTTGAAAAAGTGTTCATACCCCTTGAAATTTTTCATATTTTGTCATGTTACAGCTAATAAACGTAAATGTATTTTATTGGGATTTTTTGTGATAGACCAACACAAAGTGGCACATAATTGTGAAGTGGAAGCAAAATGATAAATGTTTTTTTGAACATTTTTTACAAATAAATATGTGAAAAGTGTGGTGTGCATTTGTATTTGCCCCCCCTGAGTCAATACTTTGTAGAACCACCTTTCACTGCAATTACTGCTGCAAGTCTTTTTAGGTATGTCTTGGCTTTGCACATCTAGTGTAGGGATGAGCCGAACACCCCCCGGTTCGGTTCGCACCAGAACCTGCGAACGGACCGAAAGTTTGCACGAACGTTAGAACCCCATTGACGTCTATGGGACTCGAACGTTCAAAATCAAAAGTGCTCATTTTAAAGGATAATTTGCATGGTATTGTCCTAAAAAGGATTTGGGGACCCGGGTCCTACCCCAGGGGACATGTATCAATGCAAAAAAAACTTTTAAAAACGGCCGTTTTTTCGGGAGCAGTGATTTTAATGATGCTTAAAGTAAAAAAAAAAAAAGTGAAATATTCCTTTAAATATCGTACCTGGGGGGTGTCTATAGTATGCCTGTAAAGTGGTGTGTGTTTCCCGTGTTTAGAACAGTCCCTGCACCAAATGTCATTTTTTAAGGAAAAAATCTCATTTAAAACTGCTTGCGGGTTTAATGTAATGTCCGGTCCTGGCAATATGGATGAAAATCAGTGAGACAAACACCATGGGTACCCCCCAGTCCATTACCAGGCCTTTTGGGTCTTGTATGGATATTATGGGGAACCCCGCACCCAAATTAAAATAAGGAAAGGTGTGGGTCCACCAGACCCTATATACTCTGAACAGCAGTATACAGGCGGTGCAAACAAGACAGGGACTGTAGGTTTGTTGTTAAGTAGAATCTGTTTGTCATTTTGAATGGGTACATTTTTAACGTGTTTAGCTCCAGCCAAAAAATCTTTCTTAAGCTTTTTGGAAAACATAGGGAAGGGTTATCACCCCTGTGACATTTGTTTTGCTGTCTTTCCTCCTCTTTAGAAGATTTCACCTCACTTTTTGTCCCAATGACAAATGCTTTTTGAGAATTTTTTTTTTTTTTTTGTGGAACAAAGATTGGAAAGCATCAGTGGAAAGGAGAAATGTTTTTCCCATATTAACTCTTACAGGAGAGAATTTCCCTTCCTAGGGGTAGATTTCATCTCACTTCCTGTTGTCTCCTTCCATTTGCAAGTAGGGGTCGTTTGTAAGTTAGATGTTTGAAAGTAGGGGCCTGCCCTATATACTCAGCAGAAATTTGGGCCTTAGGTGTTGTTGTGGCCACAACGCTGTAAGCCCTCACAGGGCCCTGCTGTGAAATATTAGATCAAGAATTGTAATTACATGCCCCTGTTGAACAGGGGCAGAAAAACTGGGCCTTTGGTGGTGGTGGTGGTGGTGCTGGTGCCACAACACTGTAAGTCCTCACTCGCTCTTGGTGGGTGCAGAAATGGGCCCTGCTGTGAAATATTAGATCAAGAATTGTAATTACATGCCCCTGTTGAACAGGGGCAGAAAAATTGGGCCTTTGGTGGTGGTGGTGGTGCTGGTGCCACAACACTGCAACCCCTCACAGACACTCTAGTTGGAACGCAGGAACGAGCCCTGCTGCAAAGTATTGCATCAAAAATTGTAATTACACGCCCCTGTTAAACAGGGGCAGAAAAATTGGGCCTTAGGCACTGGTTCTGGTGCCACAACACTGCAACCCCTCACAGACACTCTAGCTGGAACGCAGGAACGAGCCCTGCTGCAAAGTATTGCATCAAAAATTGTAATTACACGCCCCTGTTATAAACAGGGGCTGAAAAATTGTGCCTTCGGCACTGGTGGTGGCGCCCAGAACCAAAAATGTTCTTACAAGCTATCAGTGTGATGATTGAGGAGGAAGAGGATAATTACTCAGGGATAGTCACTCAGCATCAGCATAGGCAGTCTTTGAAGGGATCTGGGATTTCAAAAAAAATTATTCGGTTACATCAGCATCAGGTGCTTGGTAGCTGGTGGTGATCCAAGACTGATTCATTTTTATGAAGGTCAGTCGATCGACCGAGTCGGTGGACAGACGCACCCTGTGATCGGTTACCACGCCTCCAGCAGCACTGAAAGAACGTTGGATGCAGGACAGGCCAGTAGCTCAATTGCATACTGTGCAAGCTCTGGCCAGTGATCCATCCTCAAGACCCAGTAACCCAGAGGATTTTCGGTGGGAAAGGTGTCCAAGTCTGATCTTGCCCCTAGGTATTCCTGCACCATGTAAAACAGACGCTGGCGATGGTTGCTGGAACCGATCATACCTTGGGGCTGCGGACCAAAAAATTGTCTGAACGCATCGGTCAGACGGCCACCTTCTCCACTGCTCCTTCTTTGACTGACCGAAGCCTCAGCAACACGTTGTCCAGAAACAGGAGTTTGTAACCTCCCAGTCTCTGGGAATGCGTTGCACAGACCTTTCTGCAAGGCCTCCCGAAGATGTTTCATCCTCTGCTCCCTCTGCGATGGCAAGATAGGGTCCGCAACCTTACCCTTGTAACGTGGATCAAGGAGGGTTGCCAGCCAGTATTGGTCCTTCCCCTTGATACCACGAATACGAGGATCCTTACGCAGGCTTTGCAGGATCAGGGAGGCCATGCAGCGTAGGTTTGCTGAGGCATTCGGTCTGGAGTCCTCTGGGTCACTAAGGACGACATGGTCCGCAGCCACCTCCTCCCAGCCACGTGCAAGTCCATGTGTTTCTTGGGACTGATCCCTTAAAGACTGCTGCTGATGCTGAGTGCCAGGCTCCACCTCCATACTGACACAATCTTCCTCCTCCTCCTCCTCGTCCTCTTCCTGTGTGATCGGCAGGCACGCAGGAACACTGTCTGGATAAAGGGGGCCTTGAGAGCTAAGGAAGTCCTCCTCTTCCTGTCGATGTTCTGCCTCAAGTGCCCTGTCCATTATTCCACGCAGCGTGTGCTCCAACAGGTGGACAAGGGGGACAGTGTCACTGATGCATGCACTGTCACTGCTCACCATCCTCGTGGCCTCCTCAAATGGTGACAGGACAGTGCATGCATCCCTGATCATGGCCCACTGGCGTGGGGAAAAAAAACCAAGCTCCCCTGACCCTGTCCTGGTGCCATAGTCACACAGGTACTCATTGAGGCCCTCTGCTGCGTGTGCAGCCGCTGCAGCATGGCCAACCTTGAGTTCCACCTGGTGGGCATGTCACAGATTAGACGGTTCTTGGGCAGGTTAAACTCCTTTTGGAGATCCATCAGCCGAGCACTGGCATTATATGACCGGCGGAAATGCACACAGACTTTCCTGGCCTGCCTCAGGACATCCTGTAAGCCCGGGTACCTGCCCAAGAACCGCTGCACCACCAAGTTAAGGACGTGAGCCAAACAGGTCACATGGGTCATTTGTCCCTGTCGGAGGGCAGAGAGGAGGTTGGTGCCATTGTCGCAAACCACCATTCCTGCCTTAAGTTGGCGTGGCGTCAACCACCTCTGAACCTGCCCCTGAAGAGCTGACAGAACCTCTGCCCCAGTGTGGCTCCTGTCCCCCAAGCACACCAGCTGAAGCACCGCATGGCATCTTTTGGCCTGCGTACTTGCGTAGCCCCTTGAACGGCTACAGAGAACCGCTGGTTCCGAGGACAAAGCACAGGAAGAGGCCATGGAGGAAGAAGAAGAGGAGGGGGTGGAGGAGAGAGGTGTGTCACAATCATTAGCATTTTGGAGGCGTGGTGGCGGAACAACCTCCAACACTACTGCACCTTGTCCTGCATCCTTCCCAGCTGCCAGCAGAGTCACCCAATGCACTGTGAAACTTAACGTAACGTCCCTGTCCATCCCTGCTGGACCATGAGTCAGCGGTAATATGCACCTTACCGCTGACTGCCCTGTCCAGCGAGGCACGGACATTGCCTTCCACATGCCGGTAGAGAGCCGGAATCGCCTTCCGTGAGAAAAAGTGGCGTTTGGGTACCTGCCACTGAGGAACCACACATTCCACAACCTCACGTAAGGGGGCAGAGTCTACCAACTGAAAAGGCAGCAGTTGAAGTGCTAGCAATTTTGCCAAGCTAGCATTCAACTGCTGGGCATGTGGATGGCTGGGAGCAAACTTCTTTCGGCGGTGCAGCAGCTGGGGCAGGGAAAATTGCCTGGTACAATCTGACGTCGGTGTACCAAAAGCAGATTGCCCACAAGTACTCGGCTGTGACACACCTAATTCTACACCTTCATTCCTCTCAGTGCAGGTCTCAGAGAGGACTGAAGGTCTAGTGGGGTTGGAAATCTCAGCTGATGAGGAGCAAGGAGAGGTCCTCTTTGTTCTTTGGTGTGGGTCTTTTAGATACGCTTGCCAACGAACTGCATGGCAGGTCAACATATGTCTGGTCAAGCATGTGGTACCCAAGCCGGAGGTGTTTTGGCCACGCGAGATACGCTTGAGACATATGTTGCAAATAGCAGCGGTGCGATCTGATGCACTCGTCTCAAAAAAGGCCCACACCAAAGAACTTTTTGAATAACGCGCAGAGACTGCAGCGCCCTGCACATGTGGAGCTTTGGGGTGTGATGCAGTCAATGTGCTGCCCTTAGGCTGGCCCCTGGAGGGCATCCTGCCTCGTTGGTGATGTGCCGCCTCCTCCTCCTCTCTCCTATCAGGCACCCACGTTGAGTCAGTGAACTCATCATCCCCTCCCTCCTCATCACTGGAGCAAACCTGGCAGTATGCTGCAGCAGGGGGAGCATGACTGCCAGATTGCTGTCCTTCTTGGGCACCCCCTCTGTCCGTGCTCATGTTACTGCCTTCATCGAGCTCAGTATCATCATCAGAGCCTTCCAAACGCTGGGCATCCTCCTGGAGTATGTACCCAGCACTGTGGTCAAACAGTTCGAGGGACTCCTCAGGAGGACATGGTGGGGCTAGGGAAGGAGTCACTGATGACATTGAGCCGAGGGAAGAGGCCGCTGCTTTGCCAGACAAAGTACCCTGGGCATGGGTGAGAGAGGATGAGGAGGATGAGGACGGCTTGGTCATCCACTCGACCAAGTCTTCCGCATGTTGCGGCTCAACACGGCCAGCTGCCGAAAAAAAGGCCAAGCGTGTCCCACGGCCACGTGCTGATGAGGATGCACCGTCTCCACGACCAGCACTAGACACAGAGCCTGCTTGCCCTCTCTTATTGGCTTGTGACTGTCTGCCTCTCCTTCTTGGCCTTTCAGACATACTAATGGCCTGTAGCTGCACTAAGCTGGGATATATATACATATATATATATATATATGTATATATATATATATATATATATATATATGTATGTACTGATACTGCAGCTAGCAAAATCAACTGCCTGCCTGTAGTATGAGAACACCACCAACCTTCTACAGGTTGCTTTAGCTGAACACTGTCAGGTGGACGCACCCCACTAACTTGTAGTTTTAGCTGAACACTGTGAGCAGGACGCACTGCACTAACTGTAAATAGTCTAGCTGCCTGACTGTGGTACTAATAGGATCAAAATAACACCAGCAATTGTCTTCAGGTAGCTGTATTTACTGTAACAAGACAAGCCTGCCTGTCAGTAAGAAGATAACAGGAACGGATCTAGCTGAACACTGTGAGCAGGACGCACCCCACTAGCTTGTAGGTTTAGCTGAACACTGTGAGGTGGACGCACCCCACTAACTTTAGTGAATGTGTGTGAGTGCGCTGCCCCCCTTTTTATTATATATCACCACCTGTATTCCTTATCAACTACCAATGATCAATATTACATGTGCATATATTCAAACTTTAGGTCAATAAATCATAAATATCACAAAAAACGTCCTTCAGACATGTTACAAAGTCTTGAATCCTTTAAAGTGACTGGCGTGCTCCTATGTACTTCAATAAGTGACTGAGTGGGACCCTCCACCATTCAGATTGGCCACTCACCAGATATTTTACTAGGGGTACGCCTTTGGTTCATTCAGGGATAACCATTCCACACAGGTACTACTTCTCATCCGTTAACAACTTGTGCTCTAATACTCCTCATGGGAAAGCATAGGGACAGAAGGCGATCATAGCGTAATATGTTTAAATCATTTATTTTAAAAGGTATCAAAGATTAAAATCACTCACATTTGCAGGTGCCCTTTTGCCGGCACTAAGCTTATCCAGCAGTTACGGACGGGTATCTAGTAGCATGGTTCGCCTGGTATTGTAAGCGGTCTCCACGCTTGGCTTGCACTCCAAGCCTCGTTTTCGTTTTCGTCCGGTCACGTGATGCGTCAAAATCTCCCAGCAGCCTCTACGCGTTTCGCATCATCAAATGCGTCATCAGGAAGCTGCCGTTTGATTGGTGCCCTCTCTATTTATACTATGTGTGGCCGGAAGTGTCCATTCCGCCATTTTAACTAAGGTAATGCTCCCATCTGTGACTTCCTTCCTGTTATCGCCATTTTGACTAAGGGTTTTTTTCCCTTTTGTATAGTACACGCTTAAATCACTAATTCCCCTTTACATTTTCTTAGTTTTCATTTACATTTTCTTAATTTGTATTCCGGTTGATGGGGATATTAACCCATCTATATCTGCTGGAGAGGCTTTTACAATGTCTCAAACACATAACACATTTTTTAAAATTTCTGTCCATTCTGCCCTAGCCGTTCGTTCATGTGTAATATGGGACAGCAAAAAGACCATTCTTTGCAATAATCAAACAAAGTTCAAACAGATATTCTAAAAACCATATGTGATTTATATGCATGACCCCTATTCTATACTTTTCTATGTATACAATCGAAAAAACCAAAAAAAATAAAAAAATAAAAAAATATAGGAAAAAATAGAAAAAAATAGAAAAAAATAGAAAAAAATAGAAAAAAATAGAAAAAAAATAGAAAAAAAATGGAAAAAAATATAAAAAAATAGAAAAAAAAAAAAAAAAAAAAAAAAAAAAAAAAAAAAAAAAATAGAAAAAAATATAAAAAATGGAAAAAATAATATAATAAATAAAATGGGTACAATAATGGGTAAACAAAAATAATGAATATAAAAATAATAAAAAATAAATAAAAATAATAATGATAGAAATAGTAAATAAATAAAAATAATAAAAATAAAAAATAAAATAAAATAAAATAAAATAAAATAAAATAAAAATAAAATAAAATAAAATAAAAAAATATAAAAATAATATAAAAATAATATAAAAAATAAAAAATAAAAAATAACATAAAAATAAAATTAAAAAATAAAAATAAAAATAAAAAATAAAAAATAATAAAATAAAAATAAAGTAAATAAAAATAAAAAGTAAATAAAAAATCCAAAATGAAATTAAAATCTTTCCATGCTAGTTAGTAATTTTCTATATAGCAGTTGATGTCGAGCTCCACGTTCATTCCTTTTGGTTTCATAGTTTCCATTTTAAATATCCAATGGGTTTCATTTCTTGATACCTCCCTTCTCATATTAGTGTTTCTCCAATCTTTTTCTATTCTATCTATTCCATAGAATTTTAAATGTTGGGGGTTTCTACCATGTACATCCCTGAAGTGTTTAGATACACTATGGTGTTTAAATCCTTTTTTGATGTTTCTAACGTGTTCTCCTACTCTCACCGATAGGGCTCTGGTTGTTCTGCCTACGTATTGCAGCCCACAACTGCACTCCAATACGTAGGTAACGTGTGTGCTAGCACATGTTATAAGTTTATCAATTTTAAAGGTTTGCTTGTTACTGTTTGATACAAAGTTAGTTGTTTTTCTATCACTTTTCTTGGTAGACCTACACGCTTTGCATTTTCCACACCTAAAGAACCCCTCCTGCTCAAAGAAGGTTGTCATCCTTTTAGGGGGGTCTGGTACATTTTTTACTATTTTATCCCTGATCCTCCTAGCTCTCCTGTATACGAACGCTGGTTTATTTGGCAGGACCTTGCTCAACTGTGGATCATTACTAATTATAGGCCAATGTTTTGTTATAATTTTTTCTAATGTCTTATATTGTTTATTGAATGCTGTTATAAATGGTACTTTATCATTGTGGTTATGATTTCTAATTTTATTAGTTAATGTTAGCTCTCTATCCATATTGGCTATTTTAAGACGCGTATCCTCCAGTGTGTCTTTGTGGTACCCCTTGTCTATAAATCTTTTAATTAATATATCTGTCTGTTGAAAATAATCCTCTATTAGGTCACAGTTTCGTCTTATCCTAATAAACTGGCTTTTTGGGATTGCTTTTTTCCAGTGGGGGTGGTGACAGCTCCCCATCGGAATGTAACCATTCCGGTCCGTTTCTTTGAAGTGTGTTCTAGTTCCCAATTTGTTCTTGTTTTTATAAATTTCTAAGTCCAAGAAATTTATTTTTTGTTGGTGTACTGTAGCTGTAAATTTAATATCATATTTATTATGGCCAATATGTTGGATAAATGCTTCCAGTTGCTGTTGACTGCCCTTCCACACTATCAAAATGTCATCTATAAATCGTTTGTATAACAGCAGGTGTGGCCAGCATCTTCCAAAAATCTCTTCTTCCTCCCACTTACTAAGAAAGATGTTGGCCACACTTGGTGCATACTTGTTACCCATCCCTACTCCCTTTATCTGCCTATAATAGTTATGATTGTGCCAGAAGAAATTATTCCCCATGGCCATCCTTAATCCCTCCAGTATAAACCTTCTTTGTTTCAATTTGAGGTCTGATAGTTTTTTCATTCCACACGCTACAGCTGCCAAAGCGTCCGTTTGTTTTATATTGGTGTACAACGACTCCACATCCATTGTTACCAATAGTGTGGATTCGTCCACCTGTAGATTCTTTAGGTTATTGATTACATCCTTACTATCCTTGAGGAATGCCTTGCCCTCTCCTGCTATAGGTTGGAGGAATATATCCAAATATTCCCCCAATCTTGAATAGACCGATTCTATGCCACTAATTATAGGCCTTCCTGGTGGTCTAGTTTTATTCTTATGGATTTTAGGAACCTGGTATATTACTGGTATCCTTGGTGCTTCTGTCAGCAAATATCTACCTTCTTTCTTATTTATAATATTGTCAGCTATGCCCTTATTTAAATACTCTTTTAATTTCTTCTTTAATTCTCTATTGGGATTCTTTTTCAGGGGTTGGTATGTGCTTATATCTTTCACTAATCTCTCCAGTTCTGCATGGTAGTCCTGCTTGGTTAATATCACTACCCCTCCCCCTTTATCCGCTGGCCTAATCACTATGTTTTTTCTTTTTTCTAGTTTCTTTAGTCCTTGCCATATTCTGTCTTTATTACACTTTACCGGTTTGATGTTTCTCAGTTCCTTCTCTACTATCCTCTTAAACACCTCAATATGTTGATTGGTGTTTGACCTAGGGTTAAACGTGGACCTGTTCCTCAACTGACTATGTGTGTATTCCATTTCATTAGTTTGATGTTGGGGTTCTCCTTTCTCTAAATAGTATTTTTTTAAATTTAGTTTCCGAATAAACTTTTGCAAATCAATGAATGCTTCGAATTGGTTAAAGGTTGCACTGGGTGCATACTTAATGCCCCTATCTAATACCAACAGTTCCTCATGAGTAAATGTTATATCTGTTAGGTTGAAAATACCCTCTCCTAATTTACTCTTTTTCTTTTTGCCTCCCCCTCTGCAGCCTCTTTTTCTCTTTGATTTACACTGCCTCCAGTTTCCTGGGGGTTCCTGTTCCAGCCCCCCCTGCTGGTTTGGAATACTGGCATGGGTGGTTTGTAGGGCTCCCTCCAATCCCGCCATTCCCCCTGCCACATAGGTGGACCATAATTTGGGCCATAATTGTAATATCCCCTCCCCCTCCCCCTATATCCTCCTCTCCAAGGTCTGGGATATGGTCCCATCGGGGGTTGGTAGGGGGCCGTATATGTGCTGTTGTTCCCTTGGTCGGGTTTCTGGGTAGTTATTTTCTTCTGATTATCATACGGGGTTTGTACTATTGCTCCAGTGTCTTTTCTAGTCAAGTTGGCGATAGGGGTCCCTGATGTTCTACTCGTTCCCACATCTGCAAGCATATCCCTGATGTTGACCTCCTCATCCAGGGACGTGTTTGCAGAATTAGTGGGTTTTTCCTCCTCCTGCCACCTGTATACTTTTCCCTCTGCGTAATCCTTTTTGTCCCTTTGGTACTTTTTAACCTTTTTATTTTTTACTTCATTGTCCAATTTAGCTAGGAATTCTTGTAATTTAGCCGCCCTCGTTTTGTACTCATTTGTTTCAACATGGGGTACCATGTTATCTCTAATTGTACCTATGGTGGATTCTACTTTTTTTAATTTGATTCTTCTCCTTTCAATGATCATGTCTAACAGTCTGTTTTCACAGCCATTAAAAAAATCAAACCAAGTCCTTGATAGGTTTTCATCTGTTATACCATCATTGGGACCTAGGTCCCATCTTAGCCTCCTAGGGGTGATTTTTGCCTCTCTGTATTGATCTAATGTGTTGATATCCCACCAAATTCTAATTTGTTTGTCCATAGCATTTTTCAAGTGTTTAAAACTTTGTTCTAAATTCAGTGCCGTGGTGTTATCATAATTTTGGAAAAGTTGTCCCAGATCTAGCTGCCGATTCGCTAGAAATGAGAAAACCTCCATGTTCTGCTGCCCGTGAGAAAAATTATATGTTTAATATATAACCGTGAATATCTATGTGCGTGTCACCGGCGCAAAACCAAACTTCAATTTCCTCTGCTAAATACCAAGTGTTGGGTATGCTGCACTCAAAAACGACCCTTAGATGGGTAAAAATATTAGTGAATGTGTGTGAGTGCGCTGCCCCCCTTTTTATTATATATCACCACCTGTATTCCTTATCAACTACCAATGATCAATATTACATGTGCATATATTCAAACTTTAGGTCAATAAATCATAAATATCACAAAAAACGTCCTTCAGACATGTTACAAAGTCTTGAATCCTTTAAAGTGACTGGCGTGCTCCTATGTACTTCAATAAGTGACTGAGTGGGACCCTCCACCATTCAGATTGGCCACTCACCAGATATTTTACTAGGGGTACGCCTTTGGTTCATTCAGGGATAACCATTCCACACAGGTACTACTTCTCATCCGTTAACAACTTGTGCTCTAATACTCCTCATGGGAAAGCATAGGGACAGAAGGCGATCATAGCGTAATATGTTTAAATCATTTATTTTAAAAGGTATCAAAGATTAAAATCACTCACATTTGCAGGTGCCCTTTTGCCGGCACTAAGCTTATCCAGCAGTTACGGACGGGTATCTAGTAGCATGGTTCGCCTGGTATTGTAAGCGGTCTCCACGCTTGGCTTGCACTCCAAGCCTCGTTTTCGTTTTCGTCCGGTCACGTGATGCGTCAAAATCTCCCAGCAGCCTCTACGCGTTTCGCATCATCAAATGCGTCATCAGGAAGCTGCCGTTTGATTGGTGCCCTCTCTATTTATACTATGTGTGGCCGGAAGTGTCCATTCCGCCATTTTAACTAAGGTAATGCTCCCATCTGTGACTTCCTTCCTGTTATCGCCATTTTGACTAAGGGTTTTTTTCCCTTTTGTATAGTACACGCTTAAATCACTAATTCCCCTTTACATTTTCTTAGTTTTCATTTACATTTTCTTAATTTGTATTCCGGTTGATGGGGATATTAACCCATCTATATCTGCTGGAGAGGCTTTTACAAGCCAAGCCAAGCGTGCAAGCCAAGCGTGGAGACCGCTTACAATACCAGGCGAACCATGCTACTAGATACCCGTCCGTAACTGCTGGATAAGCTTAGTGCCGGCAAAAGGGCACCTGCAAATGTGAGTGATTTTAATCTTTGATACCTTTTAAAATAAATGATTTAAACATATTACGCTATGATCGCCTTCTGTCCCTATGCTTTCCCATGAGGAGTATTAGAGCACAAGTTGTTAACGGATGAGAAGTAGTACCTGTGTGGAATGGTTATCCCTGAATGAACCAAAGGCGTACCCCTAGTAAAATATCTGGTGAGTGGCCAATCTGAATGGTGGAGGGTCCCACTCAGTCACTTATTGAAGTACATAGGAGCACGCCAGTCACTTTAAAGGATTCAAGACTTTGTAACATGTCTGAAGGACGTTTTTTGTGATATTTATGATTTATTGACCTAAAGTTTGAATATATGCACATGTAATATTGATCATTGGTAGTTGATAAGGAATACAGGTGGTGATATATAATAAAAAGGGGGGCAGCGCACTCACACACATTCACTAATATTTTTACCCATCTAAGGGTCGTTTTTGAGTGCAGCATACCCAACACTTGGTATTTAGCAGAGGAAATTGAAGTTTGGTTTTGCGCCGGTGACACGCACATAGATATTCACGGTTATATATTAAACATATAATTTTTCTCACGGGCAGCAGAACATGGAGGTTTTCTCATTTCTAGCGAATCGGCAGCTAGATCTGGGACAACTTTTCCAAAATTATGATAACACCACGGCACTGAATTTAGAACAAAGTTTTAAACACTTGAAAAATGCTATGGACAAACAAATTAGAATTTGGTGGGATATCAACACATTAGATCAATACAGAGAGGCAAAAATCACCCCTAGGAGGCTAAGATGGGACCTAGGTCCCAATGATGGTATAACAGATGAAAACCTATCAAGGACTTGGTTTGATTTTTTTAATGGCTGTGAAAACAGACTGTTAGACATGATCATTGAAAGGAGAAGAATCAAATTAAAAAAAGTAGAATCCACCATAGGTACAATTAGAGATAACATGGTACCCCATGTTGAAACAAATGAGTACAAAACGAGGGCGGCTAAATTACAAGAATTCCTAGCTAAATTGGACAATGAAGTAAAAAATAAAAAGGTTAAAAAGTACCAAAGGGACAAAAAGGATTACGCAGAGGGAAAAGTATACAGGTGGCAGGAGGAGGAAAAACCCACTAATTCTGCAAACACGTCCCTGGATGAGGAGGTCAACATCGGGGATATGCTTGCAGATGTGGGAACGAGTAGAACATCAGGGACCCCTATCGCCAACTTGACTAGAAAAGACACTGGAGCAATAGTACAAACCCCGTATGATAATCAGAAGAAAATAACTACCCAGAAACCCGACCAAGGGAACAACAGCACATATACGGCCCCCTACCAACCCCCGATGGGACCATATCCCAGACCTTGGAGAGGAGGATATAGGGGGAGGGGGAGGGGATATTACAATTATGGCCCAAATTATGGTCCACCTATGTGGCAGGGGGAATGGCGGGATTGGAGGGAGCCCTACAAACCACCCATGCCAGTATTCCAAACCAGCAGGGGGGGCTGGAACAGGAACCCCCAGGAAACTGGAGGCAGTGTAAATCAAAGAGAAAAAGAGGCTGCAGAGGGGGAGGCAAAAAGAAAAAGAGTAAATTAGGAGAGGGTATTTTCAACCTAACAGATATAACATTTACTCATGAGGAACTGTTGGTATTAGATAGGGGCATTAAGTATGCACCCAGTGCAACCTTTAACCAATTCGAAGCATTCATTGATTTGCAAAAGTTTATTCGGAAACTAAATTTAAAAAAATACTATTTAGAGAAAGGAGAACCCCAACATCAAACTAATGAAATGGAATACACACATAGTCAGTTGAGGAACAGGTCCACGTTTAACCCTAGGTCAAACACCAATCAACATATTGAGGTGTTTAAGAGGATAGTAGAGAAGGAACTGAGAAACATCAAACCGGTAAAGTGTAATAAAGACAGAATATGGCAAGGACTAAAGAAACTAGAAAAAAGAAAAAACATAGTGATTAGGCCAGCGGATAAAGGGGGAGGGGTAGTGATATTAACCAAGCAGGACTACCATGCAGAACTGGAGAGATTAGTGAAAGATATAAGCACATACCAACCCCTGAAAAAGAATCCCAATAGAGAATTAAAGAAGAAATTAAAAGAGTATTTAAATAAGGGCATAGCTGACAATATTATAAATAAGAAAGAAGGTAGATATTTGCTGACAGAAGCACCAAGGATACCAGTAATATACCAGGTTCCTAAAATCCATAAGAATAAAACTAGACCACCAGGAAGGCCTATAATTAGTGGCATAGAATCGGTCTATTCAAGATTGGGGGAATATTTGGATATATTCCTCCAACCTATAGCAGGAGAGGGCAAGGCATTCCTCAAGGATAGTAAGGATGTAATCAATAACCTAAAGAATCTACAGGTGGACGAATCCACACTATTGGTAACAATGGATGTGGAGTCGTTGTACACCAATATAAAACAAACGGACGCTTTGGCAGCTGTAGCGTGGGGAATGAAAAAACTATCAGACCTCAAATTGAAACAAAGAAGGTTTATACTGGAGGGATTAAGGATGGCCATGGGGAATAATTTCTTCTGGCACAATCATAACTATTATAGGCAGATAAAGGGAGTAGGGATGGGTAACAAGTATGCACCAAGTGTGGCCAACATCTTTCTTAGTAAGTGGGAGGAAGAAGAGATTTTTGGAAGATGCTGGCCACACCTGCTGTTATACAAACGATTTATAGATGACATTTTGATAGTGTGGAAGGGCAGTCAACAGCAACTGGAAGCATTTATCCAACATATTGGCCATAATAAATATGATATTAAATTTACAGCTACAGTACACCAACAAAAAATAAATTTCTTGGACTTAGAAATTTATAAAAACAAGAACAAATTGGGAACTAGAACACACTTCAAAGAAACGGACCGGAATGGTTACATTCCGATGGGGAGCTGTCACCACCCCCACTGGAAAAAAGCAATCCCAAAAAGCCAGTTTATTAGGATAAGACGAAACTGTGACCTAATAGAGGATTATTTTCAACAGACAGATATATTAATTAAAAGATTTATAGACAAGGGGTACCACAAAGACACACTGGAGGATACGCGTCTTAAAATAGCCAATATGGATAGAGAGCTAACATTAACTAATAAAATTAGAAATCATAACCACAATGATAAAGTACCATTTATAACAGCATTCAATAAACAATATAAGACATTAGAAAAAATTATAACAAAACATTGGCCTATAATTAGTAATGATCCACAGTTGAGCAAGGTCCTGCCAAATAAACCAGCGTTCGTATACAGGAGAGCTAGGAGGATCAGGGATAAAATAGTAAAAAATGTACCAGACCCCCCTAAAAGGATGACAACCTTCTTTGAGCAGGAGGGGTTCTTTAGGTGTGGAAAATGCAAAGCGTGTAGGTCTACCAAGAAAAGTGATAGAAAAACAACTAACTTTGTATCAAACAGTAACAAGCAAACCTTTAAAATTGATAAACTTATAACATGTGCTAGCACACACGTTACCTACGTATTGGAGTGCAGTTGTGGGCTGCAATACGTAGGCAGAACAACCAGAGCCCTATCGGTGAGAGTAGGAGAACACGTTAGAAACATCAAAAAAGGATTTAAACACCATAGTGTATCTAAACACTTCAGGGATGTACATGGTAGAAACCCCCAACATTTAAAATTCTATGGAATAGATAGAATAGAAAAAGATTGGAGAAACACTAATATGAGAAGGGAGGTATCAAGAAATGAAACCCATTGGATATTTAAAATGGAAACTATGAAACCAAAAGGAATGAACGTGGAGCTCGACATCAACTGCTATATAGAAAATTACTAACTAGCATGGAAAGATTTTAATTTCATTTTGGATTTTTTATTTACTTTTTATTTTTATTTACTTTATTTTTATTTTATTATTTTTTATTTTTTATTTTTATTTTTATTTTTTATTTTTATGTTATTTTTTATTTTTTATTTTTTATATTATTTTTATATTATTTTTATATTTTTTTATTTTATTTTATTTTATTTTTTATTTTTATTTTATTTTATTTTATTTTATTTTATTTTATTTTTTATTTTTATTATTTTTATTTATTTACTATTTCTATCATTATTATTTTTATTTATTTTTTATTATTTTTATATTCATTATTTTTGTTTACCCATTATTGTACCCATTTTATTTATTATATTATTTTTTCCATTTTTTATATTTTTTTCTATTTTTTTTTTTTTTTTTTTTTTTTTTTTTCTATTTTTTTATATTTTTTTCCATTTTTTTTCTATTTTTTTTTTTTTTCTATTTTTTTCTATTTTTTTCTATTTTTTTCTATTTTTTCCTATATTTTTTTATTTTTTCATTTTTTTTGGTTTTTTCGATTGTATACATAGAAAAGTATAGAATAGGGGTCATGCATATAAATCACATATGGTTTTTAGAATATCTGTTTGAACTTTGTTTGATTATTGCAAAGAATGGTCTTTTTGCTGTCCCATATTACACATGAACGAACGGCTAGGGCAGAATGGACAGAAATTTTAAAAAATGTGTTATGTGTTTGAGACATTGTAAAAGCCTCTCCAGCAGATATAGATGGGTTAATATCCCCATCAACCGGAATACAAATTAAGAAAATGTAAATGAAAACTAAGAAAATGTAAAGGGGAATTAGTGATTTAAGCGTGTACTATACAAAAGGGAAAAAAACCCTTAGTCAAAATGGCGATAACAGGAAGGAAGTCACAGATGGGAGCATTACCTTAGTTAAAATGGCGGAATGGACACTTCCGGCCACACATAGTATAAATAGAGAGGGCACCAATCAAACGGCAGCTTCCTGATGACGCATTTGATGATGCGAAACGCGTAGAGGCTGCTGGGAGATTTTGACGCATCACGTGACCGGACGAAAACGAAAACGAGGCTTGGAGTGCAAGCCAAGCGTGGAGACCGCTTACAATACCAGGCGAACCATGCTACTAGATACCCGTCCGTAACTGCTGGATAAGCTTAGTGCCGGCAAAAGGGCACCTGCAAATGTGAGTGATTTTAATCTTTGATACCTTTTAAAATAAATGATTTAAACATATTACGCTATGATCGCCTTCTGTCCCTATGCTTTCCCATGAGGAGTATTAGAGCACAAGTTGTTAACGGATGAGAAGTAGTACCTGTGTGGAATGGTTATCCCTGAATGAACCAAAGGCGTACCCCTAGTAAAATATCTGGTGAGTGGCCAATCTGAATGGTGGAGGGTCCCACTCAGTCACTTATTGAAGTACATAGGAGCACGCCAGTCACTTTAAAGGATTCAAGACTTTGTAACATGTCTGAAGGACGTTTTTTGTGATATTTATGATTTATTGACCTAAAGTTTGAATATATGCACATGTAATATTGATCATTGGTAGTTGATAAGGAATACAGGTGGTGATATATAATAAAAAGGGGGGCAGCGCACTCACACACATTCACTAATATTTTTACCCATCTAAGGGTCGTTTTTGAGTGCAGCATACCCAACACTTGGTATTTAGCAGAGGAAATTGAAGTTTGGTTTTGCGCCGGTGACACGCACATAGATATGCACCCCACTAACTTGTAGGTTTAGCTGAACACTGTGAGCAGGACGCACTGCACTAACTGTAAATAGTCTAGCTGTCTGACTGTGGTACTAATAGGATCAAAAGAACACCAGTAATTTTCTTCAGGTAGCTTTATATACTGTAACAAGACAAGCCTGCCTGTCAGTAAGAAGATAACAGGAACGGATCTAGCTGAACACTGTGAGCAGGACGCACTGCACTAACTGTAAATAGTCTAGCTGCCTGACTGTGGTACTAATAGGATCAAAAGAACACCAGTAATTTTCTTCAGGTAGCTTTATATACTGTAACAAGACAAGCCTGCCTGTCAGTAAGAAGATAACAGGAACGGATCTAGCTAAACTGAATACAGTGTATATATATATATGCAACACCTGGGATGCATATATATACACAATACACTGTAAGTGTAGCTAACTGACTGACTGTCCTGCCTAATCTAGCTAACTCAAATGAAATGACACTGTCTCTCTCTCTCTCTATCTCTCAGCACACCGGAACACACTGCACAGGGCCGCCGTGCAGGCGGCCTTATATAGTGTGGGGCGTGTACTAAATCCCCTGAGCCATAATTGGCCAAAGCCTCCTTGGCTTTGGCCAATTACGGCTCTCTGTTCAGGCTGCGCTGTGATTGGCCAAGCATGCGGGTCATAGTGCATGCTTGGCCAATCATCAGCCAGCAATGCACTGCGATGCCGCAGTGAATTATGGGCCGTGACGCGCCACACGAATTTGGCGCGAACGGCCCATATCGTTCGCAATTCAGCGAACGACCGAACAGCCGATGTTCGAGTCGAACATGGGTTCGACTCGAACACGAAGCTCATCCCTAATCTAGTGAGTGAAACTTTTGCCCATTCTTCTTTGTAAAATAGCTCAAGCTCTGTCAGACTGGAGAGCATCTGTGAACAGCAATTTTCAAGTTTTGCCAGATACTCAATTGGATTTAGGTCTGGACTTTGACTGGACCATTCTAACACATGAATATCCTTTGATCTAAACCATTCCATTGTAGCTCTGGCTGTATATTTAGGGTCGTTGTCCTTCTGGAAGGTGAACCTCCACCCTAGTCTTAAGTCTTTTGCAGATTCTAACAGGTTTTCTTCTAAGATTGCCCTGTGCTTCAACCACCATGTTTCACGGTGGAGATGGTGGGTTCAGTGTTAGTTTTCCGCCGCACATAGCGTTTTGCTTTTAGGCCAAAAACAAAATTTTGGTCTCATCTTTTATCCTATGTGTCCATGCACACATAGGCTGTTATCAGCAGTTATTTGGCAGAGGTGTTTTCTGACTGGAAAAAACCCCCAGAACTAGTGGGTTTTGAGAGGAGTTTTTAAGCTGTAAAAACGCTCTAACTGAAAAAAGCTTAAATACGCCCAAAAAATGCTGAAAACCTTATTAGCGTTTTTGAGCCATAAGCTTTTGTGGGAGTATAATTTTGTTATAAAAAGCTAAAAAACGCTGAAAAACTCATTCTACAGCTATAGCGCTAACGCTACTGCCATTTTTATAACGTCCAGTGTGCATAAGGCCCATCTCTATCCAGCAATGTCCACGGTTAACTCAGCCATCCAGGACTCTCCTCCTGATTGGCTGAGACACAACAGCGGTGCCACTGGCTCCCACTGCTGTCAATCAAAATCAGCCAGCCAATTAGGAGAGAGAGGGGGCGGGACCAAGCTGTTGCTCTGTGTCTGAATTGACGCAGGGAGCTGTGACTTGGCTCGGGTGCCCCCACAGCAAGCTGCTTGCTGTGGGGGCACTCGACAGGAGGGAGGGGCCAGGAGCAGTGAAGAGGGACCCGAGAAGAGGAGGATCTAAGCTGCTCTGTGCAAAATGACTGCACAGAGCAGGTAAGTAAAAATGAGACTTTACAATTACTTTAAATCTTCTGCCCTTCACTGCAACATGGCCATTGTGCCCACTGTGACATCACGATCCTCCTAATTCTTACACATCTACACATCTTCCTATTACTGGCATGATCCCAGACTCTCTCTGTTTTTGCTGGGGGGGCCTACTTTTACAGGCAGTGGGGTTGATTTATTAAAGGCAAATAGGCTGTTCACTTAGCAAGAGAAGTTGCACTTTCTAAAAGGGTTTCCCTAGTGCTTAGTAAGGCTCCATTCACACTTGTGCGACTTCAAAGTTGTGCTCACTTTGGAGCACAACTTTGAAGCAACTTTGGATGGGTGCAACTTGGATATGACTTTGGCTTTGACCCGTGATTATGGACAACTGTTGCATTGTATAACATTCAGGTACAACTTTCATACAAATTTTGAGAGTTAACATTGAAGTCTATGCCCTCAAGTTACATGAAAGTCAGATCAAAAAATTGCATGAACTACACTGAAGTCACTGCAACTTTACAGTGTGGAAAATAATTATTTGATCCCCTGCAAATTTTGTAAGTTTACCCACTTACAAAGAAATGAAGGGTCTACAATTATCATAGGTGTATTTTAAATGATAGAGACAGAATATCAACCAAAAATCCAGAAAAAACACATAAAACAAATGCTATAAATTAAGTTGCAGTTCATTGAGTAAAATAAGTATTTGATTCCCAAGAAAAACATGACTTAGCACTTGGTGGAGAAACCCTCGTTGGCAAGCACAGAGGTCAGACGTTTCTTGTAGTTGGTTACCAGGTTTGCACACATTTCAGGAGGGATTTTGGTCCACTCTTCTTTACAGATCTTCTCTATCTTGGCTGCCTCTTGGCAAATCGAAGTTTCAGGTCCCTCCATACATTTTCTATAGGATTAATGTCTGCAGACTGACAAGGCCAATCCATGACCTTAATGTGCATTTTCTTGAGCCACACCCTTTGTTGCCTTGGCGGTATGTTTAGGGCCATGCTGGAAGACCCATCCACGACCCATCTTCAGTGTTTTGGCTGAGGGAAGAAGGTTCTCATTCAAGATTTTACAATACATGGCCCCATCCATTGACCCCTCAATGCGGCAAAATCAGCCTGTACCTTTAGCAGAGAAACAGCCCCAAAGCATAATGTTTCCACCTCCATGTTTGACTGTAGGAATGGTGTTCTTAGGGTCATAGTCAGCATTTTTCTTCCTCCAAACACAGAGAGTTGAGATAATGCCAAAAAGCTTAATTTTGGTCTCATCTCCCAATCCTTCTCTGAATCATTTAGATGTTCATTAGCAAACTTCAGACGGGCCTGTACATGTGCCTTCTTGAGGAGAGGGACTCGTCGTGTTGAACTGTAACTCAATTTATAACATTTTTATCGTGTTTTTTCAGGAATTTTGGTTGATATTCTGTCTCTATCATTTAAAATACACCCATGATAAACATTATAGACCCTTCATTTTTTTGTAAGTGGGCAAAATTACAAAATCTGCAGTGGATCAAATAATTATTTTCCCCACTGTAAGTCGCAAATAGATGAATGGTTATTAATGAAAACACGGGGAAGGACTTGTCATACGACTTTGATGTCCAAAGTGTGAACGGAGTCTAAATATAGTGAAATGTCACTTTGCAAAGAACACCCCATCATTTGCAAGGACAATATTAAAAAAATGCATTTTTGCTTGTACATGGTTGTATGATGGCTGTCAACAGAGCTTCAGCCCTGGGTAAAATTCCCTTGCAAAGTGCAACTTTCCTTGCAAATTGAACAGGCAATTTGCCTTTAGTAAATCCCCAATTTTTTATATCCCTGCTATGCACACACTACACATAAAAATGTATTATATTTATTACTGCACATCATCACTTGTACTTTTTCCATTATAAATCAAGCTTGCAGTGTCTATACCAGCTGGTGAAAAACAAACAGTTGGTGGGAGAAACTTCACTGGTCATTATACATCTTCTTTTTAAAGCGGAGTTCCACCCAAAGTGGTGACATGTCTGCTGACACCCGGTGCCATCCGATCCGGTCCTGCCCGCAAAAACCAGATGGATGGTGGTCCTATTTTCCACCCGTCTGGTGGATCGGTTTGGATAGGATTGGATGGAAACAGACAGGTGGTCCATTTCCACTCGGTTTTCCCATAGAGGAGAGTGGGACTATGTCTGTGGACGTGTCATCCGCCTGCTGCAGCAGGGATCAGCAGAGCAATCCCCCGCTGAGCAAGGGGAACCCTTTGTTAAAGGGGCCTTTATTTGTTGAGTAAGTGGTAGCGCATAGAGATTTTCTTGGCAAACTGTCAATTTTTATTGCTGTCCGTGCCTCTGGAATAATCACGCTGTGTGTTTCTGTGCGATTCACTGGTAGGTCAGTGCGAGGCGATTTGAGTAAGATCAGATTTTTAAAATGAAATCCGGGGACACCCGGTGTATGTGTTTATGGAATGATTGTATGATTCATACGTTAATTCTCACATTTCGACCATGAGATCAAAAAAATTATACTTCTTAGAATTTTTTGGGATCTGACTACCAAATGCTAAAATGATAGAGAAAAAACTTTTCAATGTAATTTTATCTCTATATACTGTATCTCCCCTCTCTGTATACTGTATCCCCCCTCTCTGTATACTGTATCTATGCTTCTCTCTCTGTATATTGTATCTCCCCTTCTCTCTCTGTATACTGTATCCCCCCTCTCTGTATACTGTATCTCCCCTTCTCTCTCTGTATACTGTATCCCCCCTCTCTGTATACTGTATCTCCCCTTCTCTCTCTGTATACTGTATTTCCCCTTCTCTCTCTCTGTATACTGTATTTCCCCTTCTCTCTCTCTGTATACTGTATCCCCCCTTCTCTCTCTGTAACCTGTATCTCCCCATCTCTCTCTGTATACTGTATCTCCCCTTCTCTCTCTGTATACTGTATCCCCCCTCTCTGTATTATACATATATACACGCACACAGTACTGTATATATATAAAAAATCTTATGGAAAGTACATTCAAATTAATTATTTAGGGATGTGAACTTTTTGTGACTCAACTTTGTGCTTTGCAACTCCAGAACTTGCACACTTCATGCTTAAATGTAATTGCCTTGGGGAAGAACTGATTCTTTATAAACTATACTTTAGTGAATTCTCTAGTGTCTGAAACTCTGGGTTTACGTCAAACAACAAACATTGTTTCATGCATTTAGCTCTATGAAGCAGGTTTTACTATTTTATTAAGGTATATAGTCCCAGGCTCTAGCCACGATGAAGCAGCACCTTCCTTCCTCCCTCCTCCTCGGCTCTGTTCTGCTTTTTCTACCACGCTGGGGTGGCCGCTGCACTGACTGCCAGGCCAGTCCCTCCTCCCTCCTCCCTCCTATCCCTGCTCCCTCAGAAGAACTCAGAACAACACATTAAACTTACTTTGCTCTAGCTGTGAGTCACTGTCATGCCCCGTACACAGGATTGGACTTTCCGGCAACAAAACCGTGGAATTTTGTCCAAAGGGTGTTGGCTCAAACTTGTCTTGCACACACACACGGTCACACAAATGTTGGCCAACAATTACGAAAGTGGTGGCGTACCATGTGGTTTTTCAGCTGTTTTGCGCCACCCTTTGGGCTCTTTCTGCTAATTTCGTGTTAGTAGAAGTTTGGCGAGTGTTGATTCGCGCTTTTCTTTTTGCGTTTTTTATTTAGCGCTTTTCATTTTGTGCTTTTCAGTTTGTTTCTGAACAGCCGTTCATTAACCAGCCATGTTGGGGAATCAGAGGAGATAACATGTTATTTATTATTGGCCCTGGAGTAATTGCTTCAACATTTTTTTTTTGGTTGAATAATGATTTGATTTGGTATATTTTCTATATTTTTGGATGCATAGAATGCACTTTTTGGTTAAGTTCTATTGGCGGATAGCATGTCTAATTTTATTTGTTTTCTTTTTTTAATGCACAATAAAAAAAATTGTGTAGAATAATACTTGGCTATGTGTTTTACTTCAAATGACAGTTTGGGAGCAGGCAGTTACATTTTAAAAAATACAATGTAAAATTAACAAGGGACACCAACATAGTTGTATCTTTGATCTTATAAACTATGGGATAATGGTGTTGTGGTAACTTGCACAAATAAAAAAAAGAACATAATAATATTATTCTTGATATCACTAGAAAAAAAAAGCCTTTGAAAATTTGTTTACCATAACTCCATCAGTATCAACAGCAAAGCAGCTTCATTATTATCCCATTAAAGAAGAAGAGAATGTGCGCTGCATTTGGAGATTTCATAATTTGCCGTGTCACAAATGTTAATTCTCCATTACAAATGCTAGTTTACAAGACGGGCCGCTTCTGCTTCTGAGCATGCGTGTTTGTACTTGGACTTTTGTCCGACGGACTTGTGTACACACGCTCGGAAAATCTGACAAAACACTTTGTTGGTGGAAAATTTGAAGACATACTAGCCAACATTGGTTGGCGAAAAGTCTGACAATAAATGTCCGATGGAGCATACACACGGTCGGATTTTCCGCCAACAGCCTGTCATCCAACATTTCCCGTCGGAAAATCTGATCCTGTGTACGAGGCTTTAGACTCAGTCAGTCACTCGGCGGCTCCCTGGGCTGCCTTCCTCCTGTCCTGTTGTTCACTGGTTCTCCCCCTTGACCTGCACCCACGTGTGCTGCCTGCCTGCCTGGGCGGTGGTGGGCGGCCGTTGTACAGACAGAGAAGAGATCACTCCGCAGCAGGACCCCACTAGAGGGGGCGGCGCCACGCCCCAGCCGGGCCTTCGATACACATTACAGGAGGAGAGAGCAGTGTGACAAAGGGGGCAGGGCTCCGTATATTGGCCCCGTCAATCCCCAACATCAGAGCTGCGATTTGACAGCTCCACTCACTGTCATTGCGTGAACAGACCCATCAGAGGCATTTTTCTAGGGGCGGGCAGTATTTGACAGGACACTGTACATCCCCGGCTTGCCCACCAATCCATGGCTGTGAGGGATGCAGGGTCACACTGCTAAATACTTGAATCTGGGGACAAAAACAGGGACAGACATGGTACGGGGACTGTCCCTGGAAATTGGGGACATATGGTATCCTAGATTTGAGCCCATTCATTTTAAATAGGCTCAAATCGCACTGCACTGCACCAAATGTACTGCATGAACTACTTTTGGAAGTTCACTATGACCGGATTGCATAGTACTTCTTTCCCATGTGTTTGTGACCTGCATTTGGGGTGTTATTAACGTAACATTGACAACCGCTGCAGATCACAACTGCAGTGTGTTTTGAAAGCGGTGCGGGATACATGCACGAAATGCGGGTTCTGGTGTGAATGGAGCCTAAGAAAAGCTCAAATCAGGTTAGCCTAGACACAGTTAGCACAAATGGTGAAATTTTTTAAAAATATTTGCAATCACTTAAAGCAGCAATATACTGTAGACCGTTCCCCCCCCCCCCCTGCAAGGTAAAGTCATAATGTGTTAGTATTGCATACTAACACATTATATGAAACTTACCTTAAAACGAAGCTGTTCCTGCGCCGCAATTTCAGTGCTGCATCTGTTTCCATTTTCCCTTGTCTTGCTTCTGGGTTCGCGGGCTCCAGCGCTCAGAAGGAGCCGCCGTTCATGGCACAGGCTCAGAAGGAAAGGCACCCGTGGCCCTTCCTTCAGAGCGCATGCACCAGTGATGTCACTGGCTGCATGTAATGTAAATATCTCCTAAACGGTGCATGTTTAACCACTTGCTTACTGGGCACTTAAACCCCCCTCCTATCCAGACCAATTTTCAGCTTTCAGCGCTGACACACTTTGAATGACAATTGCGCAGTCATACAACACTGTACCCAAATGGAATTTTTATCATTTATTCCCCACAAATAGAGCTTTCTTTTGGTGGTATTTGATCACCTCTGCGGTTTTTATTTTTTGTTAAAAAAATGTAAAATGACTGAACTAAAAAAAATAAAAAATTTTTTATATTTTGTTATAAAAAAATTTAAAACAGGGAATTTTTCTCCTTCATTGATGTACGCTGATGAGGCGGCACTGATGGGCACCGATTGGCGGCAGTGATGGGCACTGATGGGTGGCAATAATGGGCACTGATCAGTTACACTCTTAGGCAGCACTGCTAGGTGGCACTGATTGGCACTACTGGTGGGCATTGATAGGTGGCACTGTGGGCACTGATGGGTGGCACTGTGGGCACTGTCAGGTGGCACTGTGGGCACTGTTAGGTGACACAGATGAGGCAGATGTGCCTCTTCCACTTCGGGACCGATGTCCCTCGCATCTGAGCTGGTGATCGCCTATTTTTTCTACTCACGCTATCAGCGTGAGTAGAAAAAAAAAAGATTACCGATCTTTTGTTTACATCATGTGATCAGCTGTCATTGGCTGACAGCTGATCACATGGTAAGGGGCCGGGACCGGCCCCTTACTTGGATCGGTGATCACCCGAGTCTCAGTGACTCGGTGATCATAGCGCGCTCGGCAGGGCACGTGCACAGGGGAGGCCGTCATATGACGGCCTCCTGGAAATTCAGGTCCGCGTGTGGCCGTCATTCGGCCATAGCGCGGATGTCAAGTGGTTAAACATTTAAACCATGTAGTGCAAGGACCTACCTAATTGCATACAAATTACAACTCTTAAGGTTTGACCTCATATTATATGGTTTTGGTAGATCAGAAGGAAAAAATCTACAGAAAATTGTATAGTGTGTATCCAGCTTTACATTTAGCTAAATGTCAGCAGAGGAAGTTTACTTCCTCTTTAAACTATCGGATGACATTGAATTCACTTACATGAGCGTTTGACACTCACGCAGTAAGCGCATTATTTCACCATTCAGAAAATGATTTTCATTACTTTCAGAATGGTGAATGTACCTAGCCAGTGTTTTCTGCAAGTCCCGGGTGGAAATTCAATTTGTCACTTTAGAAATTCCGTGAATCTGATCCTAGAAGGCATTTCACACTAAAAGTGAAACACCGTTTTTTCTTTTTTTTTTTTCTAGGACGCATACAATTCCCTCTAGGCGAAGAATATATTGCAAGATCTGTTGGAAATTTTATTGCAGATCCTTACCTGTTTTAGTCCTAGGTCCTAGAGACAGGGGTGTAAGCTTTGACAAGTTTGCTTTTCATCCTAAGTGCTAATAGTCACATATTTAGTATTGTCAAAATAAAATCGGAGCCGGTCAGCCCTATTCTTAACCAGGAACTCTGAAACTGCCCCATCAAAGACAAAAACATTTTGAAAAACACTTCACAATTATGTGCCACTTTGTGTTGGTCTATCACATAAAATCCCAATAAAATACATTTATGTTTTTGGTTGTAACATTACAAAATGTGGAATATTTCAAGATAAATACGGTACTTTTTCAAGGCACTCTATGTGACTGACTGTGCAGCAGTGGGGAACCCTTTCACTTGCAGCCACTTTAACGGTAGTGCTACATAATAAATGCATATTGATTGGTTTGCGTGAAAGTTATAGCGTCTACAAAATATGGTATATACTGTATACAGGAATTTTTGTATATTTCTTTTATATTAGTAATAGTGTTTATCAGCGACTTGAAATGGAACTGGGATACTGCGGCAGAGAATCTGACACTAACAGACACTTTGTGGGAACTGACTAAGTGACACTGACATCCCTAGTGACACTAATACAGTGATCAGTGCTAATAAAACACATTGTCACTGTGCTAATGACACTGGCTAGGAAGCGGTTAACATCTAGGGTTATCAAACTGTGTGCCTAATAAGTGTTAATGTGCTGTTTTCACTAAGCAATGTAAAAACAGCACATTAAGCAATGTTTCACTGTTTTCACTAAGCAATGTGCTGGTTTTTTCTCCCTGCTGTGCAAATTGCTGTACCGGTACGGCAGTTAGTTTAAGGCCACTTTCACACTGGGGCGGTGGGGGCGTCGGTGGTAAAACAGCGCTATTTTTAGCGCCGCTTTACCCTTGTTTTAGCGGCGGCGGATAAAGGGTTAAAACTGCTCGCATAGCGCCCGCTACAGCGGCGGTATAGCCGCGCTGCCCCATTGATTTCAATGGGCAGGAGCAGTTTAGGAGCGGTGAATACACCGCTCCTTCACCGATCTAAAGATGCTGTTTGCAGGAGTTTTTTTTCTCTCCTGCCAGTGCACCGCTTCAGTGTGAAACCCCCCGGGGCTTTCACACTGAAGAAACAGCAGCGGCAGATTTAGGTCGGTTTGCAGGCGCTATTTTTTAGCGCAATAACGCCTGCAAACCGCCCCAGTGTGAAAGGGGCCTAAGAGATACAGCGGGCGCACTCCTGTGGCACCGGAGCTGATGCGAGTGGCCGGCGGCCATGATGTCCGCCGGTCACCCGTGTTCGCTCCACTGAGAGGCAGAACAGGGATCTGCCAGTGTAAACAAACAGATCGCCGTTCTGTCTGGGGAGTAGAGATAGATTGTCTGTTCCTAGTGATCAGGAACAGCGATCTCTCTGTACTCCCTGTCACTACGCTCCCCCCCACAGTTATAAACACCTCCCTAGGGAACACTTAACCCTTTGATTGCCCTCTAGTGTTAACCCCTTCCCTGCCAGTGTCATGTTTACAGTAATCAGTGCATTTTTATAGCAGTGATCGCTGTATAAATGTCACTGGTCCCAAAAAAGTGTCGAAAGTGTCCGATCTGTCCGCTGCAATGTCGCAATCCCGCAAAAAAATTGCTGATCACCACCATTAATAGTAAAAAAATAAAAAAAATAAAAATGCTATAAATCAATTCCCTATTTTTGGAGACGCTATAACTTTTGCGCAAACCAATCAATATACACTTATTGCGATTTTAAATTATATTGTTTTCTTTTCAAAATTTTTGGTCTTTTTTTGTTTATAGTGCAAAAAATAAAAACCGCAGAGGTGATCAAATACCACCAAAACAAAGTTCTATTTGTGGGAAAAAAGGGACATACATTTTGTTTGGGTACAGTGTCAGGTCTAGTGACGCAGTGCCGTATCGCAAAAAATGGCCTGGTCATTTAGGGGGTAAATTCTTCCGGGGCTGAAGTGGTTAGCTCTTCAATAAGATACAGACAATAAAACCGACATAATTTTACTTAAACTAATTGCAGCACAGTGTTTTTTAGGTGAGGATGTTTTTCCAACCTTTTGAAGCCTAAGAAGACAATGATATTATTAAGCCTTATCTGTTTGAAGCACTAACACTGACTGAGTGAACATGGAAGATACAGGGAGGGGCTAGCTAACTAGCTCTAAACATGAGGGGAGGACAGTGGAAGAAACCAAAATCACATAGTAAACCAGTTGTAATAGCTCTAAACCGCCACTAGATGCCGGCATAATCCAGAGCAATAATAACCTAATGCAGTTCAATAAAATACAGAAAAATGATAGCAGTGGGACAGACATCTTCTCCTTAGAAACAACTAAAAGGTAGAAAGGATTTTATTTTTTTAAATTTATTTAGGTATGCTGTGTGAATGGGAACACCTAACAAACATATAGTGGAGTTTTCTCAAATGTGGCTACAAAAATAGAAATACCCTTTAAGCAAATTGTGGTAGGAGAAATCAAATGATGAAATAGAAGTTTCCTCTGAAGCAGATGCATGGAAAATATATATACTGGGTATATACCAAATTTTTTTAGTTAAAATTTTTGTTTATTGAAATGTTACAGTCGGATCTTTATACCTTTTTAATCATTTTAGGGTCAGTGATCCATGCGTCCCCACCTTTCAGCTGTGCATTTGCAAGGAATGCCTACTTTTGATATTGATGAAGTCCTTAGAAGCTCTTCAACTTCCCCTACGTGCCTTTGAAGCACTTTTAAACTGTTGTTAAGGGGTCCACTCATATAAATGGACGTTTACACAAGAGCTTCTGAAGTTCCGTAAAAAGCGTGAGCCTTTGAAATGCTTTATTTCTCTCCTTCTTCACATCTTATAAAATGGAGTTCTACTCATGTATGAACTTTTACATAAAGGGAGGCCACTATAGATGTGGGTAAAGGCCCTTCATAGGAAATTATTTTCATTCAGCTGACTTGGCTTTACTTCTAAGGTATCACTATCTGCTATAAATGAGGGTGGTGGAGATACTACATTGTGCGCTATGCCGATCATACAGAATAATGGGACTGATGTACAGTATAAAAATGGAAAAGTGTGCTGCAGACATTGGCCAGAAACCAGCTCCCCAGTGGCATTTTTCTAGTAGGAAATCCATAAACTTTTTTCTTGCTTTGTTGGGTGGACATGGCAATGCAAGAGATCCAAACATCGCCACAGAACTCCCTAGGTGCAGTAGAATGTAGCCTTCACCTGTACATGACCTACTGGTGCATTGCTCTTGATGTCTCAGCCCTGGTTCTTTCTCCCTTAGCCCTCACACTGTCATCAGACATCACCTAGTGCTCAACCCACACCATGAAGGGCCAACAGGTCCAAAACCTGGTCACCCAGCAACGCCTGCACAGAAGAGTCATGCATACCCCTTATATTTGGTGACCCTTGCCTTCTTAATTTGTCTTACCTCTCCTTTCTAACACAGTGCCACTTCTTTATCTGTAAAGAGAACCTCTTGCTTCTTTATAGCTCTGAACAACATATTTGCCATCAGACATCACCTGGTCCTCAACCCACACCAATTGCCTGGTATTTCCCAAATAGGTGGACCAACAGGTCTTAACATAGTCTCCCAGAAGCTCCTGCAGAAATTTTACTCCCTGCACAGAAGAGTCATACATAACCCTTATATTTGGTGACCTTTGCTTTCTTAACATGACTTACCATTCATCTGTAACACAGTGCCACCTATTTTTATAGCTGTAGGTTGTTAGAGTAGTGTGTTTGTTACAGCCAGTGCAGGTAAATTTAGGCAGGCCTAGATTTGTTTTTGATATGAGGGCCGGGGAGTGGTTTAGTGTAGCAGCAGGTGACTGACATGCACTTCATCTCTCTGGCGCCTCCTCTCTTTCCAGAGGCAGGGCAGAGGGTGGGAGTGGTATGGACTGTATCTGGGAGCCCTGACCAATCCCGAACTAGGATTGGCAGGGGGCAGACCTCCTATATATACTCATGGTCAGCCTACTGGGGGAGTTGTTGTCAGGTGGAAGAGCTGAATGATGGAGTGTTAGACTGTCGTGGCCCTTGAGGGAGCCCACTTTTTGGGGGGGTGAACTTGGGTCTGGAATGTGGGAGCTGGGAAGGAGCCTTTCTCTACACAGTCATTGAGAAGTGTCCTGGAACAGGAGCAGGAGGAGGACAGTGGGGAGCACTACCGGGAGGTCATTCAGGAGGGATCCATGCCGGGTCAGTGAGTGAGAACCACAGTGAGAAGCTCTGGGAGAGACATGCCAGGATTGGATGTGAAGCCAGAGGGAGAGACTGTGGTGTCGTAGGAGTCAAGTTGCTGCAGCCAGGAGGGTTAGCAGGATTTGCATTGGACATTCTGGGATCATTAGTCCACCAAGTTTCAGTTAGCACACTGTCTTTTTTCATCAATAATGGTTGCTACAACAAAGGGGACAGCAGACCCCTGCCTGCAAATGGCTATTAGTAAAATGTTGGGACTTATTCAGAGTGAGGCCTAACCATGTGCTAATGGTGACAGGAATCTAGGATTGTACAGTAGAGAAAGCCAAGTGATCTTAAGTAGTGTGCTGGAGGAGTATGAAGTGTGGGAGACTGTCAATTTAGATTCAACCATCTTCAACCATTCAACCATTCAATCATCAAGCAAGATTCATGTTTTGGGCATCCCATGTCCCTTTCCCCATCCAAGTTTAATCCCCTAAATAAAAACAACAACAAAAAAAACAAGCCAAAGACTGTTCATTGCCTGGCAAAGTGTGTCTGAAATGAATGTCTGGCCAAGCAGGGTGGGTGATGTGTGGAACTAGAACACGCAGCGACCCCACGGGGGCACCGCTACATAGCTCTGGGCAACATATTTTGGGTCTTAAAGCTCATAAATGTTACTTTTTATTCCTTCTACTCAAGGAAGCTTTTATTGAAAAAACTCCAGGTGACTAAACTAGGACATTCAAATAATTAAATGAATAGTCAATACTTTCCTAGAAATATGTTCACTATGATAAAGGCAGTGTCCACTCATTTTCAATGAAAGTAGAACTTTGGCCAGGTTATGGACATCCAAAAATTGACATACCCTTAAAGTGATTGTAAAGGCTATTTTGAGGTCATTACTTACCTCCACTGTGCAGTTTGTTTTGCACAGAGTGGCCCTGATCATCGTTTTCTGGGGTCCCCCGGCGGCGCTATCAGCTCCCCCCTGCATCGTATAACCCCCTAGGAGAAGCGCTGTCCTGAGGGTTACCTTGCAGGCGTGCTTCCGAGTCCAGCATTTGCGTCCATAGATGCAGAATGCAGGACTCGGCCCTGCCCCCCCCCGTCGCCTGCGTCATTAGATTTGATTGACAGCAGCGGGAGCCAATGGCTGCTCTGCTATCAATCTATCCAATCAAGAGCCGAGAACCCCGGGCAGAGAGGTATAGCGTATCTCCGCCGAGGGATCGAAGGGCTCAGGTGAGTAAAACGGGGGGCTGGTCACTGGCAGAAGTTGTTTCACTTTCACCATAATGCATAGGATGCATTAGGGTGAAAAAACACGAGGGTTTACAACCCCTTTAAGGTCGAATTCCATACAAGACATAACTAGCCTTAAAAATCCTCCCTCCCAACTCCTAAAACCTATACTAACTAACTCGTGTAAAAAAGATCTGTGTACCTACCTATTTAATTCCACTCTGGTCTGGTTATGTGATCTCCCCTGTGTCAGCCAGCACCGGCTGCAAGGGAGAGGAGAGAGTGCCCTATGGGCTGGCAAAGCGGTGACGTCACCAGTAGGCTCCTATGGTCCATCTGATGTCGGTGCTCCCTCCTCTCTCTTGCTGCCACTGCTGGCTGACAGAGGGGAGCCAGATCACTAACATGACCACTCATTCTCTGTATCTCAGTGCAAAAGCAACATTGTCACCCTATGCAGGGCGCTCCTGATCAACAGCAAATGTTGGCAATGCCCTCCACTGTATTGGTTGACAGCAGCTCCAGGAGGAACAATCAAACAGCAGGTATGCTCACCCATGGCTAAGGTGCACATGCCTGTAGGCAGGTGCAGCCTGTGTTCTCCACTGCAGGTGGCGCTAAACCCCAGTTGCAATACAGATGGAAGAGGAAGTTGAGGGAAGCCGGGTTTCTCTATGATTTCTTCGGTCACCTGGGGCAGTGATCCAGTTGGATGCACATGCTCCATGTGACCTGGACAGCCATCTTGGGTCAAGCAGAGTCTATTTAAGACTGTGATCCCTGGATTTGGGGCACTTTATGCGAGTGGACAGTTTAGCTAAAGGTACCCAGTCTGCCAGGGACAGTGCCAGCAATTGGGAGAGGTTCCAGTGGAATAGAGAGAGAGCAGGGACTATGTCTACCTTCTCAGGGAGCTTCTGTTTCCTTTGGGTCCGACCGGCCAGGCTGCACTTCACCCCTTTTGGCAGAAGCTGTCGGCACCCCTGAGTCTTCTGACTGCCGTCTCTCCACTGCACAGTTGTAAGTGCACCGGAAAAGTGAGCCTCCCCGCTGGGCCCGTTTGTGCTGTCAACCTGCTGTTTCAAAACATTATCCTTTACAAATCTCCCTACCACACCACGCTGCATCTACCAACCAGGCATCTGGAAAGAAGGATACTTACACAACTGAAGAGATATCCAAAGAGTTGGAATGCACTCATGGGAAAGTTAAGTTAAAAATGCACTTTAAAAATGAGACACTGTTAAAGCCGAAGTCTAATCTTTCCTATTTTTCCTCTTGGTTCCTCCCTTTCCCCTCATTTACATGCTAATGAAATATTTAAATAAAACCTTTCTGTTTTCATAATTTACCTTATTTTTTAGACCCCATGATGTCATCACTGGGTCTCTGTGCTTCTCTCTGCGATGCAGACAGGTCATGGCTGGCAGGAGGGGCCAGCAGGGTGCTGTACATAGCATTTAAAAATATCACAGCATACTCCTCCCATGGGCCCTCAGTCCTGAGGCAAGCAGTAGGCTGCGTCTTGGAAGGAGCAAATGTCAGTCCATAATTGATAAATCAAGCCAATATAATTTCTGCCGTGTGCTCTTTTTCTATATATATGTAGGAATACTTCCACCTCATTATCCCCTGGGAAAGACTACGCATAGTTGAAACGCGTTGGAAAAGTTTTGGTGGATATGCAATTTCTTTTAAATATGCTATATTTGATTATCCCTGCCCCCTGTGAGGCCAGCAGGAGATGATTATAATCTATTAGGACACGGATTATAGGAGCGTATAGACCAGCTATTTTAATCCATTGTATAATAAAGATTTTTTTTTTATCAACATTCTTTTTCTATTTGTGTTATTTCTATTGCTGCAACAAAGTCCCATGGGAGATACCTTTTTCAGAGAACCATGATTGATAGAAATGAAAATCCAATGAATGAAAGTGGCAGGCCAGGGGGGAAAAGACTGGATGATGCTGGATGTACTTTATCCAAGAAACGAGGCAGGCTCTGTTTGACTTGCTATGGCTTCAAATGCACACTGTCAGAAGCTCACAGTGTGTGGTGAAATCAGAGTAAGCAATTTCAGTACAGGAGAGGAGTCTGTACAACTGTGCAAGACTGAAGGTAAAGCTAGAGTTCAGCTTTAACCACTTGCCGACCGCAATACTTATATATACGTTGTAGTTTTCAAGTGGTTTACTGGGATTATGGCTAAAGATCTCCCCATAACCCCAGTATTGTTTCTTGCAGTCGTCGGCTGGCTTTCCCATGAAACCATTCCAAGAGCCCCTGGAATGCTTTCCGAAGCGGCAGGAGGGGACGCCCCCCCCACTCCGCCGATTGCCGGTGTTTCTCGGGCTTACCGATTCCACACCGGTTTTGCCTGAGAAACGATCCGACGGTGCAGCCAGCTGCTTCCATAGGTGATCAAATAGTGGATATTCTTTGATTCAATCTATGGCCCTGGAAGAACGGAGCAACGCCTGGTCCAGGCTGCAAATAAATCATTTTTTTTAATCTTTTGCTTTTAAAGGTTAAGAAGACATTTTGGGTCTTTTTGACCCCAGATCTCTCCATAAAGAGGACTTGTCATCCTTATTTCTATTACTAGGGATGTTTACATTCCTTGTAATAGGAATACAAGTGATTAAAAAAAAAAACAAATAAATAAAAGGAAAGTGTAAAAATAAAAAATAAAAAAGTAAAATAACAAAAAAAAGTAAAGCTCCCTTATCCTTCCGTGCTTGCGCGCAGAAGCAGATGCATACATAAGTCGTGCACGCAAATGTAAACGGTATTTGCACCACGCGTGAGGCATCTCTGCAAACATTAGAGCGAGAGCAAAAATTCTAGCTCTAGACCTCCTCTGTAACTATAAACAGGTGACCTGTAAGGTAAAGCGTGACATGTTAGGTATCTATTTACTCGGCTTAACATCATCTTTTGCATTATACAAACAAATTTTGGTAAATATTGTGTTTTGTTTTTGTATTTTTTTTGCCAAAAAGTTGCGTTGGCAAAACCAATGAGCAAATACTGTGTGACAAAAAAATTGCAATGATCGCCATTTTATTCACTAGTTGTCTCTGATAAAAAAAAAAAAGTATAATGTTTGGGTGTTATAAGTAATTCTAGAAAAAAATACTGATTTAAACAGTGCCAGAAAAGCCTGGTCGGCAAGTGGTTAGTGCAGGGCAGTTAGTGGTAGGCCCAGGTATGTTTAGGGTACCCTCCATTTATTCCCTAATAAAGGTTTAACCCCTTGATCGCCCCCCCCCCAATTAACCCTTTCACTCCCTGTCACTGTGTCACTAGTATAGTGTACGGATATTTTTTCTGATCACTGTATTAGTGTCATGGGTGACATCAGTTAGGTGTTAGCGTCAGTTAGTGTCAGTGTCAATCCCAGACAGCGTCAGATTTTAACTCTTTGATTGCCAGGTAAACTAACACACACTATATGCAGGCCCAGATTTACTCCCTTTGCCGCCCCAAGGCTGGGCCCTTCAATGTTGCCCCCCCACACACCACCAGAAAGAGCACCCAGACATAATACGGTCAAAGACTGCAGACATGATACAAGAGATGGTCAGAGACTGCAATCATAGTACAGGAGATGGTCAGAGACTGCAGACATGATACAGGAGACGGTCAGAGACTGCAGACATGATACAGGAGACGGTCAGAGACTGCAGTTCCTATGGACATTAGTAGATAATGGCCGATCGGCCCTCTTACCTGACCCAGCGATACAGCAATGGTTTCTCTGATCAGGAGTCAGCTCACTCTGAATTGCCCGTGGCGACTCCGCTGGGTAGCACCCAGATCTGTATTCCTGCAATAACTCCATTCCTTTCTCCGCCAGGGATGGCGCCAGGCTGTGTGGCTTTCCCTCTGGTGGCGCAGGGCAGCGGGGTTCTCTCTCTAATGGTGTTCCCTCAGCACTGCCCTCTCCCTCTGGAGCCCTGGGTGTACTTTCCTGGGTGTAGACCCCCCCCAGGACAAACCACCCCCCTCCATTAGTACAGATCCTCCCCTCCAAGACAAACCCCCCTCCATTAGTACAGACCCCCACCAGGACAAACCCCCCTCCCTTCATTAGTACAGACCCCCCCAGGACAACCCCCCCTCTCTTAGTTCAGACCCCCCAGGACAAACTCCCCTCCCTTCATTAGTACAGACCCCCCCAGGACAAACCCCCCTCCCTTAGTACAGAACCCCCCAGGACAAACCCCCTCCCTTCATTAGTACAGACCCCCCCAGGACAAACCCCTCTTCCCTTAGTACAGACCCCTACAGGACAAACCCCCCTCCCTTCATTAGTACAGACCCCTACAGGACAAACCCCCTTCCCTTCATTAGTACAGACCCCCCCAGGACAAACCCCCCTCCATTAATACAGACCCCCACCAGGACAAACCACCCCTCCCTTCATTAGTACAGACCCCCCAGGACAAACCCTCCATTAGTACAACCCCCCAGAACAGCCCCCTCTCCATTAGTACAACCCCCCCAGGTCAACCCCCACCCCCTCCATTAGCACAGACCCCCCCCCAGGACAAACCACCCCTCCCTTCATTAGTACAGACCCCCCCAGGACAAACCCCCCCTCCATTAGTACAGACCCCCCAGGACAAAACTCCCCCTTCATTAGTACAGATCCCCCAGGACAAACCCCCCCTCCATTAGTACAGACATTCCAGGACAAACCCCCCCTCCATTAGTACAAACATCCCAGGACAAACCCCCCCTTCATTAGTACAGACCCCCAAGACAACCCCTCCTCCATTAGTACAGACCCCCAGGACAAACCCCCCCAGGACAACCTCCCCTCCATTAGTACAGACCCCCCAGGACAAACCCCCCCAGGACAACCTCCCCTCCATTAGTACAGACCCCCCAGGACAACCCCCTCTCCATAAGTGTACAACAGAATAGATGGAGACAGGCTTGGGCGGGAGTGAGAGATAGAGGAGAACACGCCCCCCCCCCCGCACAGAGACCAGCCGTTCCGATCTCCGGCGGCTGCTCTCCTTCTCTGACAGGAGGAGGGAGGGGGAACAGGCTTGAGCCTTGAAAAAAACAGCAGCGGCGGCGGTGACCTGTGGAGGGAGCCGCCTCAGTCTGGACACAGAGAGGAGGAGGAGGAGGAGGAGGGAGAGGAGCACTCTAGCGCTTCAGCGTCCCCACCTCTCTGGCGCCGGGTGCACTGCATGCTGCTATGTTAGTGTGGGGGGCGGCCGAGAAGTCGTTGCAGGAGCGGCGCCGCCCCTGTACCACTGCCGCCCCGAGGCCTGGCCTCGGTGGCCTTGTGGGAAATCTGGCCCTGACTATATGCCTCCATTACAAGTATAGTGTCTGAATGGATCAATATCTTTGATCTGATCAGAACTATATTAGCGTCCCCAGTAGTATAGTTTTCCCAAAAACGCGGCGTTAGCAGGATCAGTCCAGACGCCTGTCAGCACCTGCGCCCAGCCCACCCAAGTGCAGGATCAATAGCGTTAGAGTCATGCCTGAGCCCTGCAAGCACTAACAGTCAATTTTTTTTTTTGTAGCGATTCAAGCAGTCTCTGACAACCAGGTTCTGTTTTAGCTGTGAGTCACACTAGCTGTACCTGTAAATTTAGTGGCCAAATTGTCAAACGAAAGGTACACTAGTGAAGAGGCCTACAGGATACTGAGCATGACAGATGAGAGGGCAGGGGAAGTCTCACTGTCAGAATCACTGTCTGATTCAGGCTCACTATATGAATCTGTAGAGAGCAGCGGCACCCTGACAGATAGCTCTGACGACGAAGCGTACCCGACCCCATTTTTCTGTTGCTGAGGTGCAACAACCGCATGGTTCTCGTATGCAGCATAGAGACAGTAGTAGTGTCGCTCTACCTTCTGGTGAACTGGCAAGCACTATCGGCCTAGTACATCCTGGTCATAGACAAACCAGCACTGCAGTAACACTTGGTGACATAATTCACCATATGCCCGTGTTCTCTGCTGCAATGGCCAGGACTCAATACGAGCAAATCTTGGGGTGACCCTGAATATGATCTGCTTCATAAAATTCGGCCCCCTCGTAAACCCGTAAACCACTTCAACCAACAATTTGCAGCCTTGTTTATCCCCAATCAAGATGTCTGCGTCGATGAGTCCCTGATTAGGTTTTCTGGCTGCCTTGTGGTCAACCAGTTTCTCCCCAGCAAGCGTGCCAGGTATGGTGTCAAGATGTATAAGCTCTGTGACAGGGCCACAGACTATAAATATAGTTTATTGTGGAGCCCCCCGACTGCCCAGACTACATAGGGAGCAGCGGCAAGATTGTTTGGGATTTGGTGTCACCCTTGTTCCGAAAGGGGTACCATTTATACGTGGACAATGTTTATACAAGCGTGCCACTTTTTAGACACCTCTTTCAATTCAATTCCCCCCGTGTTCCTGCGCAAAGATGAATGCAAGCATCGGTCTCATGTCATGTGTAAACAGCAATTGCACCATGCATGTGAAGTATCACCACAAATGTCAGATCAAGGGCAGTAATTCTAGCATTAAACCTCCTCTGTAAATCTAAAGTGGTAACCTGTAAAGGCCTTTAAAGGCTTTTAAAAATGTATATAGTTTGTCGCTGCTACAGGGGTGTGCGTAATTTTAAAGCATGTCGTGTTTTTTTTTTTTTTTTACACAAAGTTGTCACTAAATGATATATTGCTGAAACATGACATGAGTATATGTGAAATGACACCCCAAAATACATTGTATTGCTTCTCCTGAATATGAGAATACCACGTGTGAGACTTTTTGGCAGTCTAGCCGTGTACAGGACCCTGAAAAGCAATCACCGTCTTCAGGATTTCTAAGGGAGTAAAATGGTGATTTTCGTCCTCACTACCTATCACAGTTTTGGAGGCCCTCAAATGCCCAGATAGCACCCCCCCCCCCCCAAATGAAATCACCCCATTTTGGAAAGTAGACACCCCAAGGTATTTGCTAAGAGGCATGGAGAATATTTTGCAGCTCTCATTTGTTTTGGAAAATGAAGAAAGAAAAGGATTTTTTTTTTTGTTTTCAATTTTCAAAACTTTGTGACCAAAAGCGAGATCTGCAAAATACTCACCATGCCTCTCAGCAAATAGTTTGGGGTGTCTACTTTCCAAAATGGGGTCATTTGGGGGGGGGGGGGGGTTTGTGCCATTTGGGCATTTCATGGCCTCCAAAACTGTGATAGGCAGTGAGGAGTGAAATCAACATTGTACGCCCTTAGAAAGCCTGAAGGCGGTGCTTGGTTTTCGGGGTCCTGTAAGTGGCTAGGCTCCCAAAAAGTCTCACACATGTGGTATCCCCATACTCAGGAGAAGCAGCAGGATTTTTTTGGGTGTAATTCCACATATAACCATGGCATGTGTGATCAATATATCATTTAATGACAACTTTGTCACTTTCCTGAAACTTGTGGCAAAATATAAAATATTCCATGGACTCAACATGCCTCTCAGAAAATATCTTAGAATTCGGACCTAAAAGAATTTGGAAATAAACGAATTGCACATGTCTAATGAGCATTTAACCCTTGAAGTACAAGGGGGCCCCACTGCAAGAGTAGATTTTTTTTTTAATTCCTGGAGTTGGGCATTAATGAATTATTAATGCAACCAATACCAGTATCCAGATTTTCCTTGTTATCAGCCTTCTATAATTCAGACTAGGAGAGGAAGGGGCACATCTAAGAGCTAATCAGGCTCTGCTGCATGCACATGTGCTCACACCAATGCTGCTGAGAAATGAAGAGTTCAAAGTGAGCAAAAGGATGAGCTTAGCAGTGTTCTGCTGCTAGTTCACAGTCCACTCATAAGAAGGGGGTGGGGAAGTGACCTAGCTGCATTAATTAAGCGCAGTAGGTACAAATCAGGTCACAACCTGACTGTGCTTATTGGCAGTCTTACGTAAATTCAAGAATGGATAGACAGTAATACAAATCTCTTTGGCATATAATGTATCCATTTCAAGGGTGTATTTGCCTGTTTCCCTGGAGTTCAACTTTTAATAAAAATAACTATTCCTGGCAATAGCTTATAGCACAGTTTAAAAATAACATTGGCAAATGTTCAAACCATGCACATAAGGGCAAAATCAAAGGTCCCTAACCATGGTTAGCTTGTGTGTCACAATCAACTATAAGAAATTGGTAGTGAGCCACACTAAATATTAAAAAAAAATCTTTAAAAAAGTGCTCAAAGCATTGCTGCTTATTAGAAGTGTAGAAAGTAGCAGAAGTTCAGAGAGGCAGGTACTGAGCTCCTACAGAGAGGCTTCTGGGAGGGGAGAGCCACATGGGCGGATGGAAGGTTTTACATTGACTTCTCCTTTGAAGAACACATCCACCTTCCTGGCATTGCTGATATTTTAAGGCAGTGCTAGAAAACCGTCTGCTTTTATATTTGTTCCTACATCCTTGAAAAAAAAAAAAAAGCTTCTTGAATATTCAGCAAATAATTGTAAAAAGCAGATTGAACCCTGTAATAACCAATGAAAATACCATGAGTACAAATATAATACTTTATTAGTTCCCTGTACGGCGTTGAGTACAGCTGCTAATGGCTTGTATATAAACCTAGTGATATATGGAATACATTCTCAGTTGATTTAACTACAGAAATGAGACAGTTTAACAAGCTTTAATGAACCAACCATACTGTAAATAGTCTCCATCACTCTGTCCATTAACAGGAGAGTGACATAATTTATTACAAGCCCATTCCCTGACCCACTTATGCTCACCTTCCCCGCCCTCCAATGCTGCTCATTTCCTCTGTAGTCCTAATTCGGTGCAGAGCTGACTAACCCTCCTAACCACCCAGGGCGCTACAGGACATTCCTGGGATTTCACCAAAATCCTGGGGTCCATCAGGTCCAGGATTTGTCCTGCTACTACCCTGTTTCCCCGAAAATAAGACCTAGTGTGATTGTCGGTGATGGCTGCAATATAAGCCCTACCCCCCAAATAAGCCCTAGTTAAAGTCCTTGTAGGTATTATTTTCAGGGTAGGGCTTATTTTCGGGGAAACAGGGTAGGGCTTATTTGGGGGGTAGGGCTTATATTGCAGCCATCACTGACAATCATGTTAGGTCTTATTTTTCGGGGAAACAGGGTAGTTCCAGCATACAGCAGTGAATATACACCCACTTTATTAGGTACACTTTGCTAGTATTGGGTTTTACCCCCTTTTGCCTTCAGAACTGCCTTCATTCTTCCTGGCATAGATTCAACGAGGTGTTGAAAACATTCCTCAGAGATTTTGGTCCATACTGACATGATAACATCACACAGTTGCTGCAGATTTGTCGGCTGCACCTCCATGATGTGGATCTCCCGTTCCACCACATACCAAAGGTGTCCTATTGGATGAGATCTGGTGACTGTGGAGGCCATTGGAGTACAGTGACCTCATTGTCATGTTCAAGAAACCAGTGATGTGATTTGAGCTTTGTGATATGGTGCATTATCCTGCTGGAAGGAGCCATCAGAAGATGAGTACACTGTAGTCATAAAGGGATGGACATGGTCAGCAACAATACTCAAGTAGGCCGTGGAGTTTAAAAGATGCTCAGTTGGTACCAAGGGGCCCAAAATGTGTCAAGAAAATATCCCCCCACACCATTACACCAACACCACCAGCTTGAACCATTAATACAAGGCAGGATGGATCCATGCTTTCATGTGTATGCCAAATTCTGACCCTACCATCTGAATGTCGCAGCTGAAATCGGGACTCATCAGAGCAGGCAACGTTTTTCCAATCTTCTACTCTCCAATTTTGGTGAGCCTGTGCGAATTGTAGCCTCAGTTTACTATTCTTAGCTGACAGGAGTGGCCCCCGGTGTGGTCTTCTGCTGCTGTAGCTGTGTTGTGCATTCAGAGATGGTATTCTGCATACCTTTGTTGTAACAAGTTGTATCATCTCGAACCAGTCTCCCCATTCTCATCTGACCTCAACAAGGCATTTTCCTCGAAACAACTGCAGCTTACTGGATATTTTCTCTTTTTCGGACCATTCTCTGTAAACCTGAGAGATGGTTATGCGTGAAAGTCCCAGTAGATCAGCCGTTTTTGAAATACTCAGACCAGCCCGTCTGGCACCAACAACCATACCATGTTCAAAGTCACTTAAATCCCCTTTCTTCCCCATTTTGATGCTTGGTTTGAACTTTAGCAAGTCGTCTTCACCACGTCTAGATGCCTAAATGCATTGAGTTGCTACCATATGATTGGCTGATTAGCAATTTGTGTTACCAAGCAATTGAACAGGTGTACCTAAGAAAGTGGCCAGCGAGTGTATACTGGTACTTACTGTATTACTTATCTTCTTCCCCTGTGCAGTAATTTTTACTGTACAGCCATGCCCAGCGTTACACAGGCTTTGCAATGAAAATGTCCACACCAGGTCCTCTTTTTAATTTGCCTGCTTGCTGCAGTACTCAAGGCATCCTTCAGCCCATCCATAGGAATGGATAGGCTCGAAGCGCACATGAATATTAAGGAGTGGGGTACATCTTACCAGTTGGAATGAATGGGGCCAAGGCACACATGCATAGCAAGGAGTGGGGCACAGCTCACCCATAGGAGTGAATAGGACTAAAGCGCATATGCATAGTAAGGAGCAGGCTGATTCAATACTACTCAGAAGGTCTGATATTACTGTGAATTTACTTACTGCATGCTTGCTGCATAGCTCCCAACTTATTAAGATGGGAATGAGGGACATCTATTAACAAAAGTTTGTAGGCGTAGGACACACCCCCTGCTACACCCAGAGGCGTAACTAGAACCTTCAGGGCCACGGTGCAAGAAACCATGATGGGCCCCCCCCTTCCATCCAATTTTGGGAGGGTGTCCATGGAAATTCTGGAAGCCAGGGAGTGGACTTAGCCTTTGATGGAAAGAAAACTATGTAAGTAAACAAACAAATGAAAAAAAAACCCAATATTGGTGATGCGGAGGGAGGAGCAGGATGGAGAGGAGGAGAGTGCCGCAGGATGGTAACGGTCGGCTTCAAGCTTGCAAACAATGTAGGCTCCATTCACACTGGGGCTGATTAAAAAACACAAAAGGGGACCTGGCTATTAATTTGGCCATGGGACATGCAATTATAGAACAGGCATGGGTGTTTTTTAAAAGATTCAACATTGGACTAGCGGCATACCTACTTTTCTTCCTTTTCACAGGTTGAATACGGATTTATCTCATGAATTTGGCAACCAGGAGATTTAATAAAAAAGGAAAATGAAGGGCTCCATTACAACTCTGGCACCTAAAGAAAAACAATATTATGCATACCATATCTGCTCAATTGTGAAGCTTTATAACAGCAGCCAAGTGCTTGCATGGTGAAACTCGGCACTGGATCATACATTGGACTAAGCACACTCTATGAAAAGTTGCAACACCCGCCACATTCCTACTTTATGATTATTATACAGGATTTATATAGTGCCAACAGTTGACACAGCGCTTTACAATATAAAAGGGAGACAATACAGTTACAATACAATACAAGAGAATTAAGAGGGCCCTGCTCAGAAGAGCTTACAATCTAATAGGGTGGGGCAGGTGGTACAAAAGGTCATAACTGTGGGGAATGAGCTGATGTAAGTGGTAAAAGATTCCCTGAAGAGACGAGTTTTAAGGGATTGTCTGAAGGCAGCTAGAGTAGGAGATAGCTGGGCAGGTTGAGGTAGAGAGTTTCAGAGGATGGGAAAGGCTCTGGAGAAATCCTGGAGACGAGCATGGGAGGAGGAGAGGAGGAGACAAGGGAGCTTGAGAGTAGGAGGTCTTGAGAAGAGCGAAGAGGACAGTTTGGGTGATATTTGGAGACACGATTGGTGATGTAGCTCGGGGCAGAGTTGTAAATGGCCTTGTATGTTATGGTTGGTATTTTGAATTTAATTCGCTGGGCGATCCGGAGCCAGTGTAGGGATTGGCGGAGAGGGTTGGCAGACACTGAGGTAAGGTGGATAAGCCTGGCAGCAGCATTCATGATAGACTGAAAAGGGAAAAGTCTATGGAGAGGTAGGTCAATGAGAAGGCACTAGTCAAGGCGAGAGATAACAAGGGAATGAATGAGTAGCTTGGTAGTATCATTTGTTAAAAAGGGGCGTATTTTAGAGGGCCATTATGAATGCGAATACGTAAAATCCAGGAATTAGAGTAATAGTATGAAATGAGACAAAGCGTTGCTCTAGGTAAGTAATATAATACAACAAAAAGGAAGGGCTGGGTGCTAGCTAGGGCTCGCAACAGTGAACATGTAGACCAAGGGAGAAAATTAAGCTGCACACCAACATCCGTCCAATAGGTTTATTGAAAGACTGCCACCAGGACTAAAACATCGGACCAAGGGGTGACGACGTTTCACACATACATTGTGCTTCTTCAAAAAAAAGAAGAAGCACAATGTATGTGTGAAACGTCGTCACCCCTTGGTCCATTGTTTTAGTCCTGGTGGCAGTCTTTCAACAAACCTGTTGGACGGAATGTTGGTGTGCAGCTAATTTTTCTCACTTGGTCTAGAGTAATAGTATAGCATTACAAGGACGCTATGTTTATTGAATTACCCCTTACTGTATTTAATGGAACACCAACAATGTTTAGAGAACATTAACAAGCTCTGCAGCTTGCAGGCACAGACTGAAGAGACAACCCTAAAGTTGACATGTGACTCAGCCTCCAGCTGTGGCTCTCTAGGAAAACATTTTCCGCTTGAGCACAGATCAGTGCATCTATTCAGGTCTAGAACCACTTCATAAAGGAAATTAAAGCCTGTTTAAAAGGGTGCATACACTACATAATAGGAACCATTTTCTGTGACTAGAAGGGTATGTAAAGGATATGTTCAGCATTCATGATTTCTCAAAAGAGAGGATAGGAAAAAAAAAAAAAAAAAAGGTTGCCCGTAACCACCAATTGAAAAAAAAAAAAAAAAGTGTTTTTTTAATTTTTTTATTATAAGTATTTTTTTGGTTAAATAAAATAAATAAATAAAAGGGATTACAAAATGTAATAGCACAAGATAAAGTAAGGAACTGCAGTTAGCAAAAATTGTACTTTTTTTAATTTTAATAATTAGGCTCAGAATTAAAACAAATAAAACATACATTTTTTTTTTCTTTTTAATTAGATGAAATAAAAAATATTGAGCGTAAATTTCTTACTAACCACTTGCAGCCAATAGTTAGCAAAAAACTTAACGAGTTTCTGGGGGCTCAGATAACAATGACTGTTGGTGATCAGAATGTATATTTTTAGCATTACTTGAAGAGGGGGACACATCCCTCACCCCTAGCAGAAATAACTTTGTGTTAGAGACACAGCTACCTTTAGAGGGGGACCCACTGCTAGGGCATTTTTGTCTCCAGCCAGAAATTTTGCTTCAAAATTTCTTGTTATAAAAGAACACCAGAGGGCATGCTCTAAGTGCAGCATAATGAATCTATTAATAAGAAAGAAAAATGGCCACTCACATGTTATAGGAGTGAAATCATCTTCTTGTTATGTCTAGAGAAAAAGACAAGTACAAATACCTAGCTTATTAGTTCTTCCAGCAGTTGGCACTCTCCTCTGCTGTTCAACACTCTGGGATGTGGGCTGACCCCTGGCCTCACTTACATACATTGCAGGACCAAAGGTAGCTGCGGCCAGTCTGGCAACGAAGAGAAGGAGCTTTGGGGGACCAGTTGTGGAAGTATATACACTATATTGTCAAAAGTATTGGGACACCTGCCTTTACACTCACATGAACTTTAATGGCATCCCAGTCTTAGTCCGTAGGGTTCAATATTGCATCGGCCCACCCTTTGCAGCTATAACAGCTTCAACTCTTCTGAGAAGGCTGTTCACAGGAGTGTGTCTATGGAAGTGTTTGACCATTCTTCCATAAGCGCATTTGTGAGGTCAGGCACTGATGTTGGACGAGAAGGCCTGGTTCACAGTCTCTGCTCACATCCCAAAGGTGTTCTATCGGGTTAAGTTCAGAACTCTGTGTAAACCAGTCAGCTTCCTTCACCCCAAACTCGCTCATCCATGTCTTTATGGACCTTGCTTTGTGCACTGGTGCGCAGTCATGTTGGAACAGGAAGGGACCATGTCTGAACTGTTCCCACAAAGTTGGGAGCATGAAATTGCCCAAAATGTCTTGGTATGCTGACACCTTAAGCGTTCCCTTCACTGGAACTAAGGGGCCAAGCCCAACCCCTGAAAAACAACCCCACACCATAACCCCCCCCCCCCCCCCCACCAAATGATTTGGACCAGTGCACAAAGCAAGTTCTTTTTTAGACTTTTTTTTTCATTTTTTTCACTTGTTAATCTTGCCAGTAAGTCTTTTTTTTATTTTTTTTTCAACAAACCAAGCTGTCCAGAAAAAGTGGCAATTGAAGGCTTAACTTTAACATTGACAGAGATGCCTTTATCGCAAACCATGGCGGCGACTCCATTAGGGGCAGAGGGGTGCCACCCCCCTAATTCATGTGCCTGGACCCTAATCTACATGCAGGGTGCTGGACGCATGGGTTTCAATGGGTGTTTTTCTTTTTTGAAGCACAAGATTAGAGCCTGAGGCTCTAATTGGCTTCAAAAAACGGTGAGCTTGGGGCGCAGAGCACTGTGCCCTGAGCCCACCCCAGTTGTGTGACAATAGTGAATTAATATTTGCTATTGTTTTCCTGCATCTCCTCCTGGCCAATCAGGATGCGGGTCTTAAGACCTGATCAGCCGAGAGGAGAAGTGATTGTATTGGCTGAGATCGGGGGGGAGGCGCCGAGAAGGAGACGCAGGGGGAAGCCTCCGAAGCTGCCCGCAGCCTGAATAGGGTAAGTGCTGGGCTGATGGGTGGACGGATGGACGGGGGTGGGTGTGTTTGATTGACCGACTGCCCGCCCAAACAAACAAGGGGGGGGTGTTTGGCCAGTTTGATTGCCACCCCCCAAAAAAAATACAGCGCCAGCCGCCACTGCCCAAAAGGAAGAAAAATCTGTAACTACATCAATAGTGTTAGCTGGAATTTGGTTGTAATTTGTTGGTGAAATTCATGACCAGTATAGATCAGATGTTACCAACCTTCTATGTACGCCCAACCATCGTACTCAGCCTACCCCTTAATATTACTTCCAATTAATGAGACCACACCTGAAATGGAGTACAAATGGCCATAGCAGCCTTCTATATTAACAAAACACTTATTAAAATTAACATTATTTTCCCATAAACATCTGAAACAACATAACAATTTTCAGCCTGATTGGTCTTCTAACGGCACCCAGAAATCCAATACTATTCCATTTCTGCACTGCGGGCCCTTTTACCATAATAGACCTCCAGCCATGAACACCAGCTTGGAGACAACCGCCACTACCCGCAGTGCAACCATTACCATATTCCAGTTAACCTATTTAACTGGAATACACCAGGGGGGCACATACTACCGATGAGTCCCCCGCACTTCCATCTATAAAGTATTTTCCTACACCGTCAAAAGACCAACCACCGCCCAAAAGGGTGACACCTTACCCTTGCAGGCCCCTCCACACTCGCAATGCCCTTTGAATTCCGTCCTGTAACCCCAGGGACCATAAATCTATTCCCACTGAAGATAAATGAACTCCATCCCCTCTCAGGTACAGCCTAGTATCAGACTGTTAATTCCAAATGGCGGATAACCATGCCACCATTCCGAATAAAAAAGCGCCCCACCACTTTATTAACCCTTATGCAAGTTTTGTTGTTTCAGACAACCAACCTCGCCATGCGCCAAGTCGTCTGAGCCACCATGTAAGACCACAAGACCATCATTTTGGGGAAGGCCATACGGAGCCGAAGTAAATCGATTTTGATGTCCAACTGAGCTCCCTACTGGAACGAACCCCCAGATAGTTCCCACCGACATGAAGTACCAATATGTCAGGTGGCCTGTCAAGGCGTGCAAAATGATGCACCTCAGGCCCAACCCTGCCCCACATCATCCCTGGTACCCTCAACCAAACCAGCTGCCTTGTTTAGCCTACACAGAGAGGCCCTACGTGGCCTCCCCGATGCGGAAGGAGTGCGAAGCATACTGTTTTTCTTCCAAACCCCCTGCCCTAAGCCCCTTCCTGAAGATGGCTATGAACTGAAACCTGGACAGCAGAGACCCATCCTCAAGAATTAGAAACAGACCCTCAACGACTGGGCGCCTATCCATAAACTCCCGCACCACCCTTATCGGACAGACCGGGGAACCTGGCAGGGTAAACAGTTGCACCCTCACCCCCTTGCCCGCCTGGTCTGTTTTTGACCTGCTCAGCAAAACTTGCAATTGGTCCCCACTACAGAGCACATGTTGTAACAATATTCCCCCTAGGACCTTACGAGATGGGCTGACTAGCTCGCTGATCCGGAACGCCCCAAAAAATGTCAGGGAAAAAGCCGCCTTGAATAAGGCAACCTCGTATACGGAGGAACATAGTGAGCCCAATCCCTCAAAAATGGCCTGTAAATTACTAAAGGACACTGGCCGCCTCACGTCCTTGCGCTTATGTGACTTCCGATATCCTTTTACCGCCTCCCGAACCCAAAAATCCTTCGTAAAATCCACCCCACCCTGCAACTTAAAGAAAAACGCCAGCTAAACGTAACACCTCCATCCATTCTCGCCATACCTTGGAGTAGGCCATCCAAGTAGCCTCACTCACCGACCTTCTGATCCATCCCCCGACGACTCCAAGGCAATCCCCCACAGCCACCCAGGACAAGGGACCCCCCATTTTCGCTGCCGCTGGTGTAAGTTCCCGAAACCTGTCCCACTGAAACCGAGACAAGGTGTCAGCTACCGTATTGTCTACCCCCGGGAGGTGCACAGCATACAAATATATGTTCAACTGAAGGCAGGGTAACACCATATGCCACAACAGACTGATGACGGGTTGTGATGACACTGAGATGCGGTTAATAACTTGAACCACTCCCATGCTGTCGCAATTCAAACGGATTTTCAAGTTTTGAAACGACTCGGCCCATATTTCCAAGGCCAGAACTACCAGAAAAAAGGAGCAAACTCGTGTCTATCCAGGAACTGCTCAACCTATCAAGGTTCCGCACTCCAATGACCCTGGTAAAAGGCCCCATAGCCTGAAGACGCAGCTGCGTCCGTAAACAGCTCCAGGTCAAACTTATGCCACGTACACACGGTCGGACTTTTTGACAACACAGGCCTGACAGTCTTTCAATGCAGTTACGACGGACTTTCGACTGACTTTCTAACGACCGGACTTGCCTACACACGATCACACCAAAGTCCGATGGATTCATACGTGATGACGTACGACCGGACTAAAATAAGGAAGTTGATAGCCAGTAGCCAATAGCTGCCCTAGCATCTGTTTTTGTCCGTCGGACTAGCATACAGACGAGTGGATTTTTCGACCAGACTCGAGTCCGTCGGAAAGATTTGAAGCATGTTCCAAATCTAAAGTCCGTCAGATTTTCGACCAAAAAAGTCTGCTTCATGTACGATGAAGCCCCCCACATGGTCGAATTGTCCGCCGGACTCGGTTCGTCGGACCAGTCCGGTTGAAAAGTCTGCCCGTGTGTACGCGGCTTTACTCACCGCCCCTGACATCCATACTGTCCATTATAGTGTTCCAGAAAGGAGTGCCAAACCCTCATATCCATATCCTCCCGCTGCTCCTGCTTGAGCCGGATAAAATGGGTAGGGGTTGTAACCCCCGCTGTGGCCGCCGACAGCCGTCGGCAAAAGACCCTGCCCATTGGTATAAAGCAGCATGCAAAATTCAGCTCACCTAACAGGGATTCTAGCATCCACAGCTGGATCTTGCACAGTCCCAAAATCCCACCTATCTGTCTTGAGGGCGACCCATTTATCTTCTGGTAGACGACACTCCATGGTGTCCGAGTCGAGGACTATTCCCAAGAAACTTAGCATGGCAGTTAGGCCCTCCATCTTGTCCGCAGCCAATGGAATACCGAACCTGCCTGCAATGTGCTGCAACGTGGACAAGAGTATTGCACACATCTTCGACGAGGGAGGTCCCACGCAAAGGAAATCATCCAAATGAATTCACCCCGATACATCATAGACCACCCATTCCACAAAAGAACTGAACTTCTCGAACAGAGCACAGGAAATCGAGCAGCCCATGGGCAAGCAGCGATCTACGTAGAAACTGTCTTGCCAACAGCACCCCAGAAGTCGGAAACTATCCGGGTGAACAGGGAGTAACTGAAAAGCAGATTCGATGTCCACATTTGACATCAGAGCCCCCTTCCCGTACCTGCGAACCCAGCCAACCGCCGCATCAAAAGAAGTGTACGAAACCGTACACGCCTCCGGATCTATGGCATCGTTGACCGAACCCCCCCTTGGGAAAGACAGGTGGTGTATGAGGCGAAATTTGTTTGGTTCCTTCTTAGGCACTAAATCACTAAATCCGGAAGTGGCTTAATCTCCCATGTGCCCTCCCATGTGACCCAATGCCACTTCTTTAGCCAGTTTCTCAGTCACTACCCCCGGATGCTGTAACGCGGTCGCAAATTCTGCGGCATAGGCGGCACTGTAATCAATGAACATGGGATCCTAAAGCTCTCCAAAAAACCCTTCCTCAGTACCCGCACAGCCTCTCTGTCTGGATATCTATTTTGGAAAGGTTACATCCTTTCCTCCTTCATTGGCATCCTCCCTTTTATTTGCAGACTCTCTGGACCGGCCCTTACCTTTTTTAAAACAACAGGACCCTGAATGGGCACCTCCGCACCCGGAGCACTCATGTCTAAAATGGCAGGAACTCCCAAACTTACAAGATCCCTTGTTGTACCGCCAACAGAGACCCCACTTATTAGCGGCCGGTTGTCCCGGGGAAGCTGAACCACTGACCCCTCCTGGCCTCCTGGCCCTAGACCCCCCATAGACTCTATGAGGCTCACCCACCGCATCCATCCATGTAACAAAAGAGTGCTGGACTGTGTTCAGGGTTCTTCTCCCCTATGATGCTAGCCATAATGGCAAACGCCTGCAGCCAATTGGCGAAAGTCCGAGCAGGGAGAAGATCTCTACGTACTCACCTTTGCAGATCTTTTCCCAGACATCCTGTTTCAAATGGGCCACTAACGGCCCTTCAAAACACACATAGACCTCACATTTTGCAGCGTCAGAGAGCCGCACCACATCTACCTTTCCCAGGGCCTCCTGCGACGAGCCAGCCTTGGCCCCTGATTCCACAACTGCAGCCCCTTGCGCTGTCTGGGATACGACTGACCCCATGGTAGAAGGGGAAACCGCTGTAACCAATGGGAGGGGAGAGGGAGAGGGTATCCCACTGGGTCCTGTACCAGAAACGTCCGCCTATCCTCTGCTACCCAACTGGACCCATGGCGAAACGCTGCACTAGGTCCCGCAGCCCCCCCAACAAATCCCTCAGTTGCGCTTCCGTACCGGACGTGGCGGGTGGAATAACACCTGCGGGCCTGGATGCGGGACCCGCCATTACCCTTTGCGTGGCTACCCCCGCTACGGCTGCGTTCCCATCCACGACCCCCAATAAACTCCCCAAAACATTTCCAGCATTAGAAAATAAGTTAGCAGACTTACCGGGCTGACCAGAGATGCTCCTGACAGCCGCAGCTCCAGAATCCCTCGATGCAGAATGACCCTGCGATTCCTCCTCCTCCGAGTAAGACAGCTCACCCTCCGACCGTACTTCTGGCAATGGCAGCTCTTCCTCCTGAAGCAGCCCAGGCGATGTGGGCCTGGCCATTGTGGATCCGCGCTGTGCTTGGCTCCGCCTTCCAGTGCTGGATCCGCTCACCGAACTGGTGCTGTGATCGCCCCCACGTCTCGAAACCCGGGCCGCGGTCTCACCTCTCCTGCCCCACTTCCCCCTTTTTTGGCCACGTCAGGTGACGGCCTCTCCCTCATCGAGACTACCCCCGTCCCGATACATCAGAGGGGGAGGAGTCTGCATGCTCCAGGCATGCGAACTGTACCTGACTACCCGCTCAACAAGCTCTGCCTCTGCCGAGGATTCGATCCAGGCCCGCCACCCACGGAAACCAGTGGGTGCTTCACAGTGTGCTTGACGGGCCCCATAAGGGGCTCCTAACGTGGCGCTAAGCTCGGGGGGATATCCGGGCGAAAAATGCTCCGGCGGACTAGACCGCTGCGCTCCTGGGATGTCCCACCCCCCCCCATGGGATGTCCCACCCCCCCACGGCCGATCTGGATGCCTGGTCCTCCAACAGGGCTGCGACATGGCTTTGCTGCCACTCAGGCCCCTTAGATGCTGCCGGTGCCCGTAGCTGGGCCAGGATCCTGTCAACGTCTGCCATGCTTTCTATGGATGTGACAAGCAGCAGTGTGGAAACTGCCTGCCTTGTCACCTGTCCCTCCACTGATGCCTGGGAGACCCCACCTCCCCCTTAAATAAACTATCATGCCCCTCCCCATCCTGTTGCTTCCGGCCAATACCAACTCTTCCCCTTTTTCCACTTACACTGCCTTAACCCCGATAGTTGCCAACCCTTATTACCCTGTCATGCCAGCCCTCGCTCTGGGCCTTACTTTTAAATCTGCTAGTACACTTAGACCCCTTTCACACTAAGGCGTTTTTGCAGCGTTTTAGCGCTAAAAATAGCGCTATTAAAACGCTCATAAAACGCTCATAAAACACTCCCAATGCATCTCAATGGACCCTTTCACACTGAGGCGTTGCGCTGGTGGGGCGTTGAGAAAAGTCCTGCAAGCAGCATCTTTGGAGCAGCTTTTGAGCGTAGAATAAAGCGCCTCAAAAACGCCCCTATCCATTGAAATGAATTGAAAACACTGTAAAAACGCCTGAATAGTGCCTATAATCCGCCCTGAGCTGTAGAAAATTCACATGATCTCACAAAAAGGTAAACATGCAAGCAGAAAAGAGAGCATCTACAACAACAGGACTGAAATTGTGGGAAGGTCAGAATGATTAAACAGACCATCAAAGTGCCAAAAAAACAAAATTAAAGTGCCAAAAAAAGAATTAATCCCAGAAAAATGAAGATTTGAAGTAAAACAAGACACTGCTTGTTATTATACAAGACACTGCTTGTTTTACACGATCTCACAAAGGATAAACATGCAAACAGAAAGATAGCATCAATAACACATGCTTCAATAACGCTTGAAAAACGCTGGTAAAATGCCTGCAGCGTTGCGTTAATTTTACCGCTAGTGCCCCTAAAACGCGGTAAAAACGCTGTAATAACGCTAAGGCATTTTAGGGCATTTTTGAAGCGTCTTGGTGTGAAAGAGGTCTTAACACTACCCTCACCACAGGATGACAATGCTACTGTCCAAAAGTGTCTCCCTTGCTCCTCCATCCAGAGTGGAGACACCCTAATGCCCCGTACACACACGTATACACGGAAAATGTTCTATGGGAGCTTGTTGTCAGAAATGTCCATTAGACATTTTCCATCGGAATTTCCGACACACAAAATTTGACATCTGGATCTCAAATTTTCCGACAAATTGTGTGTCTATTGAACTTCATTTTTCTCGGCTCGTCGTACGCGTTGTACGTCACCGCATTCTTGACGTTCGGAATTTCCAACAAGATTTATGTGACTGTGTGTATGCAAGACAAGTTTGAGCCAACATCTGTCGGAAAAAAAACATGGATTTTGTTGTCGGAAAATCCTGTTGTGTGTATAGGGCATAAGTGTGTTGCAGGCCAAATCACCAGGTAAAAGTAATAAAAAAAAGACTAAGAGAAGAAAACAAATGTAGCCACCACATTTTTGTTTTTGGGTTTAATACCGCTTTAGAACCAATCCTCCTTACAGTACTATATGCATTGGCTGTTATTTCTAGTTGAATTCATCACATGAACTGCTCTCTTCAGGTCATGCCACAGCATCTCACCTGGGATGAGGTCTGAACCTCAGCCAACTTACAATACAACTTTGTTTCTGTTTATGCCAATCAAAATCTCCTCTTGCATCTCAGGTCATGTTGGGTCATCACCCATCTACAATTCAGCTTAAAGTGTAGCTATGGGCAAAATATAAAAAAATGACATACATGATGTGGTCTGTCACTAGCATTAACACAGCAGTTTTTTTGTTTTTCTCAATTCCCAATGTAACTAGTTTTATCACCTTTTGATTCTGCCAATAGATATGCTATTTGTGGACCTCAACAGACTGACAGCGCTGTTTATTCTGCACTGTAGGAATATCCGCAAAACTTGAACACGAACTGCAAATCTTGCATTACAATATGATGCCTTCAATAGCAGAATACTATATTGATCCTAAGAGAAAGATCAATAGTTTCTTGAACATTTAGTTCTAAAATCAGGATTTATTGCATCTTTCAATTCAATGTATAAATAAAAGGATAATGCAGGTGAAATAAAGAGGAAACGCTCTTGTTACAGGGTAACGTTTTTGTAGCTATCAATTTTAAGGGCGCTGAGCCAACCTTGGCATTTAGATGTTAAAGTAGAGTTCCAGGCTTTTTTTAATTAAAATTCAGCAGCTACAAAAAGTTTAGCTGCTGACTTTTAATAAACAGACACTCACCTGTCCCACGGTCCAGCGATGAGGCCGCATGGAGCCTCGCTCCTCTCCCCCTCCTCTGTGCATCGCCTCCATTGAAACTGTGGGCACCCGGCCGTGACAGCTTGCGGCTTCACGGCTAGACGCGCACTGCGCATGTGCGAGTCACGCTGCGCTCTCCCAGTGGACAGGGAATCTTCTGGACCTGTGACGTGTCCCAGAGGGTTTCCAAGAGGGAAATGTAAGGGGGCGAGGAGTGCTTAAAGCAGAAGTTCCACTTTTGGGTGGAACTCCGCTTTAATTCCCAGTTCTCATTTCTAAATTCAGTTCTGGGGGCCATCCCAGGTCCCATTACTACAGGCTGTCTCAGGACCCTTATCACTGCTATGTTTTAAAGTAATACGTAAAACAACATTAGAGAGATTTTTATGTTCTTACATTTAAAAAAAGATCAGGAATTCAAGGTCTGTTAATTTGAATTTTTTCACCAGTTGTGTATGCAAACATATTAATCTTTGATTCCAGTTATGTTTTATCAAACATCAAAATGGGTTTGCAAGAACTAAATAATGGTTTAGAACAGGGGTATGGAATTAAAGCTCACAGAGGTCAACAAAATGTTCTTCCAGCAGAGGTCTGAATGGCATGTTTGTGTGATGTGTAATGTCTCCGATCCTTTACATCAAAGGATTTAATGAAACACATCAGGGTCATCAGTTCCCCCTACACAGTCCCGACACTTTACATCTCATTGTCCCCTTTACAACAGTGTCCTAAGTCTCCCCATTGACCTCCGTCACATCAGTCCTTCCTTTTACATCACAATCCCCCTTTACATTCATTTCCCCCTTCACATCAAAATCCCCCTTCACATCACAGTCCTCCTCATTACATCACAGTCTTCCCCAATACATCACAGTCCTTCCTATTACATCACAGTCCTCCCCATTACATCACAGTCCTATCCTTTACATCACAGTCCTCCCCGTTACAACAGTGTCCTAAGTCTCCCCATTGACATCAATGTCCTCCGTCCTTCCTTTTACATCACAGTCCCCTTTCACATCACAGTCCTCCCCATTACATTACAGTTCCCTCTCCAAATCACAGTCCCCACTTTATATCCATTTCCTCACTTCATATCAAAGTTCCCCCCTTCACATCACAGTCCTCCCCTTTACATCACAGTCTTCCCCATTACATTACAGTTCCCTCTCCAAATCACAGCCCCCTTCACATCCAATTCCCCCTTTACATGAAAGTCCCCTTTTCACATAACAGTCCTCCCCTTCACATCACAGTCCTCCCCTTTACATCGCAGTCCTCCCCTTTACAGCACATTCCTTCCTTTACATTCCAGTTCCCTCTCCAAATCACAGTCCCCCTTCTACATTCAATACCTCCCTTTATATCAAAGTCCCCCTTCACATCACAGCCCCCCCTCTTTATATCCATTTCCTCACTTCATGTCAAAGTTCCCCCCTTCACATCACAGTCCTCCCCCTTTACATCACAGTCTTCCCCTTTACATCACAGTCTTCCCCTTTACATCACAGTTCCCTCCCCAAATCACAGTCCCCCCTTTACATCCATTTCCTGACTTCATATGAAAGTCCCATCTTCACATCACAATCCCCCCTTACATCCTTTTCCTCCTTCAAATCAAAGTCCTTCCTTCACATCACAGTCCTCACCTTTACATTACAGATCCCCCCTCCAAATTAACCCCCCCCTTACATCACAGTCCCTCCTTCACATCACAGTCCTCCCCTATACATAACAGTATTCCCCTTTACACTACAGCTCCCTCTCCAAATCACAGTCCCCCTTCACATCAGAGTCCCCCTTTACATCCATTTCCTCATGTCATATCAAAGTTCCCCCTTCACATCACAGTCCTCCCCTTTACATTACAGTTCGCCACCAAATCACAGCCCCCCTTTCACATCACAGTCCTCGCCTTTACATTAGAGTTCCCTCTTCAAATCACAGTCCTCCTTTACATCACAGTTCCCCTTTACATCCATTTCCCCCTTCACATCAAAGCCCCCCTTCACATCACAGTCCCCCCTTCACATCTTAGGTCATACATCCATGTCCTAATTCCCCCCTTGACAGCAAAATCCCCGTTCATATCAAAGTCCTTCCCTTTACATCACTTCCCCCCCTTTACATCCAAAATCCCCCCTTCACATCACAGTCCTCCCCTTTACATTACAGATCCCCCCTCCAAATCATAGCACCCCTTCACATCACAGTCCCCCCTTCACATCCAATTCTCCCTTCACATGAAAGTCCCCTTTTCACATCACAGTCCTCCCCTTTACATCACAGTCCTCCCCTTTACATCACAGTCCTCCCCTTTACACCACATTCCTCCCTTTACATTACCGTTCCCTCTCCAAATCACAGTCCCCATTTTAAATTCAATACCTCCCTTTATATCAAAGTCCCCCTTCACATCACACCCCCCCCCCCCTTATATCCATTTCCTCACTTCATATCAAAATTCCCCGCTTCACATCACAGTCCTCCCCTTCACATCACAGTCCCCTTTCACATCCAATTCCTCTGTCACATAAAAGTCTCCCTTCACATCACAGTCCTCCCCTTTACATCACAGTCTTCCCCTTTACATTACAGTTCCATCTCCAGCTCACAGTCCCCCCTTTACATCCATTTCCTCACTTCATATCAAAGTCCCATCTTCACATCACATTCCCCCCTTGCATCCATTTCCTCCTTCACATCAAAGTCCTCCCCTTTACATTACAGATCCCCCTTCAAATTACCCCCCCCCCTTACATCACAGTCCCTCCTTCACATCACAGTCCTCCCATATACATCACAAAATTCCCCTTTACACTACAGTTCCCTCTCCAAATCAATTCCCCCTTCACATAAGAGTCCCCCTTTACATCCATTTTCTCACATCATATCAAAGTTCCCCCTTCACATCACAGTCCTCCCCTTTACATTACAGTTCGCCACCAAATCACAGCCCCCCCTTTACATCACAGTCCTCGCCTTTACATCACAGTCCCCCTTCACATCACTGTCCCCCCTTTACATCACAGTTCCCCTTTTCATCAATTTCCCCCCTTCACATCAAAGTCCCCCATTCACATCAAAGTCCCCCCTTCACATTACAGTCCTCCCCATTACATCACAATCTTCCCCATTACATCACAGTCCTCCCCTTTGTATCTAGGGATGAGATTCGAGTTCGAGTCGAACCCATGTTCGAGTCGAACATCGCATGTTCGACCGTTCGCCGAATTTCAAAAGTTATAGGCCATTCGCGTCAAATTCGAGTGGCGCGTCACGACCCATAATTCACTGCAACATCGCAGTGCATTGCTGGCTGATGATTGGCCAAGCATGCACTGGCCAATCACAGCGCCGTCTGTACAGAGAGCCGTAATTGGCCAAAGCCAGGGTGGCTTTGGCAAATTATGGCTCAGGGGGTTTAGTACATGCCCCACACTATATAAGGCTGCCTGTGTGGCGGCCTTGTGTAGTGTGTTGCGGCAGCGGCGGAGAGATAGAGATACAGTGTCATTTGATTTAAGTTAGATAGAGTAGGCAGGCGAGTCAGTTAGCTACACTTACAGTGTATTGTGTATATATATGCATCCTAGGTGTTATATATATATATATATATATACATATATATATACACTGTATTCAGTTTAGCTAGATCCGTTCCTGTTATTCTCTTCCTACTGACAGGCAGGTATGTTTACAGTATTTACAGCTACCTGAAGAAAATTGCTGGTGTTCTCCTGATCCTATTAGTCCTATTAGCTACAGTATTTACACTTAGTGTAGTGCGTCCTCTGCACAGTGTGCACCTAAAGCTACCTAAAGAAATTGGTGGTGTTCTTCTGGTCCTATTAGTACCGCAGGCAGCTGCAGTATTTACAGTTAGTGTAGTGCGTCCTCTGCACAGTGTGCACCTAAAACTACCTGAATAAAATTGGTGGTGTTCTTTTGATCCTATTAGTACCGCAGGCAGCTGCAGTATATACAGTTAGTGTACTGCGTCCTCTGCACAGTGTGCACCTAAAGCTACCTGAAGGCAATTGCTGGTGTTCTGATCCTATTAATACCACAGGCAGGCAGCTGCAGTATTTACAGTTAGTGTACTGTGTCCTCTGCACAGTGTGCACCTAAAGCTACCTGAAGACAATTGCTGGTGTTCTCATAGTAATAATACTACAGGCAGGCAGTTGATTCTGCTAGCTGCAGTATCAGTATATATATATATATATATATATATATATATATATATATATATATATATATATATATATACATCCCAGCTTTTTGCAGCTACATCTCACTGCAGGCCATTAGTATGTCTGGAAGGCCAACAAGGAGAGTCAGACAGTCACAAGCCAATAAAAGAGGGCAAGCAGGCTCTGTGTCTAGAGGCAACAGTGCTGGTCGTGGAGATGGTGCATCCTCATCAGCACGTGCTGTGGGACATGCTTGACCTTTTTTTGGCAGCTGGCCGTGTTGAGCCTCAACATGCGAAAGACTTGGTAGAGAGGATGACCAAGCCGTCCTCATCCTCCTCATCCTCACTCGCCCAGGCTCAGGGTACTTTGTCTGGCAAAGCAGCTGCCAACGCGGCCTCTTCCCTCGCTCAATGGCATCAGTCACTCCTTCCCTAGCCCCACCATGTCCTCCTGAGGAGTCCCCCGAACTGTTTGACCACAGTGTTGGGTACATGCTCCAGGAGGATGCCCAGTGTTTTGAAGACTCACCCAGTTTTTTTGAAGTACCCAGCTAGAAGAAGGCAGTAACATGAGCCCAGAGAGAGGGGGTGCCCAAGAAGGACAGCAATCTGGTAGTCATGTTCCCCCAGCTGCAGCATACTGCCAGGTTTGCTCCAGTGATGAGGAGGGAGGGGATGATGAGGTCACTGACTCCACATGGGTGCCTGATAGGAGAGAGGAGGAGGCACATCTCCAACGAGGCAGGATGCCCTCCAGGGGCCAGCTTAAGGGCAGCACACCGACTGCTTCACACCGCAGAGCTCTGCATGTGCAGGGCGCTGCTGTCTCTGTGCATTATTCCAAAAGTTCTTTGGTGTGGGCCTTTTTTGAGACGAGTGCATCAGATCCCACCACTGCTATTTGCAACATATGTCTCAAGCGTATCTCGCGTGGCCAAATCATCACTCGCTTGGGCACCACATGCTTGACCAGACATATGTCGACCTGCCATGCAGTTCGTTGGCAAGCGTACCTAAAAGACCCACACCAAAGAACAAAGCGGAACTCTCCTTGCTCCTCATCAGCTGGGATCTCCAACCCGACTATACCTTCAGTCCTCTCTGAAACCTGCACTGAGAGGAATGAAGGTGTAGAATTAGTTGTGTCACAGGCAAGTACTTGCAGGCAATCTGCTATCGGTGCACCGATTGTACCAGGCAAATTTCACTGCCCCTGCAGCTGCACCGCCGAAAGAAGTTTGCTCCCAGCCATTCACATGCCCAGTGGTTGAATGCTAGCTTGGCTAAATTGCTAGCACTTCAACTGCTGCCTTTTCAGTTGGTAGAATCTGCCCCCTTTCGTGAGTTTCTGGAATGTGCGGTTCCTCAGTGGCGGGTTCCCAAATGCCACGTTTTCTCAAGGAAGGCGATTCCGGCTCTCTACCGGCATGTGGAAGGCAATGTCTTGGCCCCGCTGGACAGGGCGGTCAGCGGTAAGGTGCATATTACCACTGACTCATGGTCCAGCAGGCATGGACAGGGACGTTACCTATCTTTCACCGCACACTGGGTCACTCTTCTGGCAGCTGGGAAGGATGCAGGACAGGGTGCAGTAGTGTTGGAGGTTGTTCCGCCACCACGCCTCCAAAATTCTACTAGTGGTGATTCTGCCACACCTCTCTCCTCCACCCCCTCCTCTTCTTCTTCCTCCATGGCCTCTTCCTGTGCTGATATGTCCTCGGAACCAGCGGTGCTCTGTAGACATTCAAGGGGCTACGCAAGCACGCAGGCAAAAAGATGCCATGCGGTGCTTTAGCTGGTGTGCTTGGGGGACAGGAGCCACACTGGGGCAGAAATTCTGTCAGTTTTGCAGGGGCAGGTTCAGAGGTGGTTGACGCCACGTCAGCTTAAGGCAGGTATGGTGGTTTGCGACAATGGCACCAACCTCCTCTCCGCCCTCCGACAGGGACAACTGACCCATGTGCCCTGTTTGGCTCACGTCCTTAACTTGGTGGTGCAGTGGTTCTTGGGCAGGTACCCGAGCGTACAGGATGTCCTGGGGCAGGCCAGGAAAGTCTGTGCATTTCCACAGGTCATATAATGCCAGTGCTCGGCTGGCTGACCTCCAAAAGGAATTTAACCTGCCCAAGAACCGCCTAATCTGTGACATGCCCACCAGATGGAACTCAACATTGACAATGCTGCAGTGGCTGCACACGCAGCAGAGGGCCATCAATGAGTACCTATGTGACTATGGCACTAGGACAGGGTCAGGGGACCTTGTTTTTTTTTCCCCACGCCAGTGAGCTATGACCAGGGATGCATGCACTGTCCTGTCACCATTTGAGGAGGCAACAAGGATGGTGAGCAGTGACAGTGCATGCATCAGTGACACTGTCCCTCTTGTCCACCTGTTGGAGCACACGCTGCGTGGAATAATGGACAGGGCACTTGAAGCAGAACAGAGGGCGGAAGAGGAGAACTTCCTTACCTCTCAAGGCCCCTTTTTATCCAGACAGTGTTCCTGTGTGCCCACCGATCACACAGGAAGAGGACAAGGAGGAGGAGGATTGTATCATCATGGAGGTGGAGCCTGGCACTCAGCATCAGCAGCAGTCTTCAAGGGATCATTTACAGTCCTAAGAAACCCATGGACTGGTACGTGGCTGGGAGGAGGTGGCTGCGGATTATGTCGTCCTTAGTGACCCAGAGGACTCTGGACTGAATGCCTCAGCAAACCTATGCTGCATGGCCTCCCTGATCCTGCAAAGCCTGCGGAAGGATCCTCGTATTCGTGGTATCAAGGGGAGGAATGATTACTGACTGGCAACCCTCCTTGATCCACGTTACAAGGGTAAGGTTGCGGACCTTATCTTGCCGTCGCAGAGGGAGCAGAGGATGAAACATCTTCGGGAGGCCTTGCAGAAAGGTTTGTGCAACATGTTTCCAGAGCCTGGGAGGTTACAATTTCCTGGTCCTCCTGGACAACGTGTTGCTGAGGCTTCGGTCAGTCACAGAAGGAGTGGTGGAGAAGGTGGCCGTCTGACCGATGCGTTCAGACAATTTTTTAGTCCACAGCCCCAAGGTCTGATCGGTTCCAGCAACCATCGCCAACATTTGATTCACATGGTGCAGGATTACCTAGGGGCAAGATCAGATTTGGACACCTTTCCCACCGAAAATCCTCTGGGTTACTGGGTTGATTTTTTTTAATGTGAGATCCCTTCAAGACTGCCTATGCTGATGCTGAGTGACTATCCTGTTATGCTGAGTCACAATCCTCTTCCTCCTCAATTTTCATGCTGATAGCTTGTAAGAACATTTTTGGTTCTGGGCACCGCCACCAGTGGCCAAGGCCCAATTTTTCTGCCCCTCTTTAACGGGGGCATGTAATTACAATTTTTGATGCAATACTTTGCAGCAGGGCTCATTCCTGCGCTCCAACTAGAGTATCTGTGAGGGGTTTCAGTGTTGTGGCACCAACACCAGTGCCCAAGGCCCAAATTTTCAGCCCCTGTTTAACGGGGCGTATAATTACAATTTTTGATGCAATACTTTGTAGCAGGGCTCATTCCTGCGCTCCAACTATAGCTTCTGTGAGGGGTTGCAGTGTTGTGGCACCAGTGCCTAAGGCCCAATTTTTCTGCCCCTGTTCAACAGGGACATGTAATCTCAATTCTTGATCTAATATTTCACAGCAGGGCCCATTCCTGCACCCACCAAGAGTAACTGTGAGGGCTTACAGTGTTGTGGCAACACCACCACCACCAAAGGCTCAATTTTTCTGCCCCTGTTCAACAGGTGCATGTAATTACAATTCTTGATCTAATATTTCACAGCACGGCCCATTCCTGCGCCCACCAAGAGTAACTGTGAGGGCTTACAGTGTTGTGGCAACACCAACCCCTAAGGCCCCAATTTCTGCTGAGTATATAGGGCAGGCCCCTACTTTCAAACATCCAACTTACAAAGGACTCCTACTTGCAAATGGAAGGAGACAACAGGAAGTGAGATGAAATCTACCCCCAAGAAGAGAAATTCTCTCCTGTAAGTGTTAATATGGGAAAAATGTGTCTCCTCTTCACTGATGCTTTATCACCAATCCTTGTTTCACTAAAAACACCAAATTTTCAAGAAGAAGTTGTCATTGGGACAGAAAGTGAGGTGAAATCTTCTGAAGAGGTGCACAGACAGCAAAACAAATGTTACAGGGGTGATAACCCTTCCCTATGTTTTCCAAAAAGCTTAAAAATAGATTTTTTGGCTGGAGCTACACTTTAAAAATGTACCAGTTCAAAATTACAAACAGATTCTACTTAACAAAAAACCTACAGTCCCTGTCTTGTTTGCACCGCCTGTATACTGCTGTTCAGAGTATACAGGGCCTGGGGGCCCCACACCTTTCCTTTTTTAAATTTGGGTGCGGGATTCCCCTTAATATCCATAGAAGACCCAAAGGGCCCGGTAATGGACTGGGGGGTGGGGGGTGGGGGGTAACCATGCCGTTTGTCTTACTGATTTTCATCCATATTCCTGGGACCCGACATTACATTGAAGCCACAAGCAGTTTTAAATGAACTTTTAGTCCTTTAAAAATGTAATTTTGTGCAGGGACAGTTCTAAGCACGGGAAACACTCACCACTTTACAGGCATATACCCCCCCCCCTCCACTTTTTTTTTCACTTTAAGCATAATTAAAATCACTGCCCCCGAAAAAACGGACGATTTTAAAACTTTTTTTTGCATTGATACATGTCCCCTGGGGTAGGACCCAGGTCCCCAAACCCTTTTTAGGGCATTATCAGCCTTTAAAATTAGCACTTTTGATTTCGAACTTTCCAGTCCCATAGACTTTAATGGGTTTCTAAAGTTTGCGTGAACTTTCGATCCGTTCGCAGGTTCTGGTGCGAACCGAACCGGGGGGTATTCGGCTCCTCCCTATTTACATCATAGACCTCCCCTTAACATCGCAGTCCTCCCCTTTAAACCACACGTCTCCCTTTACATTACAGTTCCCTTTCCAAATCACAGTCCCCTTTCACATCACAGTCCCCCCTTTTACATTTAATTTCACCCTTTATATCGCAGTCCCCCTTTCACATCCAATTGCTCTGTCACATCAAAGTCCCTCCTTGACATCACAGTCCACCCCTTTACATTACCGTTCCCTCTCCGTTCCCTCTCCAAATCACAATAGCCCTTCATATCACAATTCCCCTTTACATCCATTTCTCCCCTTCACATAAAAGTCCCCCTTCACATTAGTTCTCCCCTTTACATTACATTTCCCCCTCCAAATCACATGCCCCTTCACATCACAGTCCCCCCTTCACATCCAATTCCCCCTTCACATGAAAGTCCCCCTTTCACTTCACAGTCCTTCCCTTTATATCACTTTATATCACAGTCCTCCCCTTTACATTACAGTTCCCTCTTCAACTCACAGTCCCCCTTCACATCACAGTTCCCTTTTACATCCACTTCTCCCTTCACATCAAAGTTCCCCCTCACACCACAGTCCCCCTCTTTACATTACAGATCCCCCCTTCAAATAATAGCACCCCTTCACATCACAGTCCCCCCCATCACAGCCAATTCCTCCTTCACATCACAGTCCCCCCCCTTTACATTATATATCCCCCCTCCAAATAATAGCACCCCTTCACATCACAGTCCCCCCCATCACAGCCAATTCCTCCTTCACTTCACAGTCCTCCCCTTTACATCACAGTCCCCTCTTTACATTACATATCCCCCCTCCAAATAATAGCACCCCTTCACATCAGAGTCCCCCCTTCACATGATAATCCTCCCCTTTACATCACAGTCTTCCCCTTTACATTACAGTTCCCTCTCCAAATCACAGTCCCCCTTCACATCAGAGTCCCCCCATTACATACATTTTCTCCTTTCACATCAAAGCCCCCCCTTCACATTACAGTCCACTCTTTACATCCTAAGTCCTACATCCATGTCCTAAGTCCCCCCATTCACATCACATTCCACCCTTTAAATCACAATTCCCTCTCCAAATCACAGTCCCCTTTCACATTACAGTCCCCCCTTTACATTCTATTTCCCCCTTTACATCACAGTCCTCCTTCACATCACTGTCTCCCATTTACATCACAGTTCCCCTTTACATCAATTTCCCCCCTTCACATGAAAGTCCCCCATTCACATCATAGTCCTCCCCATTACATCACAGTCCTCGCCTTTACACCACATGCCTCCCTTTACATTACAGTTCCCTCTCCAAATCACAGTCCCCTTTCACATCACAGTCCCCCCTTTTACATTCAATTCCACCCTTTATAACGCAGTCCCCCCTTCACATCCAATTGCTCTGTCACATAAAAGTCCCCCTTCACATTACAGTCCTGCCCTTTACATTGCAGTTCCCTCTCCAAATCACAATAGCCATTCACATCACAGTTCCCCCTCACATCCATTTCCCCCCTTCACATTAAAGTCCCTCCTTCACATCACAGTCCTCCCCTTTACATTACAGTTCCCTCTCCAAATCACAATAGCCATTCACATCACAGTTCCCCTTTACATCCATTTCTCCCCTTCGCATCAAAGTCCCCCTTCACATTAGTTCTTCCCTTTACATTACAGTTCCCCCTCCAAATCACAGCCCCTTCACATCACAGTCCCCCCTTCACATCCAATTCCCCCTTCTCATGAAAGTCCCCCTTTCACTTCACAGTCCTTCCCTTTTCATTACAGCTCCCTCTTCAAATCATAGTCCCCCTTCACATCACAGTTCCCATTTACATCCATTTCCCTCCCTCACACCCCGGTCTCCCCTTCACTTCACAGTTCTCCCCTTTATATTACAGTTTACCCTTTACATCACAGCCCCCCTCCCCTTCACATCACCCCCTTACATTTACAGTAGTGTTCTCATCCCCCTTCATAGCAGTGCCCTTAGGGCCCCCCCCCCCCCACCATCAGATCACTCCCCCCGCCTTTTCCCTTTCACAGCAGCGTTTTTAGTCTCCTTCACTGTCTTACCTTACACATGGTAGAGGGAGGGCAGGAGCTGCCCAACTTTTCATGTTCTAAATTCAGGATTTATTGCATCTTTCCATTAAATGTATAAATAAAAGTATAATGCAGGTGAAATAAAGAGGAAACGCTCTTGTTACAGGGTAACGTTTTTTGTAGCTATCAATTTTAAGGGTGCTGAGCCAACCTTTGGCATTTACAGTCAGGTCCATAAATATTGGGACATCTACACAATTCTAATCTTTTTGGCTCTATACACCACCACAATGGATTTGAAATGAAACAAACAAGATGTACTTTAACTGCAAAGTTCCAGCTTCAATTTGAGGGTATTTACATCCAAAGCAGGTGAACGATGTAAGAATCACAACAGTTTGTATATGTGCCTCCCACTTTTTAAGGGACCAAAAGTAATGGGACAGATTAACAATCATCCATAAAACTTTCACTTTTTAATACTTGGTTGCAAATCCTTTGCAGTCAATTACAGCCTGAAGTCTGAAATGCATAGACATCACCAGACGCTGGGTTTCATTCCTGAGGATGCTCTGCCAGGCCTCTACTGCAACTGTTTTCAGTTCCTGCTTGTTTTTGGGGCATTTTCCCTTCAGTTTTGTCTTCAGCAAGGGAAATGCATGCTCAATTGGATTCAGGTCAGGTGATTAACTTGGCCATTGCATAACATTCCACTTCTTTCCCTAAAAAAATTCTTTGGTTGCTTTCGCAGTATGCTTCGGGTCATTGTCCATCTGCACTGTGAAGCGCCATCCAATGAGTTCTGAAGCATTTTGCTGAATATGAGCAGATAATATTGCCCGAAACACTTCAGAATTCATCCTGCTGCTTTTGTCAGCAGTCACATCATCAATAAATACAAGAGAACCAGTTCCATTGCCAACCATACATGCCAACGCCATGACACTACCACCACCATACTTCACTGATGAGGTGGTATGCTTTGGATCATGAGCAGTTCCTTTGCTTCTCCATACTCTTCTCTTCCCATCACTCTGCTACAAGTTGATCTTGGTCTCATTTGTCCATAGGATGTTGTTCCAGAACTGTGAAGGCTTTTTTAGATTGTGTTTGGCAAACTCTAATCTGGCCTTCCTGTTTTTAAGGCTCACCAATGGTTTACATCTTGTGGTGAACCCTCTGTATTCACTCTGGTGAAGTCTTCTCTTGATTGTTGACTTTGACACACATACACCTACCTCCTGGAGAGTGTTCTTGATCTGGCCAACTGTTGTGAAGGGTGTTTTCTTCACCAGGGAAAGAATTCTTCGGTCATCCACCACAGTTGTTTTCTGTGGTTTTCCGGGTCTTTTGGTGTTTTGCTGAGCTCACCAGTGCGTTCTTTCTTTTTAAGGATGTTTCAAACAGTTGATTTGGCCACACCTAATGTTTTTGCTATCTCTATGGTGGGTTTGTTTTGTTTTTTCAGTCTAATGATGGCTTGCTTTACTGATAGTGACAGCTCTTTGGATCTCATATTGAGAGTTGACAGCAACAGATTCCAAATGCATATAGCACACTTGAAATGAACTCTGGACCTTTTATCTGCTCCTTGTAAATGGGATAATGAGGGAATAACACACACCTGGCCATGGAACAGCTGAGCAGCCAATTGTCCCATTACTTTTGGTCCCTTAAAAAGTGGGAGGCACATATACAAACCGTTGTAATTAAAATTACAAAAATCAAATTAAAGCTGAATGTCTGCAGTTAAAGCACATCTTTTTTGTTTCATTTCAAATCCATTGTGATGGTGTATAGAGCCAAAAAGATTAGAAATGTGTCAATATTCCAATATTTATGAACCTGACTGTAGATGTTAAAGCAGAGTTCCAGGCTTTTTTTTTAATTAAAAGTCAGCAGCTACAAAAAGTTTAGCTGCTGACTTTTATTAATCAGACACTCACCTGTCCCACGGTCCAGCTATGCGGCCGCACGGAGCCTCGCTCCTCTCCCCCTCCTCTCTGCGTCACCTCCATGGAAATTGTGGGCATCCGGCTGTGACAGCTTGTGGCTTCACGGCCGGGCGCACACTGCACAGTCGCGTTGTGCTCTCCCAGTGGACAGGCAATCTTCTGGGACCTGTGACATGTCCCGGGGGATTGCTGAGAGGGAGAGGCCGCCTAGGGGGAGAGGAGGAGTCGCCTAGGCGGCCCGTAGTTGGAAGCAGGAAGTGGGACAGGAGGTCTCACTCAAAACTAAGCAGACACTCTCCCCCCCCCCCCAAAAAATGACATGTCAAATGTGGCATGTAAGGGGGCGAGGAGTGCTTAATGCGGAAGTTCCACTTTTGGGTGGAACTCTGCTTTAAGTCCCAATTCTTATTTATAAATGCATTTCTGGGGGCCATCCCAGGTCCCATTACTACAGGCTGTCACAGGACCCTTATCACTGCTATGTTTTAAAGTCTTACGTAAAACAACATTACAGAGATTTTTATGTTCTTACATTTAAAAAAAGATCAGGAATGCAAGGTCTGTTAATTCAGCAATTTTCGCCAGTTGTGTATGCAAACATATTAATCTTTGATTCCAGTTATGTTTTATCAAACATCAAAATAGGTTTACAAGAACTAAATAATGGTTTAGAACAGGGGTATGGAATTAAAGCTCACAGAGGTCAACAAAATGTTCTTCCATTTACATCACAATCCCCCTTTACATTCATTTCCCCCTTCACATCAAAGTCCCCCTTCACATCACAGTCCTCCTCATTACATCACAGTCCTCCCCTTTACATCACAGTCCTCCCCATTACATCACAGTCCTCCCCATTACATCACAGTCCTCCCCTTTACATCACAGTCCTCCCCATTACACCACATTCCTCCCTTTACTTTAGAGTTCCCTCTCCAAATCACAGTCCCCTTTCACATCACAGTCCCCTTTTTACATTCCATACCTCCCTTTATATCAAAGTCTCCCCTTCACATCACAACCCCCCCCCCCCTTCACATTACAGTTCTCCCCTTTATATTACAGTTTACACTTTCCATCACAGCCCCCCTCCCCTTCACATCACCACCTTACATTTACAGTAGTGTTCCCAGCCCCCTTCATAGAAGTGTCCTTAGCCCCCCCACCATCCCACCATATCACTCCCCCCACCCTTTCCCTTTCACAGCAGCGTTTTAGACTCCTTCACTGTCTTACTTTACACATGGTAGAGGGAGGGCAGGAGCTGCCCAACTTTTCACGTTTACAAGCTGGTGATTGGTTGCTTGGAGAGCCCTTCATCCTAGCAACCAATCATTCACTTGTTAACTTAAACAGTTAACTTGGGTAGCTCCAGCCCTTCATCCACACCTGCTATGCCTCCCTTCCTCTGGCCTGCTGCAAATATGACAGTGCAGCAGCTGGGGCGAAAGAAGCAGCAGAAAGAACTACACGGCAGCCCAGCAAGAGAGAGACCAGGCTCCTAAATGATGGTCCGGATGGGAGACTAATGCTGGGTCCAGATCTGGATCGTGGTCCACCATTTAATGATGTCTGGTTTAAAGCAATAAAGAAAGGAAGAAGTACGTGAAAAGGATAGAGAATAATGGGTGCAGCTGCGCAAAGTAACCTGCGCAAAGTAACTTCAGCTATATTCCAATATGTGAATTGGATGCGTTATAAACTGCATCCGATTTGCATGACATGTGAATGTGGCCGACTCTCAATGGAGCCGGTTCACACATGTCCGGGGCGAATGCGGTGCAGTTTCAAAAAGCTCAAAGCTCAATTTAAAGTTGAACTTATTCCTTCCCTTCTGTCTTGCACAGTTGGACAGGCTCCTGTCCTGTACTGAAAATGCTTACTTTGATTTCACTGCACACTGTGAGATTCTCACAATATGCATTAGAAGCTGCAGCAAGTCAGATAGAACCTGCCCTATTTCCTGGCTGGCTTAGCATCATCTAACGCTTTCCTCCATAGCCTTATACTCAAGGCTTTTTTTTAGCAGGAATGGGGGAGAACACAGTTCCGGACCTCCAGCACTAAATGTCTGAAATGGCAAGGGGTGCTGGGGTGTGCTGGAGGGTCTATTAATACTGGCTGCTGGGGGATCTATTGTTGATGGAAGAGATCTATTGTTGATGGAGGGGATCTATTTTTGCATGGCGGTCTATTGTTGCTGGGGAGGTCTATTGTTGCCGGTGGGGGATATATTGTTGCTGGCGTGTTCAATAATTGCAGAAAGAGATCTACTGTTGACGGAGGGGGGTCTATTGTTGCTAGCTGCTGGAGAGTCTATTGATGCTGGCTGCTGAGAGATCTGTTGTTGCTGCTGGGGTGGTATTTTGTTGTAGGGGTCCATTGTTGTCGGGGGGGTCTATTGTTTCTGCTAGGATCTATTGTTGCTCGAGCGGTCTATTGCTGCTGGCTGTTAAGGAGCTATTTTGCTACGTTTCTTGCTATTATTAACACATCCCATACAAATTACTTAGCACCACAAAATGATACTTGTCTCTGTATTCTTTAACCACTTCAGTCCCAGAAGATTTGGCTGCTGAATGACCGGGCCATTTTTTGCGATTCGGCACTGCGTCAATTTAACTGACAATTGCGCGGTCGTGCGACGCTGCACCCAAACAAAATTGACGTCCTTTTTTTTCCACAAATAGAGCTTTCTTTTGGTGGTATTTGATCGCTTCTGCGGTTTTTATTGTTTGCGCTATAAACAAAAAAAGAGCGTCAATTTTGAAAAAAACATATATTTTGTACTTTTTGCTATAATAAATATCTCCATTTAAAAAAAAAAAAAAGATATTTTTTTCTCTGTTTAAGCCGATATGTATTCTTCTACATATTTTTGGTTAAAAAAAAAAAAAAATCGCAATAAGTGTATATTGATTGGTTTGTGCAAAAGTTATAGCGTCTACAAAATTGGGGATAGATTTATAGCTTTTTTGTTATTAATTTTTTTTTAATAGTAATGGCGGCAATCTGCGATTTTTATTGTGACTGCGATATTATGGTGGACACATCGGACAATTTTGACACTATTTTGGGACCATTGTCATTTATACAGAGATCAGTGCTATAAAAATGCATTGATTACTGTAAAAATGTCACTGGCAGGGAAGGGGTTAACACTAGGGGGCGATCAATGGGTTAAGTGTGTTCCCTGGGAGGTGATTCTAGCTGAAGGGGGAGGGGACTGACTAGAGGAAGTGACGGATCGTGTTTCCTAACTAATAGGAACACACGATTTGTCACTCCTCTCAGAACGGAACACGGATTTGTGTGTTTACACATACACTTCCGTGTTCTGTCCCTCGTGCTTGCGATCACTCATGGCCAGCGGTCATCACGAATGTCGGTCACGAGCATCGGCACCCCCCCCCGGGCGCCTGCTATCCCGATCCTGCAAGCCGACGTATGGCAACGACGGTTCACGGAATCGTGCCGACCTGCCGCAGTAAATAGACGGTGGCTGGTCGGCAAACGGTTAAAAGGGGCACAACTGGGAGATAATTAGGGGATGGAAGCAAGGAACAGTGCACAGAGGTGGGTAGGGGGCAGAGACAAGAAGTGACTTAAAAGGGGAGGGGGGTTTCCTGCACCTATTTTCTGAGAAAGAAAACCCTGGCCTTACTAGCCTTGGCTGGTCCCTTTCATTCGTAGGACTGCAGTTCTTTCAATTATGGAGGCCCGCCATCACATGTGGGAGGTACTTAGAGTGCTCTGCTAGCAAATAGAGTCTCAATTCTACAAACTGACACCCAGCCATCAAGACATTTTTGAGATTTGAATAACTCCTCTCAAAAGGCAGCCCCTGATTGCATTCGAACTGAGGACTCGTGAGAGGAGCACTGAGGCAGGGTGCTGTAATGTTTTCAAGCAGTTATGTACAGCATCCTGCTGACCCCACCACCAGCTGCACTATATTACCAAAAGTATTGGGACACCTGCCTTTACACGCACATGAGCTTTAATGGCATCCCAGTCTTAGTTCGTAGGATTCAACATTGAGTTGGTCCACCCTTTGCAGCTATAACCGCTTCAACTCTTCTGGGAAGGTTGTCCACAAGGTTTAGGAGTGTGTCTATGGGAATATTTGACCATTTTTCCAGAAGGTCAGGCACTGATGTGGATGAGAAGGCCTGGCTTGCAGTTTCCGCTTTAATTCACCCAAAGGTGTTCTATCCGGTTGAAGTCAGGACTCTGAGCAGGCCAGTCAAGTTCCTCCACCCAAAACTAGCTCATCCATGTCTTTATGGACCTTTGTTTGTGCACTGATTCATATCATTTGGTGGAGGGGGGATTAGGGTGTGGGGTTTCTTTTTCAGGGGTTGGGCTTGGCCCCTTAGTTTCCAGTGAAGGGAACTCTTAAGTTAGCATACCCAGACATTTTGGACAATTTCATGCTCCCAACTTTGTGGGAACAGTTTGGGGATGGCTACTTCCTGTTCCAACATGACTGCGCACCAGTGTACAATGCAAGGTCCATAAAGACATGGATGAGTGAGTTTGGGGTTGAGGAACTTGACTGGCCTGATCTCAACCTGATAGAACACCTTTGGGATGAATTAGAGCAGAGACTGCGAGCCAGGCCTTCTCGTCCACATCGGTGCCTGACCTCACAAATACACTTCTGGAAGAATGGTCAAATATTCCCATATACACCATAAACCTTGTAGACATCCTTCCCAGAAGAGTTGAAGCTGTTATAGCTGCAAAGGGTGGGCCAACTCAATATTGAATCCTATGGTCTAAGACTGGGATGACATTAATGTTCATGTGTGTGTAAAGGCAGGTGTCACAATACTTTTGGTAATGTAGTGTAGCTGGTGGAGGGGTCAGCAGAATACTATACATAACTGCTTGAAAATTCCTAAACCTTGTGGACAGCTTTCCCAGAAGAGTTGAAGCTGTGGAATAGCTGAAAAGGTTGGCCAACTCAATATTGAACCCTACAGACTAATGCCCTGTACACACGGTCGGACATTGATCGGACATTCGGACAACAAAATCCATGGATTTTTTCTGACGGATGTTGGCTCAAACTTGTCTTGCATACACACGGTCACACAAAGTTGTCGGAAAATCCGATCGTACTGAGCGTGGTGACGTAAAACACGTACGTCGGGACTATAAACGGGGCAGTGGCCAATAGCTTTCGTCTCTTAATTTATTCTGAGCATGCGTGGCAGTTTGTGCGTCGGATTTGTGTACACACGATCGGAATTTACAACAACGGATTTTGTTGTCGGAAAATTTTATAGCCTGCTCTCAAACTTTGTGTGTCGGAAATTCCGATGGAAAATGTGTGATGGAGCCCACACATGATCGGAATTTCCGACAACAAGGTCCTATCACACATTTTCCATCAGAAAATCCAACCGTGTGTACAGGGCATTAGACTGGGATGCCATTAAAGTTCATGTGCGTGTACAGGCAGGTGTCCCAATACTTCTGGTAATATAGTGTATGATCTAAACAGAAAATGTGGAACCCACCTCTCCTGATTATAAACAACGTGCTGCTAGCCCAAAAATGTATGTAACAAAAAGCAAGATACTCCCAATGGCTTATACGCAGCTTACAAGTAATGAAAACTACTTTTTTTATATAAAAATATTGTTTTTATTTTCAATGGGTAAAATTGCATCAATATAAGCAGCAATAACAAAAGAGAAAAGGTGGTGGGAAGGGGAACTTGTGGAAAAGGAGGAACAACAGCAAGAGCTCTGGTGTACACAAAAATAAACATATTAGATGTCTATATAACATTTAACAAAAAGAAATCCACAAATGGTATATTTGTGGATATTACTATTTAGAGTAACCCCAACACATTTCAATCATAATTTTGTATACGGTCTTCAGGGGGATACAGACATCTATAAAAAGGAATAGAACGGTAATTCTAAGCGTTTGTAGTGCCACATCCAATATTAAAGCCAAAGCAGGAAGAAACTCCCTATGGTGGACTTTTTAGGCACACTTAGTAGAGTAGAAATTTTTTAGAGTAGTTTAGTTTAGTAAGAAATTGTTTTATTAATAATAAAACATATTGAATAAAATACATATGAAAACAGAATGTATTATCAATTCATGACATTATCACCATATCCTAAAATGACAAATATGATCCTCTTGCAACGCGTTTCGGAGTACAGATATCTCCTTCTTCAGGGGTGTATGTTGAAGAGGAAAATATATCTATAATATAATTTGAAGAACAGTAAGTATCTAACAGTGAAAGTACATTGTGAGTAGCAATTGCAGGATTAGTTTGCAAATACACTTACATCTACTTTTGGATGACGTAGTTAATTAACATTGCATCATAGTACATTTTAAAACAAGAAAGAGAAGAACCTCAAAAGGGGACTGTGCTTGCTGAGTTCCTGGTTCAATATCACAACCATCACAAGGAATATTAGAACCGCATGCTATGTTTTTTCCAGTGAGCCAATTCTCCGCCCTTACTAAACTCCACAGAGGGGAGATGGACAGAGGAACCCACTGGGGTCAAAAATAGATAGATCCTACAATGGAAGGTATAGATAATTCTGGGGTATAATAAGAAATGAAGAAATTATGTTGTATAGTTAGTAAATAAATCCTTAAATGATATCTAAATATAAATACTTTTATGTATACCTGAATATTGTAGGTAACAAGCAGCCAAGGCAGGAGAAGGGCTCTATTATAAAAGAGCTGATCTCAACTGGAAAGGTACAATAAACTGAAAATTAGTCGTTTATAGGGTCATTTAAAAAAAAAATAGTTTAGAAAAAATACAGGATAATAAGAGAAATAGAATGAAACTATCATAGTGAGATGAAACGCAGTATAATATTTCCATATGGTGATTATAGTGAACCATATGTTAAATATCTGTTGTATACAATGTATATTATTTCAGTCTTAAACACTGGCTGGATGGATTAGCCATATCCTATAGTTCCTATTCATTAAATATAAAGACAGTAAGGGGGGGCCAAATAGTACTTTGTATAGTTGCAGTGAGGCTTAATAGAAGAAGATACAAGTGGGCATTTCTACCTTTAAACAGGATCTCCAAATGAGCAGCAGCACGTCCCGACATCCAGTAACCAAATGTAGTGGGTGCATGACCTGCTAGGAGTTGTGTGTTATATACCCCTTCCTATCCAATCAGCTGGCGCAGGTGCTTGGACTGGCGTGCTTGGAGAGAGAGAGCGGGAACAGGTCTCTCCATGATGGCCCCCTGGACCTTGTGAGCACAGCACCATCCCCAGCGCGCATGTGCAGAGCGCCGGCACGTCAGAATGATGCCACACACACAACGCCCATCGACACAGACGGCTTCACCGGAGGACTGCACGTGTCCGCGGGAGTATCAAGATGGAGGCCAGACGAAGGTGGAAAAACGTCTGTAGCCTCACAATCGTCGCCACAAGAAGAACGGCTCGGGCGGCTTTGTGTGGCGGCGGTCCTAATGGCCTCTCTGTGGGAAAAGGGGGTGAAAAATAGGACTGCAGATGAAAAACAAACCATATCAAAGCAACAAATATAGTTATAGAATGTACATATTGCATGAAGTGCAGATACATTAATATTTAAATATCACAAGGATCTAAACAAGCAGCAGCAGCACATATATTATTTTTTAAACAGCAATGAGACTTATTTCAACAGGGAAATATTATTATGTTACACCATAACAGAATTAGAAAGTGCAAAATATAATACAAAAAAACAAAAATGAAAAGGGGAACAAAAAGAACGGGAGGGGGAAAGAAAGGGCCATGGAAACTATAGATATATCTGAACGTACAGTATATCCCAAACATAGAAGAAGAGTTTGATGAAAATATAAGATTCCAATTATCGATGCATATAATTTACTTTTCCATTCCAGATGAAAAACCTTCAAGGAATGATTTAAAACAAAGGACTTTGTTTAACCCTGGTGGCTGTGTGGCTTTCAGCTTATGGATCCACCACAGCTCCATTTCCCATGCCTCTCTAAAAAGATCATATAAACAGGCATCTACTGTACAACCTAGAAAAAAATTACTTTATGAACAGAAACCAAAAAATGATGCCAACCCTCTAAGAATTATCACAAAATATACTAATCAACAAGATAAAATTAAAACAATTGTAGAGACATATTGGCATATGCTAACACTTGATCCGTGCTTGGGACAATTTGTCACTACGACACCTCTTTTTACTTTTAAAAGAGCTACATCTGTGAAAGACAGGGTTATTAATAGTGAGTTAAAAGGAAAAATAGGAAAAAATCATTGTAAATATAAAGGAACCTACATGTGTGGGATTTGTAACTATTATAAATTTATGCTTACTCAAAAAATCCTATTCTTCCAAATGGTCAAATCTTTTATCCCAAACATTTTGCGAATTGCAAAACAATTGGAGTAATATATATGTTGCAATGTAACTGTGGCTGTTTTTATATCGGAAAGACAAAATTGTAATTTTGGAGGAAGGCCTATAGGCACATAAGAAGTATGCAGGTGTGCAACCCAGATTTTCCGCTGGGACATCATGTAAAAATAGTACATGGCGGCACTTTTCCAAATATCAAACTTTTGATTTTGGATCACATACACCCCTGCCCCAGGAGAGGGGACTGGAATAAAGTCCTTCTCCAAATGGAGCTGCAGTGGATCCATAAGCTGAAAGCCACACAGCCACCAGGGTTAAACAAAGCCATTTGTTTTAAACCATTCCTTGAAGGTTTTTCATCTGGAGGAATGGAAAAGTATGCATTGATAATTGGAATCTTATATTTTCATCAAACTCTTCTTTTATGTTTGGGATAAACTGTACGTTCAGATATATCTATAGTTTCCATGGCCCTTTCTTTCCCCCTCCCGTTCTTTTTGTTCCCCTTTTCATTCATTTATTTGTATTATATTTTGCACTTTCTAATTCTGTTATGGTGTAACATAATAATATTTCCCTGTTGAAATAAGTCTCATTGCTGTTTAACCCCTTGCCGACCAGCTCCCGACGATGTAGGTCGACACAATGGCACGGCTGGGCAAATGGGCGTACAGGTACGCCCCCTTTAAAGTGCGGCATAGTGGATGCGCGCAAGCCGCCGGCGGGGCGCAAGCACGCCCGCCGCATACTCCGTGAGCGTGCCTGCGGGTCCCACGGCCTCGATGTCCGCCGGGGGCCCGCGATTGTGTCACGGAGTGCCAGAACGGGGAGATGCCTATGTAAACAAGGCATTTCCCTGTTCTAGCAACATGAGAGATCTACTGCTCCCTCTCATCGGGAGCAGTGATCTCTGTCATGTTCTAGTGAGACAATTCCCCTACAGTTAGAATCACTCCCTAGGACACACTTGATCGCCCCCTAGTGTTTAACTCCTTCCCTGTCAGTGTCATTTACACAGTAATCAGTATATAGCACTGATTGCTGTATAAATGACAATGGTCCCAAAATAGTGTCAAAAGTGTCCGATGTGTCCGCCATAATGTCGCAGTCACGATAAAAATCGCAGCTCACCGCCATTACTAATAAAAAACAATTTATAATAAAAATGCCATAATCTATCCCCTATTTTGTAGACGCTATAGCTTTTGCGCAAACCAATCAATATACGCTTATTTCTTTTTTTTACCAAAAATATGTAGACAAATACATATCGGCCTAAACTGAGAAAGAAATTTGTTTGTTTTAAATTTTTATATAATTTTTTTGATTTATTTATAATAGCAAAAAGTAAAAAATATTGTTTTTTTTTTTCAAAATTTCGCTTTTTTTGTTTATAAGGGCAAAAAATAAAAACCGCAGAGGTGATCAAATACCACCAAAAGAAAGCTCTATTTGGGGGAAAAAAGGATGAAAATTTTGTTCGGGTACAGCGGCGAACGACTGCGAACAGTTAAAACGATGCAGTGCCAAATTATAAAAAGTGCTCTGGTCAGAAAAGGGGTAAAATCTTTCGGGGCTGAAATGGGTAAAAAATAATATATGTGCTGCTGCTGCTTGTTTAGATCCTTGTGATATTTAAATATTAATGTATCTGTACTTCATGCAATATGTACATTCTATAACAGTGGCGGCTGGTGAAGTTTTAGGATGGGGGGCACCAGACCCCGCCCTTCCTTTTCGACTCCTCCCACTTCGCATAAGCCCCACCGCTTATAGAATCCAACCACTCTGTCCCCTGTATTCCACTTGCTTCCACCCATAGTGCTAGGAGTATACAGCTCAGCATTACAAATCAGGGTATATAGCTCAGGGTATACAACTCAGCCTCACAGAGCAGGGTATACAGCTCAGCATCACAGGATGGATTATATAGCTCAGCCTCACATATCAGGGTATACAGCTCAGGGTATACAGATCGGGGTTTACAGCTTAGCCTCACAGATCAGGGTATACAGCTTAGCCTCACAGATCAGGGTATACAGATCAGGGTATATAAAGCTCAGCCTCACATATCAGGGTATACAGATCAGGGTATATAAAGCTCAGCCTCACATATCAGGGTATACAGATCAGAGTATATAAAGCTCAGCCTCACAGTTCAGGGTATACAGATCAGGATATATAAAGCTCAGCTTCACAGATCAGGGTATACAGATCAGCACAGGACCCCCGGCTCAGATAGCACACCCCGACCCCCCCACTCGCGGCTCTGACAGCACACTTGCCCCCCCGTCTCTGGGCTCTGACAGCGGCACCCTGTGAAGGAGCTTGCAGCTCTAGGCTCTGAAACCACCTACCCATCTCTGGGCTTTAACAGCGGCACCCCTCTTGGAGCTCACGGCTCTAACAGGCTCTGGCAGCACGCCCAATCCCCCCACGCATGGCTCGTGGCTCTTAGCTCTGACAGGCCCCCTGTGGTCAGGCACTTACCGCCAGGCTCCTCTTCAAGTGCACCAGAGCGGCAGTGGAGGTATCCTTCCTCCAGTCCAGCGTGTGTCTCCTCCGCTCCTCTTCCTAAGCCCCAGGCATCCAATAGGGTGGCCTGGCACTTTGGCCAATCGGGAAACAGGTCTGACGCCCTGCCTCCTGATTGGTGGGGAGAAAGGCTAGTGTGAAAATAGCGAAAATGTATTCGCTATCATCACACAATTGGGTGGGATCAGGCTGCACTCTCTGCGCCCCGACCCCACCCTATTTTGAAGCCTATTAGAGCCTCTGGCTCTAATCAGGTGCTTAAAAAAAAAACCTCCTCCCACCCCCACCATAGGAGTCCATGCGTCCAGCGTCCTGAAGGCGAGGCAAGGTGCATAGATGGGGGGGTGGCGCCCTGCGCCCACAATGCTCGGGCTGCCACTGTTTTATAACTATATTTGTTGCTTTGGTATAGCTTGTTTTTCGCACACAGGGCCAGGGGGCCATCACGGAGAGACCCCCTCCCTCCCCGTCTCTCTCCAAGCATGCCAGCTGTCGCAATCACCTGCGCCAGCTGATTGGAGAGGGAGGGGTATATAACACACAACTCCTAGCACGTCCTGCACCCACTACATTTGGTTACTGGATGTCAGGACGTGCTGCTGCTCATTTGGACATCCTGTTTAAAGGTAGAAATGCCCACTTGTATCTTCTTCTATTAAGCCTTACTGCAACTATACAAAGTACTATTCCCCCCCCCCTCTTCTGTCTTTATATTTAATGAATAGTAACTATAGGATATGGCTAATCAATCCAGCCAGTTTTTAAGACTGAAATAATATACATTGTATACAACAGATATTTGACATATGGTTCACTATAATCACCATATAGAAATATTATATGGTGTTTCATCTCTCTATGATAATTTCATTCTATTTCTCTTATTATCCTATATTTTTTGATAAAGATATACCATTTGTGGATTTCTTTTTGTTAAATGTTATATAGACATCTAATATGTTTATTTTTGTGTCCACCAGAGCTCTTGTTGTTGTTCCTCCTTTTCCACATTTTCCCCTTCCCATCCCCTTTCTCTTTTGTTATTGCTGCTTTTATTGATTCAATTTTACCCATTGAAAATAAAAACAATATTTTTATATAAGAAAAGTATTTTTCATTACTTGTAGGCTGCGTATAAACCATTGGGAGTATCTTGCTTTTTGTTACATACATTATTGGGCTTGCAGCACGTTGAGGTGGGTTTCACATTTTCTTTTTAAAACATTTGGGTGGCTAAACACCCGTATCTCCCATTCCAAAATCCCTCCTCCAATCCTGTGGTTGACAACAGGAGCTTTTGTATATTACATATTAATTTTGATCAATATCTGATTTTGGAAAATGTATTGTTGCTCACAATTTTGTGTTTTCTTTGTGTGTTTTGATACAGAAGTGAAGTAGACATTATGAGTAATTTTTAGGGGCAACAGTGGACTGACCTTATGTCAACATATGAAACAGATTTTGAACAAAATTAACAAACTGAAACTGAGATCTCCTTCCTCTTTTATAAGCTATACAAGACTCTTGAGAAAAAAATCGGCTTTGTTTTGGCACAATAAGACTTTTGATATATAAAAGAGAAAATCAATCCTTATGAGTTGAGAATCCAAATTTTTCTGAATTTAGAAAATACCACTGTGGAATTTAAAAAAGAGTGGGAGGACAACTTACAGGTATGTTCACAAGCTATGATGACTACGTTAATCAAAGTGTATGAGAAACAGATCTCTCAGCTAGATAAGGAAATAGACAAAATAGAACAAGCCGTAGTTCCCCTTAAAGAGCATTCTTCATATCAGGATCTTGAGAATAAACTAAAGGAAGATTTGGCAAATTTCAATAAGAGTAACCTCCTGACAAAGTAGAAGAAATACTGGCGAGACAAAAATGCATTCCATGAGGGCAAGGCCTATTAATGGAATAGTGAAACTAAAAGATATGCATACACCGAAGGAATTACCAGCCACCGATTAAATCGCAGGGTGCATATTACCCTTCCGATTCTTCTGTACCATTGGCATGGGACAATGCACGTCCCTACTGAGGTCATGGCAGAGTCAAAAGAACTAGAAAACATAGAAGTTCCCTAGAACAGGATAATAAAAAGCGCAGGTTGGACACAGAAGTAGAACACATACATAATTAAATGCCACCTAGCACAAGTGGACACATACAGGGTGCCTCTAATGGCGACCAAGAATCCTCACTATCTGACACTTCCAGTAACACAAGTCACACTTCACACCCTTTAGGCGGACCAAAAGCACAATTACACAACAACTGGGCAACTCCCACCCGGGGAGTTTACCCCCCCTACAGAGAGGCCAAGGGGGCTGGGGAATAAGGCCATACCTATACCAAAATTGAACACAGAATCATGTAATGTTGAAATCACTGAGCACCTAAATGTCATTAACCTTTCCTCACACAACCTAACACACACGGAAAAAAAACATCCTTTCTAGAGATCTTAGTTTTTGTCCACAAGATACAGATATTTTTTAAGTCACGAAAGAACTACAATTATTTGCATGCAATTTTTTACTCAAATGCCTATATGCCAAACCTAATAAGGATCAGGATGTAAAAGAATGGCCTAGGTACTCTAATGCCCCGTACACACGGTCGGACTTTGTTCGGACATTCCGACAACAAAATCCTAGGATTTTTTCAGACGGATGTTGGCTCAAACTTGTCTTGCATACACACGGTCACACAAAGTTGTCGGAAAATCCGATTGTTCTAAACGCGGTGACGTAAAACACGTACGTCGGGACTATAAATGAGGCAGTGGCCAATAGCTTTCATCTCTTTATTTATTCTGAGCATGCGTGGCACTTTGTCCGTCGGATTTGTGTACACACGATCGGAATTTCCGACAACGGATTTTGTTGTCGGAAAATTTTATATCCTGCTCTCAAACTTTGTGTGTCAGAAAATCCGATGGAAAATGTGTGATGGAGCCTACACACGGTCGGAATTTCCGACAACAAGGTCCTATCACACATTTTCATTCGGAAAATCCGACCGTGTGTACGGGGCATAAGAGAGAATTCAAAGCCCTAAGGGACTATACAGCCCTCTGGCAAGAGAGTAACACAATTGACCTAATAGATCAAACCGATCTAGAGAGCATTCTCTTATCCATAGAGACCCTCTCTAGAAATCCATTACCTTCCTTTAACCACTTCAGCACCGGAAGGCTTGGCTGCTCAATGACCAGATCATTTTTTGCGATACAGCAGTGCGTCGCGACAATTGCGCGGTCGTACAACACTGTACCCAAACAAAATTGACGTCCTTTTTTCCCCACAAATAGAGCTTTCTTTTGGTGGTATTTGATCATCTCTGCGGTTTTCATTTTTTTCCGCTATAAACAAAAAAAGCGGGACAATTTTTTGTACTTTTTGCTATAATAAATATCCCCAATTTTTTTTTAAAAAAGCTAATTTTTTTCCTCAGTTTAGGCTGATATGTATTCTTCTACATATTTTTGGTAATAAAAATCACAATAAGCGTATACTGATTGGTTTGCGCAAAAGTTATAGCGTCTACAAAATAGGGGATAGATTTATGGCATTATTAATATTATTATTTTTTTACTAGTAATGACGGCGATCTGCAATTTTTATTGTGACTGTGACATTATGGCGGACATATCGGACACTTTTGACACATTTTTGGGACGACTGACAATTATACAGCGATCAGTGCTATAAAAATGCACTGATTACTGTATAAATGTCCCTGGCAGGGAAGGGGTTAACACCAGGGGGCGATCAAGGGGTTAATTTTGTTCCCTGACTGTGTGTTCTACCTGTAGGGGGAGGGGACTGACTAGAAGAGATGACAGATCGTGGTTCCTAGCTATTAGGAACTCATGATCTGTCTCTCCTCACAGAACAGGGATTTGTATGTTTACACACATGCGTTCCTGTTCTGCCTCTCTTGCCCGCGATCGCTCATGGACAGCGGTCATTGTGACCATCGGCCACGAGCATTGGCACCCCAGCAGTGCAGTGGGAGCATGCGCCTGCTATCCCGCTTAAAGGAGCCGATGTATAGCTACGACGCCTCGCGGGAACGTGCTGACCTGCCGCAGTATAATGACGGCGGCTGGTCGGCAAGCGGTTAAACCTCCATCTGCCAAATTCCCTCCCTTGAATACCAATCAAAGCTGTTGCCATATTTTTACAACAGCCACTTAGAGACATAAAAAAATTGTCATTTGACAAAATGGATCATAGTAATTTATCATGTGAAGAAAAACAACCTATCCAATCTTTGCAAAACAATACAACAATCACGATCAAACCGTCGGACAAGGGGGGCAATTTTGTCCTGATGGACAACTCAAATTACATTAAAATGTTAGAAAAAATTCTAAATAACCGAGATTGGTACAAACCGATCTCAGGTAGTGTAATTGAAAACTTTAACAAGGTTTTTTATGACTTTGTGGACAGCTTCTATAGCAAAGGGATAATTTCCAAAGACCTACATGGCTATATTCTACCAAACATCCCAAGATTTTTATAGTCTTCCAAAAATACACAAAAACCCCACCTGCCCTACAGCGCAACTTTTTTCAATTTAACTGCTCTCACTACCTCCAGGTGCAGTGCATAGCGATGGGGACTTGTTGTGCCCCATCCTACGCCAATCTGTATCTGGGGGAGTGGGAGCAGGCCATCCTCTCAGAAGAGAGGTTCGCACAATGTTCTGTCCATGTTCTTACATGGCACAGATACATTGATGATGTGTTTCTGGTCTGGGAGGGGTACAAGGAAAGCCTTTTGGATTTTATGGATAGGATCAACGATAATATATTTAATCTTAAATTCACAATTATGTGTGACCTGAAACAGATTGCGTTTCTGGATGTGATGATTGAAAAAAATCCACAAGGTAAATTAGAAAGTACCCTCTACTGCAAGGAGACCGCAGGCAATACAGTACTGCATGCCTCTAGCTTTCACCCTACATCTTTGAAGAATTCAATACCTTACAGCCAGTATCTTAGGCTAAGAGGTAATTGCTCTAATGATACCCTGTTTTTAGGAAAAAGCTAGAAAAATGCAATTAAGATTATTAGATAGAGGATACAGTAGAACATGCCTACGTAAAGCATACAACAAGGCACAACAAAAATCACGTCCTGATCTCCTATTCAAGAATAAAAACAAATTAAATGCAGTAATGCGTAAAGAGAATTATGAATTTTCTAGAATTTTTTTTTAGATACTCCAATCAACACACGCAACTTAGGAAAATTTTGTGTAAACATTGGTCGATACTCACAGATGACCCTACTGTCACACAATTTGTTATTTCTACCCCTTCAATCACTTTTAAGAGAGCTAACTCCCTCAAGGACAAAGTTGTCCAGAGCGAGTATGCAGATACATCTAAACACACACATTTCCCATTCAAGGGCACATATGCGTGTGGCCATTGTTCCTACATGAAAAATCCTAAAAATAAATACAAAAAAAATTTGGATATTTTTTTTTTTTACTCACCTCTAAATGCCTGTTGCTAGGGGGTCCCTCGTAGTCTGCCTCTTTCAGTGCCAGGGCTGGTGACATCACTTCCGTCTCGGCACAGGAAGGGCTCAGCTCTGCTCCCTCCCTCCTGTCAATCATCTGGGACCCATTACAGGTCCCAGGTGACTGAGCGGCCAATCACGGCGCGCGGCGCCGCTCGCGCATGCGCAGTGGGTGCCAGGCTGTGAAGCCACAGCCCGGCGCCCACAGTTGCAATGCCGGCGCCGCTAAACGGAGGGGGAGACGAGTGGGGCTTCGATCCCCCGCATCGCTGGACCCTGGGACAGGTAAGTGTCCAATTAAATGTCAGCAGCTGCAGTATTTGTAGCTGCTGACTTTTAATTTTTTATTTTTTTTGACTGGCCCTCCTCTTTAAAGGCTTTTCCTCAGGGAAGGCAAATTAATTTGCCAAATCTGGCAAGAAAATTGATGAATGTATGTCTCTTCCTCAGTACCAAACACACACATATAGTCATCAATACACATATAATTGATTGATATAATAAGATAATAACAGTTAAGTAATTGGTGACACATATTTTGCAAGCTCTTATGGGAGTATATACCCCTTTAAAATCAATATTGATTAAAACGTAATTAATAAACCCTAATGATAAATTAAAGTCCTTGCCTTTTTTAGCAGGCTTCCATATAAACGGCACACCCAGTATACATCTTATTCCTATGTGGATACAACACACTGGATAGTTGCAGAACTGGAGCATGAAGTAAAAGACAACTCTCAGTAAGTAACCATTTACCATCCCTTTGAAAATATATTGCAATATAGTCAGTTTACCTGGGGGTTTGAGATAGCTGTCTCAGCCCTCTCTGACTAATAAATTTAGTAAATATACATATATATATATATATATATATTTCTTTCCTGGTGCATCATGGCAGCATACATATGGGTTGTGACTCCGCCCCCACAACATAATAGGACTGGTTAACTATAAATAAAAAACAGACCCGGCTCACAGCATTCTCCTTTTTTTTCTCACCTGATCAGGACTGAAATCGCGAGGTATCCCTTACCGTTTGTCGCCCCAGGCAGGTTTAGCCTCTCCTCGGTGGAAGTCCTTCCTGTACAGTCTCTAAATGAGCCTATATGGTTGGAGCCCCATTCTGGTGGTCTGGGGGGCATATTTCAGCCTCTCCTGGACGGAAGTCATTCCTCTACAGTCTCTAAATGAGCTATATTGTTGGAGCCCCATTCTGGTGGTGCAGGCTTTTCTAAGAAAACTTTAAACAAGCTTTGACGTAAGTGACAGCATTTCCTTTTGCTTTCCATAGGCTTTTTAACCACTTGCCGACCGCCTCACGCCTATATACGTGAGCAGAATGGCACGGGCAGGCAAAATCACGTACCTGATACGTGATGCATTCCCGCGGGCGGGGGGTCCGATCGGACCCCCCCCCCGGTGCCAGCGGCAGTCGGCTTTGGTCTGGCAGCGATCAAAGATGAGGGGGAGGCCATCCGATCGTGGCCCCCCCTCGCGATCGCTCCCACCCAATGAGAAACATCCCCTGCCTCTGTATAGTACACAGAGGCAGAGGATGTGATGTCATCTCTCCTCGGCTCGGGAGTTTCCGTTCCGGGCCGAGGAGAGAAGACATGTGAGTGACTGCACCAACACTACACAACACAGTAGAACATGCCAGGCACACTAAACACCCCGATCCCCCCCCCGATCGCCCCCCGATCCCCCCCCAATCACCCCCCCCCCAGTCACAAACTGACACCAAGCAGGTTTTTTTTTTTTTTTTTCCTGATTACTGCATAGTGTCAGTTTGTGACAGTTAGAAGTGTTAGGACAGTGAGTATTACCCCCCTGTAGGTCTAGGGTACCCCCCTAACCCCCCCTAATAAAGTTTTAACCCCTTGATCACCCCCCGTCACCAGTGTCACTAAGCGATCATTTTTCTGATCGCTGTATTAGTGTCGCTGGTGACGCTAGTTAGGGACGTAAATATATAGGTTCGCCTTCAGCGTTTTATAGCGACAGGGACCCCCATATACTACCTAATAAATGTTTTAACCCCTTGATTGCCCCTAGTTAACCCTTTCACCACTGATCACCGTATAAGTGTTACGGGTGACGCTGGTTAGTTCTTTTATTTTTTATAGTGTCAGGGCACCCGCCGTTTATTACCGAATAAAGGTTTAGCCCCCTGATCGCCCGGCGGTGATATGCGTCGCCCCAGGCAGCGTCAGATTAGCGCCAGTACCGCTAACACCCACGCACGCAGCATACGCCTCCCTTAGTGGTATAGTATCTGAACGGATCAATATCTGATCCGATCAGATCTATACTAGCGTCCCCAGCAGTTTAGGGTTCCCAAAAACGCGGTGTTAGCGGGATCAGCCCAGATACCTGCTAGCACCTGCGTTTTGCCCCTCCGCCCGGCCCAGCCCAGCCCACCCAAGTGCAGTATCGATCGATCACTGACACTTACAAAACACTAAACGCATAACTGCAGCGTTCGCAGAGTCAGGCCTGATCCCTGCGATCGCTAACAGTTTTTTTGGTAGCGTTTTGGTGAACAGGCAAGCACCAGCCCCAGGCAGCGTCAGGTTAGCGCCAGTACCGCTAACACCCACGCACGCACCGTACACCTTCCTTAGTGGTATAGTATCTGAACGGATCAATATCTGATCCGATCAGATCTATACTGGCGTCCCCAGCAGTTTAGGGTTCCCAAAAACGCAGTGTTAGCGGGATCAGCCCAGATACCTGCTAGCACCTGCGTTTTGCCCCTCCGCCCGGCCCAGCCCAGCCCACCCAAGTGCAGTATCGATCGATCACTGTCACTTACAAAAGACTAAACGCATAACTGCAGCGTTCGCAGAGTCAGGCCTGATCCCTGCGATCGCTAACAGTTTTTTTGGTAGCGTTTTGGTGAACTGGCAAGCGCCAGCGGCCTAGTACACCCCGGTCGTAGTCAAACCAGCACTGCGGTAACACTTGGTGACGTGGAGAGTCCCATAAGTGCAGTTCAAGCTGGTGAGGTGGCAAGCACAAGTAGTGTCCCGCTGCCACCAAAAAGACAAACACAGGCCTGTCGTGCCCATAATGCCCTTCCTGCTGCATTCGCCAATCCTAATTGGGAACCCACCGCTTCTGCAGCGCCCGTACTTCCCCTATTCACATCCCCAACCAAATGCAGTCGGCTGCATGAGAGGCATTTTTATGTCCTCCCGAGTACCCCTACCCAACGAACCCCCCCAAAAAAGATGTCGTGTCTGCAGCAAGCGCGGATATAGACATGACATCCGCTATTATTGTCCCTCCTGTCCTGACAATCCTGGTCTTTGCATTGGTGAATGTTTTGAACGCTACCATTCACTAGTTGAGTATTAGCGTAGGGTACAGCATTGCACAGACTAGGCACACTTTCACAGGGTCTACCAAGATGCCATCGCATTTTGAGAGACCCGAACCTGGAACCGGTTACCGTTATAAAAGTTACAAGTTTGCAAAAAAAACACACAAAAAAAAATAGTTGTCGTTTTATTGTTCTCTCTCTCTCTATTCTCTCTATTGTTCTGCTCTTTTTTACTGTGTTCTATTCTGCAATGTTTTATTGTTGTTATGTTTTATCATGTTTGCTTTTCAGGTATGCAATTTTTTATACTTTACTGTTTACTGTGCTTTATTGTTAACCATTTTTTGTCTTCAGGTACGCCATTCACGACTTTGAGTGGTTATACCAGAATGATGCCTGCAGGTTTAGGTATCATCTTGGTATCATTCTTTTCAGCCAGCGGTCGGCTTTCATGTAAAAGCAATCCTAACGGCTAATTAGCCTCTAGACTGCTTTTACAAGCAGTGGGAGGGAATGCCCCCGACCACCGTCTTCCGTGTTTTTCTCTGGCTCTCCTGTCTCAACAGGGAACCTGAGAAAGCAGCCGGTGATTCAGCCAGCTGACCATAGAGCTGATCAGAGACCAGAGTGGCTCCAAACATCTCTATGGCCTAAGAAACCGGAAGCTACGAGCATTTTATGACTTAGATTTCGCCGGATGTAAACAGCGCCATTGGGAAATTGGGGAAGCATTTTATCACACCGATCTTGGTGTGGTCAGATGCTTTGAGGGCAGAGGAGAGATCTAGGGTCTAATAGACCCCAATTTTTTCAAAAAAGAGTACCTGTCACTACCTATTGCTATCATAGGGGATATTTACATTCCCTGAGATAACAATAAAAATGATTTAAAAAAAAAAAAAATGAAAGGAACAGTTTAAAAATAAGATAAAAAAGCAAAAAAATAATAAAGAAAAAAAAAAAAAAAAAAAAAAAAAAAAAAGCACCCCTGTCCCCCCTGCTCTCGCGCTAAGTCGAACGCAAGCGTCGGTCTGGCGTCAAATGTAAACAGCAATTGCACCATGCATGTGAGGTATCACCGCGAAGGTCAGATCGAGGGCAGTAATTTTTGCAGTAGACCTCCTCTGTAAATCTAAAGTGGTAACCTGTAAAGGCTTTTAAAGGCTTTTAAAAATGTATTAATTTTGTTGCCACTGCACGTTTGTGCGCAATTTTAAAGCATGTCATGTTTGGTATCCATGTACTCGGCTTAAGATCATCTTTTTTATTCCATCAAACATTTGGGCAATATAGTGTGTTTTAGTGCATTAAAATTTAAAAAAGTGTGTTTTTTCCACAAAAAATGCGTTTGAAAAATCGCTGCGCAAATACCGTGTGAAAAAAAAAAATGAAACACCCACCATTTTAATCTGTAGGGAATTTGCTTTAAAAAAATATATAATGTTTGGTGGTTCAAAGTAATTTTCTTGCAAAAAAAAAAAAAACTTTTTCATGTAAACAATAAGTGTCAGAAAGGGCTTTGTCTTCAAGTGGTTAGAAGAGTGGGTGATGTGTGACATAAGCTTCTAAATGTTGTGCATAAAATGCCAGGATAGTTCAAAACCCCCCCAAATGACCCCATTTTGGAAAGTAGACACCCCAAGCTATTTGCTGAGAGGCATGTCGAGTCCATGGAATATTTTATATTGTGACACAAGTTGCGGGAAAGAGACAAATTTTTTTTTTTTTTTTTTGCACAAAGTTGTCACTAAATGATATATTGCTCAAACATGCCATGGGGATATGTGAAATTACACCCCAAAATACATTCTGCTGCTTCTCCTGAGTACGGGGATACCACATGTGTGGGACTTTTTGAGAGCCTAGCCGCGCACGGGACCCCGAAAACCAAGCACCGCCTTCAGGCTTTCTAAGGGCGTAAATTTTTGATTTCACTCTTTACTGCCTATCACAGTTTCGGAGGCCATGGAATGCCCAGGTGGCACAAACCCCCCCCAAATGACCCCATTTTGGAAAGTAGACACCCCAAGCTATTTTCTGAGAGGTATAGTGAGTATTTTGCAGACCTCACTTTTTGTCACAAAGTTTTGAAAATTGAAAAAAGAAAAAAAAAAATTTTCTGGTCTTTCTTCATTTTCAAAAACAAATGAGAGCTGCAAAATACTCACCATGCCTCTTAGCAAATAGCTTGGGGTGTCTACTTTCCAAAATGGGGTCATTTGGGGGGGTTTTGTGCCATCTTGGCATTTTATGGCCTTCAAAACTGTGATAGGTAGTGAGGAGTGAAATCAAAAATTTATGCCCTTAGAAATCCTGAAGGTGGTGCTGGGTTTTCGGGGCCCCATACGCAACTAGGCTCCCAAAAAGTCCCACACATGTGGTATCCCCGTACTCAGGAGAAGCAGCTGAATGTATTTTGGGGTGCAATTCCACATATGCCCATGGCCTGTGTGAGCAATATATCATTTAGTGACAACTTTTTGTAAAAAAATTTTTCTTTTTTTTTTTTTTGTCATTATTCAATCACTTGGGACAAAAAAAATAAATATTCAATGGGTTCAACATGCCTCTCAGCAATTTCCTTGGGGTGTCTACTTTCCAAAATGGGGTCATTTGGGGGGGGTTTTGTACTGCCCTGCCATTTTAGCACCTCAAGAAATGACATAGGCAGTCATAAATTAAAAGCTGTGTAAATTCCAGAAAATGTACCCTAGTTTGTAGACGCTATAACTTTTGCGCAAACCAATAAATATACGCTTATTGACATTTTTTTTTTACCAAAGACATGTGGCCGAATACATTTTGGCCTAAATGTATGACTAAAATTTAGTTTATTGGATTTTTTTTATAACAAAAAATATCATTTTTTTTCAAAATGTTCGGTCTTTTTCCGTTTATAGCGCAAAAAATAAAAACGGCAGAGGTGACCAAATACCATCAAAAGAAAGCTCTATTTGTGGGAAGAAAAGGACGCAAATTTCGTTTGGGTACAGCATTGCATGACCGCGCAATTAGCAGTTAAAGCGACGCAGTGCCGAATTGTAAAAAGTGCTCTAGTCAGGAAGGGGGTAAAATCCTCCGGGGCTGAAGTGGTTAATTCTTTTCTCTGTGTTATGGGCTTTTGCCATTCCCAAGATGACTGCAGCAGTGCAAGTACACTCTGAGCATGAGAGGCAGGAAGTAAAGCGGTCTCTGTGTTTCCTGGCTAGAGCTTTCCCAGGATGGTGATCTGAACATGCTCAGGCACTGATATCATCACTAATGGCAAATGTGAGTTTTAAATGGTTTAATGGCATTTTTGGGCAAAAAATGGTGGAGCTCTCTACTCATGCATGCTGGATGCTTATGTGGTCATTGTTTGCAGGTATGTTTTCCCTTTTTATGGCATTCACCTGTGTTTTTCCTATCTCCTTCTCAGTGTTGCTCTAGGATCATTGTGCTCTTTATGGCATTCACCTGGTCTCTTCCTATCCCCTTTTCAATGCTTGCTCTGGGATCACTGTGTTGGGCTCAGTTTGCACTAGTGCGACTTGTCACTGCAAAGTCGCATGACAAGCCGTACCCCATGATTTCCAATGAGTACCGTTCATATCTGTGTTCATAGACCTTAAGAATACACAGGCATTGCTTCAAGTCGCATCAAATTTGCAGCAAAATCATGCGACTTTCAGGTTGCAATAGTGGAGACTTAGCATTATGCTGTTTTTCATTTCAGTCTGCTGCTTTGCTCTGTTTCTATGGGAAACGCTGTACAGTCAGACCACCCATTGCCTTTAAGGTATAGGGATTAGATAAGTAGTAGGGCTGGGGAAAAAATCGATTTAAATCTTGAATCGAGTTGAGAGGTCAAATCGATTCAAAATTTAAGCAAATCGATTTTTTTAGATTTTTTTTTTTCACCGCCCCGGTCCTGAGGAGCTGCGGGCAGGAGTTTTTAGACGAGGCCGCGGCTTCGGCCTAGTCCGCAGCTTCGGCCTAGTTCACGAGTCCTAAAAACTCCTGCCCGAAGCTCCTCAGGACCGGCGCGGTGTCCAAAAAACAAAAAACAAAAAAAACTGGAATCGTGAATCGAGTTTTTTTTTTTTCTTTTAAGAAAATCACAGACTTATTTTTTTTTGGAAAATCTCCCAACCCTAGTAAGCAGTGAAGATTGAGAAAAAGAGAGCCAATATCTATAGTCCTGTAAGGACTACAAGATGGAGGGAGCCTTCTAACGGTCAAGACAAGTCACCATCGAAGAACAGACATCCAGGCAATGTTGATTAAGCTCCTCACCTCATCTCACCCCTCATTATCATTGCTCCCCATTTACAAACATCACAAGTTACCAGCCCTAATAGCTGCATGTGTTGTGGAAAGTCATTACCTGCCAAGCTAGCATGTCAAATCTGCCTGGAACAAGCACTATATAGCCCTGCAAGGACCTCAAGGTGAAGAGAGCCTGCTAAAAGCCAGAACAGTCACCGTTCAAGCGCAGACATACAGGCAACATTGATCAATGTCATCATCTCACCTCTCATTTTGTTTGCTCCCCATTTACAAACACCACAGATTACCAGCCCTAATGGTTGCTGCATTAGTGGTGGAAAGTCATTGCTTGACATGCTACAGTGTATGAATTGCCTAGCACTTCCAACCACAGCCATTAGGTGGTGTCCAAATAGGAAAGCTTGCCATGAGGATAAAGCGTTAAAGAGGCCATAAGCTTTAAAGATTGCCCAATAGAGACTTTTTTGCAAGGGCAGTTAAGGACGCAATGTCTGGGTTGAAATGGAGGAAACTCTCCACGGTTAGAAAGTATTAATTTCCTTCACTGAACAACTGGAAGAGTTAATCCAGGAAGAATTGAAAGGGTCAGAGAAAAATGCCCTTATAAACAGGCTGTCAAAACTGTATACCCTGAAAAAGCTAGAGGTCAACCTGCTGCAGTCTCCTCCGATGATGGATGCATCATGAATGTAGCTGGCAAGACACATTCAAAGAGGCTCTAGTCTGAAAATTAGATCTAGATCTGAAGTGCTCCTACATTTTGTAGCATCTGCAGGTGCTGGCACACCAGCAATAACCAGCCCATGTGCTGAGTGAGTCTAACGGGAGTGGTTTCATAATTATTAACCAGCTGCTGCACCTGCAGGACTCTGAGGAAAATGGCAGGGTCTGCATCCCTTTAGACGTGATTCCATATTGGGAGTATCTTATCAAAAATGAAATCTTTATTGCAGTGGATGCCAAAAAATCAGACTTTTATCTTGGTGCAGACTTCTGGGGAAAATCAGTGAACCAGTCATGCAAGCAGGACGTCCATTTTGTTTGGGAGCCACGTCGCACAACTGCACAATTATCAGTTAAAGTGACGCAGTGCTGAATCGCAAAAAGTGCTCTGGTCTTTGGCCAGCCAAATGGTCCAGGGCTTAAGTGGTTAAATAACCCCGTCTGGAAGAATTTAAGAGACAAGGTGGTAACAGTTTTGTAAGAGCTGAAATTGGCGGCATACTCGGTGGTGGATGTGTCAGACGTCAATTGATGTTTTTCAAGAGCGGTGTTCCCCACGGTCATGGCAAGGAGTGCATTATGGCTGAAGCCATGGTTGGTGGATCCCACCAAAAAATTTAAAAAAACGGTGCAAGACACCAGAACACAGATCCAATCTATTCGGGAGTAGACAAGATACAGCCATCTCAAAGGTGACCATTAGCAGGTCAGGGAGAATATCATCTGACAAAAAACAGAAAATTCAAAAGGTCCAGCATACAGGTGGCGACTCCCAAGTAGATACCAGGAGGTAAAATCCAACAGACACACCTGGATGGAAAACCTTCAGGATCAGTGGGCCATATCAGCTATATTGGCGTGACATTGGTGGAAGTTTAAGGGAGGACCGCCTTTCTGGTACAATAACTTTTATTGAAAAAGTATAACATCATGACAAACTGACAGGTGGGAAGTCCACCTTTCAATCTCTTCCAGTCAGCCAGGCTACCAGAGTTGATGGAAAACTAAAAAATTCTGGTCCAGTTTGTAGCTGGATTAAAAAAAAAAACGAGCAATCGTGAAGGTTCTAGTTACCCAGAGGAGATGAGGATTCTGTTCAAAAAATAAATAAAAAAGAAAAACCAGGTAATCTGTGCCCAGTGCTAAAGTTAAACAAAAAAAAAAAATTGACAAGCAGCACAGGAAGTTAGTCATGCAAGATGGAAAACCTCCACTTGATTATATTATTCATAAATCTGGGATTCTGGATTCTCCTGTAGGTTTATCAGACACCTACTTGTCCCAATTCATCCTCAATTCCTCTAACAGTTTGAGTCCCTCAGTGTGTACACCTCCCCCAGGGCATTCAAAAAGGTCTTACTGTCTGCAATAGCGAAGGGAAAAATTCAGTAAAACTTCCACAAGGGAATTTCCGTCCTCTGATAGAGAAAGCCAAAGGTGCTTTGGAAGTGAAGTCTCTTCCAGCAGAACAGTGCCGGAGTATCCTTGGTTCTTCGTAACTGACCAATTGTTTTCAGATGGAAGATTATCACATCAGACCCCAGCTAGAAAGGTTGGGGGACGCATTTCAAAGAGCAGGCTGCTTAAGGTCATGGGATGTTAAGCTTATGAGGAATAGTATTGAATTTTCTTAAACCGAGTAATGTTCAAAGCACTTCTGTCATTCACTCCTTTTAGCAAGAGTAGCAAGATTTGTACTGTGCCTAGACAGCAGTGGAAGGGTAGAATTCTTAGGCTGTCAGTGGAGCTTCCTATATCAATAATTGCAAATATACCATTTTGTCTTAGGAGGGTCTAGTGTGTCTCTCTCACTCTCACTCTCACTCTCACTCTCACTCTCACTCTCACTCTCACTCTCTCTCTCACTCACTGCCGCTTCCAGTGAAAACGGATTCGCTCTCTCATGGACAGTTTTGCCATCCAGCTCCAAGAGACTACTTTTGATGGCATGGAAGTTGAGAGGCAGTGGCTACGAAGTCAAGCATTCTCGGTGCAGGTAGTGCCCACCTTGTGTCAAACCAGAGAGGTCTTCATGAATAAGATTTACCAAAGAATATGGGAAAATGATGCAGATCTCACACAGCAAAAGCCTGAAGTCCTTTATCACCTAAACCAGCCTAGGTTCTACAGTTCTTACAACTGGGGCTGATCAGGGGTCTAGGTTCAAATATTTTTAAAGCTCAAAGTTCAGCCTTGTCTGCACTTGCAAGGGTTTAAGGAGTCCTTAACCCTTTAGTGATGCAATTCTTAAAAGGCTTTCATGAAGTTATAGACCTCGCAGGAAACCATTGTTCCCTATGTGGTACTTGCTTATGGTTCTCATTTCTATCCTACAGAACTGACTACACTCTGCAAACCTTAAAGACTATTTCTGGTTGCTACAACCTCTGTTAAAAAGGATGTCAGAACTGCAGGCTTTGTATTCAAGGAGCCTCACTTAACGTTCTACCCGGACAGAATAGTCCTAAAACTCCAGACTGCTTTTATCCATGGGGTGTCTTTCTCCTTCCAATTTAACCAGGAAGTCAATTTGCCGTCTTTCTTGGTCGAGAGAACCACATCCCCTAGATTTTAAGCTAGCGCTTGTGACCTGCTTGGCAGCTACCTTTTCATTCAGGAAAGCTGAAATATTTTCCTGGTTCCAGGCAGGGTCAGTCAGCATCAACACGTTCAGTCACCCCCTAGATTGTTAAGATAATTAAAACTAGCCTACTCTTTAAGGCCTTCCTGTTTTGGAGGTCTTAAGAGCACATTTAACTAGGGTAGTTCCAGCTCTGTGGACAGCTCAGCGCTGAGTGTCTCCTGAGGTTATTTGCAAGTCAGCAATATGGTCCTCCCAGGACACCTTCGTTACACTTTAATAGGTGAACCCGGCTCGCGGCAGTAAAATTTGGAAAATTCATGGTGCATACTTGCTCTACTGATGATTACAAAATTTTTCTTGCACCCTCCCGTATGGCGAGTTAGTCCCCATATGTATCCTGCCATGATGCACCAGGAAAACGGAAAATTGTATACTCTCACCTTTCCGTAATTTTCTTTTCCTGGTGCATCTTCATGGCAGCATACAGATGCCCACCCAAATGGTGAGAGTTACAGGGAATGCTGTGAGCTGGGTCTGTCTTTGATTTATAGTTAACCAGCCCTATCAGGTTGTGGGGGCAGAGTCACAACCCATATGTATGCTGCCATGAAGATGCACCAGCAAAGGAAAATTACGGAGAGGTGAGTATACAATTTTCCGTTTTCAATGCAGCATGTGGGTGCTTTAACAGTGAGGAACTGATGATACCACTAATCTTGTGACGAACGTATAACTAGCCACCTGCTCTGAAATACTGGATAAATCATCATATTACACATTGGATTGATAGATAGTTAAACAAGGTAATTATACCCATTGAATGTAGCTTTACCTATATAAACATATGTTATAAACTTCTATACATATGTATACACCTGCTGGAAATGTATATCCACCAGGTGATGCATTTAATCTGGGAAATACATTCCTTCAGCACAAAGCACAGGATTTGCATCAGTGCATAGGATATCCTTACGAAAACAAAATAAAACAAAATAAAGTTGAAGGTAATTAATTCCTAGATATTATACGTATCATACGTGCATTTGTGTCCCCTCCCACCCTTGCACGTCTAAGTATGACCTCATGTAGATAGAATTGGGCTTCTTGCCCACTTTCTGTATGGTGGACCACTGTGAGCATATCCTGATGTGTTGTGACCTTTTTGCTCTGGACCTTTTGTTATTTTTGAATTCCTGTATATACAGGCTCTTTATTCCCAATGATGATGATATTCATGTCAATATTGTTCATATTCGGTATAGATATGTATCCCCCTGAAGATCGTATACAAAATTATGATTGAAATGTGTTGGGGTTACTCTAAATAGTAATATCCACAGATATACCATTTGTGGATTTCTTTTTGTTAAATGTTACATAGACATCTAATGTTTATTTTTGTGTACACCAGAGCTCTCGTTATTGTTCCTCCTTTTCCACATGTTCCCCTTCCCAACCCCTTTCTCCTTTTGTTATTGCTGCTTTTATTGATGCAATTTTACCCATTGAAAATAAAAAATATATATATAAAAAGTATTTTATATATGTTATATATATAAAAAGTGTTTTTCATTACTTGTAAGCCATTGGCAGTATCTTGCTTTTTGTTGCATATAGTGTATGATCCTTCATTGCATAGAGATGCACAGAGACTCAATGTTGGTCTAAAATAAAGTTTCTAATTAAAACTGAAAGGGTTTTTTTTTTTTTTAGGAATTTCATTAGCATGTTGATGAGGAGGGACAGGAGGAACCAGAGAAGGCAAAATATAAGCAGATTAAACTTCAGCTTTAACAGCAGGAAAGTTAAGATTTAGATATTGAGTGCCCGAGGCTCTGGGTTGTCCTGGAAGATAAAACAAGGTACATACAGTCAGGCTTTGGTGCCAAGTTTAAAACAAAATCTACAGACATTTTTTATAGTTTTGTATAGAGTGGGAAGGGTAGAAACTTTTGGGTTCCTACTGTATCTAAAGCTTATTATTTTTGGCCTGGAATGCCATGACTATTGTATACCATATGTATCTAGTTTACCTTTAATATCACCCCCTTTAAACCTGCTACGTACCCCCATCCCTATTTACCATAAATAAATGAGACCACACCCATCTGGAGTAAAATATTGGCAGTAGCAGCCAATTATCTTGATTAATAATAACCAATAAAATTAATTTCAATATTAACTTAACGTAACTGTATAAAAACACCTGACATATCCGTTAAATACTCCTGTTGGTCTTTGCAGGGAAAAACCCACCAATCTTAAACTCAATCCAATCAGGCACTGCGGTACCTTAACTAAAATAGGCCTCCAGCTGACATGCTAGCTCGGAGACAACAAACCAATTGACCGCAGTGCACCCAATAACCAATTCCAGCTAAAACCTCAGTTAGCTGGAATACCACCAACGGGCCTCATACTACCGATGGGTCCCAAACTTTACCATAACTGGGGTTTAATCCTTCACCCGCAAAGACCAACATCACGCCACTGCCACAACATTCCAACATTTGAAATTGTACCAACAAAATCCATATAGACCATACTTACCAACTTTAGGGGGGGAGGGTGGGAAGCTCTCTCTTCTAGACCAACTGAGCTGGGGAGGGACCTTGCCCCCTGCTCAGTTAATTTTTTGCTCCACCCCTTCCTAATAACCAACCAATCCCAATTGTTCTAACATAAACATCCCTCAAACTATGTTCCACTGTTAACTCTGTCATGCCCGCCCTTCGCTTATTATTTTTTATTTCTTTGCTCCGGGCTTTCTTGACTATTGTATACCATATGTATCTAGTTTACCTTTAATATCACACCCTTTAAACCTGCTACGTACCCCCATCCCTATTTACCCCAAATAATTGAGACCACACCCATCTGGAGTAAAATATTGGCCGTAGCAGCCAATTATCTTTATTAATAATAACCAATAAAATTAATTTCAATATCAACTTAACGTAACTGTATAAAAACACCTGACATATCAGTTAAATACTCCCGTTGGTCTTTGCAGGGAAAAACCCACCAATCTTAAACTCGATCTAATCAGGCACTGCAGTACCTTAACTAAAATAGGCCTCCAGCTGACATGCTAGCTCGGAGACAACAAACCAATTGACCGCAGTGCACCCAATAACCAATTCCAGCTAATACCTCCGTTAGCTGGAATACCACCAACGGGCCTCATACTACCGATGGGTCCCAAACTTTACCATAACTGGGGTTTAATCCTTCACCCGCAAAGACAAACATCACGCCACAGCACACACCAGGGTAAAGCCTTACCCTTGTGTGCCCTGCCAAACCCTCAATGTTCGCTGGATCCCATCCTGTATTCCCAAAGCCCACAGGTCAATCCCCACATTGTTCAGGTGTACCCCATCTCTCCGCAAGTAACGCCATGTATCCACCTCCAACTCCATGTGCCTGATAGCCAACCCACCATTCCTGACCACGAAACCACTGACTTCCTTGTTAACCTTCTTACGGGCCCGGTTAACCTTGTCCACCGACCTCGCCAACCTCCACATAGTACGTGCCACGATGTCCTACCACACAATCAACATGTGTGGAAAAGCCATCCTAAGTTGCCAAAAATCAAATTTGATGTCTCGCACCAAATCTAACATTGACCTGAGCCCCGGATCATTGCCGCCAACGTGTAACACCAACACGTCAGGAGGCCTATCCATACGTGCAAATTTACCGTCCTACCCCATAGCATACCAGGCACCCCCAACCACCGGAGACAGGCTTCCTGTCTTGAAAAACCCAACTGTCATCCATCCCTTCTTGCATCACCTCTCCTCGCCCCCCAACACACATAGTAGTGGCCCACTATCTAGACCAGGCACTGCGTTTGACCTGAAAGAAAAGAAAAAACGAACCCCCCAATAAATCAGTTAGACACCCCAGCACATGTAATCTTTCAATGTACTCATAGCCACCCCTATCCTAAAGGAATGGGATGAAAACTTTTGATCCCCCAAACCAAGTGCCCCCAAACATTTATTGAAAATTGCAATGAATTGAAAACGCGATAACGACAACCCATCCTGATGTACCAAAAGGGGACCACCCCCCCCCCCCCAGGCGTATGGCAAGAAACCCCCGCACCAATTGTACTAGGCACAAGGGAGAACCTGGCAGTGAAAAAACCTGCACCGTTTTTCCCTTGCCCCGCTGATCCGTTTTAGATTTTTTAACCAATATGGACAATCTGTCCTCCCCACACCTGACATCCATCACACCCAATCCCCCATTTTTCTTTCTAGCGGGGCTGACTATTTTACTAATTAAACGCCCCGAAAAACGCCAAGGCGAACGCCGCCTTAAACAAAACTACCTCATAACCTGACGAACAAGTAATGTCTAACTGCGCCACTATCCTACCTAATAGCTCATACGAAACCGGGCGCCTAGCGTCCCTCCCCAGCTTAGAACGTCAGTAACCCATCAATGCCTGCCCAACCCCAAAAAAAAATCCTTAGTAAAGTCAGGTAAACCTTGAAATTTTAACCAAAACGCCAGACCTGCCAACTTCTTTTCCAACCCAGACACCGACACCCTATCCTCTAGATTCCGGAAAACAAAATACAAAACCAACAACCAGGAATCTTGTTCCTCATGTCCTTCCACCACCTGTTGCAGCATGGATACCCAGTCCTGCCATACTCTGTTGTAAGCTGACCACGTCGCCTTGCTCACTGACTGTCTGATCCATCCCGCTACTCTTCCAAGGCAATCCTCCACAGCCACTTGGGACAAGGGACCCCGTTCTGCTCCGCCCCTGGCAACAACTCCCGAAATCTGTCCCACTGAAAGCGAGATAGTGCATCAGCAATGACATTTTCCACTCCAGGGAGGTGCACAGCATAGATGCACATGTTCAGCTGCAGACAGCGCAATACAAGGTGTCTGAGCAACCTTACCACCGGCGGTGATGCCGCTGAAACCTTGTTAATTACCTGTACCACCCCCAGGTTGTCCCTGTGAAATCTAACTTTCAAATTCCTGAAAGATTCCCCCCACAACTCCACTGCTAATACCACAGGGAACCGTTCCAACAGTAACATGTTCTTTACTAAACCTGCCTCCTTCCACGACTGAGGCCAAGGCCCTGCACTCCACTTACCTTGGAAGAAGGCTCCAAAACCCGCAGAACCCGCCGCATCTGTGTACAGCTCCCGATCGAAATTGCTAACTGGCCCAGACATCCACAATGCCCTGCCATTAAAATTAGCCAGGAACGTGTGACGTACCTTCAGGTCTTCTCTATGAGCCTTCACCAAGGGCACATAGTGCTTGAGGGACGTAACCCCTGCCGTACTTGCAGACAGCCGCCTGCAGAATACCCTCGCCATGGGCAAAATGCGACACGCAAAATTTAACTTACCTAATAAGGATTGCAGGGTGCGCAGCTGTACTTTGCGAAGTCCCATGATTCCCTGAATCTCTGCTTGTAACGCCGTCAGCTTATCTTCCGGCAGCCTGCACTCCATGTTCTCTGAGTCTAACACGATGCCTAAGAAACTCAACACCGTCCGTGGAGCTTCGGTCTTTTCTGGGGCCAATGGAATACCAAACGTATTTGCAACATGTTCCAGCGTAGCCAACAGGACCGGGCAAACTTCTGACTTGGGAGGGCCCACGCAAAGGAAATCGTCCAAATAGTGAATGATTGAATTTATTCCCGCGACGTCACGCACCACCCACTCCAGGAAGGAACTAAACTGTTCAAACAACGCGCAGGATATAGAACACCCCATAGGTAGACAGCGATCTACGTAGTATTCCTCCTGCCAACAACAAACGAAAACTCTCCGGGTGAACCGGTAGCAAACGAAAAGCCGACTCTATGTCAGTTTTCGCCATAAGTGCCCCTCGCCCATACCTGCTAACCCAAACTACCGCTGCATCAAACAACGTATATGAAACCACGCATACCTCTGGGTCGATGACATCATTCACCGAACCCCCTTTTAGGGTAGGAAAAATGATGAATAAGCCTAAATTTGTTAGGCTCTTTCTTCGGCACAACGCCTAGTGGTGACACTACCAGATCCGATATTGGCAAAGAAGGAAAAGTCCCACTCATGCGGCCTAACAAAATTTCCTTCCGCAGTTTCTTCTAAACCACGTCAGCATGTTGTAAGTCTGACCGCAAATTGCGTGACAGCGGGGGAGTATCTATTAAACGTGAAGGGATTCTAAAACCCTCTGCAAATCCCCGACCAAGTAACCGCGCTGCCTCCCTGTCTGGGTATCTATTTAGGAAAGGTTGCATCTTTTCCGCTTTCACCGGCGTTCTCCCCTTTTTCCCCAGGGTCGCCGGTACGGCCCTTTCCTTGTTTAAAACACCGGGACACCGTGTGTCCCCCTCCACAACCTGAACCTTCGTGTTTGTACTTGCACGACCCCCCAAATCTACAGGAACCCTCATTAAACTGCCAACAAACCCCTTTTTTTTCTTGTGGCCGATTGTCCGGAGTTGGATGATCCACCTGCCCCCCCCTTGAAAAAACGGACCCGTCGGCCTAGCCGAGGTCATAAGGCGCATCCATAAGCTGATGTCCTTATGATCCCACCTCAAGGAAGGGCGTATAGCCCTCCGCTGCCTAAACTGCTCGTCATACCGCACCCAAGCTGTTCCCCCATAAATTCTGAATGCCTCACCTATGGCGTCCAAATAGCCAAACAATGACGAGCAGTGCTCTGGGTCCTTTTCCACAATAACACTTGCCCATATTGCAAAGGCCTGCAGCCAATTCGCAAAAGTCCTGGGGATAAGCCTATACCTCCTTTTCTCCTTGTCCTCCTTCTTGTTATCCTCCGGCTTAACCCTATCTAAGTTAAATTTTTCCCGAGGTAGGAGCGCAAAAATCTCCACGTATTCCCCTTTCCAAATTTTTTCTCGAACTTTAGGTTTAAGGTGCGCTCCGAGGGGCCCCTCAAAACACACCTAAACCTCACATTTTGCTGCATCTGCCAGTCTCACCAAATCTTGTTTTTTCGCCCCTTCCCCTGCCCCCCCTCCGGCGGCTTAGGCACCACCTCCTGCACTGCCACCCCAGCGACCTCCGTCACAGGCACCGCTTGTTCCGTAGCAGCCACAGGGGAGTCCCCGAGCCCATTGACAACCCGGCCCTTGCCGGAGACTGAATCCCACTTGGCCCCGGCTCAAATTTTTTACTAAATCCTTCAAACCTGCTAAGAATTCCTGCAACCCCGATTCCGCCGTAGCGCGGCCAACCGCCCACGCAGCTGGAGTGGGAGGCACAGTCGCATCCGACTGCCCCGCTGCTCCCTGACCCCCACTGCTAATCTTGCCCCCCTCCCCCACAAGATTACCAACAACACGTGAAGGAATAAACATGGACTTACTGAGATGCCTGGGAAGGGTCCCACTAGCCGAAGGTCCCGTCTCCACCGCAGCATGACGTCCCTGCTGCCCATCGTCGCCTGACTGCGACAGCTCTCCCTCTGACCGGTCTTCTCCCATCTCCGCCTCAGTGGCCAACAGCCCTCCAGCAGACGCCTCACTGGATGCCGGGGATCCGCGGTCCTACCAGCTCCTCCTCAGAGCGCCGGATCCACCCACCGATTTGTGGGTCGCTTTCTCGGGCCCAATGACATCCATCCCACAGTGCCGCACCAGGCCACTGCCCGCTTCTGTCCTCTCTCCATCCCCTCTTACGTGCCCCCCAGCCCCATATTTGGGGTGCCCGGGTGCTGTTGCCGCCAACCTCCCACGATAAAGCCCCGCCCCTGCTGTGGAAAAGCCCCGGGCCTGTCTCCCTGCTCCATCTTCGCTAGGCCCAGCATCCGCCTTGGAAATGCTGGCGCTACTCCTGGATGCTCCACGGACTGACGGCCTCTGCCCCCCCTTCTCCCCACCTCATGCTCCGCTGGGTGCTTCGCGGGAGGCCCTGAAACTGGCCTCCCTGCCCGAACCTGCTGTCTCTGCTCTCTGGGAGGGAGGGGGATAGAGGGATCTGGCTGGGAGCGAACCCCCCTTCCTGCGCCACCGCGCGCTTCGCGGGGGGGGCCCAGAAACCGGCTGACCCGCACGGAGCTTCTGACTCTGCACCCTGGGAGGGAGGGGTAGAGGGGGATCCGGGGAGAAAAAGCCAGGTGGCCTGGACCGCCGCGCTTGCACCGACTCACCCACCGCTGAAATGGCCGCTGGGGCACTGTCCCCCAGCGCTGCAGCCAGTCTGCTCTCAAGCCATCCAAGTCCCCTGGACGCCGCCTCGGCCTTCAATCTTGCAAACAGGGATTCCACAGTGGCCATGCTGCAAGCTCTTTCTTCCAGACCAACTGAGCTGGGGAGGGACCTTGCCCCCTGCTCAGTTAATTTTTTGCTCCACCCTTTCCTAATAACCAACCAATCCCAATTGTTCTAACATAAACATCCCTCAAACTATGTTCCACTGTTAACTCTGTCATGCCCGCCCTTCGCTTATTATTTTTTATTTCTTTGCTCCGTGCTTTCTTTAAACTACCTAGTTAAATTGGAACAATGGGCAAAATAAAAATCATGACTATCATGCAGTTTGTTACTAGCATTAAAATGGGAGTAAACTCCCATGCATAATTTGTACCTATAGGTAAGCCTATATTAAGGCTTACCTATAGATACTGTAAATGTCTCTTAAACGTGCACTGTTTAGGAGATACTTACTGTACATTCTGCCGGTTACGTCACCAGAGCATGCGCTCTTAAGGAGCAGCCATGAATCCTGTGCCGTAAATGGCGGCTCCCGCACGCATGCGCAGGAGTGACTCACACAGCCGGAGTCCACGAACCCAGAAGGAAGATGGGTGAAGATGGAAGCCTTGTCAGCGGTGACAGCTTGGCGCTGGAAGGGTTTCATTCTAAGGTAAGGCCTCATGTACACTGCTGCTGGTAAATGGACGTTCAGAGGCAGTTGGATGCTTTTTTCAGCTGCCCCTGAACTCTCCCCTATGTTATCTTATCAGTGATGTACACAGGGTCATTTATTGTTGTTTCTAAGCAGTTGAGTTTAGAAGCATTTTTTGGAACGCAAAAAATGGGTTCAGACCGGATGTTCAGAGGCATTTGAAACGCCAAATGCCTTTAACAGCTTGTAAACGCGGTAACTCGCGTTTAGCAGTATTTTGTTTACAGACGTTTACCATTTTAACAAAAAAAATGCAAGCGCGGCTGAACGGACGTTTTTAAATGTCGGATTCTAGCTGTCAAGTTAAATCGTTCAGGAGAGGTTAAACAACGTCCCGTGTACATGAAGCCTAAGTTTCACATAATGTGCTAGTATGCGATGCATACTAGCACATTATGACTTGACCTTGCAGGTTCCAAAAAAAAAAACACAGCAGTTTGCTACCGCTTTAATTCAACAGTTTTTGTTTTTCTGAGTCCCTCCCATAACATAGTTTAGCTGTAGATCCGTTATTTTCCATGTCCTTTATCAGGCCAAGCTGTCTAGTGAAAGTGGCAGTTACAGGGGATAGAACAAGCCATATAACACTGACAAAGGGACACTTTCTATCGCATTACGTACAGTTGTGCTCATAAGTTTACATACTCTGGCAGAATTTATGATTTCTTGGCCATTTTTCAGAGAATATGAATGATAAAACAAAAACATTTCTTTCACTCATGGTTAGTGTTTGGCTGAAGCCATTTATTATCAATTAGACATGTGCATTCATTTTCGTCTGAATTTCAGGTATTTTCGTTATCATTTTAACAAACGATAACGAAAGTGCAGAATACGAAATCCAAAAGATCCAAAATAAACAAAAGCTTTATTTTCGTTTTCGTTGCGACAACAATTCGATATAGATAGGAGATTCGACATGATGATGACAATAACAATCTGTGTCTATCGAACCTGTGGTCGAATGTGCCTAACCTTAACTCTATTAGTCCAAGATTATTCTACATAGAGAGAAAAGATTCGACATAGAGAGAAAAGATTCTACATAGAGAGAAAAGATTTGATAGAGAGAAAAGATCGCTGCTGGAATTGGGTGGGGGAAGTAAAATAAAAATAATGATGATGATGATGAATGTTATTGGCTGATTGTAACCAAAGAGGAGGGGCAGTAAAATAGCTAGAACTAAGTACACACGTACAGCCAACTTACTTTCACTTACGATTTGCTAACAGAGAGACACACACACTGAATCATTTCAGAAGACAGTCAATCTTAGCTGGTCCGTTTGTCAGAGAACCTGAATTATTTAGCAATTTAGCATAAGCACAGCAGCAGAACAATAGTGAAGCAAGCTACAGTTCAACCTAACTTTTTCATAATAATCTGTTGCTATGGTGTTAGTGTTGTGAACTTGATAGTGATACTAGTGTTGTGATAGCCTCAGAGGCTGCCCGTGTTGTGTGTGTGTGTGGGGGGTTATTATTATAGATTCTATATTATAATGCCATGTCAATATCTGACACAATGTCAGATGCCGCGCCTGCCATTGCACTTGGAGATTGAGAAACGAATGTGAAAGTTGGCTGACTGTTGGGGTAGAGTAGACCATTCAACATGAACGACGAAGATTCGACAAAGCAACGAAAAACATACAAACGTTGAATCTTTGGCTTATGGTATCTGTAGAAAGTTCTAAGAAGATTTGATGGAGCAGCTAAACTGTACGACGCTGCAATCGTACATTTCCGGTCAAATGCATCCGCCCATAGGCTATAGAAAAGTTCTAATGTTGGTTGACTAGTAAAATAATTAATAAATATAATTATTACTAGTCATACAACATTAGAATTCTACTACAGCTAGCTTGTAGGCGGAAAATTAGACCGGAAATGTACACGTACAGTTTACAAATTCGAAAGCCGCGGAACATCCTTTAAAAGTCTATGGGGAAAATCAAAAGTGCTAAGTTTAAAGGTTAATATGCAAGTTATTCTCATTAAAAAGTGTTTGGGGACCTGGGTCCTGCCCCAGGGGACATGTATCAATGCAAAAAAAAGTTTTAAAAACGGCCGTTTTTTCGGGAGTAGTGATTTTAATAATGCTCAAAGTGAAAGAATAAAAGTGTAATATTCCTTTAAATTTTGTACCTGGGGGGTGTCTATAGTATGCCTGTAAAGTGGCGCATGTTTCCCGTGTTTAGTACAGTCTGACAGCAAAATGACATTTCTAAAGGGGTGAAAAAAAGTCATTTAAAACTACTCGTGGCTATAATAAATTGTCGGTCCCGGCAATACACATAAAAGTTCATTAATAAAAACGGCTTGGGATTCCCCCACAGGGGAACCCCGCACCAAAATTTAAAAAAAATGCGTGGGGGTCCCCCCAAATTCCATACCAGGCCCTTCAGGTCTGGTATGGATATTAAGGGGAACCCCGCGCAAAATTTTTTTAAAAAATAGTGTGGGGTCCCCCCAAAAATCCATACCAGACCCTTATCCGAGCACGCAACCTGGCAGGCCGCAGGAAAAGAGGAGGGGATGAGAGAGCGCCCCCCTCCTGAACCATACCAGACCACATGCCCTCAACATTGGGAGGGTGCTTTGGGGTAGCACGGTATGTCCCCGTGTGGATGGGGAGAAGGGCCTCATCCCCACAACCCTTGCCCAGTGGTTGTGGAGGTCTGCGGGTGGGGGGCTTATCGGAATCTGGAAGCCCCCTTTAACAAGGGGACCCCTAGATCTTGCCCCCCCTGTGTGAATTGGTAATGGGGTACAAATGTACCCCTACCATTTCACAAAAAAGTGTCAAAAATGTTAAAGACAATAGACGGTTTTTGACATTTCCTTTATAAATGTCTTCTTCTTTCCCCGCTTCTTCTTCCATCTTCTTCTAGTCTTCCTTCGGTGTTCTTCTTCTTCCTCTAACTTGTTCTTCCCCCGCTTCTTCCTCTATCTTACTCTGCTTCTTCCTCCGGTCTTCTCTTCTGGCTTCTTCTTCTCTGTTTCGTCCTCCGATCCACCTCAATTGGAGTCTCCTGCTTTGTGACGCTTCTGTTCAGGTGACAGCTCTTATATAACGGAGGGCGGGGTCACCTCTGATGCACGGGGACTTCCCTATGGCTTTCCCCGTGGTGTCAGAGGGGGGCGGGGTCACCCGTTTACGTAAGTCGAGGAACTGGTTAATCATTTGTTTTGCAGATGCATGCTCAATCCAAGTAATGCATTTTACACCCCCCCCCCAAACAATTTTCATGCAACAGACTTCCCAGCTGCAGCTTAACTAGGCTGATTGGCATGGCAAAACAAAAAAAGGTGTGATTTGTCTAAAAGCTACTTTCCTGGTGCCTTAATGGTAGTATATGCATGGATTGTGCTTATGCTGCCATGGATAGGCACCAGGAAAGGAAAATTTCCTCAAGTACCCCCGACAGGACATGTTTTGGGAATTTATCTTAGCTAAAATAGCTGTCCAAAATACCAAGACATTGACTCTGTGCAAGATGAAGGAAAACCTGCAAACATGGCCTGTTGGGGGTACTTGAGGACAGGGTTGAGAAGCACTGATTTACCGCACTGAGCTAAAATTGAGCTCAAGACAATCCTATTCTAATTGTGGGCATTTGAGGGAAACCAAGTGAGTGTTAGAACCCCTGCTCATCTTTTTTAGGTTGGGCTTTGTGTCCCTTTTCTGAAAATTGGCTTCACTTCCTGTCACATAGCCAAACAGGAAGTGAGGGTAAAACCCTACCAATGTCTTCCCTTGGGGACACACAGGTCAATCTAACTAGTGTCCCCATTAGGCAAATTGCACTCTAGTACTTTGTTGTGTACACCCCAAATTATTAGGTATTTTGGGTTTATTAAAGGCAAATCCACTCTGCAATACAAAAGTCTACTCGCTGTAAATGTGAGGGGAAGCACTGGTGATTTTATCATCCAATCATGTAGAAGCAAAGATGCTGTTTTTTTGTATCTTCCTTGCATGTCCCCCTCGGATCTCCAGCAACTGCACTTCCAAGTGCACTGGTAGTGAAAAGTGGATTTGCCTTTAGTAAATAAACCCCAAAGTCCAAGATACCTAATAATTTGGGGTGTACAGAGCAAAATGCTAGAGTGCAATTTCCCTAATGGGGAAACTATTTAGATTGACCTGTGTGTCCCCAAGGAAAGACATTGGTAGAGTTTTACCCTCACTTCCTGTTTGACTATGTGACAGGAAGTGAATAAATTTGAAGGAGAAACTGGCAAAATTTGGGAGGTGTCTTCACCCTATCAGGGGTGCAGACATCCCCAAAAACTGACAAGACTTCTAATCCCTCTGCACTCTATCCCCAAGCAAAAATAAGAAAGGATTTCATTTAGTTTAACTTTGCAAAGAAACATTCCTTCAACTGTGATGCATGTCAATGGCCCATTTATACCTCGTTTAATAGAAAACACCAGTTGCCTTTCACTGTAAACATGTGTTAGTCCAGTCCTGGAAATCTTCATCTGCTTTACTATTCATTTCCATAAAAATTGGGTTCCTGCAGCTAGATGCGCCAAATGCATCTAGATTGCCCGACCGCTGTGTATGTGAGATGTATGTGTACTGCTGTGTGTGTGGTGGTATGTACCCCTGGCGCATATCTGGTTCCAGAAGCGGTGGCCAGCACACAGGAATGACATCACGCCCCTCGAGCAAGTTGCTTGTACTGCTGCTAATTTCTTCCCACCACCATGGCCCACTCACTGTTCTCTGAGAAAGAGATGATCCTTATTTGTAAATTGAGATATTTTTTTGATTTATTTTTACATGGGGTGGTGTTTGTGTGGGTCGTGTGTATGTCTAAATGATTTGGCCTCAAAACACACACCTACTTCCTGTGTACAGATTCACTTCTGGGCCAATGTATATTGCTTCCTTCTTCAGTGTGTGTTTATATATAGATATATCTATAGATGTAGGTTCTTGTGTCCACCAGCAGGGAGAAGTTGGGTAGATGCCAAACTCCCCAATTCTGGAGGCATAATAATGGTCTAGCACAGGGGTCTTCAAACTTCGGCCCTCCGGTTGTTCAGGAACTACATTTCCCTTCATGCCTAGTCATGTCTGTGAATGTCAGAGTTTTACAATGCCTCATGGGATATGTAGTTCCGCAACAGCTGGAGAGAGTGTGTGTTTATATATAGATATATCTATAGATGTAGGTTCTTGTGTCCACCAGCAGGGAGAAGTTGGGTAGATGCCAAACTCCCCAATTCTGGAGGCATAATAATGGTCTAGCACAGGGGTCTTCAAACTTCGGCCCTCCGGTTGTTCAGGAACTACATTTCCCTTCATGCCTAGTCATGTCTGTGAATGTCAGAGTTTTACAATGCCTCATGGGATATGTAGTTCCGCAACAGCTGGAGAGCCGTAGTTAGAAGATTCCTGATCACTCTAACATGTCTTAAAAAAAAGGTGTTTTTTTTATGTGCCTTGTATAATGCCCAAGAAATATCGTTTGAAAAATACAAGTGGCTCATTGCACATCTACATTCTAAATTTGGCACTTAAGATGGTCATGCAATATGCAATCTGATTGGCCAATCTCTATACAACTCAATATTTCGGCAACATAGGTAATAGGAAGACGCATTTGAACAATTAATTCAAATTATAGGAAATCAAACAGGCTCTTGCACTAAATCTAATTTATTTAAGATCTAACTGATTGCAGTGTATGGTCACCTTTAAAGATCAAGATCTGAAAATATTAATTTATTGGGTTTAGAAACTCTTCTTTGTTCTTTGTAATGTATTGAAAGATTTGGGTAAAAATAGAAAAAAACACATTTCAAAGATATGTTAGAAGTGATAGGAATGTGATTAGCATCAAAAGGGTTAATTAACTGAGAACACCTACTAATTGCCTAACAAGACACATCCAGTGAGATGAAATTAACCAATCATATTGGGTGTACTCTATTATCAATGAGAAAACCGCAATTACCCTAGCGCCAGTTGCAGTTTACATATGCGGGTATTTATTATCGCTATTTGCGCTTCAATGTGTGCCGATTCGTACGTTCAATTAATTACTTTTCTGGCGCACCCATTAATGTGTGAACTGGTGCAGTGCCTTCTTCGTAAATCACCCCCATAGTGACACTTGCTGACTATCTACAAGTTTTATTTTACACAGGCTGCATGTAGACAGCTGCTCATATGATGTATGTGCCAATAATAGCGGCAGGGAAGGAGTGACAGGGAGAGAGGAGCTGGACATAGAAGATACACCCTAGAAACTTTGTTAAAGATTTTAAGGACGGATCTCCAACATTTAAAATCTCCAACTGCTACTTAAAGTAGTTCTAAAGGCAGAACATTTTTTCAAATCAATGCATTCTAAGTATTGAGGTAACAAATCTTCTATGTGCAGCTGCCCCTCCTATACTTACCTGAGCCCAGTGTTGCTCCAACACTGTGCACTAGAGCAGCTGCGCTGCTCTGTCTTTCTCTCCTCATTGGTTCAGAAACAGCAATTGCAGCCAGTGAGAAAGGAGCAGGTGGTGGGGCCGAGCTGCAATGTGTATGTCAATGGACACACAGAGCTCAGCTTGAGAACCAGCCTGCATGAGTGCCCCCAGAGAAAGCAGCTTGCAATGTGAGTGCTCAATAGGGGGGAGGATGAATGCTGGTGGAGGACCCAAGAAGAGGAGGATCGGGACTGCTCTGTGCAACAGCATTGCACAGCGCAGGTACAAATAACATATTTGTTATTTTTTTTTTACTTTTTACCTTCACGTTCACTTTAACCCCTTCACGCTGACGTAACATAAACATGCATCCCCACAAGGCTTTTTTTCTGTGTATTTGTGTATCTCCCTTTGTGCTGGGAGTGTGTCGCACAGCACGTTCCCAGCACAGAGCCCGGGGTCTCACAGAGAACACTGAGACCCGCGCTAACGATCACCTGATCGCTGTGATGGCCTCTGATTGGCTGCCACAGTGATCAGTCTTAGATTGTAAGCTCTAATGCCCTGTACACACGGTCGGACTTTGTTCGGACATTCTGACAACAAAATCCATGGATTTTTTCCGACGGATGTTGGCTCAAACTTGTCTTGCATACATACGGTCACACAAAGTTGTCGGAAAATCTGATCGTTCTAAACGCGGTGACGTAAAACACGTACGTCGGGACTATAAACGGGGCAGTGGCCAATAGCTTTCATCTCTTTATTTATTCTGAGCATGCGTGGCACTTTGTCCGTCGGATTTGTGTACACACGATCGGAATTTCCAACAACGGATTTTGTTGTCGGAAAATTTTATAGCAAGCTCTCAAACTTTGTGTGTCGGAAAATCCGATGGAAAATGTGTGATGGAGCCCACACACGGTCGGAATTTCCGACAACAAGGTCCTATCACACATTTTCCGTTGGAAAATCCGACCATGTGTACGGGGCATTAGGAGCAGGGCCCTCTGATTCCTACTGTATTAAAGTGTATTGTATTTGTACTGTCTACCCTCAAGTTGTAAAGCGTTACATAAACTGTTGGCGCTATATAAATCCTATATAATAATAAATAATAATAAGCCCGTCCCTGTGTTTTCTTTCTCTGTGAATAGAGGAGAGAGATGCATCATATATCTCTCTCCTTGCTGAGAAAAAAAGTGTGTGAAAAAAAAAATATATAATAATAATAAAAAAATACATTGATCAAGGTCAGTGGCAGGGTTGGTGTTTGGGTCAGAGTCAAAGGTCAAGGTTAGGGTCTGTATTTTTTTGGACAGGATTTTTTTTTTCTAAATTAGTATCAGTGTCAGTGTGTTTTAAGCAAAATGTGCACTATTGTTTCTGGGCTGTACTACGATTACATACAAGAACTAACATACACATATGTGGTGTGTTCAGCAGAACTATGAGAATTTAATTTGGGTTCTTTTTTGGTGAAACATTATGGTAGTACCAAGAAATATATACCACTAAGTTTTAAAACAATGATTTTTTTCCAACTTCGTAATTTTTATAACTCATTAAAAAGAAGAGGTGATTTACATCGTCCCCTTGCTATTTTGGAATCTCTCTGTATCCAATCTAACCTCCCAATCATTACCGTTTCTCTTCTCTATAACTTTTTCCTAACTGAGATTTTCTGACAAACCTTCTTACTTTGTGGAATGGGAAAGCGAGTTAGGAGTCACCTTTACGGAGGAAGAAGTTGGTAAATCCTGTATCTGGACTCATAAATCTTCTGTTGCGAGTAAAATACAAGAACAAAATTACAAAGTCATCACAAGATGGTATTGCTGTATATTGGATATTACATAAAATATTTTCAAGTACATCAGACCAATGTTGGTAATGCCTATCTCATGATGGCACCATGCAACATATATGGTGGAGTTGCCTCCATTTTCGGACAGCATTTTTAAAATATACAGAGCCTTTGCCTCAGAGACAGTGCCCCAAATAACACTGCTATCTATGTTCTCAGAATCTGCCTCAAAAGTTAAGAAGGGGAATTTTCATTTCTTTTTAGTGGCTGCCAGGACAATAATTCAGGAACATTGGAAATATCAACATACTCCTTCAATAATAGATTGGATAACTGAATTAAACAAGCTTATGAGAATGAAAGAGTTGGCACAGCTGCGCGAGCGATACTTCAATTTTCAAGCGGTATGGCTCCCCTTGATATCTTTTATGGAAAAACCTGATTTTGCAACCTTAATATCTTAATTCTCCCATGTGACCATAAAACACATTTTTACTTATAGATTATTTGACACTCTGTCCACAGGCCCAATACTTTAATACTTAATTATGGTGGTTATTGCTCAATCGCTAACATACACTTGTAAATATAATATAATATTTTTCACAGTAACTTACGTTAATTCCTAAATATATTTAAGGTACTATAATGCTGCGTACACACAAGCAGACTTTTCGTCGGACTGAACTCCGAAGGACTTTTCGACGGAGTTCTGTCAGAGTTCCGACGAAACGGACTTGCCTACACACGATCACACCAAAGTCCGATCCTTTCGAACGTGATGACATACGACCGGACTAGAATAAGGAAGTTCTTAGCCAGTAGCCAATAGCTGCCCTTGAGTTGTTTTTGGTCCGTCAGAAACTTGTTCTATTTCTAAGGTCAGATTTTTTAGACAGAAAAGGTCCGATGAAGCCCACACACGATCGAATTGTGTGACGGATTTGTTCCGTCGGACCTTTGATGCAGAAAAGTCCTGTGTACGCGGCATAAGCAATATCGTATATTTTCAAGTTAGTTGTGTGTTTTTTTTGTTTTCTTTTTTCTTTTTCTTCTTCTCTCTTATGTAAATTTCTATAAATTTCTATGATGAAATTTTCAATAAAAATAACTTTAAAAGAAAAAAAAATTTTTTTTTTACTATTTTTGGCCAGCTTTTTTTTTGATAATAAAAAAACAATCAGGAGATATCCATTACAGTTTACTACCAAATGAAAGCCCAATTTGTCCTGAAAAAAAAAAAGTGGTATAATCCACCTGGATGCACAAAGTAGTTGTGATATGTACGGTTTTACTAACACATGTCAAAGATGCAAAATTGAGCTTAAGCATGTACATTTGTTTAACCCCTTCACGCCTAAGGGTAAAAGTAAATCTTTCATGACAGAAAAATGGGCGCTACTGTTACTGACCTCCTTCTGAAGATGCTATTTGTCCAGCTGTTCTTAAAGTAATGGAGGAAGGATGGGGACAACAACCTGGCACCCTGAACATCAAGTCAGCAATGGTAGTTACCATATCTCTATGCTGGAGGAAGCCTCTACTGAAAGAAATATAGAGTCTGCAATTGTTTATAAAAAGGTAGCACTAGATTTGTCCTGGACAGAATAAGTATGCGGCATTCTCCATACCCTCCATGTCCGATTAGAACATTATAACCCATATTACAGAGTAGCTAAGTTTTGTCAGAAATTGTAAACGATAAGCTACATGGCTGCAACGGCAGTGACTAAAATATGTGGCATAAACAGGATTCAAGGCTGAGTGATCCTACGATTTTGGCCTCAAGCCCTGAGACGCTGAGATTTACCTAAAAGCCTAAAGTCTCAAGGCCAGAGTTTGACAGTTCCAAGGTTTGTTTACATGCATAATCAACTTCGATTACAAGTGCTGTGCCCAGCAGCCCTGTGATATCAGCAGGTACGCAAAACAGTGAGTGTATATTAAAGTCGTGGAGGACGGGTCTGTGGAGCCGGGACTATTTCACTCTGCCTATTGCAGGAAATAGGTAATCATATCTTGCATTTATGCCGAAGGGCAAAACCTGCCATCTCAAAGTGTGAATGTAACTTACCAACTGCAACGATTCCTGCTCACAATTCAGTTTTCTCATTTCATCCTATGTCTACCTTCCTTTTCTGAGGACAAAATGGGGCTAGGAGCTGAATGAGCACATTATGATGCTCCAGAACCTACACATTGGGGTTGATTTACTAAAACTGGCTCATTCAGAATCTGGAGCAGCTGTGCATGGTAGCCAATCAGCTTCTAACTTTATCTTGTTCAATTAAGCGTTGACAATAAAACCTGGAAGCTGATTGGTGTCTGTGCAGAGCTACACCAGATTTGGCACTCTCCAGTTTTAGTAAATCAACCCCACAGTCTTGCTCCAATCAGAACATATTCTTTTCAGATCATTTGTGACATGCTTGTTATATGTTTAACCACTTCAATACAAGGCACTTAGACACCTTCCTGCCCAGACCATTTTTCAGCTTTCAGCGCTGTCGCAGTTTGAATGACAATTGCGCGGTCTTGCTACACTGTACCCAATCTAAATTTTTATCATTTTGTTCCCACAAATATAGCTTTCTTTTGGTGGTATTTGATCACCTCTGCGATTTTTATTTTTTGCTAAACAAATAAAAAAAGACCGAAAATTTTGAAAAAAATAAAAGTTTTGCTTTTGTTTCTGTTAAAAAAAATTGTAAATAAGTAAGTTTTCTCTTTCACTGATGGGCACTGATAAGGCGGCACTGACAGGCACTGATACGGCGGCACCGGTGAGGTGGCACCAATGAGCGGGCACTGACGGGCACTGACGATGGGCACTGGTAGGCGGCACTGATGGGCACTGGTAGGCGGCACTGATGGGTGGCACTCATATGCAGAACTGATGGGCATTGATAGGCGGCACTGATGGGTGGCACTGGTTGGCACTGATGGGCACTGTTAGGCGACACTGATGGGCAATGAAAGGTGGCACTGCTGGGCACTGCTGGGCACTGATAGGGTGGCGCTGATAGGTGGCACTGATAGGCGGCACTGCTGGGCACTGATAGGCGGCACTGCTGGGCACTGATGGGCACTAATACGTGACACTGATGGACACTGATACGCGGTACTGATACTAGGCACTGATGGGCATCCCTGGTGGCACTGGCAGTGGTAGGCATTGAAGTGGGCACCGACTGGCAGCTGCCTGGGCACAGATTGGCAGCTGCCTGGGCAAACAGTGACATTTCCCTGGTGGTCTAGGGGCATACCTGGTGGTCTAGTGTGGATCGCTTCCCTGGTGGTCCTGGGCGGCTTCCCTGGTGGTCCTGGGTAGGATCCGAGAGGGGGCTGTGCTGATAAACAATCAGCACAGACCCCCCCCCCCCCTGTCAGGAGAGCAGCCGATCGGCTCTCCTCTACTCGCGTCTGTCAGACGCGAGTGAGGAAAAGCCGATCAACGGCTCTTCCTATTGACATCGTGATCAGCCAGTATTGGACACGGCTGATCACGTGGTAAAGAGTCTCCGACGGAGACTCTTTACCTAGATCGGTGTTGCAGGGTGTCAGACTGACACCCCGCAACAACGATCGCCGCGATGCATATGACGTCCGATCAGGAATATCAAACCACTTTGCCGCCGTCATTCTGTAATAGGGCGGGCGGTAAGTGGTTAAATTTAATTAGGTCATGCCCTTTTTTACATATCCTTAGAGCCCTTACTAAGAAGGCACTGCACCAGTTCATACATTAATTGGTGCGCTGGAAAAGTCATTAATCGAACGTACGAACAGGCGCACATTGAAGCGCAAATAGCGATAATAAATACCCGCATATGTAAACTACAACTGGTGCTAGGGTAATTGCGGTTTTCTCATTGATAATAGAGTACACCCAATACAATTGGTTAATTTCATCTCATTGGATGTGTCTTGTTAGGCAATTAGTAGGTGTTCTCAGTTAATTAACCCTTTTGATGCTAATCTCATTCCTATCACTTCTAATATATCTTTGAAATGTGTTTTTTCTTTTTCTACTCAAATCTTTAAATACATTACAAAGAACAGAGAAGAGTTTCTAAACCCAATAAATTAATATTTTCAGATCTTGATTTTTATAAAGTGACCATACACTGCAATCAGTTAGATCTTAAATTAGATTTAGTGAAGAGCCTGTTTGATTTCCTATAATTTGAATCAATTGTTCAAGTGAGTCTTCCTATTACCTATTTTGCCTAAATATCGAGTTGTACAGAGATTGGCCAATCAGATTGCATAGTGCGTGACCATCTTAAGTGCCAAATTTGGAATGTAGATGTGCCATGACCCACTTGTATTTTCAAAACGATATTTCTTGGGCATTATACAAGGCACATGAAAAACCAACTTTTTTCAAGACATGCTACAGTGATCAGGAATCTTCAAACTACGGCTCTCCAGCTGTTGCGGAACTACATATCCCATGAGGCATTGTAAAACTCTGACATTCACAGACATGACTAGGCATGATGGGAATTGTAGTTCCTGAACAACCGGAGGGCCATCCAGCATGCTACAAAATTACAGAAGGGAAAAACACCCCTCGGTCAAGGGGGGGCAAAGAGCCTAACATGGGCAAACGTTATAAAACAAATACCATTGCAGTCTATGAGAACTGACTTGTTAATTTTGCTAGTTCCCACTTGGCTGGCTTATATTATTATTATTATTATTATACGAGATTTATATAGCGCCAACAGTTTACTCAGCGCTTTACAATGTATAAGGGGGACAACACAATTACAGTACAGTTCAATACAAAAGGTACAGGAGGGCCCTGCTTGTAGAGCTTACATTCTAAAGGGAGGGGGTGGTGGTACAAAAGGTAATAGCTGCAAAGAATGATTTGATGGGGGTGGCTCAGGGACAGTTATGTGGGTGTGGGATAGGCTTCCCTGAATAAATGAGTTTTCAAGGATCTCCTAAAGGTGGACAGGGTAGGGGCTGATCGGACATACTGGGGCAGGGAATTCCAGAGGATGGGAGAGGCTCTGGAGAAGTCCTGGAGGCGAGCATGGGAGGAGGTAACAAGGGAGCTAGAGAGCAGGAGGTCCTGGGAGGAGCGGAGGGGGCGATTTGGGCGATATCTGCAGATGAGGTTGGTGATGTAGGTGGGGGCGATGTTGTGAATGGCCTTGTATGTTATGGTTAGCATTTTGAATTTTACACGGTGGGGTTATATTCTAGTTATTGGCCCTAAAATGGGTATGGGGGCCCATGTCCCACCCTGAGGGACATATATCAATGTCACCAATTTGGACAACCCCAAAAACGAAAAAAGAAGTGCCTTTAACAATGCAAAATTGCTTGAGAGCTAGTAACTTGGGGGGGGGGGGGGGCTTACTCTGCCTGTAAAGTGGTGCATCTGTAGCATGTATCCAAAATGCTGCTTCAGAGATGTACGGCTTTAGAGAAAACTTACAAATCTAAGATTTTAACCCAAAACAAAAAATAGCCTGCCCCCCACCCAATACATACAAGGTTATTTGGGTCTGTAAAGGCTTAAAATGAGAACCCCCCCCCATGTGAAAAATACCACCCCAAACTAAAAAAAGATTGTGCCCCTCCCACACACTAACAAACCCCTAGCCAAACACACAGCAAGCCAGCGCATAATAGGGGGGTGGATGCTTGGGGGCAGGAGGGGCTCGGGCACCCCAAAAGTCAACCACCTTGTTCCCATATTTAGGGAGACAATGGCCTCTTCCACACAACCCTAGGCTGGGGTTGTGGGGGGCTGCAGACAGGGGGCTTTATGGAATGTGGAAAGCCCCTTTAAGCTAGTGGGTACAAGGTGCTTTGTGGTTGGTATTGGGCTGAGCCCAACTTGCCCAAAGGCAGCCAGCTATGTTGAGTGCATGTGGTCTTGTACGGTTTCGGAGGGGGTTGGGCGACCGTTCTTCTCGCCCCTTTCCTAGGTGGCCCTGTTGTATGCTCTGAAAAAGGATGTGGTTTGGATTGGTGAAGGCAGCTCACAGCCTTTTGAGAATAAAGTGGAGTGTGGAGTTCCCCTTTAAAAGCAAAAGTTACCCCATGGAAATCCAAGGGATTAGAGGGGGGAGACAAGAGCACTGTAGAATGGAGTGTGGAGTTCCCCTTTAAAAGCAAAAGCTAGCCCAAGGAAACCATATGCATTAGAGGGGGAAGGTTAAATTCCCTTATAGGAGGAGAGAGAGTCTTTTTACATAATTTGATGTCACATGTTGGCAACGTAACATGCTAACATGACCTGTGTGCAAATCTCCTTAAAAAAATACATAGAGGTGAACCAGTGTAAAAAAAAAAAATTGTCAAGTTTAGTGGTGCGCCCGTTCAACCCATGCAATTGCATGTACGTTGCTTAACATTTACTAAGATTTTGGCCACGTAGTGAACAAACGTATGTGAACGAGCGCAAGAGCCTCTTGCGCATGCGCACTGCTTAGATTGATCTCACACAGTTCTAAACTTACTTGCAGGCACACAAGGCTTTCTCTGAAAAAGTTACTTTCTCATTCTATTTTGGGCATATTTGTTACTTGGGCAGTTTTATTACTAAACTTCCTCACATCACCCCATAATATTGGCACCTCCATCTTCTGTTCTGATTTGGAGATGCCGTGCTCCATGTCCATAGTGGCGCATAGATTGCATTCTCCAATGCGCCCAGATCGCTATAGTAAATGGGGGATTCAAACTCTGTTACCGGTGCACCTTTTCGTAACTATGGTGCCTCGCCGTGCACCTCTACTGATGGCGCACGGCTTTCGAAATGTGTTGTAAGTAAGACTCCCGTGTTGCGGTGCTTCCAAAGCGCTTTTTAGGTGCTTCAGAAGCGCTGCCCATTCATTGCAATGGGCTGGGATGTTCTGGGTGTGCTGTATACAGCGCTCCCAAACCGCCCCATAGATGCTGCTTGGAGGACTTTTTCTAATGTCCCACAAGCGCACCGCCCGAGTGTAAAAGCACCCATTGCAATGAATGGGAGACTGTTTTCAGGCGCTTTACAGGTGCTATTTCTAGAGCTAAAACGCCTGAAAACTAAACTACCGTAGTGTAAAAGGGGTCTTAAAGTGGTTTTAAACTCGTACAATATCTGAGTATAAAACCCTGATTTACTTAACCACCTCTTGAAATAATTAACAGAGAATCAAGAAAAAATTACTTCACCTCATTGGACTAACTAGAAATTTTTTTATTTGTTAGACATGTGCAATTAGTTTCGTACGAATCAAAATTTCGTATGAATTTCCGTAAATTCGTACATTCGGGAGGATCAGAAATACGAATTGCTATGCTTCCGAATTTTGTACGAAATACGAAATTTCGTTTATGAATTTCGGATCCAAATTCCTAACGAACATTCATAATTGTTATGAAAAGTTAACGAACCCAAAAGTTAAAAACCCAGGAAGTCAGCACAGCACAGGGATGGTGGGAGCCCCTCATAATGATAAATTCATAATAACGAACACTCGTAATTGTTACAGAAAGTTAATGAACATTCGTATTTCGTACGAAATTTCGGACATGAATTACGAAATACGAATTAATTCTAAAACGGAACGAAACGAAACAAATTTATTGATTGCTTGATTGTGCGCATGTCTATTATTTGTATCAGACAAGTATATGGAAAAATCAAAATCTATAAAAATGGTACCACACCACACAATCTCACTCATACGGATAAAAAGCACAGACATCAACCTCACTCTTATTGTAATATATACCGCCAGTGACCATAAACATGTAAATGAGTATATTTCCCCATTAACCACCTCAGCCCCATTAACTGACAATTGCGCGGTCGTGCGATGTTGCACCCAAACAAAATTGACGTCCTTTTTTTTCCACAAATACAGCTTTCTTTTGGTGGTATTTGATCACCTCTGCAGTTTTTATTTTTTGCGCTATAAACAAAAAAGATTGACAATTTAAAAAAATATATATTTTTGTTTTTACTTTTTGCTATAATAACTATCAAAAAAAAATTAATAAAAAGTCTTCATCAGTTCAGGCCAATATGTATTCTTCTACATATCTTTGGTAAAAAAAATCATAATAAGCGTTTATTGATTTGGTTTGCGCAAAATTTATAGCGTCTACAAAATAGAGAATAGATTTATGGCATTTTTATATATATTTTTATTTTTTTTTTACTAGTAATGGTTGTAGTCTGCGATTTTTAGCGAGACTTTGACATTGCGGTGGACAGATCGGACACTTTTGACACTTTTTTGGGACCATTGACATTTATACAGCAATCAGAGCTAAAAATAGCCACTAATTACTACGTAAATGTCACTGGCAGGGAAGGGCTTAAACACTAGAGGACGATCAAGGGGTTAACTCAGCGTGTTCTAACTGTGGGGGGGTTGGGCTACCTAGGACATGACAGAGATCACTGGGAGCATGCCTATGTTTACAGCAGATCTGTCTCTCCTCCCCTGTCAGAACAGTTCACACACGCAAATCCCCGTTTTGGCTCTTGTGCCCATCGCGTGTGGCGATCGCGCGTGGCCGGCGGACATTGCTGCCGCCAGCCACAGGCAATGGGTCCCCTGCTGTGCAGTGCGCGCGCCTGCTATGGCTCTTAAAGGAGCCAACATACAGGTACGGCGATTCGCGGGAACGAGACACTTTGCCGATGTAAATGTATAATGAATTGGCAACTGATGAGGACAAAGTAAATAGGTGATCCTTGAAGGATTATGCATGGGAAACTCTGATGTAGTCCTTTGTATTAATTTGATTCATTTATTGACAAATGTTGACCTCTAAAAACCTTCTTGGGAGATCATCAGAACCTGTCTGTGAAGTGCCACATCTCTAACATGTAAACAAAGTAGTATTGCAAACATAGTTACATACTGTAGTTACATAGTAGGCGAGGTTTAAAAGAGACCAACCTATGTGTGTGATTATATGTCAGTATTACATTGTATATCCCTGTATGTTGCGGTTGTTCAAGGTGCCTATCTAATATTTTTTTTAAACTATCGATGCTCCCCGCTGAGACCACCTCCTGTGGAAGGGAATTCCACATCCTTGCCACTCCTTACCCTCTATGCAGTTTAAGGTTAAACCACTTCTAATTTTAGTGAATGGTCGCGTGTCTTATTAAATTCCTTTTACACAAAAAAGTTTTCTCTATTGTGGGGTCACCAGTATGGTATTTGTAAATTGGAATCATATCCCCTCTCAAGCGTCTCTTCTCCAGATAGAATAAGTTTAGTGCTCGCAACCTTTCCTCATAACTAATATCCTCCAAACCCTTTATTAGTTTTGTTGCCCTTCTCTGTACTCGCTCCAGTTGCAGCACATCCTTCCTGAGGACTGGTGCCCAGAACTGGACAGCATACTCCAGGTGCGGCCGGACCAGAGTCTTGCAAACGTGGCATTTAAAAGGAAAAAGTTGTTTAAAATGTTATTAATTCACATTTCCTTGAAAGCTTCCTTTATTTTGTAAATTATGCAATGGGGACACCCACAAAATATATACCAGACCCTCATCAAGGGGTATTTTTTGTGGGGTCCTCATTGTATTAGTCATAAAACAATACATTTTGTAATCACTTTTGCTATATATATATATATATATATATATATATATATATATATATATATATATATATATATATATATATATATATATATATATATATATATATATATATATATATATATATATATCCAAACATATAAAATCTCCCTCCCCCATCCAAAGAAGAAAAAAAAAAAAAAAAGACCCTTCGGATGTGGTAAAGATTTAAGGGGCCCTTGTAACAAAAAGAAAAAAAATGACTGGTATGATTTTTTTGGGCCACATAAAAATTACTGGGGTCCCCCAAAGTCAACACCTGACCCTTGGATTTGATACTGATTTTAAAGGGGGAACCTCAGGCAAAAAAAAAAAAGGCACGGGGTCCCCTCCCTAATCCATACCCTTAGGCCCCATTCACACTCGTGTGACTTGTCATGCGACTTTGGACCCCAAAGTCGCACCTCATGTTTCCCTATGAGTACTGTTTATGTCTGTGAGACCTCAAGTCGCAGCGACTTCTAAGTAGTTCCTGCATTACTTTGGTCCAACTTTCATGCGATTTGAGATCCATAGACCTCAATGTAAACCCTCAAAATTCACATGAAAGTTGCACCTGCATCATATACATGCCATTTTGATGCAATTTTAGATGACTGTGACTTGTGCAAAAATGAAAAAAATTTTTTTTTCATCTAACGAATCCTAAATTTTGAGAACGATTGGAATTAGAATCAGTCAAAAATTGATCAGCTAATTCAAATTCTGTGTGAAGAATAGCTGGTTGTTAAGCAGCGGAATGGGAAGCCATCTTAACAACTTACAACACCTTAACCACTTCAGCCCCGGAAGGATTTACCCCCTTCCTGACCAGAGCACTTTTTACAATTCGGCACTGCGTCGCTTTAACTGCTAATTGCGCGGTCATGCAATGCTCTACCCAAACGAAATTTGCGTCCTTTTCTTCCCACAAATAGAGCTTTCTTTTGATGATATTTGATCACCTCTGCCGTTTTTATTTTTTGCGCTATAAACGGAAAAAGACTGAAAATTTTGAAAAAAAATGATATTTTCTACTTTTTGTTATAAAAAAAATCCAATAAACTCAATTTTAGTCATACATTTAGGCCAAAATGTATTCGGCCACATGTCTTTGGTAAAAAAAATGTCAATAAGTGTATATTTATTGGTTTGCGCAAAAGTTATAGCGTCTACAAACTAGGGTACATTTTCTGGAATTTACACAGCTTTTAGTTTCTGACTGCCTATGTCATTTCTTGAGGTGCTAAAATGGCAGGGCAGTACAAAACCCCCCCAAATGACCCCATTTTGGAAAGTAGACACCCCAAGGAAATTGCTGAGAGGCATGTTGAGCCCATTGAATATTTATTTTTTTTGTCCCAAGTGATTGAATAATGACAAAAAGAAAAAAAAAAAAATTACAAAAAGTTGTCACTAAATGATATATTGCTCACACAGGCCATGGGCATATGTGGAATTGCACCCCAAAATACATTCAGCTGCTTCTCCTGAGTACGGGGATACCACATGTGTGGCACTTTTTGGGAGCCTAGCCGCGTACGGGGCCCCGAAAACCCAGCACCACCTTCAGGATTTCTAAGGGCATACATTTTTGATTTTACTCCTCACTACCTATCACAGTTTTGAAGGCCATAAAATGCCAAGATGGCACAAAACCCCCCCAAATGACCCCATTTTGGAAAGTAGACACCCCAAGCTATTTGCTGAGAGGCATGGTGAGTATTTTGCAGCTGTCATTTGTTTTTGAAAATGAAGAAAGACCAGAAAAAAAATTTTTTTTTTTCTTTTTTCAATTTTCAAAACTTTGTGACAAAAAGTGAGGTCTGCAAAATACTCACTATACCTCTCAGCAAATAGCTTGGGGTGTCTACTTTCCAAAATGGGGTCATTTGGGGGGGGTTTGTGCCACCTGGGCATTCCATGGCCTCCGAAACTGTGATAGGTAGTGAGGAGTGAAATCAAAAATTTACGGCCTTAGAAAGCCTGAAGGCGGTGCTTGGTTTTCGGGGTCCCGTGCGCGGCTAGGCTCCCAAAAAGTCCCACACATGTGGTATCCCCGTACTCAGGAGAAGCAACAGAATTTATTTTGGGGTGTAATTTCACATATTCCAATGGCATGTTTGAGCAATATAACATTTAGTGACAACTTTGTGCAAAAAAAAAAAAAAAATTGTCTCTTTCCCGCAACTTGTGTCACAATATAAAATATTCCATGGACTCGACATGCCTCTCAGCAAATAGCTTGGGGTGTCTACTTTCCAAAATGGGGTCATTTGGGGGGGGTTTGAACTGTCCTGGCATTTTATGCACAACATTTAGAAGCTTATGTCACACATCACCCACTCTTCTAACCACTTGAAGACAAAGCCCTTTCTGACACTTTTTGATTACATGAAAAAATTATTTTTTTTTGCAAGAAAATTACTTTGAACCCCCAAACATTATATATTATTTTAAAGCAATTGCCCTACAGATTAAAATGGTGGGTGTTTCATTTTTTTTTTTCACACAGTATTTGCGCAGCGATTTTCAAACGCATTTTTTGGGGAAAAAACACACTTTTTTAAATTTTAATGCACTAAAACACACTATATTGCCCAAATGTTTGATGAAATAAAAAAGATGATCTTAGGCCGAGTACATGGATACCAAACATGACATGCTTTAAAATTGCGCACAAACGTGCAGTGGCAACAAAATTACTACATTTTTAAAAGCCTTTACAGGTTACCACTTTAGATTTACAGAGGAGGTCTACTGCTAAAATTACTGCCCTCGATCTGACCTTCGCGGTGATACCTCACATGCATGGTGCAATTGCTGTTTATGTTTGACGCCAGACCGCCGCTTGCGTTCGCCTTAGCGCGAGAGCAGGGGGCGACAGGGGTGCTTTTTTTTATTTATTTTTTTTCTTTATTTTTTTTTGCTTTTTTATCTTATTTTTAAACTGTTCCTTTCATTTTTTTTTTTTTTAATCATTTTTATTGTTATCTCAGGGAATGTAAATATCCCCTATGATAGCAATAGGTAGTGACAGGTACTCTTTTTTGAAAAAATTGGGGTCTATTAGACCCTAGATCTCTCCTCTGCCCTCAAAGCATCTGACCACACCAAGATCGGTGTGATAAAATGCTTCCCCAATTTCCCAATGGCGCTATTTACATCCGGCGAAATCTAAGTCATAAAATGCTCGTAGCTTCCGGTTTCTTAGGCCATAGAGATGTTTGGAGCCACTCTGGTCTCTGATCAGCTCTATGGTCAGCTGGCTGAATCACCGGCTGCATTCTCAGGTTCCCTGTTGAGACAGGAGAGCCAGAGAAAAACACGGAAGACGGTGGGGGGGGGGGGGCATTCCCTCCCACTGCTTGTAAAAGCAGTCTAGAGGCTAATTAGCCGCTAGGATTGCTTTTACATGAAAGCCGACCGCTGGCTAAAAAGAATGATACCAAGATGATACCTAAACCTGCAGGCATCATTCTGGTATAACCACTCAAAGTCGTGAATGGCGTACCTGAAGACAAAAAAATGGTTAACAATAAAGCACAGTAAACGGTAAAGTATAAATAATTACATACCTGAAAAACAAACATGATAAAACATAATAACAATAACAATAACAATAAAACATTGCAGAATAGAATACAGTAAAAAAGAGCAGAACAATAGAGAGAGAATAGAGAGAGAGAGAACAATAAAACGACAACTATTTTTTTAAATTTTTGTTTGTGTTTTTTTTTTTTTTTACACTTTTTTTTTGTAACTGTAACTTTTATAACTGTAACCGGTTCCAGGTTCGAGTCTCTCAAAATGCGGTGGCATCTTGGGAGACCCTGTGAAAGTGTGCCTAGTCTGTGCAATGCTGTACGCTACGCTAATACTCAACTAGTGCATGGTAGCGTTCAAAACATTCACCAAGTGTTACTGCAGTGCTGGTTTGACTACGACCGGGGTGTACTACGCCGCTGGTGCTTGCCAGTTCACCAAAACGCTACAAAGAAAAGTGTCAGTGATCGATCGATACTGCACTTGGGTGGGCTGGACTGGGCTGGGCCGGGCGGAGGGGCAAAACGCAGGTGCTAGCAGGTATCTGGGCTGATCCCGCTAACACTGCGTTTTTGGGAACCCTAAACTGCTGGGGACGCTAGTATAGATCTGATCGGATCAGATATTGATGCGTTCAGATACTATACCACTAAGGGAGGTGTACGGTGCGTGTACGGTGCGTGCGTGGGTGTTCGCGGTACTGGCGCTAATCTGACGCTGCCTAGGGCGACGCATATCACCGCCGGGCGATCAGGGGGCTAAACCTTTATTCGGTAATAAACGGCGGGTGCCCTGACACTATAAAAAATAAACGAACTAACCAGCGTCACCCGTAACGGTTATACGGTGATCAGTGGTGAAAGGGTTAACTAGGGGGCCATCAAGGGGTTAAAACATTTATTAGATAGTATATGGGGGTCCCTGTAGCTATAAAATGCTGACGGCGAACCTAAATATTTACGTCCCTAACTAGCGTCACCAGCGACACTAATACAGCGATCAGAAAAATGATCGCTTAGCGACACTGGCGACAGGGGGTGATCAAGGGGTTAAAACTTTATTAGGGGGGTAAGGGGGGTACCCTAGACCTACAGGGGGCTAAACCTTTATTTGGTAATAAACGGCGGGTGCCCTGACACTATAAAAAATAAACGAACTAACCAGCGTCACCCGTAACGGTTATACGGTGATCAGTGGTGAAAGGGTTAACTAGGGGGCAATCAAGGGGTTAAAACATTTATTAGGTAGTATATGGGGGTCCCTGTCGCTATAAAACACTGACGGCGAACCTAAATATTTACGTCCCTAACTACCGTCACCAGCGACACTAATACAGCGATCAGAAAAATGATCGCTTAGCGACACTGGTGAGGAGGGGTGATCAAGGGGTTAAAACTTTATTAGGGGGGGTAAGGGGGGTACCCTAGACCTACAGGGGGGTAATACTAACTGTCCTAACACTTCTAACTGTCACAAACTGACACTATGCAGTAATCAGGAAAAAAAAAAAAAAAAACCTGCTTGGTGTCAGTTTGTGACAGGGGGGGGGGGTGATTGGGGGGGGGATCGGGGGGCGATTGGGGGGGGATCGGGGGTGTAATATATGCCTGGCATGTTCTACTGTGTTGTGTGTGAGTGTTGGTGCACTTACATGTCATCTCTCCTCGGCGCTGGAACGGAAACTGCCAGACCGAGGAGAGATGACATCACATCCTCTGCCTCTGTGTACTATACAGAGGCAGGGGATGTTTGTCATTGGCTGGGAGCGATCGCGAGGGGGGGGCCACGATCGGATGGCCTCCCCCTCGTCTGTCATCGCTCCCAACCAAATGCCGACCGCAGCTGGCACCGGGGGGGGTCCTATCGGACCCCCCACCCGCGGGAAGGCAATCACGTTTCAGGTACGTGATTTTGCCTGCCCGTGCCGCTCTGCTCACGTATATAGGCGTGAGGCGGTCGGCAAGTGGTTAACAACTGAAGACTCATCTTCTGTCAGTGAGTTTCCCCACTAACAGCTGAATTGAAAAAAAGAATGCCAACAAAAACGGCGTGGGATTCCCCCCCCCCCCAAATCCATACCAGACCCTTAATCGAGCATGCAGCCCAGCAGGTCAGGAAAGGGGGGAGGGGTGAGCGAGCGCGCCCCCTCCTTTCTCCTGAACCATACCAGGCCACATGCCCTCAACATGAGGGGGGACTTATCAGAATCTGGAAGCCCCCTTTAACAAGGGGGGCCCCCAGATCCTGCCCCCCCATGTGAATAAGTATGGGGTACATAGTGCCCCTACCCATTCACCAAGAAAGTGTAAAACGTGAGTAAACACAGTACACAGGTTTTTGACAATCCCTTTATTGAATTTAAAAAAAAAAAAAAAAAGTCCCTCAAAGTAGATCCATTGCGACAACAGCATTGTGGGAGTGATGGGGGCAGCAGCTCTGACAAAATAGCGCCGGGTGTGCATTCCAAGCCTCGTTTCCATCAAAGACCTTCATGACGGCCGCAGCTTAGGCAAAATAGCGCCCGGGCATGTGTTCCAAGCCTCACATCCGCCAACAATGCTCGCTACTGGGCATTCACCACCGGAGACATTGATCTCTGACAAATACGTCCACATAGCACTGTAATATCCCACCCATCTATTGCATCCATCCCACAATGAAACCGGGAAAGCACCAAAGGCAAACCAAGCCTCACTACCGGTTCAGCAGAATGAATGGGCTATAAAACTCAGTCATCCTGGATGGGAAACGGCATCAAATATAGGCAGGCAATCGTAAAATTTTAACTTCAAAAGGGAAAGAAACCTTTAAATATTAAAACAATAACCATTTCATATAAGGCATAAAAACTAGTGTCAACTAAACCTAAAAGTAAAGGGCAAGGTACTCCATACTAATCTCTAAAACAAAAATAAAATAAAAATCCCAACATACTCCCCGCAAAAAAGTGCAGGCAATATGAATGGTACCCTAAAAAGTTCTATAAACAGGGAGAAGATTTAAGCAACATTTATGAAGGCATTAATGTCCCACTCCACATTTAAACCATAAACCAAGGAGAGTAGGACCTTAATTCATAAACTCAAAAAGTTTCAAGTCTAGAAACCCCCCTCTTTGTAGAACCTCCCACTCCGGGGGGCTACATACTGATCTATAATAAGAAACTGAGTACCCCTAGGGACCTTTTTATGATGACGTAAAAAGTGTTTGGGGACAATATAATTAGTCAAGCCTTTTTTAATGTTAGAAATGTGCTCATTGACTCTCATTGAAAAGGTGCGGCCGCCATCACTCTCAGCGATGCTGTTTTCACAGATGGAGTCTGATTGTTTCATTTTGAGGGGTCTAAATATATGCAGTGATCAGAGGGAGCTTTCACCCCTAGGAGGATGTCAGTTTTGACAAAACGCGTCAGCTCTAGCTCCTACCGAGGTCACTGCATACCATTTGGATTTTCAATTTAACAGCGCTGTATACTTCTCATCCCTTTAAGTGTTCTGTACTTTTTAATATATTTGTTTATGATGGTTTTACACTATGTACAATTGTTTGGTGTGTTTCCATATACATGCACAATCTGTGAGAGATGGTTATTGTGAATGGCATTCACGCATAACAGAACTCTGGGGATAGAGAACGCATGGAATACCTGGTTCCTTATATGAGGTCTATTAACCCCTGCTTGTGTAACATATGGTACTTGGGTCCACACTCTCTGGTAAGCATACCCTTAATCTATGGTGGTGGATATTGGCACGTTGGTGGTTGTCACCATTTATGGATCATCACTTTAAACACTTATAAACATTAATTGATGCCTGGGTACACTCACAGCGGCCCCTGTTTGACACGTCATCCCTAATTTTGCAACACCAAGTCTTTGGTACTGAATATTTATCACTATTTACTACTTTTCTGTTTGTGTTCTGTGTCTGACTTCTCATGTCCTGACCCAGGCTTGGGCTACCATCTGTTCATGCTTGCTACCCACCCTGACCTTAGTTTGTTTCCTGTATTTCCTTCTGTCTCCTGCCCTTGTACTCTGCACACGCTCGTGGTCTCTGCATCCTCAGCTGGGCGTACCTGGGGGCCGTGACCTGGTTCCAGCTTGCTGCAAGTACATCCCCACCATCAGGGGTCCCAATGAAGAAGCAGGCTGGGGCTTAGACGTGCCCTGGGTAACCCCAGATTGGCGATATACAAGGGCTTACTACCACAGACACCTAACACAAGGTTTGCTCTCAACGTAGAGTTTTCCATTCAATCTTAAGCTCATGCCTAGTTAAAAAAAAAACGATTGGAAAGCTGTCATTTTAACCGCTTGCCGACCGCCGCACACAGATGTACGTCGGCAGAATGGCACAGGCAGGCAAATGGGCGTACCTGTACGCCCCTTTGAATTTGCCGCTTATCAGGCACGCGCACCCGCCGCAGGTCCCAGGAATGCGGTGTTCGCCGGCGGCCCATGATTGTGGTGAGGAGAGGCAGAACGGGGAGATGTCTTTGTAATGAAGGGAATTTCCCTGTTCTGCCTAGCAACATGACAGAGATCCACTGCTCCCTGTCATCTGGAGCAGTGATCTATCATGTTGTAGTGAGCCCATCCCCCCTACAGTTTGAACACCTCCCTAGCACACACTTAACCCCTTGATCGCCCCCTAGTGTTTAACCCCTTCCCTGCCAGTGTCATTTATACAGTAATCAGTGGTTATTTGTAGCTCTGATCGCTGTATAAATGGTAATCGTCCCAAAATAGTGTCAAAAGTGTCCGATGTGTCCTCCATAATGTCGCAGTCCGGATAAAAAATGCAGATTGCTGCCATTACCATTAAAAAAAAAAATAATAATAAAAATGCAATAAATCTATCCCCTATTTTGTAGATGCTATAACTTTTGCGCAAACCAATCAATGTATACTTTTTGCGAATTTTTTTTTTTCCAAAAATATGTAGAAGAATACATATCGGCCTAAACTGAGAAATAAATTTTTTTTTGTATATTTTTTGGGGATATTTATTATAGCAAAAAGTAAAAAACATTGCTTTTTTTTTCAAAATTGACGGCCTTTTTTTTATAGCACAAAAAATAAAAACTGCAGAGGTAATTAAATACCACCAAAAGAAAGCTCTATTTGTGGTAAAAAAATGCTTAATTTATGTTAAGTATTTTCTACATTTCTATATACATTTCTGATAAAGAATTGTTTCTGTTTGTTTATATATATCAGTGCACTAGGGTACCCTCTGACGTACTTCGTTTTGTGACTGATGTGGTCCACATAATAATTATTTCATATGTAATCTAGCAATTATCAATATTTGTTTTTTCCCTTTGGTTATTATATGATCGATTTGTCCATTTGCAATCCCTATACGGCTAATTATCTATTTTACCCATTTTATGTTGTTTATTCACATTTATCACCGCCATACATTACATCTATTGAAGTTATTGTTTAACCACAAGAAAATGGTCGCTATCGAAACTTATATACCACCAATAAAATGGCCGCGGTGTTAGATTAGAGCGGACCGCAAGAAAATTGCCGCCGTACAACTTCCGGTCTGACCATATATAAGGAATATCTCTGCAGCCAATCCGGTTCCCCAGATGAAGTCATGAGGCGTGATGTAACGCGTAGGGAGTGGCCGCGAGCAGACGCAAACCGGAAGTCACGTGAGAAGGCGCTCTGAACGCCGCTCCATCTGTTTCTTTGCCAGTTTTTAATGTTTTAATGTAAGAGTCCAATCTACAGCACTTTAATAAATACATTTTAGTTCACCCTAATATACTACACCATTGGAGGCTTGTTTTTTCTTCTCTTTATCACTATATCGTTCATACTTCATTGGAGTATATTGGGACAGCCACTTGAATGCTAATGTGAACTGAGAAGAAACCGCTAGAGCCATAGTTATTGGATGAGAACTAATTTGGGCCCCATTTCGATGCTGTACAAAGATCAACACACCTGGTCACATTTAGCGATGCTTGTTTCTCCATACATATAAGGTGAGAGTTCTGGGAGACTGGTGTCATTAGGAAACCATCTGTGAAGACATCCATGAACTTCTTTTGACTTTTTTATTGTCACACTTAGCCACCTTATCTTTATTCATCCACCTTTTGAACTTTGCTCTCCTGGAATCACGTTTTATTCACCTCACGGATAGAGAGAACTTTGCAGAGCACTTTATGCATCAACACTTTATTATTAAGTATTTTTATACTGTTTTCTAGCAATACAGTGTTCTTTATTTGTATGCACTTTATTCTTGTTTCAAGAATTGCTTGTTTTTCACATTGTTGTGTGTGATTATATATGATAGCGTGAGATCACTTTTGTCTTTTATGTAGAAAAATACATATCGGCCTAAACCGAGAAAGACATTTTTTTTGTATATTTTTGGGGGATATTTATTATAGCAAAAAGTAAAAAACATTGCTTTTTTTTTTTTTTTTCAAAATTGACGGCCTTTTTTTTTATAGCACAAAAAAAAAAACTGCAGAGGTGATCGAATACCACCAAAAGAAAGATCTATTTGTGGGGAAAAAAAGGACGTCAATTTTGTTTGGGTACAACGCCGCACGACTGCGCAATTTTCAGCTAAAGCGACGCAGTGCCGAATCGCACAAAGTGCTCTGGTCAGGAAGGGTATAAAATCTTCCGGGACTGAAGTGGTTAAATAATGAATCAAATGTTTTCTATATTGTAAATGTATATCTCTTCTTCTTCTCTTGTGTAAAATGACTTTAAGCAGGTGATATTTTTACAGTAGATGGCCTTTAAATGCATTTTTGCACCATAAATGCGGCTTCTCCTGTAAATATCAATATAATTAGCCATAAAAATAGACAGTGAACCTAACATGCGGTCTAATGGGGATTTTATGGTACAGTTGGTCTGCACTTAAACCTAGGACGGTGTTGTTTTCATATTCAGACACCAATTTCTTGTTTTTGTCTTAAATTGTGGTAAGCTTCATGTCAAGCATTGTTATCACATGAGATAATACCACTTGATTCATCAAAGAGGAAAAGGTTTGTGATGTTAACACCTTCCCAAAGCTTTCCACTCAATTAGGCTGTGTTCCCTTCAAAGCCGTTCCAAGCTGTATATCGCAGTCAATTACCGTGGGGGAAACTGCAACAAATAAAAGGACATCACTAAGGGAAGAAAGTTCTGAACAGGCCTTTAAGCTGCAACACAATAGATCCTAGAGAAAAGATGGCTTGTGTTTAGCGCCAAGCAGGTGAAAAGCCAAAGTCATTGTGAGATGGTATGGCGTGCGTAGCTCCCAACTGTCCCTGATTGGAGCCTCTGTCCCTCTTTCCTCCTCATTTGTCCCTCATTTTGGTCTGATCTATATAGTTGCATCTAAAATGCACTTTTTATCTTTCAAAATTGTTTCCCAATGCTAAACCTTTCATCTAATTTCTAAATTTTTGCATTTGTAAATGTAAAAAAAGCCAATATAAAGGAATAGGAGTGGTAAAAAAAAGTCCTTGTGGATTTAATTAAACTTTTTTTGGTTAATTCTCCTTTTAAGGGGGGGGGGGGGGGGGGCGTGTCCTATGCCTATATACGTTTGCAAGTAGGTGTCCCTCATTCCCATCTCAAAATGTTGGGGGGTATGGTGTGTGATAGTGTGAGAGTGATCCTGCCCTGCTGCAGTAGCACTTGGGGAGCTAAAAAATAGTTTTACTCCAGGCATATGAACTCTTGAGCCATTGACTTTACCATGTCAAGGATACAAGCTAATTGACTGTAATTGAGCCATTTTGGAGAAATTATTTGATCAGGGGAGTATGAAGTGGTTACATTTATTTTTAAATCAGGTACATTTTTTAAGGTTTTAAAGTTTTACAAAAAAGAAACTTACATTTAATCATCAAAAAAGAATCCCCTCAATTCCTTACATTATTTTTAAGGGCTCTGAATGGCTCCCGAGGCCTCATGCACACTGGGCATAGCTGCTTATACAGGTGTTTGCCATTTTTTTTTCTTTTAGCTTGTAGAAGCAACTTTATCTTAGGGCAGCCATACATGGAATGAATTACTTTCCACGGGTTGCAGGAAAGAAATTTGCTAATTTCCCCCATCAACACAGACAGTGTAGATGTGGGAATCCCTCCTGCTGGGCCATTATCTTCACCCTGCGGGGGGTGAGAGACAGTGATTATCGCTAGTGGCTGTATGTCTAGCGATAATCAAAGAGAAACTGTTTGATCGATCGACTTGGTACATTCAGCCTGCCTATTAAACCTAGGTTCACACTTGTGCGATGCGGGAACCAGCGCGATTACAGCGCCGTTCCCGCATCGCATATATATCTAGCACGATCGTGCCCGCGGGACCCGCAGATTCGATGTCCGCTGGTGTCCCGGCGATCGTGTCACGGAGCCACAGAACAGGGAGATGTCTATGTAAACAAGGCATTTCCCCGTTCTGCCTTGTGACATGACAGAGATCACAGCTCTCTGTCATCGGGAGCAGTGATCGCTGTCATGTGAGTTGGAGCCCATCCCCCCCACAGTTAGAATCACTCCCTAGGACACATTTGACCCCTTCATCGCCTCTGCCCTGCCAGTGCCATTTATACAGTAATCAGTGCTTTTTTTATAGCACTGATCGCTGTATAAATGACAATGGTCACAAAATGGTGTCAAAAGTGTCCGATGTGTCCACCATAATGTCGCAGTCACAATAAAAATTGCAAATCGCCACCATTAATAAAAAAAAAATAATAATAAAAATGCCATAAAACTATCCCCCATTTTGTAGACTCGATACCTTTTGCGCAAACCAATCAATATACGCTTTTTGCGATTTTTTTTTTTTTTCTTACCAGAAATATGTAGAAGAATACATATCGGCCTAAACTGAGGAAAAAAATGTGGTTTTTTTATATATTTTTGGGGGATATTTTATTATAGCAAAAAGTAAAAAATATTTCTTTTTTTGCAAAATTGTTGCTCATTTTTGTTTATTTGTTTTGTTTATGATCAAACACCACCAAAAGAAAGCTCTATTTGTGGGGAAAAAAGGATGTCAATTTTGTTTGGGTGTAACGTTGCACGACTGCGCAGTTGTCAGTTAAAGCGACGCAATGACGAATCGCAAAAAGTGCTCTGGTCAGGAAGGGGGTAAAATCTTCCGGGGCGGAAGCGGTTAATGATACCCCCAGATCGGTTCACAGAACTGTGAACTCGCACAGGAATCGGATCGCATAGGTAAGGACACCCATGTGAACCGATTCCAGTAGAGGACAAAAAAAGTCCCTGTACTATTTTCGTGCAAATCCAAAGCGAGTTCAGCCAGACAACTGTATGACTGAACTGGCATTGCACAGACACCGCATGCGATCGGCATCGCAGTGTGGGGTGCGAATCACATGCGATGTCTGTGTTCGCACTAGTGTGAACCTGGGATAACAGTACAAATCTTGGCTGGTTCCTGCTGAACCGGCCGAGATTTGAAGCTGCGTGTATGGCTGGTCTTGGTCTATATGTACATTTACAGGCATATTTGTAGAGGACCAATTACAAGCTGACAAAAAAAAAAAAAATCACAAGTGCGTTTTTGAGAGGAGCTTTCACGCAGAAAAAAACGCCTGTAGGACACAAGCATGGCATTTAGGCACGTTCATTGTTTTCAAGTGTAAATTTAATATAGTAAAAGCTGAGCAGAGGGGAATGTTTTGGGAATAACCCTTATAAACGCAAATGCACATAAAAACGTGTGCGAATATGAGCCATTATGAGTGTTTTTTAGGCTGCTTTTTCCTGCTAGAGGTTCTCACATTTCAAGCGCCTGGTGTGCATGGACCCTGAAAGTCTTTTTTTTTTTTTTTTTTTGGTGTTTTAGACAATAGGTAGAAAAACAGCATCTTGACGTTTTTGATGGGACAGGAACCCAAGTTATACACTCAGTATTAAAAGTAAATACCCATTTTTTTTTTTTGCTATGGGTTGAAAGTTCAAAATGTAGCAAACTTACTTTTTTTTTTTTTTTTTACCCTTTTTCGCCCGTTAGAGAAGTCATTGCCTATAAAAAATCCAGCAGCAAACTGGAATCTGGTGTCACCTTGATGATGGTTTCCTGCAGAGCGTCAGGGTAAGTCAATGGTGGTTCAAACATTGCACAGGCATTATCTCAAAGCCACAGGAAGTGCTTGGATATATGCAAATGTTCATTCCACGGAGCAACCAAGTTTTATTTTCATTTTACTTTGCAGTGCTGCATGAAAAAAAATTTAGAGGGCGAATTCGCCAAAAAAATTCACAGCTAATTTCACGGTTAAGTCAGATTAAATTGTGCGCCCATCACTCACTCATGCCCAAGTGAGGAGAATCTTTAGATAGGGCATTGCTTGCAAAGCAGGGAGTGTTGCAATGAAATTACTAGTACTAGAAAAGCTAAAAAAAAAACTTAAAAAAGTTTTTAAAAAATTACATTTTTTTTGTCATGGAAAAACACCTCCTATGATCTGAAGAAATGTATATAAAAAAACGTCAAGGTAACAACATTGTCGAGAAAATGTGTCTTTTGCTACTGGTATTGCTAATGATTTTTTTTTTTTGCCAGTTTCCTTTTATTGTGCAAGGCCATGTGTTCTCCTGGTGACAATGGACTTTTATTATAGAAATTCAAGTGGTTAAGGTGGATGATATGGGGGGGGGGAAGGAATAAAGGAAGAAGACAAAACACAAATATGTCATTTTTTTTTTTTTTAAGGTGCATTAGCAGTGACATCATAATTATGAAGCAGGCAGGGAAGCCAATAATAAAGAAGACAAAACTTTTATATCTGCTTCATAAATATAAGGTGCCTGGGGTACAGCATCGGCAGTAGTATCATGGACAGAGAAACTGGAAACAGAAGGCAAAAAGAGAATTCAGCTATAATTTATTTCTAGGGTACATGAGCAGCCCAGCAGCATCAGAAGATTAGTGAACTTCTAAAAATCCACTTAGCTGAGGATTTCTGATTCGTCCCTGGAATCCGATTTGCAGCACAAATTTCCCCGGTGGGTTTTTTTTTAAGGGTTATTTTTATTTTGGATATGCAGAGGATAAACACTCCCCGTTGGGTTCCCACACAGATCACTGCTTTTTTTTTTTTACCTAAGCACTTTCACAGAAAGGTGACAATATTGGAAGGGAAACATGTCTTTTTCGGGGCATTACGAGATTATTATTATTTTTGTGGCTTTTTTTTTTTTTTTTTTTTGGAGGTTTGAGTATTGGAACCTTCCCTGTTCTCTTGGTGTTTTATACAGAAAACTGGAGATTGTATAGAACACCAAGAGAACAGGGAAGGCGACAGTAAAAATGAGACAGAATGCAATATGTTTAAAAAACTGAAATTATCACCAGAATGCAGTAGAAGCAACAGCATCATAAACTAGGGTGGCAACTGTGACTGTGCCAGTCTCAAAACGCACTGCTGCCATCAATATGTGACAGCAGTACTCTCAAATTCTTCTGCTGTCTTCTTCTGTTAGAATGTGACAATTGCACTCTCAAGCCTCACCCTATGCAGAGATTTTCAGCTTATGGGATAAAAATCTAAGGCTGGCTATAGGCAGATCAGAATTCGTTCAATTCAGCAGGAACTGGCTGCGTTTCGATCCGTCTAAGAGCAGGCTGCTTGTATTGAAGTTGATCGATCGACTTCAGTATAAACAGCCTGTCTAGCTTCTTTCATGTGATCACTGCCAGCGGCTATAGCCGCCAACAGTTATTGTCGTATTCCGATCCCGCTGTGAGAATAGAATAGCGCAAGAAAGTGAGCTATAGGCACAAAAGGCATAGGAACACACAGTATAATAAGTCTAAACTAGTCTGGGTGAAGTCCATACACTTGTGTCAGCTTGGGTTCAAGAGCGTAGCTCACTCTGTACATATAGCAGACAAAAAGAGAAGAAAGCGCCACTAAGTGTAGTAGAATAATAGCAGTTTATTTAAGCCTCCATAATGGGCTACTCACAGTATTATAGTGGTAAACAGGCTCATCAATATGGGGTGGTTTGACAGTCCGTATCCGGAGCGCTAAACAGCAGCGTTTGCCATGCTGTGGCTGGAAGCTGAGGCCGGAAGGAAGCCGGGGGGACAGTGGAAAGTCTCCAGGGTTCCAAGGTGGAACACGGCGTGGAGCGCAGCGTAGCACTAGCAGCTCGAGGAGTTCAGACGTCGCAGGTCCCAGGTTGCTATGTGAGGCATTTCGGAGCATGCACCGCGCTACGTTAGAGTGGATCAGGCAATTTTCTTCAAACCATGGTTGAAGGAAAGAAAATTGTATAGAGTATGGCTTGCTTAAAGCGGAGTTCCACTCATTTTTGTGTTTATTAAAAGTCAATAGCTACAAAAAGAGGAGCTGCTGACTTTTAACCACTTAAGGACCAGGCCTAAGTTAAAACCCCCAAACATTATATATATTTTTTTCTAACACCCTAGAGAATAAAATGGCGGTCGTTGTAATACTTTCTGTCACACCGTATTTGCGCAGAGGTATTACAATCGCACTTTTTTTGGAAAAAATACACTTATTTTTTTTAATAAAAAAAACCAACAACAGTAAAGTTAGCCCATTTTTTTTTTATATTGTGAAAGATGATGTTACGCTGAGTAAATTGATACCAAACATGTCATGCTTCAAAATTGCGCTGGCTCGTGGAATAGCAACAAACTTTGAACCTTTAAAATCTCCATAGGCGACGTTTAAAAAAAATTCTACAGGTTGCATATTTTGAGTTACAGAGAAGGTCTAGGACTAATTTTTTTTTCTTATTTATTTTACTTTTTATTTTTATACTGTTCTTTTATTAAAAAAAAAAGTGTCACTTTTATTCCTATTACAAGGAATGTAAACATCCCTTGTAATAGAAAAAAAAGCATGACAGGACCTTTTAATTATGAGATCTGGGGTCAAAAAGACCTCAGATCTCATATTTACACTGAAATGCAAAAAAAATAAAAATGTTGTTTGAAAAAGAAAAAAAAAGTCCCTTTAAGAGCTATGGGCGGAAGTGACATTTTGACGACTCTTCCGCCCTGCAATGATATGGAGCCGGGTGGGAGCCATCTTCCCCTGACTCAGCTCCATGCCAAGCAGAGGACAGGACCCGATCGCCTCCGCTGCTGCCGGCAGCTGTGGTAAGCGGCCGGGGGCACCAGAGCACGGCGGGAGGATGACCCTCTCCCGCCATCGATTAAAAGTGATCTTGCGGAGAATCACCACGGAGACCACTTTTATCTTAAAGCAGACCGCACGCTGAAGAAGTGGATACTGGGGTTATGGGCGCTAGCTGCTGCCATAACAGCGATATTCCACTTCAAAGAGCGGCCAGTCCGTAAGTGGTTAATAAACACACACTCACCTGTCCCGCGATCCAGCGATGCGGCCGCTCGAAACCCCGCTTCTCTCCCTCTCCTCTTCACGGTGCCAGAATTGCAAGTGTGGGCAACTGGCTGTGACAGCTTGCAGCTTCACGTCCGGGTGCGCACTGCACATGCGCAAGTCGCCCAGCGCCTCCCCATTGGTCGGGCAATCGTCTGGGACCTGTGACGTGTTGCAGGGAGAGAGGGGGAGAGGAGAACTTCCTAGGTGGCTCGAGTGGAAGTGGGAGCAGATACCTGTCAAAACTAGATACCTGTCCCCCCCACCCCAAAAAAATGACATGCCAAATGTGGTATATTTAGGGGGAAGGGTGCTTAAAGCAGAACTTCCCATTTTGGGTGGAGCTCCGCTTTAAGCACCAGCAGATCATCAAGTAATCATCGAGATTAGTGGTGATCACATTATCATCACTGCAGTTGGTTAACACCACAACCTTTTACACACCCAAACAGAAGCTGCCACCACCTACTTTAAAGGAAACAAGAAGTGTTCAATGCATCTGCTGTAGCAGTTCTGACCTTCAAGAAAGTGACAGTTGCTGCCACACCAGACAGGAATTTAATGGAGTTTAAAAAATAGTAGGTGTTTTCAAAGAGGCAAGGATTCTTTAATATCTCAACAAAGCATTTAGAGATCTAGCTTAAAGAGGAGCTCCAGGCTTCTCCAAAGCTATTAAAAATCAGCAGCTACAAATACTGTAGCTGCTGACTTTTAATATAAGGAAACTTACCTGTCCAAGGATCCAGCGATGATAGAAAATGACTTAGAACCCCCGCACATTGTATATATTTTTAAAGCAGAGACCCTGGAGAATAAAATGGTTGTTGTTGTAATTACTTTGAACCCCAAACATTGTATATATTTTTTAAAGCAGAGGCCATAGAGAATAAAATGGTTGTTGTTGCAATTTTTTTTATATTACACAATATTTGCACGGCAGTTTATCAAAAGCAAATTTTCAAGAAAAAATACACTTTAATGAATTCTATTCCATACAACACAATATAATATCCAATTTTTGAATAAAATATAAAAGATCACATTACGATGAATAAATAGATACCTGACATGCCATATTTTAAAATTGCACACATCCTTGGAATGCTGACAAACTATGGTAAATTATCCATAGACAATGCTTTAAAAGCTTTTACAGGTAACCAGTTTTGAGTTACAGAAGAGGACTTATTAGAATCATTGCTCCTATTGTGACGTTTGCAGAAATACCTCATATGTGTAGTGTGTTCACCGCTTACACATGCATGCAGGTATGTGCATGTTCACATTTGCACAGGAGCACAGGGGAACGGGGGTGATTTAAAATGCTTTACTTTTACATGTTTTTTTACACTGTCCCTTTTTTTTTAACTTTATTGCTATAACAAAGGATGAACTTTGTGATGGCCCTCCCTAGTGATGGCCCTCTTTATGGTGAGATCTGGGGTCTATTACACCCCAGATCTCTCCTCTGCCCTCCAAAGAAGCCAATTAAACTGAGATTGGTTTGATCGGCTTTACAACCCGGTAATGACAAACAAAACTAAATCGTAAGTGACAAAATCATTGTCGTCTTCAGTCTGGCATCACAGAAGATAAGGTACAACAGAAATTCCTCTCACTCTGTCTAGGGCATCCAATGCAACAGGTCACATTGCTATGGGGCTTTCCAGTGAGATGGGAGAGTCCAGTAAAGGTGGAGGGCAACAGCAGGAGGTGGCGGGAGGGGGGATCCTCTTCCTCTAATTGTAAAAGTGATTAGGCAGCTATATAGCCGCTAGGATCACTTTTACCATGTAGGGAATAAAAATTATATTTGGATCATGGCTGCTGCAACCATGACCCAGATGTCACCACTCCCACCTGAGGACATTCAGGAACGTCCCAGGGATGGGAAACATTTAAAGAAAATATGTTTTAAAAAAAACAGACAATAACAACAGTAAAATAAGGAAAATTAAAGTGATATTAAAGTCTTGCTTTTTTTTTTTTAAATAACAAACCTGTTATACTTACCTGCTCTGTGCAGTGGTTTTGCACAGAGCAGCTCAGATCCTCCTCTTCTCGGGTCCCTCGTCAGTGCCGAGTGCCCCCACAGAGAGCAGCTTGCTATGGGGGCACCTGAGCTGAGCCAATCCTCTGTGTGTCCATTCAGACATGGAGCCGCGGCTCAGCCCTGTCTCCTTTCTCTCCTCATTGGCTCACTGACTTTGATGGACAGCAACGAGGGCCAATGGCGCCCGCTGCTGTCTCAACCAATGAGGAGGGAGAGTCCCGGACAGCCGAGACTCTCATGCAGCATTGCTGGATCGAGATGGGGCTAAAGTAATTATTAGGGGGGGCTGAGGGGGGCTGCTGCACACAGAATGTTTGTTATCTTAATGCATAGAATGGCTTACTTCCAGTGAATTGGATAACTACTACATCCCCCCCCCCCCGGAATAATGGTATCGTAGAGTTGAGAACAGCAAATGTATAGAGGAGCTAACGAGTTTGTTGAAGGGTGGGGGAGAGCATTGCTGTAATACCTTAGAACTACTGGAATGACCTTGTAGCAGGTTGAGCTAGATCCTCCTGGTCTTAACTACTGTTCCTATGTCCATCCGCCCCTGTGATATTGTGATAATTCTTTCTCCTCCACATGGGCACCTTCTATTCTAACTACGAATTGCTGGAGTTGCCTCTCCTATACTTCTTATTACACAGACTGCATTTATATATTTTTATACCAAACCTATTTGGTTTGCCAACCATTTCTAAGTCTCGATGATTATTGGTTGCAATATGATATCTCTAAATTGCACTGCTAGGTCATTTTCATTAGGCATTCTATCTTCATAACGCTCTCTTCTGATTTCTTGAATGCAATAACTCTTGTATATTTTCACTAGCATCAGTCTAATTTTTTTATTAATATAGAAACCTGTGTTGATGGAGACTTTGATTATTTTTCCATGAAACAATACCTGATCTCAGTGATCTTTGCGCTCTGTATTCCTTCTCTTTGATATCTCATCTATATTCTGTATATTCCGTCATATATTGATAACTTTATAAATAAAGAATGCAAAAAAAAAAAAAAAAAAAAACGTGAAAAGTACTTAATTAAATTTACCTGGTCTTGGTTCCAAAGACTGACTCTGAGTCTGATTTGATGTTTCAGAATCATTGGCTTTCAAGAATGACTCTCAACATGCCTGCAAAGTTTCGATGGAGACGTGAGCTGTCATCTGCCATATGCAGTATGTTTTTGTTGACCCTCCAGAGGGTGTTTCCAGACAGGCATTGAAGTGTTTTTTCAGCAGACACTCCCTTAAGGCTAGATTTTCTAAATGCATCAATATTTTTTATTTGGGTAGGCGCTTGCTATGAATGTAAATTTTGTCATGGATTGTGTGTAGAGTTTGAGAGAGTAGTTTCAGGTCAAGAAGATCTTGACTCCAAATGTGTACAGTATATGCTTCTAAATGATTTACGACAGCCAATTATGAGTCTCTGGTCTAATAACTGCTATTAGCGCTTCCACTTGCCAAATTTCTGCTAAGTACTGTTTACGACGGGGCTTAATTAGAAGTCTTTTAAGTATTTGCAAACCCTACTAGTACTGTTTAGTCAACGTGATCTGCTTAAGCTGGTTGTGTTCTAGTGTGGGGGTGTTCAATCTTGCCTGTGGATTTTTGGGCCTCATGCATACTGGACATTTTTACAGCTACTGATTTTGGCGTACAGCCAGTGAACTCCCCAGCATGTTATCCTATGTGTCCATGCACACATAGGCTTTTATCAGCGTTTTTTGGCAGAGGTGTTTTCAGGCTGGAAAAAACAGAACTACTGCTGTACAAATGCTCTAACGCTGATAAACGCGGTAAAACGTGATGAAACGCCGCAAAACGCAGCTAACTGGCGTTTATGAGAGTTTTTGAGATTCAACTTTTTTTTTAAGCAATATTTTTGGACACTTTTCTTCAGTAAATTCCTACATTTCTCAGTGTGCTTTGCTGTTCTTGCTTTCAATGTCTGACCTGTGCTGTGTGCAAACAGGAACATGTCCTTTGCTGCTGATATTCCTCAGGTTGGTTAGGTACAGGTGACAGGTCCAACCTGTATGAGCCATCAGAGCCTTCAAATGGTTGTAAAGTCAGGTTTTTTACCTTAATGCATTAAGATAAAAAGCCTGTGTGCAGTAGCTCCCCCCCCCCCCCCCCCAAATACTTACCTGAGGTCCTTCTCTATCCAGTGATGTCCACGAGTCCCTCAGCCATCTGGGACTCCCCCTCCTGATTGGCTGAGACACAGCAACGGCGCCATTGGCTCCCACTGCTGTCAATAAAAGTCAGTTAGCCAATCAGGAGAGAGAGGGGTGGGGCCAAACCACAGCTCCATGTCTGAATGGACACACGGAGCTGCAGCTCGGCTCGGGTGCTCCCATAGAAAGCTGCTTGCTGTGGGAGCACTAGACAGGAGGGAGGGGCCAGGAGCAGCAAAGAGGGACCAGAGAAGGGAGGATCCAGGCTGCCCTGTGCAAATCCACTGCACAGAGGAGGTAAATATGACATGTTTGTTTTTTTTTGTTTTTTTTAAAACAAGACTTTACAATCACTTTTAGGGTTGACGCCATCCACAAGTGCTGCTGCCCACCTGTCACCTGTACCTAATCCTGAACACAGTTCGATTAATAAATCTATCACTCGATCAATCATTGTATGTACATTAGATAAGATAAGATTTATTGTCATTGTAGAAGACAAATTCACAATGAAATTACATTTCTACTCCACACATTATTCATACATCAGAATTATCAACCATGCATTTACCACACAAGATTTAATTATACCAAAAAAAATATATATATAAAAGTGTACCTGTATTATAAAAGTATAAAAAGTGTCCTCATATTAAAAATGCAACAAGACAATAAAATAAGACTATGTGACCTCTTTCATTTTATTCCTGCACTGATAGTCTTAATAGCCCTGGGAAAGAAGCTCTCTTTAAATCTATTTGTCCTTGTTTTATTCACCCTAAAACATCTCCCAGATGGCAATAATTCAAAGAAATGACAACCAGGATGAGTCTGGTCTCTCACTAGTTTTCCTGCTCTACAAAGGCAATGAGTCTCATAGATTTCTTCTAGAGAAACAAGTGCACACCCTACAATTTGTGCTGTTCGAACCACTCTCTTTAGAGCATTTTTATCTGCCTGCGTACAACTAGGATACCAAACTAGAATATAATATGTTAATGTACTCTCAATTGGCAGAGCAATAGAAGGTCTCTAGTACCTTCCTTCCCAAGCCATTCTTCCTAAGGAGTCGCAAAAAATATAAACGCTGTTGCGATTTCTTAATAAAGGCTTTAACGTTGATTGGCCAGGATAAGTTTTCAGAAATGCATGTTCCTAAAAACGTAAAGGTAGAGACCCACTCCATGCACACGCCTTTAATAAAAAGCGGTGCTGGTTCAGGCCTGTTCCTTCTGAAATCTACAATCAGTTCCTTTGTTTTCCCTGTGTTTACAATCAGGTTATTCGCTGTACACCATTCCACTATCTTATCAACCTCTCTACTGTATTGCTCCTCATCGTCTCCAGGAATACAACCGATTACGGTAGTGTCATCGGCAAACCTAACTCTACTATTGGTGTCATAATAGGGGGTGCAGTCATATGTGTACAGAGCATACAAAAACATTGTATTTTTTTTTTTTTTTTTTACAGAACTTAGAGATGGAGACCGAGAGCAGCCCATCTTCTAGAGGCTGTGGAAGGGGTCATAGCCAGCATCAGAGGAGTGCAGGACTAACAGTGGAAACTGAGCAGAGGACTTTGGAGCTGCTGCAGGAAGTACGGCAGGGGTGGCGGAGCATGGATCCACTGTTAGATCCAAAAAATGAGAACAGCAGCTACTTAAGAGACATGCACCATTTTATGGAGGACATAGGTGGGGACCTTGAAAAGTAATGCATGTATGCTGTGGCCATTCTGTATCATTCAGCCGAACTAACTGACGGGCCACCACCTGCAATTCCAAGTATTGTTTTCCAAGGTCCTTCCATGTACCCAGGGACCCTATAGTACCCTATTGCTATTCTCCTCCTCAATGTCTGCCCCACCTACCCATTAATAAAAAGCTACATACCATCTCCCCCAATCCACAGGTGATTTTCCCCCAGCTAGACCGCCCCAATAACATTTTTATATGGAGAGTCATCTTTTAGTTACCATAGCCCCACCATTCCCAAGTTCTCCACCTCCCGCATTGCCTGGCCCCCAATCCTTAGTAGATGTGCCCCCCTCCACGCCCGCAAGCAGCCATGCATACCTATGGAGACCAGTTGGTCCGTCAGACACAATCTCCACAGGCATCCCAAGGGGAGAGTTCCTCCTCACTTCCTGTTTAGCATCAATTGTAGACCTCCTATTTTTTTTTCTATTTTTCAAGTAATCTTTGACATGTAAAAATTTGTACATAGTTAAAAATATTTTTTGTTTGTATTTTTATAAAATTATTTTTCTAATATATTTCTAAATGATGTTATTTTTTTTATTATTTAGTTAATTTACTATTTGCACTTTTAATTAAAGTTATTTATAAGTTTTAATTGGATACTTTTTTCCTCTGTGTGGGCCAAATGCATGCAGTACCTGCATGTTTGGGGCCCCTGCAGAGGAAAAGTAAAAATGTTTCCATCTGCGTGTAGCTCACTTATGCAGTGGATATATATATATATATATATATATATATATATATATATATATATATATATATATATATATATATATATATACATACATATACAGTGGATATAAAAAGTCTACACACCCTTGTTAAAGTGTCAGATTTCTGTGATGTAAAAATATGAGACAAAGATAAATAATTTCAGAACTTTTTCAACCTTTAATGTGACCTATAAAAACTGAACAACAAACTGAAATCTTTTAGGTGGAGGGTAGTAAAAAAAATAAAATAATAATAAACATATGGTTGCATAACTGTGCACACCCTTAAACCTTTTTGATTTTATTACAGCACCCAGTCTTTTTGGGTATGAACATGGCACATCTTGACTTGGCAATATTTGCCCACTTTTCTTTGCAAAAACACTCCAAATCTGTCAGATTGTGAGGGGATCTCATGTGCACAGCCCTCTTCAGATCACCCCACAGATTTTGAATTGGATTCAGGTCAGTTCTTCTAGTGAACAATTCCTTTGTTGATTTGGATCTATGCTTTAGGTCGTTGTCCTGCTGAAAGATGAAGTTCTTCTTCATGTTCAGCTTTCTAGCAGAAGCCTGAAGGTTTTGTGCCAATATTGACTGGTATTCGGAACTGTCCATAATTCCCTCTACCTTGACTAAGGCCCCTGTTCCAGCTGAAGAAATACAGCCCTAAAGCATGATGCTGCCACCACCATGCTTCAAAGTGGGTATGGTGTTCTTTTGGTGCAGTGGCAGCTGGTGTTTTTTTTTTGGGGGGCCGCAAACAACCCCCCGGGTGGCCGGTGGCACTTACCCCATCTAGGTGGCGGGCATCGGGCAGCGCCTCCTGTGTCCTCTTCTCCGTCCACTTCTGCCATGCCTCTCCTCCCTTCCTCCTAGGTGTCCAATAGGATTGCCTGTCCTTTCAGCCATTCGAGTGATGGGTCTCAAGACCCACTTCCTGATTGGCCGGGAAGAGGATCAGTGTTACAACAGCGAATATTAATTCCCTTTTGTAACACACCTGGGTGGGCTTGGCTCGCAATGCTTGCTCCCCGAGCCCACCCTATTTTGAAGCCTATTAGAGCCTCTGGTTCTAATCAGGTGCTTCAACCCCTCCTATTGGAATCCATGCATCTGGGTGTCCTGCATGAGCCAGGAAGCATGGGTAGGGCGGCCGCACCTGGTGCAGTGTTTTTAAGTCAAACTTTTGGAATTATGGCCAAAAAGTTCAACCTTGGTTTCATCAGACCATAACACATTTTCCCACATGCTTTTGGGAGACTTAAGATGTGTAATTTTTGCAAAATTTAGCCAGGCTTGGATGTTTTTCTTCGTAAGAAAAGGCTTCAGTCTTGCCACTCTACCCCATAGCCCAGACATATGAAGAATACGGGAGATTGTTGTCACATGTACCACACAGCCAGTACTTGCCAGATATTCCTGCAGCTCCTTTAATGTTGCTGTAAGCCTCTTGGTAGCTTACCTGACCAGTTTTCGTCTCGTCTTTTCATCAATTTTGAAGGGACGTCCAGTTCTTGGTAATATCAAGTGGAGAAAATATGGCACAACAGTTACAATGACTGTCTTCACTGTGTTCCATGATATATCTAATGCCTTGGAAAGTCTTTTGTACCCTTCTCCTGACTGATACCTTTTTCCAATGAGATCCTTCTGATACTATGGAAGCTCTCTGCGGACCATGGCTTTCACTGTAGGATGCGACTAAGAAAATGTCAGGAAAGATCTTCTAGAACAACTGAACTTTATTTGGGGTTAATCAGAGGCACTTTGAATGATGGCAGGTGTGTACTGATTCCTATTTAACACGATTGTGAATGTGATTGTTTAATTCTGAATACAGCTACATCCCCAGTTATAAGAGGGTGTGCACACTTATGCAACCACATTATTTTAGTTTTTTATTTTTTACTTTCCACTTAAGAGATTTCAATTTGTTTTTCAACTGAGTTGTACAGTTTATCGGTCACATTAAAGGTGGAAAAAGTTCTGCAATGATTTCTTTGTCTCGTTTTTTTACATCACAGAAACCTGACATGTTAACAGGGGTGTGTAGACTTTTTATATTCACTGTATGTGTGTATGTATGTGTATAAATATATATATATATATTTTACATGCATACATTTTTTTTTTGGAAACAAAGAGCAAAGTGACAAAACTTCAAATTTGTGATTTAACAAAATGTTTTTTGAAAAAAAATTCTTCCAAAGAGATAACATTTCACATACTGATGATCCTGCCATGACAATTCACCATCCAGTGATACAAAAAATGTAACAAATTGGTTGCAAATGATCATCACCTGTAAGTCCATGAACTACATACTAACTTGGATTTGCTGGTGTTGGTTCTCCGGTGCTTGTCTCCTTGTCCCAGAGAAAATTTTGCGGCAGTCGGGAAGCGGTTAAAGTGATTTTAAAGTGTTTTTTTTTTAAATAACAAACATGTCTTACGTCATACTTACCTGCTCTGTGCAATGGTTTTGTACAGAGCAGCTGCGATCGTCTTCTTCTCTGGTCCCCCGCTGGTGTTACTAGCTCCTCCCCCCTGCCAAGTGCCCCCAGGGCAAATAGCTTGCTGTGGAGGCACCCGAGCAGGCTCGCCCCTGAGCAGCTGATGTACTTGTCCAATTAGACATGGAGCTGGGCTTGGCCCCACCCCCTTTCTCTTCTCATTGGCTCACTGCCTGTGAATGACAGCCAATGGCTCCAGCTGCTGTCTCAGCCCATGAGGAGGGAGAATCCCTGGAGAGCCAAAACTCTTGTGCACATCCCTGGATTGAGAGGGGCTCAGATAAGTATTAGGGGGGCTGAGGCACACAGAAGGTTTTTTTTACCTCCAAGCGTAGAATGCATGAAGCTAAAAAAGCCTTTAGAACCACTTTAAATGTTTTATATGTGGTTTACTATGTTATGCTTCAAATCTCATACTATGTTATGGAATGCTTTAAATCTCAAAAAGTACCCATCTCCTAGAGGCAAAAATTTAAGGATTATGAAAAATATGGAGGAATATGAAAAAGAAAAGTAAGTAAAGGACAGAAAATAAAAAGAGCATACTGTGGAAGAGAAGTGTAGGGAAGAGAGGGTTTGTGTGGGAGGTTATCCCAGGGGGTCAACACTTGTAGGTCATGCAATATTCAATAAGTAGCAATTAGAGGGGATAAACCTCTGTCCAAGAAGCCTACATTTAATTGTATTTTTCAGTGTATTATTCATTCAACAATAAACAACCAAGTCCCCAAAATGAATCCCAGAGCAGTTTTCCGTTATATTATCCTATTTCCATCTCTTCCTTTTTCAGCAGACTTTACCATTCCACCAGTACTTGTCTAGTATCCTTGTTAATTATATCCGTAGGTAAATAGCGGATGATGCCCTGAAATTGTCAGGGATAAAAGGAAAATGTATTTTTGTCAATTCTTTTTTTTTTTAATTATCTTTCTTTCATACAAGGCGCACAACCTTTCCTGCTTGGACCACCTCTCGGCTAGGATCCCATTTTACACAGAATATTTCAGGGCATTATGTGTTTGTTCTTTGATTTTCTGCTAGTCTTTATCTGTTTTTTACCATTGCGACAGTGTGTAAATAAGCCTATTGACTATATTTCTGCTGATAACAGAAAAAATGCATGGTGATTAGGGATAAATGAAGTGATTTGGCAAAATTGATCTCTCATTGTGTAAAATTTGTTTGAAGAAAAGGCCAAACAATCTCCCTTTATTTTTAATTTAGATGATTGTTTGGCGTGTATTTAGTGTCTAGCTTATTTCTTCAAAGTGTTCTCTGTATTTCAGTTTTTTTTCTGTCCTTTTAATTTTTTTATTTGTATTTTTTTTTAATGTCTGTTTTTTTCTGTGAAAAAAGTAAAATAATGAAGCTAATGAGAGCAATTTTTTGTTGGCACGAGAACAGGTCCAAGAAAGTTGAAGGGAACTTTTGTAACCCTCAGGAGCCATTAAAAGCTCTTTGCATCTTTAAAAACCATTGTATAGCAAATTGAGGTTACCTTCTTCTTTGACTTAAAGTGATTGTAAAGTCTTGTTTAAAAAAAAGAAAATAACAAACATGTTATACTTACCTCCTCTGTGCAGTTGGTTTTTGCACAGAGCAGCCCATATCCTCCTCTTCTTGGGTTGCTCTTCGCTGCTCCTGGCCCCTCTCTCTTGTCGAGTGCCCCCACAGGAAGCAGCTTGCTATGGGGGCACCCGAGCCGAGTAACAGCTCCGTGTGTCCATTCAGACATGGAGCCCCGACCCGGCCCCGCCCCCTCTCTCCCCTGATTGGCTAACTGACTTTGATTGACAGCCACGGGAGCCAATGGTGCTGCTGCTGTGTCTCAGCCAATCAGGAGGAGAGTCCCGGGCGGTTAAGACACTCCTGGACATCGCTGGAGAGAAAAGTAATTAGGGGGTGCGGGGGGACTGCTACACACAGAAGGTTTTTTATCCTAATGCATAGAATGCATTAAGATAAAAAAAAAAACCTTCTGCCTTTACAACTCCTTTTAAGCCTTTCACTAATGTTTTGGAGAAATAAAAGTTCCCCATTTTGCTCATTCCCAGTGGTGATAACTATTCAGAAAAAAACAGCCTCTTCAAAAACTATAGGCCAACCATGCCTAATGATAAATAAGGACCTTACTAAGAAAGTTTTCCATATGAACCAATATTTTTAAGCTCTGATCCACATCGGTCCGGTTTTGAAATCGTTCCACTTCAATGTGATTTCAAAGCCGTACATCAGTGCTATTTGCACTGCCAAATTCATTACGGCTTGTGACTTAATTTAACGGAAGTCTATGCAAGTCGTAAAAAGTATTGCAGGAACCTTTTTCATAATCGCTGCGACATGAATCGCAGTGATATGAATGGTTGCATTGCTGGCTATGGAGTGCAGCTTGTCATGCGATTTGGAACTGTCAAATCACATGACAAGCCGCATCGGTGTGAATGGGAGCTTACAGTGGTATACTTCATATTTTATATCAGTGAATTTGTAGGTTACACTGCTACTCCTGTTATTAAAATAATTTATAAGTTCCTGTCTGATGTTTAACATCCCTCAAAGACTTCCAGACTTTTTTTTAAACGCATAAAGATTATACATCCCATCTGATATTTTTTTTTTTCATGGTATTGAGCGAAGATTGCCTAATGAGAGAGGAGGGAATCTCAGGTCCAAACTACTGACGTGAAGTATATTGAATTGTTAAGTTAGGTTCTAACATTCTAGTAAGCTTAAATCACAGATGGCATATTGATCTGTTTGTGAAAGCATAATTTTCTCCCAATTATAGATTTTGGCTACAAGGGCGAGTTCAGAGGGTGGTGATAAATGGGGAGAATGGTCAGAGGTGGGAAGTGGGGTCCCCCAGGGTTCTGTGCTGGGACCAATCCTGTTTGTTCATAGACGACCTGGAGGATGGGGTAAACAGTTCAATCTCTGTATTTGCAGGTGAATGTAAGCTAAGTAGGGCAATAACTTCTCCGCAGGATGTGCAAACCTTGCAAGAAGATCTGAACAAATTAATGGGGTGGGCGACTACATGGCAAATGAGGTTTATTGTAGAAAAATGTAAAATAATGCATTTGGCTGGCAAAAATATGAATCTACTTACTAGGGGGAGAACCTCTGGGGGAACCTAGGATGGAAAAGGACCTGGGGGTCCTAGTAGATGATAGGCTCAGCAATGGCATGCAATGCCAAGCTGCTGCTAACAAAGCAAACAGAATATTGGCTTTTTAAAAGGGGATTAACTCCAGGGATAAAGTGATAATTCTCCCGCTCTACAAAACTCTGGTCCGGCCGCACCTGGAGTGTGTTGTCCAGTTCTGGGCACCAGTCCTCAGGAAGGATGTACTGGAAATGGAGCGAGTACAAAGAAGGGCAACAAAGCTAATAAAGGGTCTGGGGGATATTAGTTATGAGGAAAGGTTGCGAGCACTGAACTTATTCTCTCTGGAGAAGAGACGCTTGAGTGGGGATATGATTTCAATTTACAAATACCGTACTGGTGACCCCACAATAGGGATAAAACTTTTTTGCGGAAGGGAGTTTAATAAGACACGTGGCCACTCATTAAAATTAGAAGAAAAGAGGTTTAAACTTAAACTACGTAGAGGGTTCTTTACTGTAAGAGCAGCAAAGATGTGGAATTCCCTTCCACAGGCGGTGGTTTCAGCGGGGGGCATCAATAGTTTCAAAAACTAGTAGATAAGCACCTGAACAACCACAACATACAGGGATATACAATGTAATACTGACATATAATCACACACATAGGTTGGACTTGATGGACTTTTGTCTTTTTTCAACCTCACCTACTATGTAATAGGTTACAGATACCCTTTTCCTTTTTTTTTCTTTTCTTTTTTTCCCCTTTTGTTTAATCCTGGAAAACTCAAGCTATAAAAATAAATGATCTATTTTGGGTTGAATATGGAGCTGAGGTTTTTGGATACGCTTATTCATGAATACAAAGTAATGACTTTTGCCAGTGTCTAATAATATCCAAATACGTCATTGGAAAAGCCGTGGAATTGTATCTGATGTTGCTTTTTATAGATGTATTTGTAACGATCTGATTGTGTTTGTGTTTATGCAGTTTACCACTCTGGGTTTTCCATACTATTCAGGGAGGTAGCCTGGAAATTGATTATTACATTTCTATTTATTCTACTGCATTAGAGTGCGTGTATAAGTATCATCTAACTTAAAGCTGAACTCCAGCTAAATACACAGATGAAATATTATTATTATTATGAATATAATTAATATTATACAGGATTTATATAGTGCCAACAGTTTGCACAATGCTATATAATATAAAGGGAGACCGTACGATTACAATACAGTTTAATACTGAATGGATAGGAGGGCCCTGATCATGGAACTTACAATCTGAAGTGGGGGGAGATATACATGAGCTCTTTTACCTGCCAAAATGAATTGTATTTCTGTCCATCCAGTCCTGATATTTTCATAGCTCTGCCCCACTGAACAGCCTTGTCTAGCAGGGGAGGGGACTTAATGTTCCTCTGCTTTAGTTTAAAGTGGTTGTAAAGTCAGAAGGTTTTTTTATCTTAATTTATTCTGTGCATTAAGATAAAAAGCCTTCTGTGTGCAGCAGCCCCCCTCAGCCCCCCTAAAACTTACCTGAGCCCCCTGTCCAGTGATGTCCACAAGCCCCTCGGTCATCCAGGACCCTCCCTCCTGATTGGCTGAGACACAGCAGCGGCGCCATTGGCTCCCACTGCTGTCAATCAAAGTCAGTTAGCCAATGAGGAGAAAGAGGGGGCAGGGCCGAACCACAGTTCTGTATCTGACACAGAGCTGCAGCTCTGCTCGGGTGCCCCCATAGCAAGCTGCTTGCTGTGGGGGCACTCAGCAGGAGGGAGGAGCCAGGAGCACCAAAGAGTGACCTGAGAAGAAGAGGATCCTGGCTGCTCTGTGCAAATCCACTGCAACAGAGCAGATAAGTATAGCGTGTTTGTTATTTATTTATTTTTTTTAAACAAGACTTTACAATCACTTTAAGTTCATCTCTTTGCCTTTCCACTCTCTCCTTCAATCAGCATGCTCCTTTTAAACTGAGGAACACTTGGTGTGTGCTGCTTCTCCCTTCCTCTTTCCATGCTCTGCTGTACAGGCTGTTCCATAGGCTGCAAGAGGCTGATACCAAGTCAATACAGGTACTTTCATTGCTTGCAAAGAAAAAAGCACATTCAATAATCTATTATTAATAACAAGTCTAAATTATGTTGTGCTTTTCATACAGTATATCTGCCTCTAGCTTCAATTACAGAAGAAAAGTAGCACTGTGTACTATATCCACACTGAAAATGTTAACCATTTTGGCTGTTAAAGCGGAGTTCCACCCAAAAGTGCAATGCGTCAGGGAGAAGGAGGGGGGGGGAATCGAGGCTTCGGGCGGCCGCATGCTGGACCGTGGGACAGGTAAGTGTGTGTTTATTAAAAGTCAGCAAATACACTTTTTAACCACTTCCTGCCCGGCCCATAGCAGATGACAGCCGGGCGGTGATTCAGTTATCCTGACTGGGCGTCATATAACGTCCAGCAGGAACACATGCCGCCGCGCACCCGCGGGGGCGCGCATGGCAGTGATCGGTGGAGCAGTGTGTCAGTCTGACACACCGCTCCACCGATCTTGGTAAAGAGCCTCTGGCGGAGGCTCTTTACCACGTGATCAGCCGTGTCCAATCACAGCTGATCACGATGTCAATAGGAAGAGCCGTTGATCGGCTTTTCCTCACTCGCGTCTGACAGACGCAAATAGAGGAGAGCCAATCGGCGGCTCTCCTGGCAGGGGGGGTCTGCGCTGATTGTTTATCAGCGCAGCCCCCCCTCGGATGCCCACACTTGACCACCAGGGAAGCCGTCAGGACCACCAGGGAGCCGGGCAACATGTGGATGGCCAGGTATGTACCCCATGGCTATCCACATGTGCCCAATGTGCCCAATCTGTGCCAATCAGTGCCCACAAATGGGCACTGACTGGCACCATTTTAAATCAGGGATGCCCAGCAATGCCACCCATCAATGTGATCAGTGCCACCAATCAGTGTCAACAGTGCCACCCATTAGTGTCCATCTGTGCCACCTATCAGTGCCCATCTGTGCCCACCAGTGCCCACCTACCAGTGCCCATCAGTGCCCATCCATGCCACCTATCAGTGCCACCCATAAGTACCCATCAGTGCCACCCATAAGTACCCATCAATGCCACCTACGAGTGCCCATCAGTGCCGCCTATGAGTGCCCATCGGTGCCACCTATGAGTGCCTATCAGTGCTGCATACCAGTGCCACCTATCAGTCCCCATCAGTGCCAACTATCAGTCCCCATCAGTGCCACCTATCAGTGCCCATCAGTGCCGTCGTATCAGTGCCCGTCAGTGCAGCCATATCAGTGCCCGTCATTGAAGAAGAAAATGTACTTATTTACAAAAATTTTAACAGAAACAAATCAAAACTTGTTTTTTTTCCAAATTTTTGGTCTTTTTTTATTTGTTGCGCAAAAAATAAAAACCGCAGAGGTGATCAAATACCACCAAAAGAAAGCTCTATTTGTGGGAACAAAATGATAAAAAATTTGTTTGGGTACAGTGTTGCATTACCGCGCAATTGTCATTCAAATTGCGACAGCGCTGAAAGCTGAAAATTGGCCTGGGCGGGAAGGTGTCTAAGTGCCTGGTATTGAAGTGGTTAATAAACACAAAACATGACAAGAACTCCGTTTTAATACCTGTTTTGCCTTTAAAATGGTGGTCATATGATGTTTTTCATCACTTGAACTGTAGTCTGCCTCAGGTCTGAATGTCCCCACTACATATAATTGGCTCCTCTGAGTGGCACTAATAGAATAATAATATTAATAATATGATTATTATTAATAATAAAATATTAATAGTGTTATCATTATTAAAAATAGTAATCATTATCATCATAGTCCTCATAACTAATAATAATTCATAATTTTATTAATGGTAGAATAATGTAAATAGTTAATAGAAGGGTTCCTGCAAGCTTTACAGTAATCCTTAAATAAGATCAACCATGCTCAACAACATTTTCACAAAGATGCTGTGGCCATAATACAAAAAAAACGGATTTCAAGAAGCCAGTTACAAGATGCAATAGACAAGTCTCCTGCTGTTCCCTGGGCACCACCATGGATACAAGGTCCTAAAAACTGCTGAACTGAAAGTAAAAAGCATAATTATCTTTAATATTAGTCATCTGTGTAACATGGAGAATTTTAAAGTATGTCAAAAACGTCTTCTTGTTTTCTTTTTTTTCTTTCGGATAAAGTAGTGAACAGTTAAATGCTCTATCAGATTTTTATGTCAGTTTTTAGTTCCTGGAAATGTTTCCAGGATTAAAGTCCTCTGTGGTCAAGAAAATGTCCTATACTGTATAGGCTTTGTTTAACCACCACTTAAATTGCTGGAGTCCTGGTGGGAACATGGGGTTAGGAGCTACTGGAGTATGGGGAGAAGTGTCATTGATTTACAAGAAATATCCTATAAAGGGATAAGTGGGAAATGGTGGGGCATTAGACTGCTTTGTGCTGCTTTAATGGCAACCACATAAAGAGCTCTATGGAATGAGTAGCATCTGATTGCGATTCCATAGTTCTCCTTCCAGTTTGCAGCTAGTAGGATACTAGCTGTCAGTTTGGTCAGTTGGATTTCCCTATAATAGTTCAAAGTTTAGGGATTGCAGTCTGTAAAGGACTGGGATACATTTTCTTGCAAGAAGCATGGTTGGTCTGATTAGGTGTAAAATGTAGCATGCGCCCAACAAAGGATTTTTTCAACCTTATGTAGTAAAACAAATATTACGTTCCAATCTAGTGGTGTCAGACTTGCTGCAAAGAACAAAGTTTAGGTTTTGCTTATGTTCTTTGAGTAACCGAGACAAAGTAATTTATTTTTGTTTTAATAAGTGCCTGCCTGTTTTTTTTTTTTTTTAAACTAATGGCATTTTGGATAAAAACCACCCTGATGGCAGCTTTGTGAGCTGCCTGGCTGACTGTGAGGAAGGTCTCTTCAGGTGTATTTAGAATGAATAATTCTTTACAGTACAATTTGATATCAAAACAGATATAAGGGTTCTTGAGGAGTGCTTTATTAAGATTTTAGGGTAAGCTAGTGTTTGTTTTCAGTGGTGAGCTAAGGTTGCTGGGGAGTGGTCTGACCAAGGCACTTCAGTAACAACAATTACAACCCGACCCATAATCCACCAGTTTACATCTACAATCGTAACATTAACTTGGGAAATTGTTCCCCCCTTGTCTTTAAATGCTTTATTACATATATGTTACAATAAGTGGTGTCTTGGTTGTGTGCAGGGTAGGAAATATTTAGCACATACAAAAATAATTTTCCTCTATGGACTCTGTTATTTATATTAAGTGTTTCTATTTATGTAGACTGTAATTAAATAAAACCATTTTTATCTTTTATAGTCAATATACCCGTGTGCCTTTAAAGTCAATTTTTCTAGCTGCTTTAGTCATATTGATCCATTATCGGGACGTTGGCACACTTCTATAGATGTACCTACAGTGTCACCCTGTTTTTAGGTACACATCCATTTGGGAATTTCTCAAATAGCCATATAGGAATCCTCACCAATCAAGCCTACTTCTTCAGTATTTTGAAATAAACTGTAAAATAGCATACAAAGAACAACAACTGGGCGCATAATAGGAAATGGATGTGACCGTTGAATCTAAAGATATGTTTCCAGAGAAGTAAATGACTCTTTTTTTTTTATCTGGTGCATTCATCAAATATAGTGCAAGTAGTGTTTGTGCAGAAAATTAGGCTTATATGAGGAAGAAAAAACATCCCCTGTCAAAGAAGTGTGCCAGTCCCATTGAATGAGAGTGTAAGAATGCCTACAACCTTTTGACAGATGAATTTAGGCCCTGTGTGTTGTGAATTAAGGTTTTAATTGGTGGTGTCCTGTTCAGTGTAGTCATGGTGTTTAGTAAAAGTGGGTTTTACTTCCTGTCCGAAGAGACCTCATGTCCGGTTCTGGATCTGAACCTGGGACCTCTGCAGTGTCTAGCTGTTGCTCTTTGTGCTATACCACCTGAGATGCTGGACAACTCCCTGCCTGATCCCTTAGACAACCTTGCCTTGTATTTTGTTTCTGGTGAACCTTGAACTCTTTGCTCCTCTCACGAACTTCCTGATTTAAGCCACGACTCTGCACTTTTCCAGATTATTATACTCTTTCTAGCCAATACCTTGCTCCTTGCATACCTGCTGTTGTCAACAACTTCACTGCTACTCGTTATCAACCCTTGGCTTGTTCATCAACTTGAGGTTTAAAACAGTAGACTATAAATCTGCCAAGTCTGCAGCCTATAAGGCTTATAGGCAGGACATTGAGAAGCCAGGACAGCTTTCCAAAGCTTATGTAAGGGGTAAATATGCTCTAGAATATCTGAGGCTTTTCTAGATTTTTGTACCATCTATTCTTTGGCAATATACAAGTAAGGCTTGCAATATTGTCCCTTGTGCTAACATGTGGATGAAGTGAGGTGAGAGCTCTGTGTGCATGGCTGAACTCCTACAAGGAAAATTCTCATTGGAAGAAGTTGGGTGAGCTCACCTGCCTGAGGACTTGAGTATTTTTGTACGTCCTTGATGTCCAGTGCTATGGCAACCTACTGCAGGAGCCATATTGATATACAAGGCAGCTGAAGATCTCACATTGGGTGGTTTTATAGCAGGCTTTTCCTGCCAGCCCTTTGCCATGTTGGCAGAGTATTACTGGATCTGTTGAAGAACATTAGTGATGTCCTATATTGGCTGCTATCAGCACTTTATGGCTAGCGTGGTGCCGAGCTCAGGCTTCAGGATTCCACCATCTTCAGCCATGCACATGGGCCCAACATACATATTTCATATTACATCTGACACTGTATTATTGATAAACTCACATGCATACTAAATAATATCAAAAATAAATTTAATAAAACTTGATACCCACATATAAAGTATTCTTTGGTGGACTCCTAAGGCCCAATTTGAATGACTCCTTTCTTACCTTCTTTTTTCTTCTTTTCTCTATCATATTATTTTTATCTTATGGTAGCTGGTCAGCCTACGGTACTATTTAGAGGGGAAATGGCCATCTCTTCCTATTTCTACCCCTATTTCATTAATAGGCTGGAATTGTATTTCTATCTAGGCTCAAGGATTTGCCTAAAGACGAAAACAGTTTCTCATAATACAGTAATTGAGGATAACTACATATGATTTCAGAAATGTATAAAGTCACTACCATGCAACAAGAATGAAACATTGAAAAGCAAAATTGATTTTTTATTGTTGCACTTTTGTACCTTTCATTCCACATTTATTTTTTGTACAAAAACCAGTAAAAACCAGTAAAATAATTAGTATAAAAAACTTTTTTGAAACTAAATCTGACACACCCGATTTCTCTCCTTTTTATTTTTTATTGTGTGAAATAAATGTAAAAAAGTGAGGCTAATGAGGCAATTTACTAGGGAAAGAACAGGCCTTTGATAGTTGGAAGGAACTCCTATAATCATGTGTTGCCCTTTGCAACCTTAAAAACCAAAAACCTTCCCATTTGACAACAATCATTTAGCCAAAATGGTAAAATTTGGCTGAAATCTTGTTTTTTGCAAAACTTTGAAGAAAAGAAAGCTCTCAATTTTGCTTATCTCTGCTGTACAGCTTGAGTAAAATACTGAACGGTGTTACTGAATATTCTCTTCACTGTCATATAGATTATTAATTCCCAGAAATCTGCCAAATCATCTCTCTCACTCACCATAAACAGTGATTTTTGTACAAAGGACTCCACCTGTAGGAATAGTACAAAGATGAAATACCCAATAAGCTATAACAAAAGGTATAAGGTATGACTTTTGGCCCAAGAACTAAAGCTTGGTTTACACTTGGAGGCAGTGATAAAAACAAGTGGTTGAGCAGCATTTTTACAGGCCCCTAACCTCTGCCCCTAAACTACAAAGGCAAGCAGTACAAAAAAATTATCCCCAATGTCGTGTTTGGTGGACAGTACCACCTGCCAAGCGTGACCCATATAAATGAATGCTCAGCAACCACATACAATGCACACGATTGTGGTTCACTGGTTTTGGGTTTAAGGGCTTAAAACAGGCAGTAAGGAGGTAATGTAATACCTCCTCGTCACCTGTCAAAATCCCTTTGTAGAGCAATCCAAGGCGGGGCAAGTGTAAAAGAGGGCTAAGGTTGGCCATATACAGTTTGAATTCGAATCGTTAATGGGCCAGCTGAATGTACCAAGTTGATCGATCAATCAACTTGGGTAAATCAGCCTGCCAGATTCCCTTGCGATTATTGCTAGCAGCTGCTAGCGGTAATCACTGTCTTCCCCCCCCCCCCCGCCCCCTGCCAGAAGAAGACAATGGCCTGGCAGAAGGGATTGCCGCATCAATACTGTCTGTGTTGATGGGGAAATCAAGCAAATTTCTTTCCTGCAACCCATGGTTGCAGGAAAGAAATATGCTCAGCATATGACCAGCCTAAGTGTTTTTATTCAACACATCTTGAACCTTTTGCATAATTAGAGCTTTATGTCCATCTGAATGCACAATACTCTAATATAGTGCTAATTGATTTGGGATACTTTTGTCAAACAACTTTGATGCATGGGTTCATCTATGAGGCACAGTATTGCATGAACAGAGCCTCTTAAATATAAAGACAATTAATTATTGGAGACAATTTTTTTACTTTTTTTATGTCAGGTCTCCCAGGCTAGAGTTCTATTAGACATTTTTGAGTTTCAGATTTAATAATATGAAAATGTTATGTATGTTTTCCAATATTTGCTGAGGCCTGGGTAAGTGTGTCTATGTCTTGTCTTTTATGTACATCTGTGTCCCTATAATTTTTAGATGTCTTTTTATAGATTACTGATTTAAAAGAATGTGTCTTTTGTATTTATGTACTGTGGTCTAAGATCTCCCTCTCTTTATACATCTATAGTGCAAATGCCCAATAAATACCTGCAGCTATTTTAGTTTCAACTCTGTAGGTCCTTGTCACAAGCCGATGTAAGCTAGACAACTTTTCAGCTAGAAAACACAATACCATGCTAACAGAATCAGTCTTGATCCTCCAGAAAGCAATAACTGTAATAAAGTAAAGACTACAGATCCTCTGTCTTTTCCTCAGCTAAAGACAGACATAAAGACTGCACAATCTGGTGAAATGAAATCAGCATAAGGGACCAATCATCAAAGCCTTGAGGATCCACTATGGTGGTTACAAAGCCTCACCCTGTGCAGAGATTTTTCAGCTAATGGTACAACTTTCACATACCTTAGAATGATTCCCTGCAGTGCTGCCCGCTCCCATGGCTGTCATTTTCCACCTGAGTTACTTCCGGGTTCACGGGCTCAGGCGCTGTGATCGGCCGGAGCCGTGATTACGTCACTCCCGCGCATGCAAATGGGTGCTGACATTTACGCCACGGGTACTGAGGAAACAGCACAAGCTAACCTTTTCTTCAGTGCGCATGCGCCAATGACGTCGGCAGCAGCACGTATAGTGAATATCTCCTAAACTGTACAAGTTTGGGAGATATTTACAGTACCTACAGTTAAGCCTTATTAAAAGCTTACCTATAGGTGCAAGTGGCGTAACAGAGGGAGGCCTCTCTTAGACTCCGGTCAGTGACCACTGGTGGTGAGACAGTGGTTGCAAAAGCACGGTGAGGTGCGAGTGCCTGTGTGGTGTCTAGCAGACTGCGCAGGTAAGTGACTGGAGCTTCGTCTGGGATGGATCAGATGGTCAGAACAGCAGATGGCAACAGGTGCAGCAGATTCTGAGCTGGCAGATGGCAGACTGGCAGTTGTTTGGCTGGCAGATGACTGACCAGGTAAGTAGCATGCTGGTCAGGGTATGCTGGGCAGACAGGATGAGTGGTCAGACAAGCTGGGTCAGTAACAGTCAGATCAGGCATGGGCAGCAGGCAGGAGAATAGTTAAAGTATAGGCCAAGGTCAGCGTCATAAAAGCAGGCAGATGAGCAGGAAACAAAGCAGAGTCCAAGACAAGCCGGGGTCAGGGCACAAGATCAACATGGTCAAGACAAGCGGGGTCAAACACAGGAGTAAATACAGAACTTGGCACAGGAATGCTGTAGATCAGACAACAGTGACTAGTACAGGTGCCAAGCTTAAAGTGACTGTAAAGGATTGTTTTTTTTTTAATAACAAACATATATCATACTTACCTTCACTGTGCAGCTTGTTTTGGACAGAGTAGCCCCGAACATCCTCTTCTGGGGTCCCCTGGCGGCTCTCGCGGCTCTTCCCCGCATTGGATAACCCCCTAGGAAAAGCGCTCTCCCAAGGGGGTTACCTTGCGGGTGCGCTCCCGAGTCCAGCATTTGCATCCACAGACACGAATACCCCCCAGGTCATTGGATTTGATTGACTGCACGGGAGCCAATCGCTGCGCTGCTATCAACCTATCCAATCAAGAGCCAGGAACCCATGGAGAGAGGGACAGCGCGTCCTCGCCAAAGAGATGAGTGGCTCAGGTAAAACGGGGGGCTGGGGGGCCGGTGACTGGCAGGTGATTTTTCACCTTAATGCATAGTATGCATTAAGTTGAAAAAACACGAGGGTTTACAACCCCTTTAAATAGCCCAATTGGCAGTTTGCGCACGCATGCACACTTACACACGCATATACGCACTGCTACGCACAGGAAAACGAGCACCTGCACATCTGTATGCGCCCCAGAACTTCACTTGTACTATGGCCAGCACTTATCTGATAACAACAATCTAAGGACCAGAAGACTGAGACTGATCATCACTGAGACTGGTTATACACATGGTAGCGACCACAAAATATTTTAACAGAAACATGCACCATTCATAGCATCATCTGTTGCAATTCTGACCTTTATAAAAATGTCTGTATCATTTGCTGCCATTCCTGGACAGGGTTTACACTTTGGTAGCTTCCTAACCTTTTCACGTTTATAATTTCTAGTTCGAGCGTTCAGATATTCGGTTCATTGATTTTTTTAAATGTTGTTTTAACAACAAAAAAAAAGGTTAAAAAATATTTATAAAATGATCTTACAAAATATATGTAACAGCAAAATAAAAGTGAAAAAAATACTTAAGAGAAGCTCACTTGGACTTTGGCTCAGTACAGAGTTTGGATTGCTTGCAAGTAAATTTAATCTGATGTTTGCAAGGGTCGCTGGCCCTTAGAAAAAGTGACTAATTATTCTAGTTAGTAGTTTTGATTGTAAAACAAGAGCTTAGCTGTGCAAATGCACTCTGGAGAGGGTGTCACAGATCGAATTCCATCCAGTGAAAGGATCAAGCCCTGACAGCTATTCTACTACCCACCTATGAGCAAACTAAATAATTGGAAATAATAGATAATGAAGCCAGTGGTAATTGCATGTAATAAAGGAAAAGCCCTCTAAAACTTCAGTCTAACCAGTGGAAACCTTTGACCTACACTTATTCCTAAGCAATCAATAGTGTATGTTACTCAATTCCTTCTCAATCCCATCATTCAAAAAAGACCCCTTAGGACAGAAAGGTGGTGAAAGGTCTTCTTTTGTCTAACCCTTTCTTAAGCCTCTACACAAGGTACGATTGTTGGCAAGGGATTGCCTATTGACAGACTGTTGTCCTAAAATCTTACCATTAGTACGCTCCTTTTGACAATTGTCCAACTTTCGGCCAAGAAATGTTGGATGACAGGTTAGTAAATTTTCGACGGACAAGGGTTTGACATCAGATTTTAGTATGGTCAGTACACAAATCCGTCACACAAAAGTCGAAAGTACAAACATGCATGCTCTGAATCAATGCTCACCAAACACAAAATTAGCAGAAGGGGGCCAAAGGGTGGCACTTAAGAGCTGAAATTCCCCGTAGTACGTCACTACGTTCGTGTTTGTGGCACGACAATTGTGTAACATTAGTATGCAAGACAAGATCCTGGCACACGCCCTTAGGACAAAAATAAGACGCTTGGTTGGCCAACAATAGTACTGTGTGTACGAGGCTTTAGAACAGGTCCATTGTTAAAGGGCTGTCAAATGAGCCCACCAATGCTTGCCTAAATACAGTTTATCAAGGATTGTATACCTTCAATGTGTTTTCTAATCTTCAACACAGAGGCTTGTCAACTGTTTTGGCTGTAACTCATTTCAAGCTGTTCAGTCAAACAATTTATATAAAAAGCCTTCTCCAAATGCATCTCTTGAAAATGTAAAGAATGAGCGTGCACACACTACAAAGGGTTTTCCTTCTTCCTCAGAGCCTTGAGGCTTTAAAGGAGAAGAAAAACCCTTCAAAACGTGTCGGCTAGCAGGGACCTTAGCGTGGTTCTCCCATAGTCTGGAGGCTATCGATTCTGGGGCTTTCAAGCTACTGAAAGGTGGCTTGCTTAAGCGCATTGATATTCTCATGCTTGTGAATAGTTTTTATGATTTTGCAATAAATACCTGTGGAAAAATGCACTAGGCTGGTGCACCCTCTTTCTTTACATATTCTAGAGATGATAATGAAACCCCCAGTCTCAGAGGGCAGCAAGGTTTGAAGCAATATCCTCTGCAAAGTGCCACTTGTATCTGTGCCAGGCTATAATACTTCTGCACATTTGGGCTCAAGCTTGGGGCTCAATCAAATAGGTAGACACAAGGCCTTAACATGGTTGCTGTCTATTGGGCAAAAAAATAACCCAACAAGTGGACCAGCCAAGAGGGTAGGTGCAATTAATGCATGGTCTCCCAGTAGTCACAATAAACAGACTTTATTATCCCTAGAACCTAATTCATGCACCTGAGTGACATTGCACTTGTTACATCACCATTCCCTCTGATATGTATCACATCATTCCAGACACTCAATCATACAGTATGTGTGTATATATATATATATATATATATATATATATATATATATATATATATATATATATATATATATATATATTACTGTATATAGAGAGCGATGGGGGTCCTTGCACACATACTGGATAAAGTGCCTTGGTACTCCACATGTATCAGTAGTATAGACAAATTCAGAAAAGTCAAGGCACAATCAGGAATTGGCATTAGGAAATGATTAATAGTGCAATTTATTGCATGTCCTCAGGCCTCCCTGTAATCTTAACATTAACATCCACAGCCTCACTGTAACCTATTCTGTATCCTTTTGTAATGTTACATAAAAAAAAAAAGTTACATATGAAAAGAACACTTATGCCGCGAACACGGTCGGAATTTCCGACAACAAATGTTCGATTTAAGCTTGTTGTTGGAAATTCCGACCATGTGTAGGCTCCATCGGACATTTTCGACAAACAAAATTTGAGATCTGGATCTCAAATTTTCCGACAACAAAGTCCACTGTCGGAAATTCCGATTGTGTGTACACAGTTCCGATGCACAAAATTCCACGCATGCTCGGGATCAAGCAGAAGAGCCACCCTGGCTATTGAACTTCATTTTTCTTGGTTTGGCGTATGTGTTGTACGTCACCGCGTTCTTGACGTTCGGAATTTCCAACAACATTTGTGTGACCGTGTGTATGCAAGACAAGTTTGAGCCAACATCTGTCGGAAAAAAAACATGGATTTTGTTGTCGGAATGTCCGATCGTGTGTATGCAGCATTATGCCCCGTACACACGGTCGGACATTGATCGGACATTCCGACAACAAAATCCTAGGATTTTTTCCGACGGATGTTGGCTCAAACTTGTCTTGCATACACACGGTCACACAAAGTTGTCGGAAAATCCGATCATTCTGAACGCGGTGACGTAAAACACGTATGTCGAGACTATAAACGGGGCAGTAGCCAATAGCTTTCATCTCTTTATTTATTCTGAGCATGCATGGCACTTTGTGCGTCGGATTTGTGTACACACGATCGGAAATTCCGACAACGGATTTTGTTGTCGGAAAATTTTATAGCCTGCTCTCAAACTTTGTGTGTCGGAAAATCCGATGGAAAATGTGTGATGGAGCCTACACACGGTCGGAATTTCCGACAACAAGGTCCTATCACACATTTTCCGTCGGAAAATCCGACCGTGTGTACGGGGCATTACTGTGTCTGTGTTTCTTGGTTAATGTGGCGCCCCACTACCTTTCGGGCACTAGGCATAGATGACCCTTAGGCATGTACTGCCCCTTTCAGTAACCCTGGAATGGGGCTAAAAATGATTTTGGCAAAGGCCTATTATACATTACAGGCAGTGTTAATTTGGCAACAAATTTCGATTCAGTTTTAGTCTTACTATTTTGACTAAAATGGCATTTTAGTTTTAATCCCATTTTAGTCTTCTGCAATTGTTTTAGTTTTAGTCATATTTGGTCGACTGAATCTCTAGTACAATTCGACTAATTTAGTCATCTAAAATCTAATGGTTGTAGTTAAATTGTAAGGTATTATTTAAGCATTTCTCTACAATTTCCAAACTCATTATACTGTATACTGTTGGAGTGAAAAATCTGATATGTTAGTTATTTATGGTATTGAGGTAGTGTTAATTTTGATGTCAAATTTTAATTCAGTTTTAGTCCTAGTCCTTTGACTAAAATGGCATTTTAGTAGTTTTTTACTCATCTCAATTGTTTTAGTTTTAGTCGTATTTTAGTAAACTAAAATAGTATTCATTTAGTCTACGAAAATGTTTTAGTCAACGAAATTAACACTGCTTACAGGGCACATACACTAACTGATAACAACTAATAAAAACAAGATTCTTAACCAATTAAAACTGACAACATATACTAGTTTTATGATATACTAAATGTGCATTTACAGTTCATGAAAGGTATCCTTCATAAGTGTGCTCTTTTCTTGCTTTATTTGATGAACCATTATGGACTTTAGCACCATTCCCTCTTTACTCCAGATAATCAGTGGCTATATAGAGTTTTGCAAGATGTTCCCTTGTAAAATATTAATGTTTTCACTTCCATGACAACTTCACACTTACTCTCTCCATAGCCTGAACACTTTTGTGACATCAGCCGGCCAGCAGAGGGGGGATCACGTGACTGCACAGCGGCAGTGTGGAAAAAGGTATTTAATCTTTTTCATTAAAAAAAAACACATATACTGTAGTTATTGGCAGCATAATCTGGAGGGTATACATGAATATTTGCTGCATATTGCAGCAGAATAGCGACAGGGAGGACAACTGCTCTTACACCAACAGGCATGGAGGGAGGGGGAGATGGGAGAGATTCAAAGCAGAGAGCGGGAGGACGGAGGCCTGTAACCAGACCACAGTATCATGGATCAGCAGCCATGATTACCATGCTCAACACAGGGGGACACAGGGGGACACAGGAACAGGCAGGATCAGCAAGATATATTACAACAAATTAAACAACACAAACACTGTGCTATGGATCATGTCTTAACCACTTGCCGACCGCCTACCGCATATATACTGCGGCAGAATGGCACGGGCAGGCAGAATCACGTACCCGTACGTGATCTGCCTCCCGCGGGCGGGGGGTCCGATCGGACCCTCCCCCGGTGCCATCGGCGGTCGGCATTTGACTGGGAGCGTCGGGAGGCGAGGGGGAGACCATCCGATCGTGGCCCCCCCCTCGCGATCGCTCCCAGCCAATGGGAATCCTCCTCTGCCTGTGTGTAGTTTCACACAGGCAGAGGATGTGATGTCATCTCTCCTCGGTCTGGCAGTTTCCGTTCGAGCGCCGAGGAGAGAAGACAAGTGAGTGCACACAACACACACACACACAGTAGAACATGCCAGGCATACTTTACACCCCCGATCCCCCCCCGATCGCCCCCCGATCCCCCCCAATCACCCCCCCCCCCCCATGTCACAAACTGACATTAGCAGTATTTTTTTTTTTTTCTGATTACTGCATAGTGTCAGTTTGTGACAGTTACAGTGTTAGGGCAGTGAGTATTACCCCCCTGTAGGTCTAGGGTACCCCCCTAACCCCCCCTAATAAAGTTTTAACCCCTTGATCACCCCCTGTCACCAGTGTCGCTAAGCGATCATTTTTCTGATCGCTGTATTAGTGTCGCTGGTGACGGTAGTTAGTGAGGTAAATATTTAGGTTCGCCGTCAGTGTTTTATAGCGACAGGGACCCCCATATACTACCTAATAAATGTTTTAACCCCTTGATTGCCCCCTAGTTAACCCTTTCACCACTGATCACCGTATAACTGTTACGGTTGACGCTGGTTAGTTCGTTTATTTTTTATAGTGTCAGGGCACCCGCCGTTTATTACAGAATAAAGGTTTAGCCCCCTGATCGCCTGGCGGTGATATGCGTCGCCCCAGGCAGCGTCAGATTAGCGCCAGTACCGCTAACACCCACGCATGCAGCATATGCCTCCCTTAGTGGTATAGTATCTGTACGGATCAATATCTGATCCGATCAGATCTATACTAGCGTCCCCAGCAGTTTAGGGTTCCCAAACACGCAGTGTTAGCGGGATCAGCCCAGATACCTGCTAGCACCTGCTTTTTGCCCCTCCGCCCGGCCCAGCCCAGCCCACCCAAGTGCAGTATCGATCGATCACTGTCACTTACAAAACACTTAACGCATAACTGCAGCATTCGCAGAGTCAGGCCTGATCCCTGCGATCGCTAACAGTTTTTTTGGTAGTGTTTTGGTGAACTGGCAAGCACCAGCGGCGTAGTACACCCCGGTCGTAGTCAAACCAGCACTGCAGTAACACTTGGTGACGTGGCGAGTCCCATAAGTGCAGTTCAAGCTGGTGAGGTGGCCAGCACAAGTAGTGTCCCGCTGCCACCAAAAAGACAAACACAGGCCCGTCGTGCCCATAGTGCCCTTCCTGCTGCATTCGCCAATCCTAATTGGGAACCCACCACTTCTGCAGCGCCCGTACTTCCCCCATTCACATCCCCAACCAAATGCAGTCGGCTGCATGAGAGGCATTTTCTTTATGTCCTCCCGAGTACCCCTACCCAACGAACCCCCCCAAAAAAGATGTCGTGTCTGCAGCAAGCGCGGATATAGGCGTGACACCCGCTATTATTGTCCCTCCTGTCCTGACAATCCTGGTCTTTGCATTGGTGAATGTTTTGAACGCTACCATGCACTAGTTGAGTATTAGCGTAGGGTACAGCATTGCACAGACTAGGCACACTTTCACAGGGTCTCCCAAGATGCCATCGCATTTTGAGAGACCCGAACCTGGAACCGGTTACAGTTATAAAAGTTAGTTACAAAAAAAAGTGTAAAAAAAAAAAAAAAAAAACACAAACAAAAATATAAAAAAAAAAAAAAAAATAGTTGTCGTTTTATTGTTCTCTCTCTCTATTCTCTCTCTATTGTTCTGCTCTTTTTTACTGTATTCTATTCTGCAATGTTTTATTGTTATTATATTTTATCATGTTTGTTTTTCAGGTATGCAATTTTTTATACCTTACCGTTTACTGTGCTTTATTGTTAACCATTTTTTTGTCTTCAGGTACGCCATTCACGACTTTGAGTGGTTATACCAGAATGATGCCTGCAGGTTTAGGTATCATCTTGGTATCATTCTTTTCAGCCAGCGGTCGGCTTTCATGTAAAAGCAATCCTAGTGGCTAATTAGCCTCTAGACTGCTTTTACAAGCAGTGGGAGGGAATGCCCCCCCCCCAACGTCTTCCGTGTTTTTCTCCGGCTCTCCTGTCTCAACAGGGAACCTGAAAATGCAGCCGGTGATTCAGCCAGCTGACCATAGAGCTGATCAGAGACCAGAGTGGCTCCAAACATCTCTATGACCTAAGAAACCGGAAGCTACGAGCATTTTATGACTTAGATTTCGCCGGATGTAAACAGCGCCATTGGGAAATTGGGAAAGCATTTTATCACACCGATCTTGATGTGGTCAGATGCTTTGAGGGCAGAGGAGAAATCTAGGGTCTAATAGACCCCAATTTTTGCAAAAAAGAGTACCTGTCACTACCTATTGCTATCATAGGGGATATTTACATTCCCTGAGATAACAATAAAAATGATTTAAAAAAAAAAAATGAAAGGAACAGTTTAAAAATAAGATAAAAAAATAATAATAATAAAGAAAAAAAAAAAAAAAAAAAGCACCCCTGTCTCCCCTGCTCTCGCGCTAAGGCGAACACAAGCGTCGGTCTGGCGTCAAATGTAAACAGCAATTGCACCATGCATGTGAGGTATCGCCGCGAAGGTCAGATCGAGGGCAGTAAGTTTAGCAGTAGACCTCCTCTTTAAATCTAAAGTGGTAACCTGTAAAGGCTTTTAAAGGCTTTTAAAAATGTATTTAGTTTGTCGCCACTGCACGTTTGTGCGCAATTTTAAAGCATGTCATGTTTGGTATCCATGTACTCGGCCTAAGATCATCTTTTTTATTTCATCAAACATTTGGGCATTATAGTGTGTTTTAGTGCATTAAAATGTAAAAAAGTGTGTTTTTTCCCCAAAAAATGCGTTTGAAAAATCGCTGCGCAAATACTGTGTGAAAAAAAAAAAAATGAAACACCCACCATTTTAATCTGTAGGGCATTTGCTTTAAAAAAAATATATAATGTTTGGGGGTTCAAAGTAATTTTCTTGCAAAAAAAAATTATTTTTTTATGTAAACAATAAGTGTCAGAAAGGGCTTTGTCTTCAAGTGGTTAGAAGAGTGGGTGATGTGTGACATAAGCTTCTAGATGTTGTGCATAAAATGCCAGGACAGTTCAAAACCCCCCCAAATGACCCCATTTTGGAAAGTAGACACCCCAAGCTATTTGCTGAGAGTCATGTTGAGTCCATGGAATAATTTATATTGTGACACAAGTTGCGGGAAAGAGACAATTTTTTATTTTTTTTATTTTTTTTTGCGCAAAGTTGTCACTAAATGATATATTGCTCAAACATGCCATGGGAATATGTGAAATTACACCCCAAAATACATTCTGTTGCTTCTCCTGAGTACGGGGATACCACATATGTGGGACTTTTTGGGAGCCTAGCCGCGTACGGGACCCCGAAAACCAAGCACCGCCTTCAGGCTTTCTAAGGCCGTAAATTTTTGATTTCACTCTTCACCGCCTATCACAGTTTCGGAGGCCATGGAATGCCCAGGTGGCACAAAACCCCCCCAAATGACCCCATTTTGGAAAGTAGACACCCCAAGCTATTTGATGAGAGGTATAGTGAGTATTTTGCAGACCTCACTTTTTGTCACAAAGTTTTGAAAATTGAAAAAAGAAAAAAAAAAAATTTTTTTCTCGTCTTTCTTTATTTTCAAAAACAAATGAGAGCTGCAAAATACTCACCATGCCTCTCAGCAAATAGCTTGGGGTGTCTACTTTCCAAAATGGGGTCATTTGGGGTTTTTTTTTTGCCACCTGGGCATTCCATGGCCTCCGAAACTGTGATAGGCAGTGAGGAGTAAAATCAAAAATCTACGCCCTTAGAAATCCTGAAGGCGGTGCTTGGTTTTCGGGGTCCCGTACGCGGCTAGGCTCCCAAAAAGTCCCATACATGTGGTATCCCCGTACTCAGGAGAAGCAGCTAAATGTATTTTGGGGTGCAATTCCACATATGCCCATGGCCTGTGTGAGCAATATATCATTTAGTGACAACTTTGTGCAAAAAAAAAAAAAAAAATTTGTCACTTTCCCGCAACTTGTGTCAAAATATAAAACATTCCATGGACTCAACATGCCTCAAAGCAAATAGCTTGGGGTGTCTACTTTCCAAAATGGGGTCATTTGGGGGGGTTTTATGTCATCTGGGCATTTTATGGCCTTCAAAACTGTGATAGGTAGTGAGGAGTAAAATCAAAAATGTACGCCCTTAGAAATCCTGAAGGCGGTGCTTGGTTTTCGGGGCCCCGTACGCGGCTAGGCTCCCAAAAAGTCCCACACATGTGGTATCTCCGTACTCAGGAGAAGCAGCTAAATGTATTTTGGGGTGCAATTCCACATATGCCCATGGCCTGTGTGAGCAATATATCATTTAGTGACAACTTTTTGTAATTTTTTTTTATTTTGTCATTATTCAATCACTTGGGACAAAAAAAATGAATATTCAATGGGCTCAACATGCCTCTCAGCAAATTCCTTGGGGTGTCTACTTTCCAAAATGGGGTCATTTGTGGGGGTTTTGTACTGCCCTGCCATTTTAGCACCTCAAGAAACGACATAGGCAGTCATAAATTAAAGGCTGTGTAAATTCCAGAAAATGTACCCTAGTTTGTAGACGCTATAACTTTTGCGCAAACCAATAAATATACACTTATTGACATTTTTTTTACCAAAGACATGTGGCCGAATACATTTTGGCCTAAATGTATGACTAAAATTGAGTTTATTGGATTTTTTTTAGAACAAAAGGTAGAAAATATCATTTTTTTTCAAAATTTTCGGTCTTTTTCCATGTATAGCGCAAAAAATAAAAACGGCAGAGGTGATCAAATACCATCAAAAGAAAGCTCTATTTGTGGGAAGAAAAGGACGCAAATTTCGTTTGGGTACAGCATTGCATGACCGCGCAATTAGCAGTTAAAGCGACGCAGTGCCGAATTGTAAAAAGTGCTCTGGTCAGGAAGGGGGTAAAACCTTCCGGGGCTGAAGTGGTTAAAGGAAGAGGATATATATATATATATATATATATATATATATATATATATATATATATATATATATTTAATTTAGGGTTACAACCACTTTAATATCACTTCAACCCTACTTCTTTTTTTTTCCAATAAGTTTTTATTGAAGAAAATAAAAGCAGATTACAATATCATCATGTAAACAATATGTAAACACAAAAACAGTATTTGGTGTAGTCTGTAGTTTGGAACTTATACATGTAGAACAAAACAGCATGAACTTTCCCCCGTCTTAACAAATAATAAGGTTTCAATAGTAAATTGAAGAAGGTAAAAACTCCTCTATCACTGAGTTCATAAGGGGTGATGTTTTATGTATTAGGGATCCCCTTTCAACTTATTTTGCCAATGAGAATGGGGATGGGTTCCTATGCTTGGTTAATAGATTATGTGGTTGTGTGGGATATGAGTTGAAATGATGTGAAGTTGCGTTGAAGGAGTGTTCCATCAAAAACAGTGAGATGGTATTAGATGTTAGGACATACGCTGGAGGACTAAGTTAAGGTGTTGTATGGATGTGAGAGTAGAGGAGGGTAGAAGGAGAGTAGAGGGGATATGGGAGGGGTGATAAGGGAGAGGGGGGGTATGAGGGGGACGGCAGGCAGGGGAATTGACTCCTCAGCCTCTACCAGAAGCCTAATTTTGTCTAAACGACAGCCTAGTATGATATTTGAATGGGAAGAGGCAGAGAGCATACTGTTGATATGCTTGTGATTAAGGACCTTGACACGTGTCCCATCGTACTCGTCCCTTGGTTAGGGGCGGGGGAGCTTGTGTCTATTTTAAAAGTATGGCTTGTATTTACTGTAGTTCCATTAGCTTCAACCTGTTAGTGTGTGGCGTCATGTGTGTGACCCTTCACTGTTGTGTAGTTATCTGTGGTTCGGAAGTGAGTCCAGCAGGCCCAGTTGTGTGAAAATCTAGCTGGAGCATCTTTAGCTGTATGGATTAATTCTTCCATTTCTGCAATTCTATTGATGCGGTTGAACCATTCTGGAATGGTCGGCATATGAGAGTATTGAGATAGATATTTCGGCAGTGTTATAATTAAATGCACTACTAGCTATGCGTGTGCCGATATGGTGGAGTGATGGAGGAGGATCTGAACCGGGGTATGTTCCAGGGCATATGTGGAGATTTGCATTGTTAGATCATGGACTTGTGACCAGAAATTTTGTAGAAGGGGCATGACCACCAGATATGTAGTAGAGTGCCAGGTTCCCTGGAGCATTTCCAGCACGTATTAGGAAAGTTAGGATCGTATTTGCTGAGTAGTACCAGAGTGCTGTACCCTAGTGTCAGGGTTTTGTAGTTATTTTCTTGGATCGAGACATTGAGTGAGCCTTTGTGTGCGTTTGTAAATATTCGCTCTCATTGCTCTTCTGTCAGCTCTAATTGCAGATCCCTTTCCCAGCTTGGACATGTTTTCTCGGAGTTAGGGGCCGTGTCTGCAAAAAGCATGCTGTGAATGTTATCAACCCCAATTCTAACTCTAGCTTTAATCTTCTTGCTAACCAACCCCTCTTCTAACCCTAGACATAACTTTCTTTTGCATCTCCAAGGTACTTTGTGCTGAAGACCAACCCTTCCTCTCTCACAGTTTGCAAACATTGCAAGAAACGTTTTATTTGCTGCAATCGGAAGCTTGTTAAAATGCAACAAACTTACTATTTATTTACCTATAACAGCAACAGTAAAGTAATATTACTGATATTACAATATATTATAATGTATGCATATAGTATCGACATGAGTACAACACTTGAACCTGCTTCTGGTCCAGTCTGGGTATGTGAATTTCTAGCGCATACAGTGCAGTTTTTCTTTGTGATTGAACTGCTTGTCAGCTGTAGGCACTTTGGGTTTTGCCTAGTGTTACATGAGAGCATTTTATATCGGCTCCTAGGAGGCTCTTCTTTCAAAAACTGCTGTCTATCTGACAGTATCAGGGCAGTTCCCAACAACTCCCATTCTGGAATAATGCCACAACAGTCAGCTCATTGACTCATTCAGACACTGTGATTTTCAATTTAAAAGAAAATCACTGACATGAAACCTCCCAAGTAACCCTAGACTTTCATGCTTGCATTTTTTAATTGAAAATAGCAGCTTGCAAGTTCTTCGCTGAGCTGATGATTGGTGCGTCATCTCGTTACCATTTCGATGGGATTGTATGGGAGGTTTTTGTGCTTGTAATCTTGTCAGATGAGAGAATAAAGTATTAGAAAGTTATATCAAAGTTTATATGTAATGAAGTGTGGTCCATGTTAACCACTTGCTTACTGAAATTAAAAAACAAAAAAAAAAAACTGTTTTATAGTTTATTATAAAATTTTGAAAACAGGTAATTTTTCTCCTTTACGGATGTGTGCTGATGAGGCTGCACTGATGGGCACTGACAGGTGGCACTGATAAGACAGCACTAATGGGCACTGATAGGTGGCACTGATAGGTGACACTGATGGTTGGTACTGATAGGTGGCACTGATGGGCACTGGTAGGTGACACTGATAGGCAGCACTGATCTGTGGCACTGATTATTAGACAATGATGGGCATTGATTGGCAGCACTGGTGGACATTGATGGGTGGCACTGTGGGCACTGGTAGGTGGCACTGGTGGGTACTGGTAGGTGGCACAGTGGGCACTGGCAGGTAACAATGGTGGGCACAGCTGAATGAGGGAACAACGTCCCTCTGACAGAAGCCGGCTTTTTTCTGTCAGCGTGAGGAGCTTCTGTTTACATCATGTGATCAGCCGTCATTGTCTGACAGCTGATCACGTGGTAAGGGGCCAGGATTGACCCCTTACTCGGATCTGTGATCATCCGAGTCTCAGACTCGGTGATCACAGATCGTGCCGCGTGCAACCCGAAGGGTCGCGCAGACAGCACTTGCCCAGGAGGATGTTCATGGACGCCCTCCCGGCAATTGAGGCCTGCGCTGCAGCCGTCTTTTGGCTATAGCGCGAGCACCAAGTAGTTAAACAGGACCTCTCAGTAACATTTAAAGTATTACTAAACCCAGAACCTGCATTCACTATATCTGGCCTCCCACAGTACACAGAACATGGAAATGCAATTATTTTAGTAATTATAAACTGCTAAATACCTTTTTTCATTAGCAGTTAGAGCAGTCTTGTTACTTGTATCAGTCTCTGCTTAACCCTTGTAGGAGGAGTTTTCATTCTCCCATGATCCTCTGTCTGGACAGTGCTAATTGGCCCTGTGCTGATCACATGCACTCTCTCAAGGAAAAAAAAAAAAAAAATTCTCTAGCAATACACACCAGCAACTGAGCATGTGCAGCCTGACTCCTAATGCTCTATCAGGAGATGGATTGGAGTCAATTAAAGAAGAGGAGGTTTAGAGAAGTCACGATCTAACAGCCTTTATACACAATGCAGAGGATTAATCCCTTGGGTTCCACACAGTGAGTATAACAAGCATGCTTTACTGCATATACAGACAGATTTTACTAGTGTGGGTTTAGTAATACTTTAAATCCCGCTTTTATAATGATCTAGATTTCCACAATACTTTACCATCAAAAAGCTGTCTTTAAACTCCAATCAGGGGACTTTCCCTAAATTGGGATGGTATCACCAGTCTGCTGCAGGAAGCATTTCCTCAGTCTCCTCTCCCCCAGTAATCAGACTGCAACATTGTAACTTTGTACCAATTGACATGTTGAGAGGCAGCCGGGGCAGATCTGTGTCTGACATTAGTAATTGCAACCAAGAACTGCACAGGCTCCAGGATTTTTATGTTCATTTAATTTCAAACCAAGAAGTGGGTGCTGAGCATGGACAATACCTGAACAAAGGTGGATCAGACTTTCTGGGGAAAAAGGATATCATAGCATTATCACTGGAAATACTGTGAGAGGTAATAAATACCTATAAGTGTTGCACACCTTACCTAGCATCCATGCGCCTGCTGTTGCATAAAACAATGCATCTGATGCTAAGTCAATTTTAAAGCTAGAATACATTTATAGGAGCTGTTTTACTTGCCAAAAGATTTATTCTCCTGTCCAACAAGCGAGGTTTTTTTTCAGCAGGAACATGGTGGAACTCAGTTCCGGCACCCCCAGCACTGAATGTATGTAATAGCAGAGGGTGCTGAGGTGTGCTGGATGCTCTATTGATGCTGGCTGCAGGGGGGATAATTTACTGCAGGGGGTTAATTGTTGCTGGGAAGGTCTTTTGTTGCTGATGGGAGATCTATTTTTGCTGGGGGTATCTTATGTTGCTAGGCGGAATTTACTTTTAAAGGAGTGGTTATTGTTGCTGGGTGGGGTGGGGGGGGCAGTAATTTGTTGCGGGGGTCTATTGTTGCAACGGGGATCTATAGTTTCTGGGGGGGGGGGGGTCTATTTTTGCTGGCTGCAGGGGATCTATTTTATTGCTTTTCTTGTTATCATGGAAAAAATCATAGATTACTTAGCACTAGGGATGAGCCGAACATCCCTCGGTTCGGTTCGCACCAGAACTTGCGAACAGGCCAAAACTTTGCACGAACGTTAGAACCCTATTGAAGTCTATGGGACTCAAACATTTGAAATCAAAAGTGCTCATTTTAAAGGCTAATTTGCATGGTATTGTCCTAAAAAGGGTTTGGGGACCCGGGTGCTGCCTCAGGGGACATGTATCAATGCAAAAAAAAGTTTTAAAAACGGCCGTTTTTTCGGGAGCAGTGATTTTAATAATGCTTAAAGTCAAACAATAAAAGTAGAATATTCCTTTAAATTTCGTACCTGGGGGGTGTCTATAGTATGCCTGTAAAGGGGCACATGTTTCCCGTGTTTAGAACAGTCTGACAGCAAAATGACATTTCAAAGGAAAAAAAGTCATCTAAAACTACTCGCGGCTAGGGATGAGCCGAACACCCCCTGGTTCAGTTCACACCAGAACCTGCGAACGGACCAAAAATTCGCACGAACGTTAGAACCGGGTCCTGCCCCAGGGGACATGTATCAATGCAAAAAAACTTTCAAAAACGGCCGTTTTTTCGGGAGCAGTGATTTTAATGATGCTTAAAGTAAAACAAAAAAAAAAGTGAAATATTTCTTTAAATATCGTACCTGGGGGGTGTCTATAGTATGCCTGTAAAGTGGCGCGTGTTTCCCGTGCTTAAAACAGTTCCTGCACAAAATGTCATTTTTAAAGGAAAAAAAGTAATTTAAAACTGCTTACGGCTTTAATGTAATGTCGGGTCCTGCCAATATGGATGAAAATCAGTGAGACAAATGACATGGGTACCCCCCAGTCCATTACCAGGCCTTTTGGGTCTTGTATGGATATTAAGGGGAATCCCGCACCCAAATTAAAAAAGGAAACAGCAGTATACAGGCTCTGTACTCTGAACAGCAGTATACAGGCGGTGCAAACAAGACAGGGACTGTAGGTTTGTTGTTAAGTAGAATCTGTTTGTAATTTAAACTGGTACATTTTTAACGTGTTTAGCTCCAGCCAAAAAATCTATTTTAAACTTTCTGGAAAACATAAGGAAGGGTTATCACCCGTGTGACATTTGTTTTGCTGTCTGTGCTCCTCTTCAGAAGATTTCACCTCACTTTTTTCTCCCAATGACAAATGTTTTTTGAAAATTTGGGTTTTTTTGTGAAACAAGGATTGGTGATAAAGCATCAGTGTAAAGGAGACACGTTTTTCCCATATTAACTCTTACAGGAGAGAATTTCCCTTCCTAGGGGTAGATTTCATCTCACTTCCTGTTTTCTCCTTCCGTTTGCAAGTAGTCGTTTGTAAGTTGGATGTTTGAAAGTAGGGGCCTGCCCTATATACTCAGCAGAAATTTGGGCCTTAGGTGTTGTTGTGGCCACAACACTGTAAGCCCTCACAGGACCCTGCTGTGAAATATTAGATCAAGAATTGTAATTACATGCCTCTGTTGAACAGGGGCAGAAAAATTGGGCCTTTGGTGGTGGTGCTGGTGCCACAACACTGTAAGTCCTCACTCGCTCTTGGTGGGCGCAGAAACGGGCCCTGCTGTGAAATATTAGATCAAGAATTGTAATTACATGCCCCTGTTGAACAGGGGCTGAAATATTGGGCCTTAGGCACTGGTGCTGGTGCCACAACACTGCAACCCCTCACAGATACTCTAGTTGGAATGCAGGAATGAGCCCTGCTGCAAAGTATCGCATCAAAAATTGTAATTACACACCCCTGTTAAACAGGGGCTGAAAAATTGGGCCTTAGGCACTGGTGGCGGCGCCCAGGACCAAAAATGTTCTTACAAGCTATCAGCGTGATCATAGAGGAGGAAGAGGATAATTACTCAGGATAGTCACTCAGCATCAGCATAGGCAGTCTTTGAAGGGATGTGAGATTTCAAAAAAAATTATTCAGTTACATGGTGGTGATCCAAGACTGATTGATTTTTATGAAGGTCAGTCGGTTGACCGAGTCGGTGGACAGACGCACCCTGTGATCGGTTACAAAGCCTCCAGCAGCACTGAATGTGCGTTCCGAAAGAACGCTGGATGCAGGACAGGCCAGTAGCTCAATTGCATACTGTGCAAGCTCTGGCCAGTGATCCATCCTCAAGACCCAGTAACCCAGAGGATTTTCAGTGGGAAAGGTGTCCAAGTCAGATGTTGCCCCTAGGTATTCCTGCACCATGTAAAACAGACGCTGGCGATGGTTGCTGGAACCGATCATACCTTGGGGCTGCGGAAAAAAATTGTCTGAACGCCTCAGTCAGACTGCCACCTTCTCCACCGCTCCTTCTTTTACTGACCGAAGCCTCAGCAACACTTTGTCCAGAAACAGGAGTTTGTAACCTCCCAGTCTCTGGGAACACGTTGCACAGACCTTTCTGCAAGGCCTCCCGAAGATGTTTCAACCTCTGCTCCCTCTGCGACAGCAAGATAAGGTCCGCAACCTTACCCTTGTAACGTTGATTAAGGAGGTTAGCCAGCCAGTATTGGTCCTTCTCCTTGATACCACGAATATGAGGATCCTTACGCAGGCTTTGCAGGATCAGGGAGGCTATGCAGCGTAGGTTTTCTGAGGCATTCGGTCCGGAGTCCTCTGGGTCACTAAGGACGACATGGTCCGCAGCCACCTCCTCCCAGCCACGTACAAGTCCATGTGTTTCTTGGGACTGATCCCTTAAAGACGGCTGCTGATGCTGAGTGCCAGGCTCCATCTCCATACTGACACAATCCTCCTCCTCCTCCTCCTCCTCTTCCTGTGTGATTGGCGGGCAGGCAGGAACACTGTCTGGATTAAGGGGGCCTTGAGAGCTAAGGAAGTCCTCCTCTTCCTGCCTCTGTTCTGCCTCAAGTGCCCTGTCCATTATTCCATGCAGCGTGTGCTCCAACAGGTAGACAAGGGGGACAGTGTCACTGATGCATGCACTGTCACTGCTCACCATCCTCGTGGCCTCCTCAAATGGTGACAGGACAGTGCATGCATCCCTGATCATGGCCCACTGGCGTAGGGAAAAAAAATAAGCTCCCCTGACCCTGTCCTGGTGCCATAGTCGCACAGGTACTCATTGATGGCCCTCTGCTGCGTGTGCAGCCGCTGCAGCATGGCCAACGTTGAGTTCCACCTGGTGGGCATGTCACAAATTAGGCGGTTCTTGGGCAGGTTAAACTCCTTTTGGAGGTCTGCCAGTCGAGCACTGGCATTATATGACTGGCAGAAATGCACACAGACTTTCTTGGCCTGCCTCAGGACATCCTGTAAGCCTGGGTACCTGCCCAAGAACCGCTGCACCACCAAGTTAAGGACGTGAGCCAAACAGGGCACATGGGTCAGTTGTCCCTGTCGGAGGGCAGAGAGGAGGTTGGTGCTATTGTCGCAAACCACCATTCCTGCCTTAAGTGGGCGTGACGTCAACCACCTCTGAACCTACCCCTGCAGAGCTGACAGAACTTCTGCCCCAGCTGGGGCTCCTGTCCCCCAAGCACACCAGCTCAAGCACCGCATGGCATCTTTTGGCCTGCATACTTGCGTAGCCCCTTGAATGGCTACGGAGCACCGCTGGTTCTGAGGACCAAGCACAGGAAGAGGCCATGGAGGAAGAAGAAGAGGAGGGGGTGGAGGAGAGAGGTGTGTCACAATCATTAGTAGTGGCATTTTGGAGGCGTGGTGGTGGAACAACCTCCAACAGTACTGCAACTTGACCTGAATCCTTCCCAGCTAACAGCAGAGTCACCCAATGCGCGGTGAAACTTAGGTAACGTCCCTGTCCATGCCTGCTGGACCATGAGTCAGTGGTAATATGCACCTTACCGCTGACAGCCCTGTCCAGCGAGGCCAAAACATTGCCTTCCACATGCCGGTAGAGAGCCGGAATCACCTTCTGTGAGAAAAAGTGGCGTTTGAGTACCTGCCACTGAGGAACCGCACATTCCACAAACTCACAGAAGGGGGCAGAGTCTACCAACTGAAAAGGCAGCAGATGAAGTGCTAGCAATTTTGCCAAGCTAGCATTCAACCGCTGGGCATGTGGATAACTGGGAGCGAACTTCTTTTGGATGTGCAGCAGCTGGGGCAGGGAAATTTGCCTGGTACAATTTGATGTCGGTGTACCGAAAAGCTCTTTGTTCTTTGGTGTGGGTCTTTTAGATACACTTGCCAACAAACTGCATGGCAGGTCAACATATGTCTGATCAAGCATGTGGTGCCCAAGCGGGAGATGTTTTCGCCACGCAAGATACGCTTGAGATATAAGTTGCAAATAGCAGTGGTGCGATCTGATGCACTCATCTCAAAAAAGGCCCGCACCAAAGAACTTTTGGAATAACGTGCAGAGACAGCAGCGCCCTGCACATGCGGAGCTTTGGGGTGTGATGCAGTCAGTGTTCTGCCCTTAGGCTGGCCCCTGGAGGGCATCCTGCCTCGTTAATGATGTGCCTCCTCCTCCTCTCTCCTATCAGGCACCCACGTTGAGTCAGTGACCTCATCATCCCCTCACTTCCTCATCACTGGAGCAAACCTGGCAGTATGCTGCAGCAGGGGGAGCATGACTGCCAGATTGCTGTCCTTCTTGGGTACCCCCTCTGTCCGTGGTCACGTTACTTCATCTAGCTCAGTATCATCATCAGAGCCTTCTAAACGCTGGGCATCCTCCTGGAGCATGTACCCAACACTGTGGTCAAACAGTTCGAGGGACTCCTCAGGAGGAAATGGTGGGGCTAGGGAAGGAGTCACTGATGCCATTGAGCCGAGGGAAGAGGCTGCATTGGCAGCTGCTTTGCCAGACAAAGTACCCTGAGCATGGGTGAGAGAGGATGAGGAGGATGAGGATGGCTTGGTCATCCACTCGACCAAGTCTTCTGCATGTTGCGGCTCAACACGGCCAGCTGCCGAAAAAAAGGCCAAGCATGTCCCACAGCCACGTGCTGATGAGGATGCACCGTCTCCACGATCAGCACTGTTGCCTCTAGACACAGAGCCTGCTTGCCCTCTTTTATTGGCTTGTGACTGTCTGCCTCTCCTTGTTGGCCTTCCAGACATACTAATGGCCTGTAGCTGCACTAAGCTGGAATATATATACAGTGGCTTGCGAAAGTATTCGGCCCCCTTGAACTTTTCAACCTTTTGCCACATTTCAGGCTTCAAACATAAAGATATAAAATTTTTATTTTTTGTGAAGAATCACCAACAAGTGGGACACAATTGTAAAGTGGAACAAAATCTATTGGATATTTTAAACTTTTTTAGCAATTAAAAAACTGAAAAGTGGTGCGTGCAAAATTATTCTGCCCCTTTACTTTCAGTGCAGCAAACTCTCTCCAGAAGTTCAGCGAGGATCTCTGAATGACCCAATGTTGTCCTAAATGACTGATGGTGATAAATAGAATCCACCTGTGTGTAATCAAGTCTCTGTATAAATGCACCTGCTCTGTGATAGTCTCAGGGTTCTGTTGAAAGCGCAGAGAGCATCATGAAGACCAAGGAACACACCAGGCAGGTCCGTAATACTGTTGTGGAGAAGTTTAAAGCCGGATTTGGATACAAAAAGATTTCCCAAGCTTTAAACATCCCAAGGAGCACTGTGCAAGCGATCATTTTGAAATGGAAGGAGTATCAGACATCTGCAAATCTACCAAGTCCTGGCTGTCCCTCTAAACTTTCAGCTCAGACAAGGAGAAGACTGATCAGAGATGCAGCCAAGAGGCTCATGATCACTCTGGATGAACTGTAGAGAACTACAGCTGAGGTGGGAGAGTCTGTCCATAGGACAACAATCAGTCGTACACTGCACAAATCTGGCCTTTATGGAAGAGTGGCAAGAAGAAAGCCATTTCTCAAAGATATCCATAAAAAGTCTCGTCTAAAGTTTGCCACAAGCCACCTGGGAGACACACCAAACATGTGGAAGAAGGTGCTCTGGTCCGATGAAACCAAAATCGAACTTTTTGGCCACAATGCAAAACGATATGTTTGGCGTAAAAGCAATACAGCTCATCACACTCAACACACCATCCCTACTGTCAAACATGGTGGTGGCAGCATCATGGTTTGGGCCTGCTTTTCTTCAGCAGGGACAGGGAAGATGGTTAAAATTGAGGGGAAGATGGATGCAGCCAAATACAGGACCATTCTGGATTAAAACCTGTTGGAGTCTGCAAAAGGCCTGAAACTGGGACGGAGATTTATCTTCCAACAAGACAATGATCCCAAACATACAGCAAAATCTACAAAGGAATGGTTCACAAATAAACGTATCCAGGTGTTAGAATGGCCAAGTCAAAGTCCAGACCTGAATCCAATCGAGAATCTGTGGAAAGAGCTGAAAACTGCTGTTCACAAATGCTCTCCATCCAACCTCACTGAGCTCGAGCTGTTTTGCAAGGAAGAATGGGCAAGAATTTCAATCTCTCAATGTGCAAAACTGATAGAGACATACCCCAAGCGACTTGCAGCTGTAATCGCAGCAAAAGGTGGCTCTACAAAGTATTAACGCAAGGGGGCCGAATAATTTTGCATGCCCCACTATTCATTTTTTTATTAGTTAAAAAAATTTCAAAAATCCAAAAGTTTTCGTTCCACTTCACAATTGTGTCTCACTTGTTGGTGATTCTTCACAAAAAAGAAAAATTTTATATCTTTATGTTTGAAGCCTGAAATGTGGCAAAAGGTTGAAAAGTTCAAGGGGGGCGAATACTTTCGCAGGCCACTTTATATATATATATATATATATATATATATATATATATATATATATATATATATATATATATATATATATATATATATATATATATATATATATATATATATATATATATATATATATATATATATATATATATATATATATATATATATATATATATACTGATACTGGATACTGCAGCTAGCAAAATCAGGTAGCTTTAGGTGAACACTGTGCAGAGCTCTCAAAAAACTAACTTGTAGCTTATTTATCTGCCTGTGGTAGTGATAGGATCAGGAAAACACCACCAACCTTCTACAGGTAGCTTTAGGTGAACACTGTGCAGAGCTTGCAAAAAACAAACTTGTAGCTTATTTAGCTGCCTGCGGTAGTAATAGGATCAGGAAAACACCACCAACCTTTTACAGGTAGCTTTAGCTGAACACTGTGCAGAGCTTGCACTACACTAACTTGTAGTTTTAGCTGAACACTGTGCAGAGCTTGCAAAAAACTAACTTGTAGCTTATTTAGCTGCCTGCGGTAGTGATAGGATCAGGAAAACACCACCAACCTTCTACAAGTAGCTTTAGGTGAACACTGTGCAGAGCTCGCAAAAAAATAACTTGTAGCTTATTTAGCTACCTGCGGTAGTGATAGGATCAGGAAAACACCACCAACCTTCTACAGGTAGCTTTAGGTGAACACTGTGCAGAGCTCGCAAAAAACGAACTTGTAACTTATTTAGCTGCCTGCGGTAGTGATAGGATCAGGAAAACACCACCAACCTTCTACAGGTAGCTTTAGGTGAACACTGTGCAGAGCTCGCAAAAAAACAAACTTGTAGCTTATTTAGCTGCCTGCGGTAGTGATAGGATCAGGAAAACACCACCAAACTTCTACAGGTAGCTTTAGCTGAACACTGTGCAGAGCTCGCACTACACTAACTTGTAGTTTTAGCTGAACACTGTTCAGAGGACGCACTACACTAACTTGTAGCTTTAGATGAACACTGTGCAGAGGTCGCACTACACTAACTTGTAGCTTTAGCTGAACACTGTGAGGAGGACGTGCTGCACTAACTTGTAGCTTTAGTTGAACACTGTGCAGAGGTCACACTAAACTAACTTGTAGCTTTAACTGAACACTGTGAGGAGGACGCACTACACTAACTGTAATTAGTCTAGCTGCCTGACTGTGGTACTAATAGGATCAAAAAAATTCATCAAACGTGTTTTCGTTAATTCGGATATTCCCGAATTATCGAATTTGTCAAAATTCGTTAAAAAACGAATTTGGAACGAAATGAATTGCACATGCCTAAAGTGCAGCTAGCTCACTGACTGTCCTGCCTAATCTAGCTAACTCAAATGAAATGACATCTCTCTCTCTCTCTAAGCACGTCGGAACACACTACACAGGGCCGCAGTGCAGGCAGCCTTATATAGTGTGGGGCATGTTCTAAACCCGTGTTCTAAACCCCCTGAGCCATAATTGGCCAAAGCCACCCTGGCCCACCAAAGCACCTTGTCCCCATGTTGATGAGGACAAGGGCCTCATCCCCACAACCCTTGGCCGGTGGTTGTGGGGGTCTTCGGGCGGGGGGCTTATCGGAATCTGGAAGCCCCCTTTAACAAGGTGACCCCCAGATCCCGGCACCCCCCTTTGTGAAATGGTAACCATTTCACAAAAAACTGTCAAAAATGTTAAAAATGACAACAGACAGTTTTTGACAATTCCTTTATTTAAAGTCTTCTTTTTTCCATCTTCTATCTTCTATCTTCCTTCGGTTTCTTCCTCCATCTTCTTCTTCTTCCTCCGTTCCTCTGCTTCTTTCTCCGCTGTTCTCGTCTGGCATCTCCCTCCGCGGCATCTTCTTCTCTTCATCTTCTTTTCGGGCCGCTCCGCATCCATGATTGGATGGAAGGCTCCCGCTGTGTGACGCTTCTCTCTTCATCTTTTTCTCTTCATCTTCTTCTCTTCATCTTCTTTTCGGGCCGCTTCGCATCCATGATGGCATGGAGGGAGGCTCCCGCTGTGTGACGCTTCTCCTCTTCTGACGGTTCTTAAATAACGGGGGGCGGAGCCACCCAGTGACCCCGCCCCCCTCTGACGCATGGGGACTTCCCTGTGGCATTCCCTGTGACGTCAGAGGGGGGCAGAGGGGGCGGGGGGGTACGGTGGGTACTGATAAATCGCCACTGAGGTGGCACTGATGTGGTGGCGCTAATGATGGGCACGAATATGCAGCACTGATGGGCACTGATAGGCACTAATAGGTGGTACTGATATGCAGCACTGATAGGCATTGATAGGCGGCACTGATGGGCAATGATAGGCAGCATTGATGGGCACTGATAGGTGGCACTGATGGCCATGGATGGGCACTGATTGGTGACACTGATGGACAATGATGGGTGGCACTGATGGAAATTGATAGATGGCACTGATGAGTTCACTGATAAGCAGGCCCTGGCAGGCATTAGTGATGGGCACTGATTGGCATAATTTGTCAGCATAGATTGGCATCCCTGGTGGCCATGGGTGGCATATCTGGTGGTCATCAGTGCGCTGGCTTGTTATCCTGCTGGACGCCATATGACGCCCAGTCAGGATAACTGAACTACTGCACGGCCGTCATTTTGCTATAAGACGGGCGGGAAGTGTTTAAACAGCTTGGAAGGCCAGTGTGCATGATGAGGCCACATTGTAGTGCACTCGGAAAAAGATTAGAGACTTTTTGAAAAAATTCTGGTGTCTCTTTGGCAGTCTTTGGATAGAAATAACGTTTTACACCACAGTGAGCAAGCCTTATGTGAAGAAGCCAAATTATAGTACACTCAGGCCCAAGTTCATGGGGGAACATGACTGACAATTTCTCGTTAACCAGTGTTATCCCCTCTTTGTAGGCTCATGTTCCTACCTTTCTCTACCTCAGAACCAAGATCTGAATCAAGTAATGGCTATGCATCGTCAAGGTGCAAGTGGCTGACGCCGTTTTCAAATAATTCAGCTTACTCCTCCATGCATGATGCTGGGGCTATGGCAGGAGTATCTGTGGACAAGGAGGCAGAATAAGCTGCTCTGGCAGCTGTGGTAGACTGCGCACTAGTCTCTGTTTGGGTGATGGATGAGGAGGATGAGGATGATTTAGTAAGACAGTCCACTACCTCCTCTGCATGTTGTGGCTGGATAGCATGGGCAACACACTAAACTGCCTGAGGACGGACCACATCCACCTTTGCCTGTGGACACAGACTCTGCTGGCCCCCTCATAGTACCATGGGATTGTCTGCCTCTCCTTGCTGGTCTCCCAAACATGATTGGGGGGCTTATTACCCAAATTTAATAGATATTGGTAAGTGTGTAATTGGATGCACTTTATTGAATGAAAAGTGGTGTTTGGCGCACTTTAACCAGCGCGGATGTCAATTCCCGGGAGCAGTGGCGTCTCCAGCTTTCATATTTAGGGGGGGCACATGGGGGGACAGGGACAAAAGTAAGGGGGCAACTATAAAATGCATATATATATATAGATATATATATATATATATCTATAGATATATAAAATATAAGGATCCAAAGCAGTGGGAGAACTATCAGGGTTGCAAAGGTTGTCTTGCCTCCGGGCCCTGGTGTTCTGCCACTGTGGGGTTTCCCAGCCTCCTGTTGCTGTCCTGCCCCTGCTATTGACTGCTCTGGTCTGACATCTCTTGGAATTTACAGGCTGGTTCTCCTGTCCTAAGGATGGGAGAAATCAGTCTGTTTTTTCAGTAACTGAGAGTCCTTCCTTCTCCTTCCTTCTCCCTGCCAATGAGGATGCAGGAGAAGGAGCAGATCGGGTGGCCGTAGTTGTGTTAGCGCTCGCATTATGCAGTGTCAGCAAGCAGAGGGAGGGGGGAGGAATCACCCGCAGGAGCTGACTGGGGACTCTCTCCCTCTTAGACATTGATTTTTTGTAAAATATGACGGCCTCCCCTTTCCTCGCTCCCCGTGCGCGCTCACGAGCGTGCAACGGGGAAATTCTGTGTTGGCCGTGTCCCTTGGACACAGCCAATCACAGATCGCTGTAAATGGCCAATCACAGCGGCCATTTACAGCGTGATCGCCATGGCCAATGAGCGATGATCTCAAATGTAAACATTTGAGATCATCTCTCATTGCCGGCTTTCTCTCCTCACACAGAAACAGCGTGTGAGGAGAGAGGGATCTGTCAGCGATCTGTGAGTGTTAAAAAACGTTTAATGTGCCTACAGTGCCCACAGTGCCCATCAGTACAGTACCCATCCATACAGTGCCCATCAGTACAGTGCCCCATCAGTACAGTGCCCCATCAGTACAGTGCCAATTGGTGCCCATCTGTGCCAATCGGTGCCCACCTGTGCCACCTCATCAGTGCCCACCTGTGCCACCTCATCAGTGCCCACCTGTGCCACCTCATCAGTGCCCACCTGTGCCAATCAGTGGCCATCTGTGTTGCCTCAGTCCACATCTGTGCAATCAGTGCACATCTGTGCCGCCTCATCAGAGCCCATCTGTGCCACCTCATCAGTTCCCATCTGTGCCGCTCCATCTGTGCCGCCCCATCTGTGCCGCTCCATCTGTGCCGCCCCATCTGTGTCGTCCCATCAGTGCACATCTGTGCTACCTCATCAGTGCACATCTGTGCCATCTTAGTGCCCACCTGTGCCGCCTCATCAGTGCCCACCTGTGCCGCCTCATCATGCCCACCTGTGCCGCCTCATCAGTGCCCACCTGTGCCGCCTCATCAGTGCACATCTGCACATCTGTTCCACCTCATCAGTGCACATCTGTTCCACCTCCTCAGTGCCCCCCTATGCCACCTCAGTGCCCATCTGTGCTCATCAGTGCCGCCTCATCAGTGCCCATCAGTGCAGGCTTAGCAACCATGTCCAAAAGAAGCCTTTCCACCGAGGAGGCGTAGGATAAATACAAAGCAATTCTGCGCTGCCGTAACGACAAAAAGCGGCTAACACAACCAACAAAGCAAGGTAGATAGAAAGCATACAATAAGTGTAGCGCTAATGGAGATGAAGAGACGTCCAATATGGAAAACGTCAAAAACACAGTTCCAAGTATGAATGATGCAGAGGGAACCTCAATATGTGTATGGAGGGAAAAGTATTTAAGAAAACATTCCAACCAAAGTTGTATACAATCTTGAGATGAAAAACACACACACCACCACCAGTTGTTAGAAGGCTTACCGGATGGAGTGGACCCAATGGGGCATACGCCAAACTGGGTCGGATGCGCTTAGGTGATGGGTGGCTGAAGATGGCCCGGGAAGGCGATGTTGAAGGGTGGACCCACGCGTTACTTTGTCACTCTAGGTGATGCAGGAATCCAAGAGGATGCATGGACCGGAACGCACATAGTAATTTCACTCAAATGGATGTTGGAGAAGGCGGGTGAAGGGTGGCGAGAAAGAAAAAGGCCATATAGTGTAAATCCGTTTAAGAAAAAAATTTATTAAACAAAAGGATATACACTCACTTGTAAAATGGTATAAAAACAGCGCTGAAGATAAAATGTGGCGACAGTGGGGTCCTGTCCGACGCGTTTCATCTTCATAGACGTCGTCTGGTATAAAAACAGCGCTGAAGATAAAATGTGGCGACAGTGGGGTCCTGTCCGACGCGTTTCGTCTTCATAGACGTCGTCCCCCAGACGACTTCTATGAAGACGAAACGCGTCGGACAGGACCCCACTGTCGCCACATTTTATCTTCAGCGCTGTTTTTATGCCATTTTACAAGTGAGTGTATATCCTTTTGTTTAATAAATTTTTTTCTTAAACGGATTTACACTATATGGCCTTTTTCTTTCTCGCCATCCTTCACCCGCCTTCTCCAACATCCATTTGAGTGAAATTACTATGTGCGTTCCGGTCCATGCATCCTCTTGGATTCCTGCATCACCTAGAGTGACAAAGTAACGCGTGGGTCCACCCTTCAACATCGCCTTCCCGGGCCATCTTCAGCCACCCATCACCTAAGCGCATCCGACCCAGTTCGGCGTATGCCCCATTGGGTCCACTCCATCCGGTAAGCCTTCTAACAACTGGTGGTGGTGTGTGTGTTTTTCATCTCAAGATTGTATACAACTTTGGTTGGAATGTTTTCTTAAATACTTTTCCCTCCATACACATATTGAGGTTCCCTCTGCATCATTCATACTTGGAACTGTGTTTTTGACGTTTTCCATATTGGACGTCTCAAATACTGTCCCAGGCCGACGACAGCAACGGGGAGCTCTCTTTTTCGGATTCCCTTTCTGACTCCGATTCTGAGTCGGACATAAATTATGAGCCAGTCCTCAGTAGTGGAACACTGAGTGACTCAGAGGAGGAAGATATTTGGCCCGCCAAACGTAGGCGTTCTGGTGGGGAGAGAGGGGTAGAGAAGGAAGCGCTTCCTTCTCGACCCCTCTCTGGCGCTTCCTTCTCTACCCCTCTCTCATCCATCACAGAGCCAGCTCTCTGAGGAAACAGCAGCCGCCTAGCCTACCAGCCTACTTTAACCATTACATTACCGGTTACCACTTAACCCTTGAACTTCCAGCCTGTCCCCTATGGACTAAGTTGCTCAGCCCTTTATATCTCCTGTTATATATGGACTTGTGTGTTTGCGCTTACAGTTACCAATACTCTGTTCTGGTGGGGAGGCAGTGGCATCTACCAGCACCGCAGTGCCATCCACCAGCACGGCAGTCCCATCCACCAGCACCGCAGTGCCATCCACCAGCACCGCAGTGCCTCGGCAAGAAAGGCCAAGGACCCATGCCAGCCTTCCCTATGCCCTGCAGAACCCCTTGTGGCTTCCTCCTAATTCAGTAGAAGCCAACATTCCCCCTTTCACTGCCCAGCCAGGAGTCCAGGTAAACACAGAGAATTTTTCCCCAATAGATTTTTTGTATTTAATTTTTACCGAGGACATGCTGTCAAATATTGTGGCCCAGTGCAACCTTTATGCACAGCAATTCATTTTGAATGATCCAACGTCCTACTATGCCCGTCCCTATGAGTGGAGAGCCCTAACGGTGGAGGAGTTGAAGGTTTTTTTAGGGCTTCACATTTTAGGGCTCACACTTTGCTGTCCTATTGGTCAACCCACCCCCTCCACCACATGCAAGTATTCTTCGGCCACTTTTCGGCCACTTTTAAATTATTTTTCTGCACTATTTCCCCTGCTGTTTACCCCGGACCAAAACATATGTGTGGATAGGTCCCTTGTTAAGTTTAGTGGCAGGCTTAAAATAAAACTATATATTCCCTGTAAAAGGGCCCGCTATGGGGTGAAGGTATACAAATTATGTGACCGAGTCACAGGTTACTTGTATGCCTTCAAAGTGTACAAAGGGAAGGACACCCAGCTGCAACCCCCTAATTGCCCAGACTACTTGGGATCAAGCGGGAAAATTGTTTGGGACCTCACATACCCCCTACTGGAGAAGGGCTACCACCTGTATGTAGACAACTTCTACACATCTCTGCCCCTGTTCCACAACCTTCATCGGAAGAAGACGCCTGCATGTGGTACCATAAAAAGGAACCGGAAGGGCTTTCCTCAAGGTCTGGTCAATAAGAAATTGAGAAAAGGAGAAACGGCAAGTCTACGAAACAACGAGATTTTGGCAGTGAAGTGGAGAGACAAAAGAGATGTGTACATGTTGTCTTCAATCCACGATGATACCTTCATGGAAATCCCCAGAAGAAATGGCCCCATACAGAAACCTAAATGCATCTATGATTATAATTTGTTTATGGGGGGAGTTGACTTGAATGACCAGATGCTGGAACCGTACCTTGCTACAAGACAGACATAACATTGGTATAAGAAAGTCGCAATTTATTTTTTTCATTTGGCCATCTACAATTCGTATGTCATTTATCGTAACTCCACCCAAAACCCCAAACGCTTCCTTGGCTACCAGGAGGAAGTTTTCACTGCCCTTACATTCCCGAATGGCCCACCAGAAAATATCCGATCAGATGTTCTAAGTCGACTCTCCGAATGCCACTTTCCCGATAAAATCCCTCCCAAACCAACAGGCCAACAACGGCAAAAAAAATGTAAGGTGTGTACCAGAGCAGGATTCAGAAGAGACACATCTTATTATTGTGCACAATGTCCTTCTGAACCAGGCCTCTGCGTAGGTGAATGTTTTCGTCGTTACCATACTTCACTAAATTATTAGTGAAGTATGATAAACATAAGCCTCCGTTCCTGCAATTTACCCTCACACCCCTTATGCCACTGCCTCCTCTGTAACTGACCCTGGCTTGTTATTTGACCACGCTTCTGCCTAACGATTCTGTACATACCTCTGCCTGATCTGGAACTGACCCTGGACTGTTATTCGACCATGCTTCTGCCTAACGATTCTGCACATACCTCTGCCTGATCTGGAACTGACCCTGGACTGTTATTCGACCATGCTTCTGCCTAACGATTCTGTACATACATCTGCCTGATCTGGAACTGACCTTGGACTGTTTGACCATGATATTTGCCTGCCTCTTGGACTGATCTTGTACCCTGATACTGGACTAGTGGGATTCAGCACAGGGGTCTCACATATGTGAGGGGCTCCAGAGTTGTTTTTCTGGATGAAGAAAACTATTTTTTTTGTTTTCTCAATCCTAGATTAGGGTCTGGAGACTTGGAGGCTTCAAAGAGATTTGGGTGGGAGAAGCCTCTACCCCTGTCCCCATTCTGTCGTGAACGAGGCCCTACTCCTGCCTGTAGGACTTACTGCCGTCATGCCTCTGCCTGTTGCACTGACAACACCACATGGACCTGCCTACTACCAGGACCAATATTTTTGGCACTGCGGACAATATCTCTGCCTGCACTGACCCTGGACTTTATATGGACAGTAACCCTGCCTCTAGCCTGGACAATTGTGTTCGCCGCTGCTGACCAAGTCCCTGCCTGCTGCCTGGACCAGTGCTATCCTCCTGTGTACAACTGTGCTACTACAACCACAGGTAATCTTTTGTTTACGCTTTGCTCAGCATAATGTATTTTGGGATGTAATTCTTGGTATGTGCATGCTATGTGTCCCTGGAACACCTGACGGTGTTCCTTGCATGTTGGATCTCTGTATGTGGCCAGGCTGTGTAGAAGTCTCACACATGTGGTATTGCCATACTCAGGAGGAGTAGCAGAATGTATTTTGGGGTGTCATTTTTGCTATCCAAATGCTATGTGTTGGAAATATCTTATAAACGGACAACTTTGTGTAAAAAAAAATGCGTTTTCATTTTTTTCCACATTTTCCAAAAACTTCTGGAAAAAAATAAACCATTCAAAAAACTCATTATGCCTCATAGATTATACATTGGGTGTTAGCTTTCCAAAATGGGGTCATTTTGTGGGTGTTTCCATTGTCCCGGTGCTCCAGGGCCTTCAAAAGTGTAATAGGTGGTTGAGAAATGTGATGTGTAATTTATGCTCCTAGAACACCTGATGGTGCTCCATGCATGTTGGGCCTCTGTATGTGGCCAGGCAGTGAAAAAATCACACACATGTGGTATCGTAATACTCAGGAGGAGTAGCAGAATGTATTTTGGGGTGTCATTTGTGGTATACACATGCCATGTGAGAGAAATAAGCTATTACAATGACAATTTTGTGGGGAAAAAAAAAATCTCAATTTTGCAAAGAATTGTGGGAAAAAAATACAACTTCAAATAACTCACCATGCCTCTAACTAAATACATTGAAATGTCTACTTTCCAAAAAGGGGTTATTTGGGGGGCATTTGTACTTTCCTGGCTTGTTAGGGTCTCAGGAAATGAGATAGGCCACCAGTACATCAGATGTGATAATTTTTTATGATTTGCACCATAGCTTGTAGACTCTAAAACTTTCACACAGACCAAATAATTTCCACAAATTTTATGTTATTTTTACCAAAGATATGTAGCAGTATGAATTGTGGCCAAAAGACAAAATTATGAATTTGCAAATTTTTTGGTCTTTTTTCATTTATAGCGCAAAAAATAAAAAACCCAGAGGTGATCAAATACCACCAAAATAAAGCTCTATTTGTATGAAAAAAAAACCCAAAAAAATCATTTGGGTACAGTGTTGCATGACTGAGTAATTGTCATTCAAACTGTGAGAGCACTGAAAGCTGAAAATTGGTCTGGATAGGAGGGGGTTTAAGTGCCTAGTAAGCAAGTGGTTAAAAATCACTTGGTGCACTGGTCCAAATTATTTGGTGGAGGGGATTATGGTGTGGGGGTGTTTTTTCAGGGGTTGGGCTTGGCCCCTTAGTTCCAGTGAAGGGAACTTTTAAGGTGTCAGCATACCAAGACATTTTGGAAAATTTCATGCTCCCAGCTTTGTGGGAACAGTTTGGGGATGGCCCTAACCTTAACCCGATAGAACACATTTGGGATAAATTAGAGCGGAGACTGTGAGCCAGGCCTTCTCGTAAAACATCAGTGCCGGACCTCACAAATGTGCTTCTGGTAGAATGGTTAAATATTCACATAGACACACTCCTAAAACCTGTGGACAGCCTTCCCAGAAGAGTAGAAGCTGTTATAGCTGCATCAGGTGGGCCAACTCAATATTGAACCCTATGGCCTAAGACTGGGATGCCATTAAAGTTCATGTGCGTGTAAAGGTAGGCGTCCCAATACTTTTGGTAATATAGTGTATACACACACACGCACACACGTGTGTTTGAACTTTGGGGTGCACACTCTAATGCAATAGGCTGCACACACCTATGCACATCCCCAACAATTCTGCTAGCACCAGAACATATAGAACCCCCAGTCTGCTAAACACCCATCAGCAGCCGCCATGAGTGTCACTAGCCCCAGGCATCTGTGGTACATGCCCTGTAAGTCTTTCCTGGTGCTCTAGGTGTGGACGAAGCTGACACCAATGTTTCTGCTGTATTACTGGGGATCATGATATGGTGCTTTCACGCAACCCCAGCCTTCTGTGCACAATGCGAGGGTGGGGGCCTTAAACTGGACACACTACTCCTCATAAGTATCGCTGCTCCCACACTCCTCTGCCACCAGGAGAGAAGCAAGGGGAGATGAAGAGGCTCAAAGGATAGCCAGCTGTACCACCAGAGGGATTGTGTGGTCAGAAAGATACAAATTGCTTTATTTTAGTGTATTATTTATTAAATAAGTATTATATTCTTATTTATGTGTTAAATCAATTGTATGGTGCCTTAAAAGCCCCCATATTACATACAAGCATGACCAAGGTAGTTTCTTTAGTATTTTAGGGATGCCACAACCCATCTATTAGCCCCACATTGGTACATGCAAACAATTTAAAGCCCAAATCCATCTAACACTTTTTAAACAGTTACAGGCATTTTTTATTTCAGGAAAAAGGTTTAAGGCATTAGAAAAAAGAACTGACCATTGTAAGCACCCCTTTCAAAGTTTTATACATTGTCCCAACTCCTGTAATTGGCTTTTTTGTTGGACAGCTTGATCTATTAAAGAAGATGGAAAAATATCAGATCTACTGGCAGGATCATACTTTTTCTTTATTTTTCCTTATTCCCCTCCAGGTGTCTATTTTTCCCAACTTCTGATGTTGAGAGGTATGCAGCTTTGATTTCAAATCGCCCGAGTAACCATTTATTCATTCTCACATTTTCTCACACTTTCTGTTTAACTTTTTAACTGTAAAGCAAGGCAGATTACTTATTGTAGGTGTTAGCATCTCCATATTGTTTATACTGTTAAAATGTTTGTTTTAGTTATTAATTGGAATTCCTATCACATTTCAAGCTGTCAGTAGAAAATATACTCTGTTAGTAAATTCTGTATACGTAAATAAATAGCATATAAGACATAAATAAGGTAATATAGATAGTCATATACTGAAACAGCGCTATGTTGAGCATAAAACAGAAGTGTGGCCAACTACACACATATAAAGTCCATTAGACTAGTGCAATATCAGTAGTGATTCAGAGGGTGTTCAAGTAGATCAAAAGCATGTCACAGCGTGCACCTTCCACCGATCACTCCAACTCCACCATATGTGAACACACTCTCCTTCGGGGGTCACACTCACCGGAGCTTTAAAGGGTCAAATCATCCAATTAAGGGATATTCTGGACCACCTCAATACAGCACTTCTCTAGGCAATAGGGGAGATGAAGGGGCTCCAAACCATTTATAAACGAGATAAAAGCGCAAATAGCGTAATTCCGTTTTATTCATAAAAAAGCACCCATTACATTAACACTCCCCCATTACTAGCAACGTACCAGATAAAAGAAAAAACATAGCAGATTAAAATACTGTGCACTGCACCGTGGCCCTCTGGAACCAGTCTCCGCAGTCAGATAGCGGTGATGACTTCCTCGTTCCGGGTCCGACCTCGATGGAGCGCAAAGGTCACTTCCTGCGTCGTGTAAGCCACGCCCTGATGCGTTTCGTCATATCCTGACTTCAACAGAGGGCTTGGCTACACGACTAATACATCGGGCTTATATTCTCCCATCTCTCACCTCCGCAGCCAATCACAGCCTCAGCAGGTTGACAGGTGCACGTCAACCTAACCCAGGAAACAGCGAGGGCTTTCAACAGGAGGGAGAGAGGGACAAAAAGCCCCACATTACACTTAATACCATATGGTTACCATAACAATAAAGCGAACAATACAGGGTATCAGAGCAGCTGCAGATCGGCATTCAAAACAGCCTGTCTTTAACATTCTCATATCTGCAGGTTTTATCTCAATCCATTACAGGTAATAACATGCAAGGATGAAATATAAAACAATAGAACATACAATGTGCTCTACTTATCATATTTCGATCACCAATCTAATGGAGTCAAACCCCTCATATTCTACAGCCGTGTACATTTGACACTCATTACGAACCTTTCAGATGATAATGTACATGCAATGGATGGACTCTATATTATAGTATAAATACAGCTTATTAAAAATTAAAAATATAGAAAAAACCCTTATGATAAATAAAATAGGGATAACTTACTAGGAGAAAGTAACCAAAAAAAGTCAAAAATTACACATATACAGTCTATATATATGTATACAGAATTGTATATATCAAGATACACATAAAAATATATCTAAAAAAATCTAAAAAGTATATGTATATGTCTGGTAGATATTTTATGAATGTCATTTTGTCTACTGAAGGTTCTTGATGAATGTGGTTAGAGGTTCTGTGGCGCTGAGTGGTGTACTATAGGCCGAGTTATACACTGTTCTGTTATAGTAAATTCTGTATGTTTTGTTGGTAAAAAAAAATTGGGGAGGTTTGCAACTCTGAGGATCATGGAATTCAAATTGTAAGGTGATAGACATTTGAACTTATTTTTTAGTATATGTACTATTACTTTTCTAAGCATTACTTTATATAGTGTCCTTGCTTTTAATACATCTTGAGTTTTAGGATTGGAGACTTTTCTTCAAAAAATGGCTGGAGCTGTTGACAACTAATATTCACAATTACTGTAGCAATGACTCCCAAAGGTGCTGCTCAATTCTTACATGCCTTCCCTACTAGTGATAATCAGACAGACCCCAAGGCCCCCAATCTTCTTTTGCACAATGTATTGGCTTTGTTGTCTAAGGAGAGAGGGAAACAGCTAAAATATATTCTTTATACAGCAATACAAAAAAATGACATGACCAAATTTTTTGGAGTAATAGCCTACCACTATTATCAAAGTTGATTGTGGCTCTAATGTTTCAGTGGCAGCCTCCCAGTTACAAATGGGTCTTTTAAGAACAACTAATTGGGGGCCCTAGATTCTTTTGTAGCAGCCTCCTTGTTACTTTGGATTCTTTTAGTACTTCTGTTGGTGGCCCTAGAAAATCTAGTAGCAGCCTCCCAATGGTTACTGATCTTCAGGACCATGTGAGCAATCACAGATGCCCTAAACAGCTGAGTATTGAGGTCTCTATGCCATGTCCATGTGGCCGCAGCTTCCTCTAAGATGTCCTGGCCATATTTCTACATAGCAAACCCCTATGGAGATGCTCCAACAAGAAACCATCTCTCTGGTTCTCTAGGCCCTAACAGAGGCCTGTTTAAGGTTTTAGGGCCCAGGCTTAGGCCCCCAGCTGGGACTAGGTCACAAGAAACATACCTCCCTGTGCTGCAACCTCCCACCAGGTATCAGGCTTGAGAGACAAAAAAAATGAACCCTGTTAAACTCATATCCTTACAAGGCAAACCTGGGAGGCAAGGACCTTTTTAGAAGCTCTTTCCAAAAATGTGTCCTCATCCCATTTCCACACCACTGGCAATATACCTCAGTGATTGGTCAGGGTAGAATGAATATTAATACCTCTAATCATTGCATCTTTTCCCTCTCTCTACTGAAGAACACATTCCAGAAGCAGGCAGAAGCTAACAATGTCATTGGGCTTAGAAGAAACCTAACGAACCCAGATAACATAAACAAATCTCAGACTGGTTACATTCTAGCTGAAAATACTAAATTTGAAATAGGGACAGGTTAATTGAGAAATATTCTGACCCATGTAATTTGGCCAACAGACTTTGGGAGAGTCGTGAAGAATTTGTTTTTTCTTTCAATGTGGTAAAATTGGTAAGAGCTGCACAATAGCCCTTCTCTGGGCCACAGCTGCAGGATTGGAGAAGTTGAACTTAAAGTGGACCTTCACAATAAAGAAAATTATTTAAACCTGGATCCTCCCCACCTCCCATTTCCACAATTAGATTTTAAAATGTATTTTTTTAGTGTTTATGATACTTTTTGTGCTGTAGCGCTACCTTCTTTCTTGCCAAGGTGAGAGCGATGTTGAACTCCTACGGCACTCTGATGGTTCCCCGGGGACTCTGGTAGTGCTTTGGGGCCCGCCAAAGACCTGTGGCACGTCTGAGCACCTGAATAAGATTCCCGCACATGTGCAAAAGAGGACAAAGGATATCAGGGTGCCTACGCATATGTGGGGACTCCACCCATGCATGGGCAACTATGACGCAGGTCTCTGACTGGTCCAAAAGGCCAGGCAAGGCTCTTCAGTGCATCTGCGCATGCACCAGATTTTTGAAGGTGACAGCACTGGAGAGAGGAGGCAGGACCAAATTACAGGGGACTGAAGTTCCTCTTTAATAGACATCTGCCTTTCAGCCTTATTAGGTATGTGATTATAGGAAACTCTCTGCCCTCTGAGGTTGATAAGCAGGATTGCTAGTCAGGATGTCATTGCGGCATCCTAAAATAATTACATCAACAAAAGTCAAACTAAGTCTATTGCATTTGTGTTAACAGTGAATCCTAATGGCTGGAAGCACATGCTGGGACTTGCAGTTCCACTGATGCAAGGCCCCAGGCTGCCTATGCCTGCTCTAATAACTGTAATCTTATAATATGGAGCAAGATAGTCTCTCCGCCGTGGCTTTGTATAATTAGTTCTCAGATTTGCAGCCTCAGGTGGCTCAGGAGCAGGATGCAGAGTTTATCCGTCTGAGTAGGCCCGACACGTCACCATGACAACCACCTGAGCCCCCCCATTGACAGAGGAAGAATGAGCGGGAGACAAAGACGTGGAAAAAAAGGAGACTGTTAGCTAAAGATGAATTAATCTGTGAGTGTAATGCAAGTATGCTGTCACCGCTATTCTATACAGCAAGGTTTGTGTAGCTGTACAAGATAACAGGTGCAGGAACCTGACATTCTCCAAAAATGTTATATCTCAGTAGTTTTAAACACAGAAATGGCCCAAACTGATGCACACAGCAACTAAAAGCATGCCAGAGCCATACTAATATACCCACCATGTTTCATACCACAGCTATTTGAAGTATGATTCCATCTTCAAGTTAAAGGAGAAGTTCGCAAAGATACAAAAGTCTGTTGTAAATATGTAAAGTGAAAAATGAAATACCTACAGAGATGTTAACCCAGGCAAATAATAATGGAGTGACAGTGGAGTGGTGTGTTGTTTATGCCTGTTGCACTACCATGTGAATCTTAATATTTTATTAATCACTTTAGCCCCGGAAGATTTGGCTGCTCAATGACCAGGCCATTTTTTGCGATACGGCACTGCATCGCTTTAACTGACAGTTGTGCAGTTGTGCGACACTGTACCCAAACAAAATTGACGTCCTTTTTTTCCCACAAATAGAACTTTCTTTTGGTGGTATTTGATCACCTCTGCGGTTTTTATCCTTTGCACTATAAACATAAGAGCGTCAATTTTGAAAAAAACACAATCTTTTACTTTTTGCTATAATAAATATCTCACATTTTTTAAATCAAAAAAACAAATTTTTTCCTCAGTTTAGGCCGATATGTATTCTTCTACATATTTTTGGTAAAAAAAAATCGCAAAAAGCATATATTGATTTGTTTGCGCAAAAGTTATAGCATCTACAAAATAAGGGATAGATTTATAGCATTTTTATTTATTTATTTTTTTTACTAGTACTGGCAGCAATCTGCGATTTTTATTGGTACTGCAATATGGCGGTGGACAAATTGGACACTTTTGACACATTTTTGGGGCCATTGACAATTATACAGCAATCAGTGCTATAAAAATGCACTGATTACTGTATAAATGTCACTGGCAGGGAAGGGGTTAACACTAGGGGGCGATCAAAGGGTTAACTATGTTCCCTCACTGTGTTCTAACTGTAGGGGGGATGGGACTGTCTAGGAGGAGAGAGAGATCGATTTTCATACATAGTATGAACACACGATCTGTCTCCTCTCCCCTGAGACAACCGGGATCTGTGTGTTTACACACACAGATCCCGGTTCTCGCTCTGTCACGAGCAATCGCGGGCATTGAGCCCACCGGGCACTCGCATCTGCTCCGGGCACACGCTGCGGGCCCGCGCACACACCCCTAGTGGCCAAAAGGCAGAGCGACGTAAGGTAACGTTGTTTCGCCCAGCTGTGCCATTCTGCTGCAGTAAAACTGCGTCGGCTGGTCGGCAACCAGTTAATATTATTATATAGGATTTATATAGCACCAACAATTTGCACAGCACCTTACAACATGAGGGCAGACAGTACAGTTACAATACAATTTAATACAGGAGGAATCAGAGGGCCCTGCTCATTAGACCTTACAATCTAAAAGGGAAAATAAAAGTACAGTTGTTACATGGAGGCAGGATAGGCTTCTCTAAAGAGAAGTGTTTTCAGGGATCGCTTAAAAGTGGACAGAGTAGGAAATAGTTAGACAGATCAGGATCCTCGTTTTAGAGGATGGGAGAGGCTTTGGAGAATTCCTGGAAGTGAGTATGGGAGGAGGTGTCAAGGGTGCTAGAGAGCAGAAAGAGTAGGGATGAGCCCGATGTTCAAGTCGAACGTAAGTTGGACTCGAACATTGGGTGTTCGCCTGTTCGCCGAATAGCAAACAATTTGGGGTGTTCGCGGCAAATTCGAAAAGCCGCGGAACACCCTTTAAAAGTCTATGGGAGAAATCAAAAGTGCTAATTTTAAAGGCTTACATGCATGGTATTGTCATAAAAAGGCTTTGGGAACATGGGTCCTGCCCCAGAGGACATGTATCAATGCAAAAATAAGTTTTAAAAACGGCCGTTTTTTCAGGAGCAGTGATTTTAATAATGCTTAAAGTGAAAGAATAAAAGTGTAATATTCCTTTAAATTCCATACCTGGGGGTGTCTATAGTATGCCTGTAAAGTGGCGCATGTTTCCCGTGTTTAGAACAGTCCGAGAGCAAAATGACATTTGTAAAGGAAAAAAGTCATTTAAAAGTACTCGCGGCTATAATGAATTGTTAGTCCCGGCAATACACATAAAAGTTCATTGATAAAAACAGCGTGGGGTTCCCCCACAGGGGAACCCTGAACCAAAATAAAAAAAAAGTGGGGGTCCCCCCAAATTTCATATCAGGCCCTTCAGGTCTGGTATAGATATTAGGGGAACCCCGCTCCAAAATTTAAAAACAAAATGGCGTGGGGGTCCCCCTCAAAATCCTGAGGGTCTGGTATGGATTTTAAGGGGAACCCTGTGCCAAAATTACAAAAAAAATGGCGTGAGGTTCCCACAAAAATCCATACCAGACCCTTATCCAAGCACGCAACCTGGCAGGCCACAGGAAAAGAGCCCCCCCCTCCTGAACCATACCAGGCCACATGCCCTCAACATTGGGAGGGTGCTTTGGGGTAGCCCCCCCAAAGCACCTTGTCTCCATGTTGATTGGGAGAAGGGCTTCATCCCCACAACCCTTGCCCAGTGGTTGTGGGGGTCTGCGGGCAGGGGGCTTATCGGAATCTGGAAGCCCCCTTTAACAAGGGAACCCCCAGATCCCGGCCCCCCCTGTGTGAAATGGTAACGGGGTACAAATGTACCCCTATCATTTCACAAAAATGTGTGAAAATGGTAAAAAAACACAAGACACGGCTTGGGTCAAGTCCTTTACTAAAAGAATAAAAAAATAAAACTGTCCCACGAAGTCTTCTTTTTCTTCTTCTCTCGCTCCCACGGACCGAAAAGAAAAAAAAGAAAAAAAGCCGAACACCACCTAAGATCTGCCTCCGTGGGAGGCACCCGCCATAATGACCGGCCTCTCACGTGACAGCTCTTTTATAACTGAGGGCAGGGCCACACGATGATGTTGCCTGGTGACCCCGCCCCCCTCTGACGCACGGGGACATCCCTATGGCTTTCCCATAGCGTCAGAGGGGGCGGGGTCACTCAGTTACGTAACCAGGTGGCCCGCCCCCCTCTGACGCTACCGAGAAGCCATGGGGATGTCCCTGTGCGTCAGAGGGGGATGGGGTCACCCGGAAATATCATTGTGTGGCCCCGCCCTCAGTTACAAAAGAGCTGTCACCTGAGAGGCCGGTCATTACGGCGGGTGCCTCCAACGGAGGCAGATCTTAGGCGGCGTGCGGCTTTTTTTCTTTCTTTTTGGGTCAGTCGGAGCAAGAGAAGAAGAAGAAGACTTTGTGGGACAGTTTTTTATTTTTTTAATAAAGGACTTGTCCCAAGGCATGTATTGTCTTTTTTTTACCATTTGCACACATTTTTTATGAAATGGTAGGGGTACATTTATACCCCATTACCATTTTACACGGGGGGTGGGATCTGGAGGTCCCCTTGTTAAAGGGGGCTTCCAGATTCCGATAAGCCCCCCGCCCGCAGACCCCCACAACCACCGGGCAAGGGTTGTGGGGATAAGGCCCTTCTCCCCATCAACATGGGAACAAGGTGCTTTAGGGGGCTACCCCAAAGCACCCTCCCAATGTTGAGGACATGTGGCCTAGTATGTTACAGGAGGGGGGCGCTCTCTCGTCCCCTCTCTTTTCCTGTGGCCTGCCAGGTTGCGTGCTCGGATAAGGGTCTGGTATGGATTTTGGGGGGACCCCACGCCATTTTTTTTAAATTTCAGTGCGGGGTTTCCCTTAAAAGTCATACCAGTCAGGTCTGGTATGGATTTTGAGGGGGACCCCCACGCCATTTTTTAAAATTTTGGCGCGGGGTTCCCCTTAAAGTGGTTGTAAACCCTTACAGACTACTTTAACCTACAGGTAAGCTTAGAATAAGGCTTACCTTTAGGTACAAGAAAGACCTCCTTAACCTACACGGTTAAGGAGATATTTTCCTAAAAACAGGCTATGCTATGCATACTAGCTCATTATGCCTTTGTCCTGCAGGGTGTTTTTTTTTTTTGTTAGAGAGGGTTTACTTCCTCTTTAATATCCATACCAGACCTGAAGGGCCTGGTATGGTATTTGGGGGGATCCCCACACTTTTTTTGTGGAATCCCATGCCGTTTTTATCAATGAACTTTTATGTGTATTGCCAGGACCGACAATTCATTATAGCTGCGAGTACTTTTAAATGACTTTTTTCCTTTACAAATGTCATTTTGCTCTCGGACTGTTCTAAACACGGTAACATGCGCCACTTTCCAGGCATACTATAGACACCCCCCAGGTATGAAATTTAAAGGAATATTACGGTTTTATTGTTTCACTTTAAGCATTATTAAAATGACTGCTCCCGAAAAAACGGCCGTTTTTAAAACTTTTTTTTGCATTGATACAGTACATGTCCCCTGGGACAGGACCCAGGTCCCCAAACACTTTTTAAGACAATAACTTGCATATAAGCCTTTAAAATGAGCACTTTTGATTTTTCATGTTGAATGGGATTCTTGAAGTCAGGTTTCAGTAACAGCAAGTAGATTAAAAGCATTAGCACCTTTCTCACCTTGAAAGGTGAGAACCAGTCTGTGTAGATACATGGACCCACACATATGCACATGGGAATGAGTGGCTAGTGGGGAAATTTAACAAGTGTAGAAAGGTTGCTTCTCCTTAACTCCATATAGGTCCACATCTGAGCGCTCTATGGCAGCAAGAGTGTGTGCTCAAGGAGTCCTACTTGTAGGAATGGGACAGTCCGGTGTACCTGTTGCAGAAGCTTGTGTGGAGAACACAGCCTGTGGGTGTTCAACGGTGGCCAAGGATGCAGTGCTCTGGGAGAAGAGAGGTGTCTCAGAAAGAGGGCCCAGTCAATATCTGTAAGCGCTGTATCTGTCTTCATCCATGAAGAGCATGGATGCTCCATGGACAGCACTGTAATTTAGCACTGTAACTTACATCATTACACAAATGAACAATTATGTCTTAAATAACACCCAGTGTTCACGCATGATCATTAAAGTGGTAGAAAACTCAACAATGTATACAATGTAAACAATGTATACTTTAGTTCAATATAAACAGTGCAAAGTAACTTGCTGTACCGAGTCCTTTATATCTTCTGCATATTAGCCTGTCAAAAGATGTAGCCCGAAATCTTTATTGACGTCACCGGCGAATGCGCAATTTTTCCTTCATCTGCGGCACAATCAGTGTGCCGTCAGTTAAGATGGCCTCCTGCCATCCTATGGTCATCAGCACTCATGGCTGATGCTGATTCTTGGCCGAGTTAGCATTTGAGGATGAAAACGAGGCTTGGCTAAATCTTACTGTGCATGTGCGAGATTGACCAATGCCATAGAAAAAGGGAGGAAGCAATATGGCGTCGGCTTCTACAGGCATCCAGGGAAATAAAAGTAAGGCAAAAATATATGATAATACCATATTTAAAAGCGGCCGATATAGCGATGTATCTTTTGGTGGCTTCAACAATTGCCCTAATGTTTATTTAGATACAAGGTGTCTGAGTTTACTACCGCTTTAAATATCAATAATGACCATAAATGTCCAAGAATTTTATTCTTGTGACCCTTTTTTGACAATGTTCATGGAGACACCAAGTACTGCAGATGTATCCACCCTTGTTCCAAGAGGATGCTTTGTACACATAAATATCAATATATGTTCTAATATGTTTTTTATTTTGTAGACCATACTTACAACAATTACAAAACTATCCCTGAGGAAGGAGTTTAATGACTCTGAAACGCGTCAGATTGGTTTATGCATATATTTATATGTACATAGATGTTAATACAAGTTATTCTTGTTAGTACTGTGTGGTAATTTGTACTTCCCATTTTTAATGCACATTCATGTAAAGTTTTAATTGCATATTCTTTTGACAAATAAACGTTTGATCTTTTTAAATACAAATGTACACTTTTTGAGCCTAAAAAGTCCAATTTTCACTAGGGGGAAACTTGGTTTTCTATAATTCTAAGGGATGTAGCCATATTAATCAGACCAATTAACCTCTATTTTTCTTAATGTTTAATTAGATACAAGGTGACTGAGTTTACTACCGCTTTAAATATCAATAATGTCCATAAAATTCCACATAAGTAATTCTTCATGTAATGCACTCACCAAAACATCAAGACTCTTATTTTCCTGATTGGCAAATCTTTCTTCACACTGTGCACCACTTATTTGGCTCCAGCTGGGTCATCAGCTCTTTCTTCCTCAGATAAGAAATTGAAATATTGTGGAGGCAGCATGGACTCTCGTGGTACGATATGAATTTACAAAAGTCAGTTTACAAAAAATATAAATTTATTATACAAAAATACACATAATATAAAATGCCTTGAATAAGTAGATACTAGACATTGGATGCTGCTAATAGTGGAGCGTCCACTTATCTGACACAAATTGGAAAAAACTATATAATGATTCCGCACTGGTATACACGGAAAGAGTTCTTCCAGTTGCACACTCTACATGTTTCGGGGTTGCCCCCTTCTTCAGGAGTATATTAGGTCAGAGAATGATCTACAAAAAAGCATATGAATCAGATATATAATATTAACATCAGACAACATACATAACTGATAATCAATCCTCATGGTTTACTGTCATGTAGCTATATAAATCAAGGTAAAATCGAATAAAACCCCTTGGTACGTGCCTCAACATTTAGGGGTAAAACCCAAGATAGATTAAGAAAAAACTCACCCACATAGCCGGCACCAATCTCCTGGGCGAGTGCGGGAACCAGGAAAAGTGAAATAGCATAAAAAAACTGTTTAAAAAAGAAAAAAAACATATATTTAGATAAAAGCTGATATTTGAAAAATTTATAAGGTGGAGATATCCATCTCACAACTATTGTAATTCAAGTAATTAATTTCAAAAAGGAAGGAAAAGGTGCAATCAAGATATTTCAATTAACGATACACACCTATGTGATCTTCACTAGGTAACACATACAAATAGGCGGAGAGAGTATCAGGTATAGGTGAAAGTAATCCAGAAAGCCATCTAGAGCCATTTATGAATTCTTTATGAAATACAATCATGTATACAAAAAAAGGGAATTATTACTAAGATGATTTAGACATCATAGCAAAGGACTAATCCTAGTGGGAGTGATCAAAAAGACAATCACCTATCTGAGAAATCTCAAATCATGATGTCGAAATCACATCACAGAGACTGGGTATACTCAGTTAGGGTTCAAGCTTCAAGAGATATTCAGATGAAATAGAACACAGTGTTTCAGACAGGAACCAGATCCAACGGGATCTATAAAGAAACATATCTTTGGGCAATAGTTCATACATGGAAACGTCATAAAGATCATACCAATACACAAGGGGTGACACATACCGTTCTGTCCACTCCACAGAATATCTCCACCGCTATGCACGCTGCCACAGGGAACATCTGAAGGATTGGTTCTTACTATGTACCATAAGGTACACCTGATTCCTATCCATTTAGGCGTCAGCAGCGTGCGCCGCAAAGTGACGCCAACGGATACGATTCCAGAGTGTGCATCTGCGTACGCGCGAGTGACTGCATGTACGCATGGCGTGAGCATGCGTGGTACTGCACGGCGGTCTGTCAGTGTAGAACACAAAAAAAACAAAACGTCGGCCCTCCAAATGAAGTTTAATGTCTACGTGCGCCACCTAGTGGATAAAACACAGACATCTGACGGATGGGGGGGAATCACACACTCGCCCAAGAGATATAGACCCCCCCAAAAAAATGAAAAGTCGGCCATGAAAAGGTGAAAGCTCCTATTCACAAGGATCCAATCCAATGTTAAGTGGTACCATTGAGGGAAAAATAGGGGGTAAACAAATATATATTACTCTAAAAATACAAAAAAATATTTAATCCTTTAGATAGTATTAACCATATAGGTTCAATATCAAAGTGTCCAAGTAACTCACTGAAAGAATGAAAGAGAGAATAGAGTAATTTCACTAGGATATTAAAAAGAAATGGAGGAGGAAAAAATGGATAGAGGCTATATATACAGTGCGACAGAGACAAATCAGGGGCACTAAAGTCATCTTAGGCAATCCTATGAGATCAACACCTACAAAAAAGGTTTGTAGGCGTTTAGCCTCATTAATCCCTGGGGGATTAAGAGCAGAGAACTTTTCTATCCAGTAAGTTTCAGCTCTCAGGATGACATTATCCCAGTCGCCACCCCTAGGATTAGGGGGGACAACTTCTAATACAAAAAATGAGATCACTGAATTATCAAATCTACGATGTAGGCCTATGTCTCTGGTGACAGGTGGCAGAATTTTACCTCCACCCGAGTAATAGAGGTGATCTCTCATCCCAATAGAATGCATGACATTGAGAAGTCATCAAATAGATGACTCCACGGGTACTGCAGTCAGCATATTGTCTGGATTGAAGCCATTGGGTAGATAAATGTCATTGCCCTCACAGATCCATGGGCAGCGGCTGCATCTACCACAGCGGTAAGTTCCTTTGGATGAATGAGGTACCGTCTCCAGATCGGGTTGATAGTGGCTTCTAATCAATGTGCCACGCAGTGAGGTTGCCCTTCTAAATACTAGTTCTGGAGTTGAACGTAGGTATTTAGCCAAGGTATAATCTTCGGCTAAAAGATGCCAATTGTTGGAGATCAATGAACGCAACGGTCATTCATGAGCAGAAAAATGAGTGATGAATTTCACTGTATAATGCCACGTACACACGACCGGACTTTACGGCATACTTGGTCCGGCGAACCGGAGTCTGTCGGACAATTTGATCGTGTGTGGGCTCCAGTGGACTTTTTTTTCTCAAAAGTTTGACAGACCTAGAAATGAAACATGTTTCAAATCTGTCCAACGGACTCGACTCCGGACGAAAAGTCTGCTCGTCTGTATGCTAGTCCGACGGTCAAAAACCAATGCTAGGGCAGCTATTGGCTACTGGCTATGAACTTCCTTGTTTTAGTCCGGTCGTACGTCATCACGTGCGAATCCGTTGGACTTTGGTTGATTGTGTGTAGGCAAGTCCGTTCATTTGAAAAGTCCATTGTAAAGTCCGTCGAAAAGTACGCCGGACAAAGTCTGCCATAAAGTCCGCTCGTGTGTACGCGGCATAAGTCTCAGTTTTGGAGGTATTTTTGAATAGCAGTTCAGCTCTGGGTCTTATCCTAGCCTTATTAAAAGCTTTCCTCAACAAGGTTTTAGAATAACTCCTATCAGTCTTGATAGTAGGAGATTGGACTGACGAAAGAAGTCTTCTTCAGATGAACACTTCCTGCGAAGATGCAGGTATTGCGCATATGGTATGCTTCTAATAAGTGGAGCCAGGTGAGAACTGTGGGCATGTAAAATAGTATTTCCCGAGCTGGGCTTTCGATATAAATAATTTACAATATAGTCATTTTCATCAATACAAATTAATAATTTCAAAAATGCAATTTCTACAGCATTGAAGGTATGTGTAAATTTCAAATTTCAATTTCAATTTCAAGTTGAAATCATTGGTGTTGAGGGCATCCAAAAAGCCCAGAAGTTCTTCTCTAGACCCTGTCCACACAATCAGAAGATCGTCAATGAAACAAAACCAAAATTGTACATTGGTCAAATAGGAAGCAAATCTTTCATCGGAAAACAACCACCTCCCCCATCCACCCAGATATAAATTGGCATAAGCCAGGGCACAGCAAGTGCCCATTGCCACTCCTTGCCTTTGTAAATAGGCTTGATTCATAAAGACAAAGTAATTTCTGGTAAGTAGAAACCTAAGTAAATCCAAGATAAATACATTGTGAGACCAGGTAGTATGATCCTGCTCTTTTAGAACGACTCAATCACCCGCATGCCTCGCTTGTGTGGGATTTCTTATCTAGTAATAGGACGAAAGTACATTAACTTTTTCATAACAAGTAGTTTTTTCATATATCTTCCTTCCTCAGATGAGCAAACAATGTGCAAAGAAAAGAGAAAGCCCCGATAGTGGAATATTGCTTTATTATTTCAGACTCCACCAAAAATACTACTCACAAGCATATTAAAGAGGTTGTAAATCTTCCTGTAATATTAGTACCTTTAGGTAAACCTAGAATAAGGCTTACCTATAGGTACTGTAAATATCTCCTAAACTTGCGCAATTTAGGATACATTTACTGTATACTGCGCCGATGATGTAATCGGCGCATGCGCTCTGAAGGAACGGCAGCCCGTGCCGTTTCTTCCGAAGTCAGTGCATGCGAGGGAGTGATGTCACGTGGCTCCTGCCAGTCACACAGCGGAGTCTGCGGCCCTGTAAGGAGGACGCACGAAGATGGATGCGACCCGCAGCGGTGACGACACTGGTTTCGTTTGCAGGTAAGTGTTACATTATGTGCTAGTATGTGATGCATACTAGAACATTATGCCTTTACTTTGCAGGGAAGAAAGAAAAAAACAGAGTTTACTTCCTCTTTAAAAGCAAATCTTTGCATTCACATACTAACTTTCTCCATCAAAGCTACTGGTGTGGGTATGCAGGCCCATAATATCAGTGTCTCACCTGGGCCGCTCCTCCATCACTTCCGGTTTGTCATAGCCGATGCGGTGTATGACTGAACTTTTGGTTGCTGTACAGCCACACCCTAACGCGTTGCATCCAAGGGGTTGGCTGTATAGCTCAGCAACCTTCATTTTATGTCCACTCAATGGGACAACTCTCTTAATGTACCAGCGATCACATCTATAATGCAAGCGCATTGCACTTTATTTATATTCCTAAATCCACATTCTTCTTTATTATAATAACAAACAATAAAAGTAAAATAAATATAAGATAAATATACCACCATATAAAATTAGGTTCAACTTTATTACAAATATTAAAAGTTATATTTTTAAAGTGAATGATACAATCTATAAAACATTAAAAACATACAGTTTGTAAAAAGGACGTCATTCATTAAGTAAAATTAAAATGAAAAAAACTTGCTAATATTCAATTAACTTAATTAAAATCAGGATACCTTAATTTTAGATGAAAAATCATGAGTTTATAGGATATGAGTATTATGGTAGTGTACTTTAACTGATATGTTTTTAGGGGTATCCTGATTTTAAATAATATGAATAATTATTAGTAAGTTTTCATTTTACTTTTATTATTATTATTATTATACGGAATTTATATAGCGCCGATAGTTTACGCAGCGCTTTACAATATTAAGGCAGACAGTACAATTACAATACAATTCAATACAGGGGGGAATCAGAGGGTCCTGCTCTTTAGAGCTTACAATCTAGGAGGGAGGGTCAAGTTATACAAAAGGGTAATAGCAGGAGAGCAGGAGGTCTTGGGAGGAACGAAGAGGGCGATTAGGTTAGTATTTTGAGACTAGTTTAGTGATGTAGCTAGGGGCAGAGTTGTGGATGGCTTTGTAACTTATTGTTAGTATTTTGAATTTAATTTGTTGGGCAAGTGGCAGCCAATGGAGGGATTGGCAGAGAGGGGTAGCAGCCACTGTGCGGTTTGTGATGTGGATGAGTCTGGCAACAGCATTCATGACGGACTGAAGGGGGATGATCTATTTAAAGCGGAGTTCCACACAAAAATGGAACTTCCGCTTTTCGGAACCCTCCCCCCCTCCGGTGTCACATTTGGCACCTTTCAGGGGGGAGGGGGGTGCAGATACCTGTCTAAGACAGGTACTTGCACCCACTTCCGGCATAGACTCCCATGGGAGTCTATGCCTCTTCCTGTCCTTCCGCGCTGTCTCCTGGGAAACACACAGGTCCCAGGAGATAGCGGGGACCAGTTACGATGCGCAGCGCGACTCACGCATGCGCAGTATTGAACTGGGAAGTGAAGCCGCAATGCTTCACTTCCTGATTCCCTCACCTAGGATGGCGGCGGCAGCTGCCGAGAACCGAGCGGGTTCTCAGCGTCGGCTGCCGACATCGCTGGACCCTGGGACAGGTAAGTGGCCATTTATTAAAAGTCAGCAGCTGCAGTATTTGTAGCTGCTGGCTTTTAATATATTTTTTTTAGGCGGTTTAGGCGGACTCCCTCTTTAAAGGTAAGCCAATGAGGAGAGAGTTGAAGTAGTCAAGGCAAGAGATAACCAGGGAGTGAATCAGGAGCTTTGTGGTTTCCTTGGTTAAAAAGGGACCTAGTTTGGAGATGTTGAGGTGGCAAGCTTTGGCAAATGATTGGATGTGGGGCTAAAAGGAGAGTTCAGAGTCCAGGATAACACCTAGCACACTGACATGTGGGGATGGGTGGATGGTTGTGCCATTGCTCTTGACAGAGAAGTCAGGGGAAGAGGCACGTGGGGGAGGAAATATTATAAGCTCGGTTTTGGACAAGTTGAGTTTGAGGAAGTGGTGTGACATCCATACAGATATGTCTGTTACTAAGTGATGCGTGAGGAGACTGATGGAGTGAGTTGAGGGGTGGTAAGATAGATTTGTGTGTCGTCAGCGTAGAAATGATATTGAAAACCGTGAGAGGCTATCAGCTGACCCAGGGAAGAGGTGTAGATTGAAAATATAAGAGGTCCAAGAACAGAACCTTGAGGGACCCCAACGGAGAAGGAAAGAGGAGTGGAGGAAGTAGAATTGTAAGTGATATTGAAGGTGAGTTGGGATAGGTAGGATGAGAGCCACTGAAGAGCAAAGTCACGGAGACCAAGGGAGTAACGTTTTTTTTTGAGGAGGGGGTGGTCAACCGTATCAAAGGCAGCTGAAAGGTCCAGAAGTAGGAGTACAGAATAGTGTCTGTTGGTTTTTGCAGTTAGTAGGTCATTTGTGAGTTTTAAAAGAGCAGTTTCTGTGGAGTGTTGCGGGCGAAATCCAGATTGAAGGGGATCAAGAAGGTTATTCTTAATGAGGTGGTCACTCAGTTGGTTGTAAATCAGGAGTTCAAGGAGTTTAGAGGAAAAGGGGAGCAAGGAGATAGGGTGTAGGTTGTTAAGATTGGTAGGGTCCAAGGACGGCTTTTTAAGTATGGGGGTGACCAGTGCATGTTTTAGAGCATTGGGGAAAATGCCAGAGGTGAGGGAGAGATTGAAGATGTGGGTTAGAGAGTGTAGGATAGAGTCAGAGGGCGACCGTAGTGTTTGAGAGGGAATAGGGTCCAGGGGGCAGGTGGTTAGGTGGGCGTTAGAAAAGAGTTTAGCAACTTCGTCTGTAGTAGCAGATTTGAATAAGGGGAGTGTCAATTGTACCTGTTGATATGGGTCTTAACTGGGGGAGATACCTGTAGAGTGGAGATTTCATCACAGATTGTATCAATCTTGTTTTTGAAGTGATTAGCAATCTTCTGGGCAGTGAGTGAGTCAGTGGGTGGAGGCTGTGGAGGACGAAGTAGAGAGTTGAAGGTAGAGAAAAGTTTACGGCGACTGGATGAGAAGGTGTTAATAAGAGTTGTAAAATAGGTCTGCTTGGCAGTGTGGAGGAAAGAATAGTATTTTTAGAGGGCAGATTTGTATTGGTTGAAGTCTTTGAGAGACTTATGCCGCATACACACGACCGGACTTTACGGCATACTTGGTCCGGCGAACCGGAGTCCGTCGGATAATTCGATCGTGTGTGGGCTCCAGCGGACTTTTTTTTCTCAAAAGTTTGACGGACCTAGAAATGAAACATGTTTCAAATCTGTCCGATGGACTCGAGTCCGCACGTTTGTATGCTAGTCCGACGGTCAAAAAATTATGCTAGGGCAGCTATTGGCTACTGGCTATGAACTTCCTTGTTTAAGTCCGGTCGTACGTCATCACGTACAAATCCGTCAGACTTTGGTTGATTGTGTGTAGGCAAGTCCGTTCATTTGGAAAGTCTGTTGTAAAGTCTTTCGAAAAGTACGCCGGACAAAGTCTGCCGTAAAGTCCGCTTGAGTGTCATCTGTTTTCCAGGGTTGTAGGGGTCGAGGCCTGATTCTGCGTGTAGTGAGGGGAGCAAGCTTGTCCAGGGTGGAGGACAGGGATTGTAGATGGAAGTGGCTTGGTTGGGGCAGGTCGGGGGAGAGATTTTGTCATAGAGGTGGTCAGTAGCAGAATAGAGGAGAGAAGAGTTTATGAAAGGATGCATAGATTACCAGTGAAGGGACAGAGAAGAGATGTTCAGATGAGGCTGAGCAGACGCGCCCCACTTAATCAAAGAAACCCGCTTTATTGAAAAAAAAAAACTGTGCTGGGGATGTAATCTGAGCTGTGCATGTCACAGAACTGTGAGCAGGCAGGTAGATGTATTTTATTGCAGAAATGACGTTGCATGTCTCTTTTGCCATAAATCGGCTGTCAGGCTCTTCATTTTTGGAAAATGCCTTCAGTTTTGCTTTAAAGCAAAACTGAAAAAACAAACTCATGCTGAAGGGAAGGCCCTTTAACAAGTTTAACAAACTTCCAACTTATTAAAATCAGGATTGCCTTGAACCATATTTACAAAACAATAAACTTATGATAAGGTAGTCAAAATTTTCATAAGGTCAAATTTTTATAAGATAGGCACTTGTTTTGGAGATGTGCATGACGGAAAAATTTGTTTCGTATTCGTTCATTGAGTTACATCATATTCATTATAATGATTTGTTTTCAGAATTAGTTTTGTATATTTTCAAATCGATTTATTCTAAATTAGAATTTTGGAAGACAGCTACAGTCATTTTATTGTATTCTACTGTATTCTGTTTTATTCTATTCTTTTTCGGAAGTGGGAGCAAGTACAGATAAAAATTTATACTTGTTCTCTTGCATTCCTCAAAAAGACCTGTAGCTGTGTTACAGTTTGGGGGGGGTGGCTGGGCGTGGCCAGGCAGCGCATGTAGCAGGGCGCACTTCTCCTCTGCTCCGCCGAGAATCCTGAAACTAATCCTGCGGATTACCCATCCAACCCGATAACACCCCCGATCGGAACCGCACACTGCGGTCGACTCACCCGGTCTATCTTGCCGTTCGATCTGCAGCTGATTACCATGCCAAAACGGGGTAAGGAAGGCGCCGGCCCGCCTGTGACTCAGGCCCAAGATGGCGCTCTGCCACAGAGATCACAGAAGGAGAAATAAAAGGAGGCTGCTCAGAGACTCCTGTTTGGTAACAAAACCTCAAAGGAACCACCCTCACCCACATCCGACCTTAGTGAAGAGGAAGGAGGCCAGCTGGAGATGGATAACACTATTCCGCCGGAGGATGGCACTGGATCTCCTGCTGACTGGGCCGCAGTAAGTACAGCATCACACTCATATCAGGGCACCCAGACACCAATCCTGCCCTTGGATAATACTGAACTCACTCTCAGAGACATACTCTCAGCAGTGACTATATGTAACAGATCTATATCCAATTTGACAGATGAAGTTAAAGGAGTTAAAGCTGAGATATCCTATGTGAGACAGGACATGCAAAATCTGAGAGAGCGCACAGCTGCAATAGAGAGCAGGGTTAGTGTGATTGAAGATGATCTTGTACCCATGCAGAGAGACTTAAAGTATAGCTGTCATCTCACAGACCAGCACGCAGCTCACTTGGATGATTTAGAAAATCGCATGCGTCGCAACAATGTACGCGCTCTGGGATTCCCGGAAAGGATAGAGGGTAAAGACCCGGTCACCTTCATTGAGCAATGGCTTCTCAACACATTTGGAAAGGAAGCTTTCTCTCCGTTATTTGCGGTTGAGAGAGTGCACAGAGTGCCATCCCGCCCACTACCCCCTGGTAATCATCCTCGCGCCTTTCTCTTTAAACTCCTCAACTACAAAGATAGAGATGCCATCCTTGCCAAGGCCAGAACCATGGGAGGTAAACTAGTTGTGGATAATTCCAAGATACCCCTATTCCCGGATTTCTCGGCTGAACTCCAGAAACAGCGCGCAAAGTTCATGGATGTTAAACGAAGACTGAGAGATCTTAATCTACCCTATGCAATGCTGTATCCTGCCCGCCTACGGGTGGTCGCACTCGGGGAAACCCGTTTTTTTGATAGGCCGGACATGGCGGCTCAGTGGCTAGATCGAGAGGACAGAGCCCTTAAAGCTGCCAGACCACAAAGAGATGTCCCTGCTTAAATGATGTGTCTTACATTGGCGTGGGCCTGATAGGATCCGGCTTCTTCTTTTTGGGGCAGGCGCCTGAGGCGGGAGTAGGCCTCAAAACCTGAGTTTGCTGATTGATGTAGACAGTTCCCGTCTCATATCAGTACTCATATCCGTTGCTTAGGCGGATGAGGAGTTCTGCTTATTTCAACCCCCCCTTCTTCTTTTTATTTTTTTTCCCTTTTTTCTTTTTTCCTTTTTTGATTATAAGTAAAGAAGGATTACGTGCCTGCCGTTGTTGTAAAACCCCTGCAAGAACTAACCTGTTGGTTAACCAGGAGTTTTCAAGGCTCTTACCCCCCCCGCACCTGTTGTGTGGGGAAAAGTTAACACTGCACCTGCTACGGTTGTGTGAACTACTGACCTTTAGAGTTATGCCATACAGAGCAATATACACTAAGCTAAAAATTTATTGTCTTCTGTGCTTGTACCCTAACTTGCTAGAGTATTTTTCTGTGCTTTGCATTTTGATTTCATGTCTACAGATACCTAAATGTTTCCAAAAAGAGGAAATCAAGAATAATATGGTTTTTATTTTTCTTTATTGGTGATATGCTGATATACAACTTGGGGGGGCTAAAAAGGGATATGCTAGACAGTTTGGGGGGGGGAGCAAACTAGCGGGACTTTTTTTTTTGCGTGAACTTTCGCTTTAAGCTACCAAATTAGCTCTGCTAGTACACTTTGTATGCCATGTTGTATGTTCAATATTTCGATCCGGCTCATCCCATCTGCGATGCTGTAAGTTTACTATTCTATACTGGGATTCCTTTGCTGCACTTATTAACATTTGTCTGCTCATTTAAGCACAGTCAAAACTTTTGACCCCTAGGGTCTGTTAGGCCCCCGAAACGCATTCGATTTTTTCTGCTGTGAAACAATTTTAACAATAAAATGTGACTCTTAGAAGTTTGTTTGGTGCTTTCATTGGACTGTATATACCGTGTGTGGATTCTTGAGCTCTTTGTCAGATGCCATTTTAATTAGGATGTTGTACAATGTTTATTTTTATTTCTGTTGGGGGCTCATTAACATTTTTGGGAGCTGTGATCTCTAGTTAACCCCGAGTATAATTGCATTTTTAGTGCTTTTACACTTATTTTGTGTTTCAATGTTTCCCTTCCATGTAGATAAAGTTGGCAACTTGAACTTTTGTCCAAGACAAAATATCGCAAGCCGAAGGTCAGATGCAGGAACAGATCAGCGTAAGTCAAGGTCAATCCAGGTCATAACGGGTAATGAAGAATCAGGATATAAGCAGGAAACACACAGGAAGCTGAAAGACAAACCAGCAACTTGGCCATGGCACAGAGTGGCTTGTATAGGCAGTGGGAGGCTCAGATTGTGCCTGCGCTATTGCGTACGCCATTCCACTGAATTGCGCATGCACATTCTCCGTTTTGCTGAATTGCGCACGCGCATTAGCCGTTACGCTGTATTGTGCCCAGGGATGCGCCGGGGTGCCACTTTACCGCGTATGTGTGTAGGAAAGCGGTGATATTGGGGAGGCTGGTACTTCCTGACAATAAGTGGAAAATTTGGGGCTCTCTTGATATCAAGCCAAGGTCAGGTAGATCAAGAAAGATTTTAGCCACAACTTCCACAGGAACTGATTGGGATACAAAGAAAACCCCACAGGTAACCTCAGGAGAAACACAGGCTGCTCTGGAAAAAGATGATGTGGTTGTTTTTAAGGAGCACAATACGATCATACTTGAACCCAAAAGAGCTGCATGGTCAAGTTGCCAGAAAAAAGCCTTTACTGTACAAGTTTCACAAAAAAGCCTGGTTACAATATGCCCAACACCTTGACATACCTAATTGGACTTTTTTGTGGCATTGGCACAGTAAAGGCTTCCCTCTGGCAGCTCAACCATGCAGCTCTTTTTTGTTCAAGTATCGTTGAATTGTGCTCCTTAAAAACAACCACACCGTCTTTTTAGAGAGCAGCCTGTATTTCTCCTGCTGTTACCTGTGGGTTTTTCTTTGTATCCTGAGCAATTCTTCCGCCATTTGTGGCTGCCAGCTTTCTTGATCTACCTGACCTTGGCTTGGTATCAAAAGAGCCCCTAATTTTCCACAGTGCTGACTGGCATATTCAAGGTTTTGGATATCTTTTTATATCCTTTTCCATCTTTGTAAAGTTTCATTACCTTGTTACGCAGGTCTTTTACTGTTCTTTTCTACCTCCTCATGGCTCAGTGTCTAGCCTGCTTAGTGCTTCCATGTGAGAGCTAACAAACTCATTGACTATTTATACACAGACACTAATTGTGATTTAAAAAGCCACAAATGTGGGAAATTAACCTTTAATTGCCATTTTAACCTGTGTGTGCCAAGCCCAAACATTCCAGGATATGTAAACTTTTGATCAGGTTCATTTGGGTAGTTTCTGTTGTCATTATGATTTAAAAAGAGTAAACAGTTGATTGATAATAGATGGCTTCAGCCAAACAATAACCACAAGTTAAAAAAGTTTTTGTGTTATCATTCATATTCTCTGAAAAATGGCCAAGAAATCATAAATTCTGCCAGGGCATGTAAACGTATGAGCACAACTGTGTATGTGTATGTGTGTGTATATATATATATATATATATATACTGTATATATATATATATATATATATATATAACCCCAAACACACCTAAAAGATGATCACTGCCTTGCTTAAGAAGCTGAGAGTAAAGGTGATGGACTGGCCAAGCATGTCTCCAGACCTAAACACTATTGAGCATCTGTGGGGCATCCTCAAACGAAAGGTGGAGCGCAAGGTCTCTAACATCCACCAGCTCTGTGATTTTGTCATGGAGGAGTTGATGAGGACTCCAGTGGCAACCTGTGAAGCTCTAGTGAACTCCATGCCGAAGAGGGTTAAGGCAGTGCTGGAAAATAATGGGGCCACGCATATATATATATATATATATATATATATATATATATATATATATATATATATATATAATCTCACAAAAGTAAGTACACCCCTCACATTTTTGTAAATCTTTTATTATATCTTTTCATGTGACAACACTGAAGAAATGACACTTTGCTACAATGTAGTAGTGAGTGTACAGCTTGTATAACAGTGTAAATTTGCTGTCCCCTCAAAATAACTCAACACACAGCCATTCATGACTTAAACGCTGGCAACAAAAGTGAGTAAACCCCTAAGTGAAAATGTTCAAATTGGGCCCAAATATATCAATATTTTGCGTGGCCCCATTATTTTCCAGCACTACCTTAACTCTCTTGGGCATGGAGTTCACTAGAGCTTCACAGGTTGCCACTGGAGTCCTCATCAACTCCTCCATGACAAAATCACAGAGCTGGTGGATGTTAGAGACCTTACGCTCCACCTTTCGCCTGAGGATGCCCCACAGATGCTCAATAGTGTTTAGGTCTGGAGACATGCTTGGCCAGTCCATCACCTTTACTCTCAGCTTCTTTAGCAAGGCAGTGGTCATCTTGGAGGTGTGTTTGGGGTCATTATCATGCTGGAATACTGCCCTGTGGCCCAGTCTCCGAAGGGAGGAGATCATGCTCTGCTTCGGTATGTCACAGTACGTGTTGGCATTCATGGTTCCCCCAATGAACTGTAGCTCCCCAGTGCTGGCAGCACCTATGGAGCCCCAGACCATGACACTCCCACCAAGATGCTTGGCTGTAGGCAAGACACACTTGTCTTTGTACTCCTCACCTGGTTGTCACCACACATGCTTGACACCATCTGAACTAAATAGGTTTATCTTGGTCTCATCAAACCACAGGACATGGTTCCAGTAATCCATGTCCTTAGTCTTCTTGTCTTCACCAAACTGTTTGCGGGCTTTCTTGTGCATCATCTTTAGAAGAGGCTTCCTTCAGGGGTGACAGCCATGCAGACCAATCTGATGCAGTGTGCGGTGTATGTTTTGAGCACTGACAGGCTGACCCCCCACCCTTCAACCTCTTCAGCAATTTTGGCAGCACTTATAAGTCTATTTACCAAAGACAACCTCTGGATATGACGCTGAGCACGTGCACTCAACTTCTTTGGTCGACCATGGCGAGGCCTGTTCTGAGTGGAACCTGTCCTGTTAAACTGCTGTATGGTCTTGACCATCATGCTGCAGCTCAGTTTCAGGATCTTGGCAATCTTCTTATAGCCTAGGCCATCTTTTATGTAGAGCAACAATTCTTTTTATCAGATCCTCAGAGAGTTCTTTGCCATGAGGTGCCATGTTGAACTTCCAGTGACCAGTATGAGAGAGTGAGAGCTATAACACTAACAAGTCCCATGACACTAGGGAGGGAAAATGGCTAATTAGACCCAATTTGGACATTTTCACTTAGGGGTGTACTCACTTTTGTTGCCAGCGGTTTTATACATTAATGGCTGTGTGTTGAGATATTTTGAGGGGACAGCAAATTTACACTGTTATACAAGCCGTACACTCACTACTTTACATTGTAGCAAAGTGTAATTTCTTCATTGTTGTCACATGAAGAGATATAATAAAATATTTACAAAAATGTTACACTTTGTGAGATACTGTTACACTTTTGTGAGATACTGTGTGTATAATATAAATAAATAAATAAATATATATATATATATATATATATATATATATATATATATATATTTGGACGCCTGCCTTTATACACACATGAACTTTAATGGCATCCCAGTCTTAGTCCGTAGGGTTCGATATTGAGTTGGCCCACCCTTTGCAGCTATAACAGCTTCAACTCTTCTGTGAAGGCTGTCCACGAGGTTTAGGCTGTCCAAAAACTTGCTCATTCATGTCTTTATGGACTTTGCTTTGTGCACTGATGCGCAGTAATGTTGGAACAGGAAGGGGCCATCCCCAAACTGTTCCCACAAAGTTGGGAGCATGAAATTGTTGGAAAAAGTGACTTGGTATGCTGAGGCCTTAAGAGTTCCCTTCACTGGAAGGCCAAGCCCAATCCCTGAACAACAACCCCACACCATTATTCCCCCTCCACCAAATGATTTGGACCAGAGCACAAAGCAAGGTTCATAAAGACATGGATGAGTGAGTGTGGGGTGGAGGAACTTGACTGGACTGCACAGAGTCCTGACCTCAATCCGATAGAACACCTTTGGGATGAATTAGAGTGGAGACTGCGAGCCAGGCCTTCTCGTCCAACAAAAGTGCCTGACCTCACAAATGCGCTTTTGGAAGAATGATCAAACATTCCCATAGACACACTCCTAAACCTTGTGGACAGCCTTCCCAGAAGAGTTGAAACTGTTATAGCTGCAAAGGGTGGGCCAACTCAATATTGAACCCTACGGACTAAGACTGGGATGCCATTAAAGTTCATGTGCGTGTAAAGGCAGGTGTCCCAGTACTTTTGGCAATATAGTGTATATTAAAGACTGGCTGCTAATTCCTAGAGGGCTCTTGTGCAGCTGTATCCCTGCACCGATCGTATGTCAACCCCTGATCAGCTGCTTGTGAGAAGGTGTTGAAAAGTGAGTAGAGTCACCAATGGGGCAGCCCTGGCCCAGGTCATCACAACAGTGAGTCAGTTCAGTGTCCGCAGACTAAAGCGCTCTTCCACGGAAGATCAGCAAAGCCAGAACATTGACGTATTATGCAGCTGCACCTATGCCAAGATGTTTGGATCATTCTTCAGCCAAATGTCAAGCAAGATTTTGCTTTTTTGAAGGCTAAAAGTTTCAGTAAAGCATTAAAAAAGATATTCCCAGTGTGCCAGCCAACTAATCTTTCTCTGACACTGTGTGCGTCTACCATACTAAAGTGTTACTCTAGCAATCCAAAAGAACCTGCAGCTGCTGTGGCTCCCCAAAGAGGGGGAAAAAAAAACAAAGACATTATTACTTGAGACTAAACTGCTATTGCTTTTGCCAATAAGGAGCAGCGCATTGTTATTCTATTACTGATACTTGCTGATACGGGCCTCTTTGAGACGTTCCAATGTGCGTACATAGCTATTCCGAGTCCTTCTTAAACTGTCTTTTAGGTCTTTGCTACAATCCCTAAAATCATGGCTGGCTCATTTCTAAGCAGGTGACATATATGTATTAATTTAAGCTGCTTTTATTATCCATTCTTACAGAAACTCCATTTAGAACTGAAAGCACAACAGAAAAAGATCAGCACTTAGAACAGCCATTTGTGGCTTATTGTACTCAGGTTTGTGGCTTACAAGCCCTGAAAGGCCACATGATTTGACATGCAGCAATGGAAATTTTTGTCAGGGCTGTCAATTCGTGTTGAATTTACCGTTATCATATTAGGGAAAAGAGCTCTGCTCGTATGTCATCTGCCTATCACAAAAGGTTCCTATTGGTTAGCATGTTAGTGTAATGAAATATAACACCAATGGCACAAAAATGATAGAAATGGTAAATATTTAAGTGGAGCTCTAAGCACCATAAAAGCCCATTGCTCCGGTCTGTGCCCACCATTATCCGTCTGCTGCAAATGTATTTTGAAGTTTCTACAGATAAAGTTGAAGTCTGTCCCTCTCACTGGGGTGAGGAACAGTGTAATTGGCTATTTATTCCCAGAAACATCTGGCTTGGCTCTGCAACTTTGGATTGCGGGCGGGGGCTGATAATAGATGATGAAGAGCAAAGGAAAAATTCACAAAAATTAGACACTTATACATAGGACCATAGAGAAAGCAAAAGAAAGACCAATAGGGTAGCAGCAGTGAGTGAACATAGGGGGGCAATCGGTGCATCGTATTTAGTCAGTAAAAATAAGTGAGTTATCAGATCCATAAACTAAAGCTGCTCTCAAAACAAAATAATATTAATGGACACTTTTCTCAGAAATGCGAGGCATCCATAAATATACTAAAGGTGGTTTGTACTTGGAATTCCATTGTCAATAGGAATGAATGGGACCACTCACATAGGCCTGTCTACGATGAATTTGACAAGAGAATATTGCTAATAAAGGACAGGTGCCTATAAGACTGGGAAGGAGTCTGGGCGCAGCGGGGAACAGCTATTGTTTAAGGCAGGTATGTGACGTAGAGGGCTTTCTTCTCCTTCGTCCTTGTCTGCAGGCATAGTGTAGTATATGAATAATGGTAAAGTAAAGACAAAAGTAATAGAACCTTATTTCCATGATAAACCTGAATATATTAGAAGGGCTAATGTGGCAGATTCATGAACAATGGCTCGGATGTGCTCCAAAAATACATCTGTCCATTAAAAAGAAAAGTATTTTTCTTATGTATTGATGAGTCAAGATTTCAGAAGATTTTTCTTTTTACATCAGACGTCTATATTAAAAATGTAACGTATGTAATGTAATGATAGGCATACATGGCACGATTTAAAGGGTTTGTTAACCCATATAACTCAAACACTGCCAGACTATCTATTAGCGCCTGGCAGAGCACACTGTACCTGTCTTATAGAAAAACGAGCCCTGTAAGTACCTATTTAGAGTTGTCGTCAGGCCGGTCACATGACTCACGGCCGCTGTACAGCTCTGATGGATGGATACTGCAGGAGGGCCCGTGATCTCCCTCTGACGTCAGCCGGGGAGATCACATGGCCGCTCAGCCTCTCCTGCAGTAGCCTTGGAAACCGAGAGTCACATGATCGGCCTGAACACAGCCCTTAAGCGGTATTTACAGCGCTCGTTTTTCCAAAAAAAATAATGCAGTGTGCTCTGCCAAGATATGAAAGAGTTGCTGGCAGTGAGCAAAAAACATTTTCAATTTTACTAGAAGCGGCGCGGTGGGGGGGTTGTTGGGGCTGAGATGGAGACACAGACACGAGCTGACATTCAAAAAGGAGAGGGTGAGAGGGAGAGAGGAGAGCAGAGGGGACAGCAGTGTATGACGGAGGGCCGCAATTAGACCACGGTGATCAGGCCGGAGTGCCCTGATTTTCGTGGTCTGTCTAGAGAGGGGATACAGGAAGTGCCAGATTCAGGGTTTTTTTTCTTATAGTTTAGAGGGGGGCAGATTACACAGCACAAGCACTGTGCTGTTTAATCTGCTTTAAGGTACCAGAAAATCTATTTTTTTTTTCAGGCTAACAAACACTTTAACAGGCGATGTAACAGATCCAAACATAATTTTTTCCTTGTTTTTGTCTTTATTCTCAAATAAACCATGTGAGTACTCCTTCCCTTCCTTCACTTTTCTAGTACAAAGCCATGTGGGCTTGATCCACTAAAGATATGTAAGGTAATGTAAGGTAAGGTATTTTTTTCATGGAATAGTTTCTAAATGTTCGCATGATTCATAATTCTCCTGCAACGTTTGGCATACAAACTTATTTAAAAAAAAGTACTACCACAATCAATTGTTTTATTTTCATACATATACCATACCAATCCTAGCTAGGGAAAAACGTAAGGACCACAGGCTCTCCCTTTCTAACTACTTGTGTTTTGGCAGTCAGGTAGAGGTGGTTCATGGCTAGGAAAAGGATGACCCACTCCTTTCTCCTCTGGGTTCTCTGTGAACAGGCAGGTACAGTATCATGCTAATCAAGATATTATACTCAATGGTTTAAGCAAGGAATCCAATTGGTTCCCTTTCCAGAGTTGTTTGCATCTTTAGAACCATTTATTGGTCAGGATTAGACAACAAGAAAGTAGTATGACGAAGGGAGCGCATGGGAGGAATTTGGTAGCCTAGTATAACATTACAATTGGTGGCACATTTAAAGACTTTATAAAGCATGGAGAAGTTAATGTCTCTGTTAAAGGCCTGTGTCTATGGGCTTTTATTTGCTTAAGACCTGCTTCTCTCCCCATACAAGTCTATGAAAAAAAAGCAGATAAGCAGGTCAATTATACCTTCAATGATTTCTGAATGATCTCAAACTGATTTTAAAAGCACCCTGGATTTGCCCATTGAAAGTTGACCATGCCCTTAACTTTACTTCTTGTCAGGACTGGGGATGGAAACAACCATGACACAACTCAATTTTAGTACAGTGGGCAAGAGTTAGAACTTCTAATAGTGCTTTTATTGTTGTCCCAGAGACAAATGTACTATAATGTAGGCTTCACAGGAACAGAAAAATATACCCAATTGTGTCACAGATTTAAGCAAAATTATAATGTGATAATATTGCTTGTTCAAAAAAACATACTATTTTGTAGATTGATGACAAAATCGCCTAAGTGGCCCGTGCTCTTCAAAAGGGTTCAGCACCCCCTGGTCTAGAGGAACCTAAATGATGATCATGACAGACAGGCAAACCTCTAATGAGCAACAAAGGGTGGATATCTCCTTCCTCACTCAAGCCACACTCTTCTCCAAACCAGCCAACAAACGGGGATAGTACAGGGCAGTGAAAGGTTTTTTTTCTTCCTTCATACAAAGGAAGCAACAGCAACACGTCGCATAGAGAAAATCTCTACATGCAGTAATGAGTGCTTCCGATGCTTGATTTTATGTTTATTATTGCTCTGCTGTTAACTCCTACGTGACCCAGTTCCCACAAATGATGCTTGAATCTGCTGCATCGCTTGTTTTAATCAAGGCATATACTGTATGCCCAATGTTACATTTTTTCTTTTATACTTTTAATGCAGACTTCAGATGTAAAAATAAACATTTTCTGCAAATTGCAAATTATGTAAATTGTATTTACATAAAAATACTTAAAAAAAATAGAACTGTACTTTTAAAACACTTTGGAGCTAAAAAAAAGAAAAGCAAAAATTTGAGTTTTTATTCTGTAGTGACAAAATCAAAATAGTTTTTTTTTACACAAACTGAATCATGAATCCTGATAATTGCTATTGCAAACAACTTTTTTTTTGCTTGTTTTCTTTTCTCCGGTTTTAATGAATCAGGCACATTAGCTCTTTTAATACATTCAGAGTTTTCAAATGATTAGCTCTTACGTCTGCCTTTACTTTCGCATTATTCATATTCAGCCTGTCTGCACTGTAACAACAGACCCATAGTAAGAACAAGAAAGCCATCTAATATACACACCTGTTAAATTCATTATCTATCTTGTCGGGGAGCATAGATGGTGATTTTTATGCTGCACTACAGTCATGTAGTCGCTGGAGATCACAAACTGCTACAAGCATGCTGCACATAGTTTAAACCTTCTTTTTGGTAGAAAGGTTTTGCAGGTCCAAATCCAGGGCCTCTGTTTTGCCCGGCAGTGGCGTTTCCTACTGAGCCACTTGAAGCACTGGACAGCTCCCTGATCTCTTGGTCAGTCTGAATAGATATCCAGTTTCTTGATGAACGCTGAACTTTTTGCTCTTTTCCCAAACTTCCTATTTAAGACATATCTCTACACTTCCTGTTTTCCAGTTTATTTTGCTTTATCCAGTATCTTGCTCTTTTTTGCTACTGTTACACTATAAGGGAGATTTACCAAAACTGGAGCACTCAGAATTGGGTGCAGCTGTGCAACTAGTCATTCAGCTTCTAACTCCAGCTTGTTCAATTAAGCTTTGACAATAAAACCTGGAAGCTGATTGATTTATATGCAGAGCTCCACCAGATTTAGCATGTTCCAGTTTTAGTAAATCTTCCCCTATGTTTCTTTTCACTGCTGCTTGCGAACCAACTCTTGTCTGCTGATTCATCAATTACATTTCATTGTTCTCCACTCAAACATGATACTTTTGGCTACCAATTTTGGCTTGCTCTCCGGCTACGCTTCTGCTTGCTTCTATGTTACTACCACCAACTTGTGTACTGAACCTGGCCTGCTAAGAGCCAGGAACTTGAACTCTAAGCCTGACCCCAGATTGTGACATTTTGGGTTTGATTTACTAAAACTGGAGAAATCTGGTGCAGCTGTGCATGGTAGCCATCAAACTTCAGCTTGTTCGATTAGGCTTGACAAAAAAATCTGGAAGCTGATTGGTTTCTATGCAGAGCTGCACCAGATGTTTCACTCCTCGGTTTTAGTAAATCAAATCCAGTGCCACAGTGATGTTGTTCAGCATTTTTAAGCTTGTAGGTATATGAGAAGAACAAGCCTAGTTGGTCTTTCCTGATGCTTTTGGTGACCAGAAAAAAAGAGTAACAGGGTATGGCGTGAACAAAAACCCAAACTTTAGACACACTGCAATGTTAGATAACCAACCAAAATGTGCGATTGTGACTTTTTTTCCATTTGAACAACACAAAAAATCTCTATACTGTACAGTAGCTATTTTCCGTAGCTCTGTTTATCTCGGCAATACCACCTCCCAAGATCTGGCACTAGTTTCTTGGACTCTGAGCACCAGGCTGCTGCATACAATGCACAGATGCCGACCCCAAAATCACACTTATGGCTGGGGAATTGCAGCCAGAAGCCACAAACAAGCTTTTTTAATGAGCACAGAGAGATAATGAAAATAATAATTGAAAAAAATGTTTCACTTTAATGTTCTATGCAGTCAAATGTGAAAAAATATATTTAAAAACGATAGACAGAAAAAAAATAATGCATGCAGATATTCCTTAGTTAGGAACGGACCCAATACTCTATTGCAGCAAGACCAAAGTCTTGATCCCAGAGCCACTGAGAATGTACAGGAGTCTTAGTTGGAATTACAATGATACAAAAACTACACTTCTCTGACAAGCTGGAGACCTCATTATAAGCTCACATGGCAAATAGCACCATCTGTAAAAATGGAAGGGTAACAACTACAGGCGCCCAATGATATTTTGATATTTCAGATTGGACACATGCTGCTTTTTAAGTGTTTTTTTCTTTTTTTTTAAAAAGAACTCCAGCCCAAAATAGGATGAAATGAAACGGATAAAATAAATAGCTCATAAAAAAAAAGCCAATAAAATATCAAAACCAGCTTTCGTGGCAATATTCACCTTCAAAGCAGAGTTTTCGCCCACAGTACTTTATTTTCCCTATTATATGTTCTCAATCTGATGTCGTTCAACCCACCTACTCTGAGCCCAGGTCGTCCTGGTCCTGCCCTAGCCAGTGAAGAGAGAAGCAGCACAGCGATGAGCTCATCTCTCTATCACTCTGCTTTCTCTTTCAATCAGCATGCTTCGTGTCGGCACATAAACTGATTGGGGCTGCAAGAGGCTGACACCAGGTGAAATGTAGGTGCTGCTTGCATTTAAAAATACATTTAAAAAGGAGTCACACCTGGGGAAAAGAAATTAAAAATCACTTTTAATATATGGACACTTACTTGTCCAGGGAGCCCGCGATGTCGGCACCTCAACCGATTCACGGATCCGCTGTCAGGTGCTGCTGCCGCCATCTCTACTAAGGGAAATGAAGTGCGCTGCGCTTTATAATTGTCCCAGCGGTGGAGGAAGGAGGAGGGGGGCCGAACTTAAGAGGGACAGGCACCTGTTCCCTCCTCTCCCCTGAAAGGTGCCAAATATGGCACCGGAGGGGGGGGGAAGCAGATAAGCAAAGGCTCCACTTTTGGGTGGAACTCCACTTTAGTATCTAATAGCCGCAGGACTCACTATATATCCAGCCTTTGGAAATCTACCGAAACTCCTAACCTAACGAATGTCATCACCACACTCAACACCCAAGCCAGATACGAACTGTTATTAGCATATAAAAACTACTCTACAACTAATTTAAAAAAAAAATTTCAAGCTTAGTTAAATAACTCGAGAGCTTCTAACTACTTAAAAAACTGTGATTTATGATTTTTTCACCAGTTTGAGAACCTGGTACTACATGTAACCTAGATTCTCTTCTTCCTTCTTCCCTGTTAGTTTTAAGATCTTGATGGTCAATCTCCTATTTAAGTTACCATTAAGAGTAAGTGAAAATTGGTTACCAAGAATATTGACACTACCAGTAGGGGGCTGGTGAGTTCTTCCTTTGGGTGGGGTGGCAAACAAACAACACCCCCCGAAGCGTGGCGCAGCACTAAAGCTGCATCCCCCCCATGGGTGGTCTGGCACTTACCCGCTCGTGTGGCGGGGATGTGGTGTCCTCTTCTGCTCTCCTGAAATGCGGGCAGCGGCAGCTCTGGTGTCCGCTCCTCCAGCTTCCTCCGCCGTGTCTTCTCTTCCGCCAAAGTGCTAGGCATCCTATAAGATCGCCTGACACTTTGGCAAGTCGGGAAACAGGTCTCACAGACCTGCTTCCTGATTGGCGGGGAGGAACTTTAGTGTGACAATAACGAAAATTAGTTTGCTATGGTCACACAACTGGGTGGCCTCGGAGCGCAATGCTCTGTGCTCCAAGGCCATCCTTTTTTGAAGCCTATTAGAGCCTCTGGTTCTAATCAGGTGCTTTAAAAATACACCCACCCTGCTTTGGAATCCATGGTTCAGCGCCACTGATATGTAGATCAGGGGGCCAGACGCATGGATGGGGGAGGCGGCGCCCGTGCGCCCTCTATGGACAGGCCGCCACTGGACACTACCTTGTATTCCTCCTCTTTTTTCTTTATTGATTGTTTAAATGCTATAATAAGCAATGTTACAATGTAATATAGAAAAACCCTGTTCCAACAATGTTGGAAATTGTCAACTTAAAAATTGATAAAAAATTAAAGTTTAAAAATACATTTAACTATGTATGTATAGTGCTAACTCTCCCACCCTGCCAGGAGTTGCTTGGTTAATTGGGTTCTCTATTCTTTTCCTTGAATAACTTCAGCCTCTCTGGCACACCTAGTCAAATGAAAATGCTGCAAAAGTGGAACTTCCACTTTAAGCACTCCTCGCCCCCTTCATGCCACATTTGGCATGTAATTTGTTTTGGGGGGGTACCTAGTTTTGACAGGTACCCAGCTCCCCCTCCCTCCCTGCAATCTTCTCGAACAGGTCCCAGAAAATTGCCCGGTCAGTGAGAAGGCGCAGCGAGACTCGCGCAATGCGCAGTGCACACCCGTCTGTGAAGCCACAAGCTGGCACAACCGGGTGCCCACACTTGCAATGCTGACGCTGTGGAGAGGAGGGGGAGAGGAACCAGGCTTCGGGCGGCCACATCACTGGACCGTGGGAGAGGTGAGTGTCTGTTTATTAAAAGTCAGCAGCTACACCTTTTGTGGAACTCTGCTTTAATGTATTGTCTGCTTTAAAGATACCTTTAACCCGGCTGTGAATTAGTTCCAAGAAATAGACACAAGATCATTGAATGGTAAATTAACTGTACTCTACAAGTTAAAGTAAATGGTATATGCATGAATGAGCAGATATGGGGGTAGATTCGGACACAGTCTGCTAGATAGAATAATTACCATGCCAAAGTAACCGAGATTGGAGTTCTGCACCACTAGACTGAAATGAACTCATTAGTCAGCAAATTCAGCAATAAACAGTACAAAGAATCAATGACTGCAGTGTGGTTTAGGACACTATAACTGATTTAGAGTGCACTCTAGAAGAATGACTAGGATATGATGCAGTGCAAGGTACCTCTTAAAATAAACAATAGGCAAAGGTCTCTGTGGAGTAGCTATGGGGAAGGTAGCCCTTAGTCCTATCTTGTCAGCTGGCTAACATTGGGGCCCAGTTTCCCCAGTGGTGCACATGAGTACAGTCCCAAGAAAACCTCAAGCCACCTCAGGCCACTGATTTGCAGCAAGCGATGGCGCACACTGCACAGTGATGTGGACTCTCCAGTCTGCCTCACAGCAGGAGGACGTTAATCCCTGTAATGCAGCTTTTTCCCCCTCCTCCCATCTCCAATCAATCTCTGGGGAATGTAGTTAAAAACTCTAATTTTCCACAGTAGAATCCCTCCTCTGGACTACAGTTTCCACAGTGCAGTGCTGTGTGACTCAGTCTATTGAACCCTTCCTGCTTAGCAGCTTCCTCCTCTCACTGGAAACAATAATGTTAGATTCTTCACATGGCCACAGTCTCTGCCTGGTCCCAGACATTGATAAGCACATTCCGCACGAAAGGTACCCCCACGTTCAGGGTGAGTAGGCCCCGTCCACATACTGCACCTGCTGTGTAAAGGTGAACTTATCCTTCAGGGCTCATTGACACTGCCAATTTTCTCCGTACCAGTGACAGCTGGTGTTTTTTTTTGGGGGGGGGGGGCGCGGCAAACAACCACCCATCCCCCCTGCTGTTTGCCATTCGGCCCGACACTTATCCTATCATGGCGGTTGGCAGGAAGCGGTGTGCAGCGGCTCGGCTCTGAGTCCTCTCCTTCATGGCGGTTTCCAGCTCCTCCCCTCCTCCTCCTAGGTGTCAAATAGGATCGCCTGTCCTTTCAGCCGGTGACCGGTGTCAAAACCCGCTTTCTGATTGGCCGGGAGGAGGATCAGTGTTACAACAGCAAATTTGATTGATTCGCTGTTGTAACACACCTGGGTGGGATCGGAGTACATGCTCTGTGACCCGAGCCCACCCTATATTGAAGCCTATTAGAGCCTCTAGCTCTAATCAGTGCTTCAAAAAAAACAGCCCCTCCGCATTGGAATCCATGGTGTCCTGAAAGGGGCCACACGCATGGATAGGGGAGGCGCCGATGGACGGGGGAGCGGTGCCGGTGCGCCCTTAATGGACGGGCTGCCCCTGGTCCCTACATCACTAAGAATTAGCAACACTCTGCGGTGGATATGCACAAGTGCATGCAACCAGCCTGTACAAATCAAAGACAGGCTGACAGATGCTGCGGCTGTTTATACATAAACGCACATCCGAGCAGATTAAAGACAGAGGAGATGCCCTGGATGCAAACTGTCTGTGTCTAGGACCGTTCACCTGTCCCTAACCCAATGTACCCACTCAGATGTGTGCTTACATGCAAATACCTGTCAGCCTGTCATTGATCTGTACAGGCTGATAGCTGCAGCTGATCACACACATGCAGAGAATTACTGTGTCTGCCCTTAATGTGGCCATGTAAATGTGCCCTTAAAACATAGGCGTGCTCAGGGGGTGTGACAGGTGTGCCTGGGCACACCCTAATCACTATGTGCAGTGGCTATTCCCCTTACTGCCCGGACTTCCCCCATGTTGTCCCCCCCCCCCTTTGGGGTGCCGACCCTAATGCAATAGGTTGCACACACCTATGCCTTAAAAGTAACCTAGACGTTCATTGCTGATTTCTATCAACTGCCATTCTGCCCACCTCTGAGGGAGACTTTACTGACTACCGGGGCTTAGTCATTGGACATGGGGATGACAGCTGGTGGAGATTTTCCATGAAGTCAGGGAAAGTCAGTAATATGTTAAAACTAAGCTACTCCTTTTTTTCTTCGTTATTTTATTAGGCTGCAATACTGTTTCTTTTTTTGTGCAAAATTAACACTGACACTTAATCAGCTGAAGCAAACTATTTTTAACTGAAAAATATAAAATAGTGAAGTGATAAATAGGTCCTCAAGACTCCTTAGCAGTTCACTATAGTGCCATGAGATTTCAAAAAATGGGATCCCAGTGATGCAAGTTATGTTAAAGTGATATTCCAGGCAAACAGCTAAATGCACAGATGAGATACATATAAGGGAGCTTTTTTATCTGTCTAACTTACTTGCTCCTTTTAGTCTGTTAAATATGAAAATATTTTAATATATCAGTTGAATAATTGCAAAAAAATTGTTGATTCTTCCAGAATTCCAGTGTGCTTGTAACTTCCTGTGTATGCTGTCTCTGCTGAATGCTATCAGGTAGCTTTGTTCCTAGCTCTCCTTGTGGACTACAAAACACCTCCTTCCACTGTTATGGAGATGTGGGGGAGGAGCTCTGTAGTCCTAAAATAGATCCCGTGTTAGGGTAACAATACTTCTCCTCTAGAGCTACAGTGGGCTGAGTGAGCATTATCACCCTAGGACAGGAAGAGTGTTACAGGCCTGATTGTCTAGTAAAAATACAGAAAAGGAAAGAATACAGTGCTGTCCTCTCTCTACCCCTGCTTATCAACATTTAGGCAGGTTCCACTATGGTTTTCCTGGGTCACTGGGCCAGCGATCCAGTAGGATGCTGACAGCCCATGTGACTCTGGTAAGGTAGAGTCAATTTAAGACCCTGACTCCTGGTTTTAGTGGGCATTTAGCATGTGAATAGTGTAGGGACAGGTCACCCATCTATCGGGAACAGTATTAGCGGCAGGGACAGGTTCCAGACAAGTAGGGACAGCATTGGGATCCGCCACTCTTCCTGCAAACCTCCCCACTTGGACCGGCCAAGCTGCTTTCCACCCCTCAAGACAGACGCTGTCAGTTTGTTTGAGACCTGCCCTGCTACACGCTGCTGTCATTCGTGAGTGTTCCTGGTTGGGCTTCCTTCTGCCGGGTTCGTTGGGATCTGTTTACTTTGACTTTAATACAAGTTCTTTCAATTGCATCTGGACTAAGTGTGTTTTATTGCCGCCGCACCACGCTGCACCCTCCCACATCCTGGACATTGAAAGAACAGCAGTAATTCATGCAGTGGTGGCCCATCCATTAGGGGTGCAGGGATGCTACCCCCCTAATCCGGCGCCCTAATCTACATGTAGGGCGCAGGACACATGGATTTCAATGGGTTGTTTTTTTTAAGCACATGATTAGAGCTCGAGGTTCTAATTGGCTTCAAAAAAGGTTGGCTCAGGGCGCAGAACACTGCGCCCTGAGCCTGCCCAGTTGTGTGACAATAACAAAATAATATTTGCTAATTTCTTCCTGTTTCTCCTCCCGGCCAATCTGGAAGTGGGTCCTGAGACTTGATTGGCCGGAAGTTCTAAGACTCAATTGGTCGGGCGTCTGAAGACCTGATTGGCGGGAGGAGAAGCAGCGACCGCTGGGACACGGAGGAGACGGAGGGGGGAAACCGCAGCTGCAGCAGCAACCTGGATGGGGTATGTGCTGATTGTTTGGCGAGTGAGCTGGTGACCGAGGGGGAGGATGGTGAGGGGTGGGGTGCAGCGACCGGGGGGTAGATGTCTCAGGTTTGTTTGCCTCCCTCCTGATCGATGGAGTGCCACTGAATTCATGTCAACATATTAGTGTACAGCACACTGGTTCCTAGGCAATAATAAAAACAAAAGTTTTTATTATTATTATTTTTTATTATTATTAGTTTGTTACGTTTGTTTAGATACGGCATTCGTTATTTCCGATGATTTGTAACTTTGGATAAATTTACATTCATTATGTTCACTAACAGCCAAAGTTGAAAGGAAATTCCAATACCTATAATTTCATAGTTAGTAATAATTGGATTATTATTTAATTATTATTTCATATTTTCAAATTTTCGAATTTCGAATTTACGAATTTTTGAATATTGGAATTTACAAATATTCGGAAAAAATTGTTAAACGGGTTTTTGTTAATTCAGATATATTTGTTGAAATCCGTTAAAAGAAATTGGAATGAAACGAATTGCACATGTCTATTAAGGAATACAGAGCTGCATTGCTGTGTGTTGTGTATGTCTGCCAATAGTTCAGATTTGATCAAGAAGATTATTGTTTCATTTTAGGATTTTTTTTTCTTTTTTTCCTTATAATAATTTATATGAAATAGTTAGATAATTATGAGGACCACATTCTAGTTTGCTGCAGTGACTTAAAAAAAAAAAAAGGCCTTTACTGTTGGCTGCCTCACCTGTCATGCATCAGCACATCCTTTACTTCTGTTTGTGTATGATCTGTCCAGCTGCAGCCCTGACAAGCTGATACATGACAGGTATACTGCGCCTCTGCACATATTTATGATTGTAAAAAAATATTTCCTACTGGATAACAACTGTAATGATGAGAGGTAGGAGCAGGGAAGTATGACCCATAAGGTATCTGACCCAGCTTCTGATCTAGTAATCTGGAGGTGAACAGTGGGGGACTTACCTCTACAGATGAGTTTCAGGTTTGCCGCCACCAAGGGTTTGCAGCAGATTCCAAGGGTACAGTGTGTGAAGTCTTGGTGAATTAATATGTAAATTTGTCAGACAGAATTCTTTGTAACCATACAAGCCTGAGCTGGGCCAGCAGGGTTACAATGATTAAAAATGGGGGCATTGTTATGTGCTAGCCCCCTCACTATAAAAGGCAGGGTTCCAAACAACCATTTATCAGGTGTTGGAGTAATTTAGGGAGAGCTGACTGTCTGTGTAGGGAGAGTTAGTTTCTATACTGTACAATATTGTACTAAATCACTGTGGACTACAGTGTGGTGGGCTACACATTATTTGTGTTCACAATTCAGAGACCTAATGGTGCTTTTCTGGACTACCTCTGCCTAGGGGATCAGCCATTTGGCTACCACATGCATGAGAAATCACAGGACTCTGAACTACAGAGCTTGATGAGAGCATAAACTCAGTGAGACAAGTCGGAAACCAAAGGCCCACACACCTCCTCCTCATTCATCACTTTCTACATCTCCCCCCTGCTCACCACAACATTCTCTTGTTGCATTCACCCCAGCCACTGCAACCTCTAGTGACATGGGAGGGAAGCCTCACCAGGAGTTTCAGTGGCTTAGGATATGCCATTTTATGTGGGAAAGAGAGTAATAGGCCACACTGAAAATATCATAGTCCCACACTGCTGCCAAGAACTAATGTGCTTATATCGGGCAGGAGATCAGTCTTCCCGGCAAAGCAGCAAAGGAGCTGAAGCTGGGTGCTGGAATGATTATTTTGGGCACTCAGCAGGCAGCTATATACAGTCCAGATCTGCAGGACACCAGGACTGTTTAAATCAAGGTATAGTCTCACAGAATCTGGGACTGTTAATAGTGTAGCAAGATCCCAGATATCCTTTAGTCTAACGGGAACCTCCAGAGCCAGGGACAGCTGACATCCTTCCATATAGAGTGGGTTGCAAGGCATAGCAGATGTAGTGCAAGTTAGATTCATGGGCACCAGACACTTCTTGAATGCAAGGAGATTTATTTTTCTCTTGAACAGAACTGTGAGAGAGTGAGTTTAGGGCCAGGACACCCTTAGGTAGTTGTAATGCAAATTGGCAGACTCCGAGACTTTTACAGGTAGACAGCCATGCAGGGAAATGCATCCAACAAGTCACCACATCTGCATTTGTAGGAGCGCTGTCTCCTATGGCAACAGTCTTTTAACCATTCCTAACACAAGTTGTAATGAACTCCTTTTACTTTTAAACAGTCTCTTCTTGTAGACTCTCAGCCCACTGAGCTCTGAGCCTCTCTCACTAGACTTACTGATTCACTGCCACTGACTCCTATGAGCTCTTCCAAACTTCTTACTTTAGTATCCTCCTCAAGTGTCACCCCCGCTTCCCTGCTGGGTACCTGGCTTGGCACTCTGGATAACCCTTAAGTGTCACCCCACTGGCTGGGTCCCTGGCTTGGCACCTGCTGAGGTTTCCCGATTTTTCACCGGTTGGTGAGAATACTGCTCTGGTACTTGCTTCAGCTACTCACTGTGGTCCCTGGTAATAAGGTGGTTGATCCCTTAGTGGCGACAGCTTCCCCTCTACCTCAGACCATGACAGGTTTACCGGCCGGCAGAACCATCACTTCTGGTTGTACTGCAAGCCTCAGTCCCAACCCCACACTGCTTTCTTGCTTCTGGATAGGCCCTCAGACAGCCTAACAGCCAAATGAGCCCAACATAGGCCCAAACTCTGGCCTAGCAGCCCGGGCAGCACAACACACATCCACCCAGAGAGCCGTCCAGGTGGCACAGAACAATGATCACCTGCGTTCACCCAAATATATAGGTTCTCCCAGCTGGCCAACAGACCCAAGAAGACCCCTGCCAATTGGCTGAGATACCCCATGCATTCCTAATCTGTCCTTGCTTTGCCCTTGTCTTATCTAATGTCACCAGATACTTGGCCATCTAGTGACAGAAGTGAAGCAATTCCAGACTTAGGGCGAAACCAATTGATCCCTAACAATGAGCCAAGGTAACTACACCTGGCAGGTAAATTTAGGAGCAACAACTGAAAACAACCAATTTTGTTCTTGGGTTTAGATGTACTATAAGGCAAACAGAGGGTTATTGTCTGATAAAATTCTGAATACTCATATGTTTAAATCTGGGAAGGATGCAGGATAGGACACCCCCCCCCCCCGGAGAAGGTGGTGTCCCCGCATGTCTTGTCTGATGGCTTCAGTGAAGTAACCTCTGCACCCTTCTGCTCACTGATCTTAACCTCAGACTCCTCTAAACCAGCTCCAGAGCATACACAACGTTTCAAGCTAAATGCTCCCATACTATGTTGTAGCTCAGGTGCCACACTGTCCCCTAGGACAGCTACATATTCCTCTCCAGGCCCAGACCATCTTTAGCGAGGCAAGGTCATGTGTGATAACAGTACTAACCTGCTGACCACCCTTGTACCTTGCCAGGAACGTCCTGAACTTGGCGCCAACACGAGCTGCCTACTAACTGCCCTATCTGTAAATCCCCTAGGCGCTGGAACACAACATTGCCCATGCCCCAGGACCTTATGGGTTTGGTATGAGGATTATAGTATGAGGACAGACGGTGAGGTTCTTGTTACCATATCAATGGCTCATCATTCAGGATGCATGCGGCATTTGATTTGCTTTGCCTGCTGCCTCAATCCCTGTGAGGCAGCAGTTTGCAGAGGAGGAGTACAGTGAGGAAAGTTGTGATGTTGGCAGTAAAGCGAAGGAAGAGGAAATGGGGCATGCTTTAAGAGGAACAGTTCACTCCTTCCAATCCCAGGAAGTAGTAGGTGGGTGGGGGGAGATTGTTAAGAACAATGTTGTCCTCAGTGACACAAGGACTGAGGGTCCTCTGCTGCAGCCAGTTTGAAGCAAATTGGTCTTTGAGGCTGGGTTCACACTTATGCGAATTGGATGCAGGTTTCCCCGCATCCAATTTGCATGACACGAGAGTGTGCCCCGGCTCTCGATGGAGCCGATTCACACACCCCCGTGGCGGCCGCGGTCCGCATTGAAGAAGGGTCCTGTGCATCTTTGGCTCCGAATCAGGTGCGACTTCAGGCAGAAAATCGGACCTGATTCGCACCTAAATCAGTATACGGGGATGCACGAACCCCCTGCTGTGAGTCGTGGTCACAGCAAGTGTGAACCCAGCCTTCATGCCCAAATAAATAATGCTCAAATGCCTGCGCATGGACCGCAGGATTCGGGTTATCAAAGAGAGGGACCACTAGTGAAAAGCCACCCTATTAGACACCTCATATAAGGATAAAATTGCCAATCTGCTACCACCATTTCTTTGAAAAAGCTTGTCTATTAGCCTTTAAAATTGTTAGAATTTACTATAAAGATTCTGCCACCATAGATTTAATTCATAATGGCAGAATGTGTCTGCAAATCCACAGGATTAAGCACGTGCCAAACAGCATTTTTTCCCCACCTGTCTTGTGGGTAGGGCAGACTATTGATACGAGTGGACTGCCCTACACAAGACGCACAGTAGGGTAAGCCAGGCCTTCATAAATTTGGCACTGTTGCAATGCTTCTTAGATAAAATTTACAGTTCACTTAATGATTTTACATGTTGCCTGGAGTTGATTTTCTCTCTCTTTTTTTTAAGAACCCTATTTATAAAGTTAATTAGCAATGATTTACTTGCATTTGCTTGGTGAAGCCCATGGGTGTAAACTATGGCATGCTAATAGCCGGGTGCATTTTTTAATTTGAGTGGTGTTTTCTTTAGTTTATTTTAATATGCCTGCCTGCAGAGGTGGATCCAGTACAGAACCGAAAAACAGAGGAATAAAACAGGAGTTGCAGCCTAAGGCATAACTATAGGGGATAGAGAGGGTGCATCCTTCTCCTGACTCATGAGGTCAGGAGGCCCAAGCAGAGATGCTATTCCAATATGCCAACTGTGTGCTCACATTACTTTATAATAAAAATGCATTTACTCTTTCCTACGCCTACCTTCTTTTCTATCATCTGCTGTTTGAACCTGGAACAGTCTTGTTAGGCTTATTAAAAGAAAAATGCTGTAAATTTTGTTAGAAATTAACAGTGTAAAGTCTGAACAGTAGCTGCTTGATCTAAAAAGGCCCTTATTTTATATATACAGTGCCTTGAAAAAGTATTCATTCCCCTTGAAATTTTTCATATTTTGTCATGTTACTACAAAAAACGTAAATGTATTTTATTGGGATTTTATGTGCTAGACCAACACAAAGTGGCACATAATTGTGAAGTGGAAGGAAAATGATAAATGTTTTTCAAATTTTTTTACAAATAAATATGTGAAAAGTGTATTTGTATTCAGCCCCCCTGAGTCAATACTTTGTAGAACCACCTTTCATTGCTAAAACAGCTGCAAGTCTTTTTGGGGATGTCTCTACCAGCTTTTACACATCTACAGAGCGACATTTTTGCCCATTCTTCTTTGCAAAATATCTCAAGCTCTGTCAGATTGGATGGAAAGCGTCTGTGAACAGCAATTTTCAAGTCTTGCCACAGAGTCTCAATTGGATTTAGGTCCTGACATTGACTGGGCCATTCTAACACACGAATATGCTTTGATCTAAACCGTTTCATTGTAGCTCTGGCTGTATGTTTAAAGTTGTTGTCCTGCTGGAAGGTGAACCTCCGCCGCCATTCTCAAGCCTTTTGCAGACTCAAATGCCGCGTACACACGAGCGGACTTTCCGGCGGACTAGGTCCGACGGGATTAGTCAGGCGGACAATCCAATAGTGTGTGGGCTAGTCTGATAGCTTTTCGGGATAAAAATCAGACGGACCTAGAAATAGAACATGTTTCAAATCTGTCCTACGGACTCAAAGTCCGACGGACTAAAATTGGGAAAACTGTTTGTTTGTGTGCTGGTCTGACGGACCAAATACGATGCAAGGGAAGCTATTGGCTACTGGCTTTTGAACTTCCTTTTTTAGTCCCGTTTACGTCATCACGTTCAAACCGAACGGTCTTAAGTACGGACTTAGTCCTATCGTGTGTGGCCAAGTCCGTTGGTTCGGAAAGACTGTTAGACCTAGTCAGAAAGTCCATCGGAAAGACAGCCGGACCTAGTCCGCTGGAAAGTCCGCTCATGTGTATGCGACATAACATGTTTTCTTCTAAGATTGCACGCCACACTTTTCAGATATTTATTTGTAAAAAATTTGGAAAACCAATTATCATTTTCCTTTCACGTCACAATTATGTACCACTTTGTGTTGGTCTATCACATAAAATCCCAATAAAATACATTTACGGTTTTGGTTGTAACATTTTACAAAAATTGTAAAATTTGTAAAATTTCAAGGGGTGTGAATACTTTTTCAAAGCACTGTGTGTATATATATATATATATATATATATATATATATATATATATATATATATATACACAGTTGTGTTCAAAACAAAATAATAGCAGTCCAACATCACTAATCAGATCAATCACTGTTTTTGGTATAAATTATATTTCTGCAAGGCAAATAATAGGATTTTTATAACAGCTTACCTGTAAAATCCTTTCCTTGGAGTACATCAGGGGACACAGAGCACCATAGTAATAACTATGTGGGTTATAGTCCACCTTTAGGTGAATGGACACTGATATAACCAAAAAGGAAACAGGAAGTGCCCCTCCCTATATAACTCCTCCCATACCAGGAGTATCTCAGTTTTTGTAGCAAAGCAATATATACACATATCCCAATAAGGGGGAAGGGACCTCTGTGTCCCGTGATGTACTCCAAGAAAAGGATTTTACAGGTAAACTGTTATAAAAATTATATTTTCTTTATCGTACATCACGGGACACAGAGCACCATAGTAATAACTATATGGGATGTCCCAAAGCTAAGCCACCTGAGGGGAAGGAGACACAAAGCAAATAGCCGCCGCCAGGCGTGAGGACCTATACTGCTGCCTGCAGCACATTGCGCCCGAAGGCGGTGTCCTCCTACCATCTTACATCCATTTGATAGAATCTCGTGAATGTATGTACTGACGACCAAGTAGCGGCCTTGCACCAACACCTTAGACACTGGCGAAAAAACTGAGATACTCCCGGTATGGGGAGGGGCACTTCCTGTTTCCTTTTGGTTATACCAGTGTCCATTCACCTAAAGGTGGCCTATAACCCATATAGCTATTACTATGGTGCTCTGTGTCCCGTGATGTATGCCAAAGAAAATTTACTGGTAGGTGTAGTAGAGTAATAAAGGGGCGTGTTCAAATTAAATGGAACTTCCGCTGTCCGGATCCCCCCCCCCCAGTGTCACATTTGGCACCTTTCAGGGGGGAGCAGATACCTTTCCAATACAGGTATTTGCTCTCACTTGCGGCGAAAGATCGCTGCAGTATCCGCGACGATCTACACCATGTCAGGTCCCAGAAGACAGCAGGGATCAGTCAGGACGCGCAGCGCAACTCACACATGCGCAGTAGGGAACCAGGCTGTAAAGCCGCAAAGCTTCACTTCCTGGTTCCCTTACTAGCAATGCCGGCGCCTCCACCCGGAGCTGAGGGAACGGATTGGGTGAGGACACCGCGGGTGCCCTGGACAGGTAAGTGTCCTTATTTTAAAAGTCAGCAGCTGCAGTATTTGTAGCTGCTGACTTTTATTTTATTTTTTTTTAGGCGGAACTCAGCTTTAAGGATAAAGGCAGCAAATGTTGTACAGGCTGGGTATAGTGCATTTGTCTCTGAAAATCTGAGTAAAATAGGTTGTTCCAGATATTGTTCAGAAGAACAGCGTACTTTGATTAAGAAGTTGATGGGAGAGGGGAAAACATAATGAAGTGCAGAAACTAATAGGCTGTTCAGCTAAAATGATCTCAAATGCTTCAAAATGGCAACCAAAACCAGAAAGATGTGGAAGAAAACAGAAAACTACCATTCAAATGGATCGAGGAATAGCCAAAATGGCAAAGACTCAGCAAATGATCAGCTCCAGGGCGATCAAAGAAGGTGTAAAGTTACCTGTGTATACTGTAACAATTAGCCTATGTGAAGCCAAGCTATGGGCAAGAAGCCCTTGCAATGTCCCATTGTTGAAAAAAGACATGTGCTGAAGACATTACAATTTGTCAAAGAACACATTGACTAGCCTAAAGAGAAATGGGGCTACATTTTGTGGACTTATGAAAGCAAGATTGTTCTTTTTGGGACAGTTTGTCAGACGACCCCCAAACACTGAATTCAAGCCACAGTACATTGTTAGGACAGTGAAGCTTGGTGGCACAACAATGTTTCTCCTACTATGGTGTGAGGCCTATTTATCTCATACCAGGGATCATGGATCAGTTTGAATACATCAAAATACTTAAAGAGGTCATGTTGACTTATGCCAAAGAGGAAATTCCCTTGAAATTAGTGTTTCAACAAGACAACGCTCCCAAACACACCAGTGAGCGAGCAGCATCTTGGTTCCAGACCAACAAGGTTAAAATTATGGAGTGGTGAGCCCAATGCCTGGACCTTAATTCAATAGAAAACTTGTAGGGTGACCAGTGGCGTCGGGAGGGGGGGCTGACGGGGGCTGGAGCCCCCAGTCTGCCCCCAAAAAGTCCCGGTTCTCGATATTCCTAAATGCATTATTAGCCCCGAGCCGTTTACACAGGCAACAGGGAACAATCTCCTGCTTATCCAGTGTGGCTGAGTGACATACAAAAAGTCCCGCCTCCGGGACCCGTCTTCTATGATGGACATCACACTGGTTCAATGCCGGGACCGCGGGACATGTGAAGTTCATCATAGGTGCTGCCAGGTCCAGGAGGAGACGGCAATGACACTACGGCTGTGCTGGGCACTGGGAGATCCCCACTCGCTCTGTGTAAATGGACGGGCGGCTCTTCTATCCTGGCTCTGACTGCCTGGTGCCTGCAGGACTGTCTGAGTGGTGGTGAATGCCGGGATGAGTGTAATCGCACACTACAGGTAGGTCAGTGTATGTCAGGTAGGTCAGTGTATGTCAGGTAGGTCAGTGTATGTGTCAGGTAGGTCAGTGTATGTTTCAGGTAGGTCAGTGTATGTGTCAGATAGGTCAGTGTGTGTCAGGTAGTTCAGTGTATGTAAGGTAGGTCAGTGTATGTGTCAGATAGGTCAGTGTATGTCAGGTAGGTCAGTGTATGTCAGGTAGGTCAGTGTATGTGTCCGATAGGTCAGTGTATGTCAGGTAGGTCAGTGTATGTGTCAGATAGGTCAGTGTATGTCAGGTAGGTCAGTGTATGTTTCAAGTAGGTCAGTGTATGTTTCAGGTAGGTCGAGCAAGTGAGCCTATCACCCTAAACGCTATTTAATTCATTTTTAATATCCAAAACAAACTCATCCATCCATCCATGTCTCCATGTTTTAATTTGTTGAGAAATCAGTTTGAAAAACACCCCCCTAGCATTTCTGGCCGTGGCCATCTTTACTAACAGTAGATGATTCATGTAGCCTTTACTTCCTGGAATCCATCTGCTCTTATCTCAGACATGCAGACAGGAGGATGTGTTTAGCTGATAAAACCCCTCCTCTCCTCCAGATGGAAGAAAAAAAATGACCATGAATTCTTCTGGGATGTATGAAATAATTTTGGCCTAGGCAAAAAAACAGGAATCAACCAAAGAAAAAAAGTATAAAACAAGTAAACTTAATATAGCTTCACATCAATTTACTAATACAAGCGGTATAAGGATTACAAATAGTTCATGTTAAATTCATGCATGCTAGTGTGTAAGTATGACATTGCCATATATTTATAATTTCTCACAGAGGTTACAATATTCCCACCTGACAATGCCTTCATCTGCTTTCTCTTTAGACAGATGGTGGCATCTTTGTTCAGGAATCGGCATCTACTTCCTTGACTGAAAGATGAGCAATTACACAATCATGTAATTCCCAGAGCTTCTCCAGTTGTTGGCTGTGTTTAATGTGTGTTTGACACAGATCAGCCCCTGCTGCAGCCTCTCACTTTGTGACTTGCTGTAACAATCTGTTCATGAGGAGAGTTCGACAAGGTAGAGATTGTGGTGTCAGTCCTGCTTCTCTACCTTACCCAGTCAGAGAACACCTTGAATTCATTGAAAAAAAAAACTAAGTGTTCTGTGAAGGTCACCTGTGCTAAGAGAGCGACCCCCTGTGGTTATTATGCAACAGGTTTTCAGACCTCCTAACTTTAGAAGTTGAGGAAGAAAGAGTGACAACCTGGAAAGGATGAAAGGATACAATACTGAAAATTGGTGGGGCTAAATTGCTCTGGATTTTGGATGTGGCTGGTTAAATATAGGCTAAGGCTACTTACAGCAGGGACGTGCAGTCAGGGGAGGCAGGTGAGGCAGAGCATGAACATTAAAAAAAAAAAAAAAACTTCAAGGATCGTAGCTCGACGACCTGAGGTCAGAGACCCCAAATTTGGAGGGTAGGTAGCCTAAGTCCTACCCGACCACTGGTAAAAATTGGGGCTCCTTCGACCTATGGTTCCGGAGATACGGGGCTCCTTGCACAGCCTGTCAGAAGCTACATACAGAGCGGACAGTTTAAAGCTGGCACCCTCTGTTTGCAGCAGACTGAGAGGCTGAGTTCACAGTGCCTCTAACTTCTTCTCAGAGGCACTGAGCTCAATGGACAGCTTGGAGTCTTGGACCAATGGTAAAGGTCCATTAGCCCCAGCTGTTCATTAAAAATGCTGCAGTGGAGGCATGCCTCTCACTGCAGTGTCACAGAAGGGGACATGTGTCTAAAAGACAAATGCTCCCTTCCAGCCCAGCCCTCTTAACTACAAGAAAAAAACATAAAAAATATGTGTTTATGGGTATAAGATTTATCCACAATCCCATGTTTTTCTCACACAGTTAAGAAGGAGAATGAGAATCTGCTGCCTGCTGAAAAGGTACTGTTATAACATATAGCAAAATAATATATGATTTAGCTTGATTAAAACATAATAATTTATTTTTTATCTATTTACTGTAAAATTACTAGTTGGAAGTTATAACTTTAAACTTCAGTAATTTGTCCGTTAAGCCACCTGCTTGAGTACAGTTTTTGAAAATATAGTAAAATACCTTAAAAACAATATATACTAATTATTTGTATATAACTTACTGTAATTAACTCCTTGCCATCCAGGCCAATTCTAACACTTCTCTCCTACATGTAATAATCATCATTTTTTTGCTAGAAAATTACTCAGAATCCTCAAACATTATATATATTGTTTTAGCAGACACTCTAGGGAATAAAATGGTGGTCGTTGCAACTTTTTATGTTGCACGGTGTTTGCACAGCAATTTTTCAAAAAACTTTCATGAATAACAAAAAAAACCACTAAAGATAACACAATTTTTTTTTTGTATAATGTAAAAGATGATATTACGCCAAGTAAATAGATATCTAACATGTCACGCTTTAAAATTGCGCACACTTGTGGAATGGCGACAAACTTCAGTACTTAAAAATCTCCATAGACGACGCTTTAAAATTTTTTACAGATTACATGTTTAGAGTTAAAGATGAGGTCTAGTGCTAGAATTATTGCTTTCACTCTAACGAATGTGGGGTATGTAACCTGTGTGTATCTGGCTCTGATACTAGCCAATGCCTCACCAGCCACTGACCTCACCGCACATCCCTGACTTACAGTAAACACTGTACACATTTGCCCCAGTCTTTTTACCCACAAAATGCACCCTAAAAATGTGAGTGTTTCACAAAGACATATAAACTTTAACTTTGAACTTTCATCCTCAAAAAATAAAACAGAATATGGTCAGAAAGTTAACATTGTGTTTATAAATGGCCTGGACTCATTGCTGCAGCTTGATTTTATTATTTTATTCAGACAAATAATTTTTTTTAACCACTTGCCGACCAGTCACATACCTAGTACATCCCTGGACTTCAAGTGGTTATAACATTATGATGCCTGCAGCTGCAGTACCGTTTTTTTAGAGCCGGCAGTCAGCTCTCTTGTAAAAGCAATCCTAGCGGATAACTAGCTACTGGATTGCTTTTACAAGCAATGGAAGGGGACAGCCCCCCTCCCGCCACCTTCATAGGCTTTACCGGGATCTCCTGTCCCACTGGGAGTCCCAATCGACCAGTAGGTGCTTCAGCTGGCTGTTTACAGAGCTGAACAAAGACAGGAACGGCTCTGTTCAGCTCTGGGCTATAGTAACCCAGACAGTGGCGGCTGGTGGGTTCTTCTTTTGAGGGGGCGGCACCCCCTCGCTGGGCGGCGCGGCACTGTCAGCCCCCCCACAGGCGGTCCGGCAATTACCCACTCGTGTGGCGGGGCTGTGGTGTCCTCTCCTCCTCTACTGATGTGTGGGCAACGGTGGCTCTGGTCCGCTGGTGTCTTGTGTCAAGCTTGTTTTCCCTCTTCCGCCAAAGCACTAGGCATCCAATAAGATCGCCTGCCGCTTTGGCCAATTGGGAAACAAGATTCACGACCTGCCTCCTGATTGGCAGGGAGGAACTTTAGTGTGAAAATAGAGAAAATTAATTTGCTATCGTCACACAACAGGGTGGGATTAGAGTACAATGCTCTGTGCTCCAAGACCACCCTTTTTTGAAGCCTATTAGAGGCTCTGGCTCTAATCAGGTGCTTCAAAAAAACAACCCCCGCATTGGAATCCATGGTCCGGTGCTCTGATATGTAGATCAGGGGGCCAAATGCATGGATAGGGTAGGCGGTGCCCGTGTGCCCTCTATGGACGGGCCACCACTGAACCCAGAAGTGATGTCAGGTCTGGATGTAAACTGTGCCATTTTTCAAAAATCAAAAGCATTTGAAAACACCAATCTTGGTGTGATCTTTGTGGGATCTCTCCATGCCTTTCACATCTGATATTTATGTACCCGCGCTATAGTAATGTCTAAAAAGGTGCCTGTAACTAGTAAACGGGCTGCTGCTGGAATAAAGGTGTGATTTCCCTTTAAATTATCTATGTGCAAATCCCAGCGCTGTCCCTATGAATCATACAATTCCTATATGAACATTCCTTTAAATCATATACATATATAATATTTCATTGAGTTGAAAAGTGACAAAAATTGATAAAGTTCTCCTAATAAAGTGCAAAAGTGCTTTCTTCAAGGAGCAAGCAGTGCTCCAATTCTTCTATGTGCAATGATGTGCCGTGCTCACCTCTTGTGCCCTCACTCACCAACTTATGAATTTGAATGCGCCTTTCAGTAAAGATGAATCCTCAGATAATGTCGTCTCTCCAGCTCCTCCACTTCTCTCAATGAGATGGCAGGTTGACAAGATGTTTGTCATGTAAAGAGGATGAAGAAATCTCCATAGTGTCATTCCATTTTATTGATTAAAAAGTTTAAAACATATACATTTTTCACTCACAAACACTCTGGATAAAATAAAGCACATATGCATATGCTTTTTGAAGATGAATTCTTTGCCCAAGGGTATGTAATTTACAGCAGTCAGCACTTATGTACAATATTGGTTAGCAGTGTCATAGTGCCTCTTATATTGCTGGTCAGCAAGAGGAAAACTTGGCCAGTGTCTGGTCAATGGGAGATAAAACTGGCTGGCATCGGTGATCAGCAGGTGAAATGCCTGGCCTTGATGGTCAGGTTGGGAAATATATCTAATGTTGGGGGGCCAGTGGGAAGAAGAACATTCTTGGTAATGGAGGTAAAATGGGAAATGGGTGGAAACTGGTGCTCCGTGGATAGAGAAGGATGCATTGGTACTCAGTGATGGAAAGTTGAGGGCACTGATGTTCTGTTGATGGAGATAGAGTAATATTAATCTGTGGAGGGATGAGGGGGAAGTCATGCTCTTTGTTGGCACTTGTGCTTGTTGTTATGAGAGCCCAGATAGCAAGCAATAGAGCTGCAAGTTTGAAAATGACTTGCTAAGCTATTGCTAGACTTGCCAGGCTTCACAAGTTTGTTGTACAATTGCAGCAAGTCCACATTGCATGACTCCAGGTCAACTTTCTTTGCAAACATTCTGCATGTTCTGGTTCACTTATGTTAGGCAATAGTCATCCCACCACAGGGGTCACTGTGGCTGAATTTTCATGCTGTGGACTTAGAGAGCTCTTGCTGTAGACTCACTGCTGCAATTTTACTCTTGTACTTGTCACACAAATTTGCTACAAAATTTGCTACAAAAAAAGTGTCAACTAGAACTTGTGCTTCAAATGCTCTGCAAGTGTACAGCTTGCCAGTGAAAATGTGCAGCAACTTAAGACTTCCAATTCAACACTGCCACAAATTTGTGGCAAGTTATCCTTGCTATCTGGGAGGGATAGTGGTGTCAGTGGGGAACATTGGCAACAGTCAAAGTTTATTGGTGTTCAGTGAATTACTTACCTCTACATGCTCATCCCTGTTATGACACCTTCTAGCAGGTGACATTGTTTCCTCTGAGATACGGACTCTAAGTGACAGCTGGTCTTTACCAGAGCCTCTGATAGTGAAGATGACCAGAAACGCTACTGGTCCTGTAACCAGGTTGCGGCCCTCAAGATTTTCCCTCTGGATTCCCCTACTAAGGGGGTAAGTGAATCAGATGGGCTACACTACGGAGACTGTACACAAAAACACTAGGGTTAAGAATAGTTGGGTCTGGCCAGAGGTCATGGGCAGGCTAAAGAGTAGCCAAGTTTAACTAGAGGTCGTGAGCAGGGGGCAGCAAAGAGAGTAGTCAGGTCAATCCAGGTCAGCAACATGCAAGGCAATCAGAAAGTATAGGGAAGTGTAATAGCTCTTTTGCACAAAGGATAGCTGGAACTAGATCTTAGCACCAGTCAATTCATAGGCTGGTGTTTAAATAAAGATATAGTTTAGGGCAAACAGAGGTGCCTTGTCTGATATACTTCTGAATACTTATGCAGTTCCATGTCTTGAAAAAAATTCCTCCCGTTTTTCAAAGAAATATCAAGATTTTTTTTTAAGTGTTCAATTTCAATAAAAGTGCTGTAATAGTGCAGAGTCAGAATATAGTTACTGTGGTCAAGCATATAAAAAGATTTTATGCACCTTTCTGGTGTAATTTTAATGGTATTGATAATGGTACAATGTACAATGTTAAAAGCAAAAATTTCAACACTATTTTCTAAATGGGAACATTCAGTCCTGAAAAGCACAGTATATCCCCGGTTCCTTTTTTACATTTCTTATTCCCAGAACTCCTTGGTGTATTTATTAAATCAGTTCATTTTTCATGGATTTGGGGACAACCGCTCTTTCACCTTGGCAGACCAAATTATCCATAATAGTCAAAATTTCTCAAAAATTCCAATATACTTCTTCTGTTGGAGGACACTTTGCTTTTGGCCAGCCATTTAGTATGACATATTTCAGTGTTAATAGTTAAGTCTTTTTTTAGTTTCATTTTTTATCTAAAATGGGAAAACTGGACATAATTAAATGCACTTGAGTCTCATATGCTCCTTAGTAGTTCCCTTGGTTTTGAGCTGCAGCAACTGGAATTGCGTACTCGGGTTTGTAAGTCAGTGCCATCATAGTTTTTTAGGTGTAGCATCATACATTGCAACCTAGCTAAGATAAATTTTGGATATATAGGTGAAGTTTCTTTTATTTTTTTGTTATTTGTGTCCTTTTTGGGGAAATTGTCCCCTCCCAGAGATTTAACAGGAAGTAAGAGGAGAATTCATCAAAGTTAGGAGATATCCCCTCTTAAACAGTTAACAGTTTTCCCCATTTGAATAACCTCCCACACCTCCTATTCTTGTGACAATTCAAAATTTTGTGTTTCTCTTCACTTTCTGGACCAGAGACAATGGCCACAAGGGCACACAGGGAGGATAAATTTTCCCAGAGTGGACCCAGGAAGCAATACAATGGGTATAACCCATCCACATTGTATCCAAAGCTAAAAAACTGAAAAAAACAAGTGTTGGCATTGTAAACACTTTAAATTTGAAGATTTCCCTGCTACCCCTGTTTGTTCTGGCAAAAACTATACAATTTTGAATTGACCATCGCTTCTTGTCTCAGTGACAATAGTCACCAGGGTCATAGAACGTAAAAAAAAACCTGACAAGTGTTTTTAACACTTTCAAGCTAAAAAACAGCTTTGGCTTTAGATACACTCTCAATAAAAACGATGTTTTAAAAAAATAATAAAGATACGCTTTAATCCAAATACAATTGTGTAGTCTCCTTTTTTCTTTTGTTAGAGCTAATTTGTCTTTCACTGAGGTGAAGTAAGGCTGCTACTACCATGATCACAGGACAGATCTGCTGCTTTGTTATTTAGCCATCAAGCTGGCATAGCAAATACTTTAGAGGAAAATTATAATTGCTTTGTTTAATTTTTTTTTTTTTTTTTTTTATACATTTTTTAAATTGTTTTTCAAAAAATATTTCAAAATAATATAATACAAAATAACAAGAACTCAAAAGAAAAATAATCAAATACAAATAAAGGCTTCCTTTTGTTTTCTCTTGACTAAGTACTTCACACAGCATGAGATTATATATAGAAGACATACAGTTTGATATCTCCACTTGTAGAGCTTTCAAAAATAGTCAGTTACATAAAATAAAAGCATAGTTCACGTAACCATTAGGGTTTTCTTTTAGGTTTATTTCTTTTTAGTTTATTTGGTTTTATTTTACTTCAATACTTGTTTTTTTGAGCATTTGACTAATAACAGCTATTTCTTTTACTTCAAATTGTATTTCTTCTTGGTCCGGGCATATTATTCATCCACACTTGACTATTAATTTTTTTATTGAATATTTTTTATAGGTTAACAAATTGATATTTTATATGATTTAAAAACATTTTTTTATTCAATTGTTAGGGAAATTGTAAAATCGGAATATAATTCTATTCTTTTTTTGTATGTTTGCCTATGCATTGCACACAGCACTCATTGTGCACATGGCACTAATAATGTTTTCATTACATGTCAACATTACATGTTTGCATTCTTTTGAGTCCTGATTGGAATTAGCCTGCCTATGTTAGGCTCCTTGTTACCATAAAAGTACAATGAAATATTAATGTGATACTGACGTAATCATGTGTATAAAAAACTTCAATTGCATTGAATAAACAGAACAGTTACCCACTTGCCTACTGGCCACTTTTACCCCCTTCCTGCCCAGGCCAATTCTCAGCTTTCAGCGCTGTTGCACTTTGAATGACAATTGCGCGGTCATGCAACACTGTATCCAAACAACATTTTTACAATTTTTTTCACAAAAATAGAACTTTTTTTTTGTTGCTATTTATTCACCAGTGGGTTTTTTGTTTTTTGCTAAATAAACAAATAAAGACCGAAAATTTTGAACAAAAAAAAAAGTTTTCATACTTGCAAACAGGTAAATTTTCACCTTCACTGATGTGCGCTGATGAGGTGGTACTAATGAGGCGGTACTGATGGGCACTGATAGGCTGCACTGATGGGACTGATGAGGCGAGACTGGTGGGCACTGGTGAGGAGGCACTGGTGGGCACTGACACTGATAGGCGGCACTGATGGGCACTGGTAGGTGGCACTGATAGGTGACACTGATTGGCTGCACTGAGTACCCTGATTATCAGTGTACATGTCCCTTTTTGAGACGCCTGTTACCCTCTCTCTTCTCCTCATGCATGAGGAAAGGAGTGCCAATAACTGGCTTCTATTTACATCCGTGATCAGCTGCCATTGGACACAGCTGATCACTTGGTAAAGAGGGGCTGATTGGCTCTTTACTTCAATCTGTGATCAGCCGTGTCCCTCAGAACTAGCCAGCCTCGCTGTAGCCATCATTCGGCTATAGCGCAGTTGGCAAGTAGTTAATTGGAAAGATGCTGAGTGTATATTATGTGTCTGTTCCGTACTGCAGTAGTTATTACTAATTTGGAACCACTAACCAAAATGAGGATAGGAGTTGCCTATCTAAAACATTTCCAGAACATAATTTTATTCTATTCAGTGTCACCCCAGAAACTGATATTGCATCCTATTTTGGGCTTTACAAAGAGAAAGCCCAGCATTAGTTGCATATTTTTGATTGTCACATTCTAACTGGGAAATAATTTAGAATGTGCAGATTGAAGGCACATGTTTGTTTATTTTTTTGTGTCATTTAAACGTGTATTTAAAGCTCAAATCTAAGCAATCAATAAAATAATTGAGTCTTAATATTGGCTAATAAAGAACTTAGAACAGAGCCTAGTAGTCATTAGGGGAGGCAATCAAGGGAGTGGATGTTTTATGGAGCAGGTTGGATTAACATGTAAAACCCACTTGTGACGCCACCGCTGTCATAAAGAGAGTGCTGAAAGCTGCAGGCAAAGTATGCTTTACAGCCAGGCAACAGAGGAATGGGCAGGGTGAAGCTGGACAACATAGTTACATAGTAGGTAAGGTTGAATAAAGACAATAGTCCATCCAGTTCAACCTGTGTAGGTGCACATGTGTCAGTGTCTATAATTATTTCCCATATCCCTGCATGTTGTCGCTCTTTAAGATGCACATCCAAGAGTCTCTTAAATATATCCATACTCCCCGCTGACACAACCAATTGTGGAAGAGAGTTCCACATCCTTTTCGCCCCGACAGTGAAAAACCCCCTGCGCAATTTAAGGTTAAGCCACTTTTCCTCCAATCTCATAGTGTGTCCCGTGTCCTCTTACACTCTTTGAGACTGAATGTTTTTTTCCTATGCTGGGATCGCCATTGAGGTATTTGTAAATCGCTATCATGTCCCCTCTCAAGCATCATTTCTCCAGTGAGAATAGATGTAGTGTTTGCAGTTGTTACGCAAACATGTAAAGCGTTAAAATCTTCTACACCATAATAAGCAATTTATTTTTACATGAGGCAACATTTTAAAAGCCTTTATAGGTCAGTTTGGGGGTAACAATGAATGGCCCTAGAAATATTGCTCTTACTCCAATGCAAGCAGCGATATGGAACACAAAGCACAATCAAGATTTTCGTATGTAGGCGCCCCCAGTGTATGTGCATGTACATGGGGAAGGGGGTTGCTTTGGTGTAAACATTTGACAAAGTCCCTTTTGTGATAATTTGTGACAAGTTCTTTGAAACATTAGGGGTCTTTTAGGCACTGAAGCTAATGATGTGCAGGCCAGGTTCTACTAGTTTTCCCTGTCCATGGCAGCCAGGGGAAGTGACACCCGAAACCGTAAGGGACATTATATACACTGTAAAATCAAGATTCCGTTCAATGCCTACTTGCGTTCCTTATAAGCAACTATTACCCAGAGCACTAGCAACCTTCTAATTTATGTCAATCTGATTGGTTACCCAACTACCATGGACTAAAGAACAGATCTACTCTCTTCCTGTGTAGGACAAAGAGCACAGAGAGATAAACTAGAAAACATACTGAGAAAGGATTGCTGAATGCCACAATAAGAAAAAAAATAAAAGATTGCAACTTTTCACAAAAAAACCCTATTCCTCTACTGTGCATTATGTGCAGTACATACTTAGATATAGGTGATTATCTTCTGTCCCCCTTCTTCAACCTATTGCTGCTTGTTTTGTAGGTCATTAAAACTATCTTTTGCAGATATCAGTATAGACCTGGAAAAATACGCATTTCCTATTTCATTTTTTAAAGTATCTGTTTGATAGTGATAGCATGTCTCATTTTACTGTGATTTTAGGCAGTATGTTTGGCAGGCTAACTCCTACAATTTTGTGTAATTGCTACCTGCATCTTAGGGCAATTGCAATGCTGAACTCTTTATCCACAAAATGTTTGCGGATATCTGCAGAGACATTTGGAGGAAAAAAAAGGAAATTGTTGTCTTCCTGTACTTATCGCTGTACTTGTTTGGCTGGTAGGCCAAACTATCCATTCCCCTTAGTAAATGGTTAGGGGAACATTTGGGCGCCTCTATGTGTTCCAGGTTAAAAAAAAAAACATTTTTTTTTTTTACCCACAGCAATTCCATCTGTGTCCAACTGTGTGTCCAGAGCCATGCTGACGCTTCAGTTGGCCAGAAACTCGCAAAAAACATAAGCATGCACACACATCATTTCTCAACGTTCTAAGATAAGAAGGGACACCTGTTGAGAAACACGTTTTAGCACAAAATATTTAGGCACTGCACACACCCCTGCTAAACCACCAATCAAGTGGACCAAGATGAATCAAAATGCAGGGATGATCACTTAAAACCCAGTGGAGCTTTTTTTCACGGCTACATTTCCTTTATGTCAGCATTTGAAAATAACCAGTGCAATCATGTGAAGTATAGATACAAACTGGAGTTCAGTATAATCAGCTCTGGCAATTAAATGTATTTATATCGATCTCCACACCAGAGCTAGAAAAGGGACATTTAAAGTGGAAGTAAACCCATCCATAAAACAGTTTCAGTTACGGTACGTTCCGGAAATGTAACACTCCCATTGGCTGTGCTCTCAACCAAACTGTCAAACCATCCAATGGCTGGTGTCATAACTGATCTCATGTGCAGCATCATGGCAGTTGTAGATTAAATAGAGGCAAAGATGGCAGCTTCCTTGGCTGAAAACAATAGGGGGGTTTACTTACACTTTAAGGAGGAACATGGAACAGAGGGATTTGGTTCCAAAAGAGGGACAGTCCCTCCAAATCAGGGACAGCTGGGAGGATTGACCCGGACACTGTTTCTTCCTTCAGTATATTTTCATCATGTTCATTATGTTCACTTTTGCTAGCCAGAAAGTTGGAAAATCAAGAACAGTCTTACCTTCATCCCACTGTAAACCCTTTAAAGCAGCCTACTGTTTTTATAGTATTCGCAGAACACACACACCCTTTGCAGACATACAGCTGTGGGGCTATGCTTCAGATACTTATGATTGGTGGGTCTGCAGTGACAGCTTCCTGGTGGAATAGCTCCAGTGGGTTCAGACTAGGATTGTTCAGACCCAAGAGTTTGGCTAGGGGCGTAAGCAGTAGGGATGGTCAAACCTGCATAAGTTTGGGCCAAATTCTTGTTGATCGGATGTTCAGCGAACATCCGAACAAACGGGTCATTTGACCATTTGTTCGGCTTCCCGAACCGAGCACAATGCATTGTGGTGCTGAAATGTGCATTGCAAGCCCTGATTGGCTGAAGCAGTGAAAGCTTCAGCCAATCAGGGCACATAGCACTGTCAGTTATGATAGGACACTGTCATCATGACTTTATCCAATCATGGCTCATTCCCACCCCACAGTATAAAAGTATTCTTTCAATGGCAGACATTTTCAGTGTGATTTCAGCATAGAGAGAGATAGAACAAGGCTCTGTTCAGTGCTATTAGTTAGTTAGTGTGCTATACTGTGCTATTTTGCTTGTCAGTGTAGAATATTAGTTTAGTGTCAGTCTAAGGGTAGTGTGAGTGTGGTGAGGAGGACCATCATTCAGCTTTGCATAGTGTGCAGCTAGAGTAGGGACAGCTCAGATAGTTTTACTGTAGTGTAGTGGGACCGTGTTATTCATACATACATTAGTGTAGAGTAGGGACAGCTCAGATAGTTTCAGTGTAGTGTAGTGAGACTGTATCAGTAATCCTTACATTAGTGTATAGCTAGAGTAAGGACAGTTCAGATAGTGTCAGTGTAGTGACAGTTGAACACCATCTATTTGATGGCGTTACTGCCAGTTTAATGCCCTTTACTTTTGTGTGCGTTACTGCCAGTTTAACGCCATGTAGCTTTGCGTGCGTTACTGCCAGTGTAACGCCATATAGTTCAGTGTGAAGGTGAGGCAGACGTTCCCTTGGCACTGTAAGGGGGCCAGCAACAAATGTGTCCACAGGAAAAGGTGGACGTAGTGATCAGTCCTCAGGCAGGGCATCATTTCCTCGTTTAGTGAGCTTGCCCATGCTATCCAGTCACAGCATGCAGAGGAGGTGGTGGACTGGCTTACTAAACCTTCCTCATCCTCCTCATCCTCTGTCATGCAAGCAGAGACAAGTGTGCAATCCCCTGCAGTTGCCAGAGTGGATAAACCTGCCTCCTTGACCACATCTATTCCTGCCATAGCCCCAACATCAGCCATGGAGGAGTCAGCTATTATTTGACCACAGCATCAGCCACTTGCTCCTTGATTATGTTCCTGCCATTACTGGATTCAGATGTTGGTTCTGAGGTTAAGGATGACAGGAACATGAGCCTAGAGAGAGGGGAGAACACTGGTTGACAAACTGGCATTCATGTTCCCCCAGCCGCAGTGTATTGCCAAGTTGTCTCCAGTGGTAATGATGATGCAATTTTTTACAGCAAGGCAAATTCTTGCTTTCATCAAGAGTACCTCTATAGGGTTACGGTGGGAAGGCGCCGACACCCAAAGACCAATTTTTCGGAACCTGTTTGACAGGTGCATATCATTGCAATTTTTTACAGCAATGCCAATTCTTGCTTTCATCAAGATTACCGACACCCAAAGACCAATTTTTACATACCTGTTACTTCTATCCAAAGTCAAAGTGACACCAGAATGTATCCAAAAATGTCTAATCTTGTTCCCAGTGTACTACATTGTGGCCTCATCACACACACTGGCTCCCCAGCTGTTGCTGAGCAAAATAAAGGCAGCTTGCAGGGAAAATGTCATTTTTTTTTGGCTTTATGAATGCAATTATTGCTGCAGCAGATTCTAGACTTGGTACAGATCTGCTACATTACAGATATACTAAGGGGACCCCCCCAGGCACTATATTGGGAGGAATTTTTCATTTTTATGCTTTCACTTTAATAATCAAAAAATCACTGCTCATTTAAAAATGACGTTTTTCACAAACATTTTTTTTTTGGTACAAGTCCCCCAGGGCAGGACCCAGAACCCTATAACCACTGTATGCCCAATTACTTGCATATAAGCCTTCAAAATGGGCACTTTTGATTTTTGACGTTCGGGTCCCATTGACTTTAATGGGGTTCGTTAATTGGGTTTGAAGTTTCACGGTGTTCGAAAGTTCTGGTGCGAACCGAACAGGTATCTATTCGGAAGATGGGTTAGGGGTAACCTCTTGGAAAAGACTTAGAAAGCACTAGATTATCCCAAATTACCTAAAGAAATAAAAAATTGTTTGTTGTCTGGAAAGGTCTTGTTAATCCTTTCATTGTCACCAACATAAAAACTATGGTGTCCGTTTATGAAGCAGTGATCAGCGGTGATCCCGAGGATCACCGCTGATCACAGTCCATAAACAGTTTATGAAACAGTGATAATCGGGGGAGAACATGTTTGAACTTGTTCTCCCACCGATTATCTCTACACACGGAGAATCCTCATGAATGACACCATAACGGCCAGTTTATGAAGCGGTGATCTCAGCGCTTCACTGGCGATCTGAGTCAGAATTCACACTCCCAGGTTCACCAGCTCAGAGGTGGTGAATCGGGGAGTGAAGAGGAAATCTGGGGGGATCTGAGGGGGAAGGAGGAAGTTTTTTAACTTCCTTATGCCTCGTTCAGACCCCCCAACACTGTAAGCATGTCCCCCTGTCATATTTATGTGTATACATATTTATACATATATACATATAATGTGTATATGTATATATATATCATGTGTGTGTATATACATGTATATATAGTGTGTGTGTGTGTATACATATGTGTATAATGTAGGGGGACACATTATTTTATTAACATTAATCCACGCGCCGTTGAGCGGTGATAATTTATCACTGCTTGATAAACTGACATTTGGTACTATAATCTCGTAAAGTCTCACGAGATTGCAGTATCAGGAGCCGTTCTCCACTGTTAGAAGCATTTGTAGATCTCTTCACTCCTCCAAATGTGAAGTGATCTACACCGCTTCATAAACTGCACACAGAGGAGAAAAATCTTCACTGTGAATGCCGGAGAACGAAGCAGTGAATAGATTTCACTGCTTCATAAACGGACACCAAAGTTGGTACCAACAGGGAGTTTACAGCGCACTCCCATCGGCTGCAGCCACCAGGAGCGTGTGTAAATCTGACAAGCCTGACAGATGGAAGCAATCAAGTTGAGGTCTCTGACCACTTGTAACTCAGAAGAGTTTTGGTGCCACAAGATGAGGTCTCTGACCACTTGTAACTCTGAGGAGTTTTGGCGTCACAAGTTGAGGTCTCTGACCCCTTGTTACTCAAAGGAGTTTTGGTGTCACAAGTTGAGGTCTCTGGCCCCTTGTTACTCAAAGGAGTTTTGGTGTCACAAGTTGAGGTCTCTGACAACTTGTAACTTGTAGAAGAGTGCTGAAGCCACTGCAGGTGTGACTGTCAGCCCAGACTTTATAGGTACCAGACCAGCCACTTGATTTCATGTTTTTGCTATAGATCAATAGATCTATATACCAAGTGTATGTCCAGCTAAAATGTTTTTTACTCTATGCTGCTGACAATGATTTTCCAGACAGGAATTGAGGGCAGGTCAACAACAGCAAAACAGACAGAAATAAAAATGTTTTTCTGTAGTAGAGTAAGAGAAGGCTAAACCCTTTGTCAGACTTGTATTTCTGTCACATTCCTGTTGCATATTTTCCTTTACTTCCTCTCTGGTGAAGCCAATGTTAACAGGACAGGAAGTAAGAAGAAATCTCCTCGGAGCACTGCCGTATGTAGCACCCTTGTCTTAAACAGAGGCTATCAGTAAATTTTGCTTTACTGGGTTGTAGTTAGCCTGGTTAATTTGTACTCTTTAGGCCTCATGCACACGGACGTTTTTACAGCCGCTTTTTTGAGTGTTTTTTGCAGCTTAAAAACGCCTGTCTATGTTAGTCTATGGCTTTATGCCCACCTAGGCGTTTTCGAGCTGCAAATAGCATAGGGGTTTTTAAACTGTGAAAAAACCCCAAAACTAGTGGGTTCTGAGAGACGTTTTTCAGCTGTTAAAATGCTCTAACGCTGATAAACGCTGATAAACATCGATAAACGCTCAAAAACGACGCTCACCAGCATTTAACATTTTTGATCCATTGGAAAAAAAAAAAATTTTGAAAAAAAAAAAAACCCTTAAAAACGCTAACGCGTAAAAACGTTAATAAGCGCTAAAAGAACGCTATTGCAAAAACATTAATAAAAGCTGAAAAAAGTTTAAAAAAGTTAAAAAAAACCCACTGCAAAGCTACTGTTGTTTTCATAACGTTATTTTAACATCCAGTGTGCATGAGGCCTTATGATCATTTGGGTTTTCTCCTAAGCCTGGTTTAGCTGTGGTTCCTCCCTTATGTCAGTAGGTGGCACTGTTATCTTTGGCATTAGTATGATGAGCTACATAGTATAAATATTTGGAGAGGTCAAGTGATCAGGGTCCTCCCACCCTGACGTCCGTCTGGGGTGGATGTGTAAGGGACAGCTGCATTGGGTAGGCCTGAAGCCTGATGCCTAGCAGTGGCGTCACTATTGGTGGTGTCATCTGGTGCCGTAAAACATGGCATCACCCCCCCATGGGAAATCCCATGTTTTACTGCACCGCCGTGGCCCCCCTCCTAGCCTGGCACAGTGCTCTGTCTTGCCGCTGTGGAGTGACAGCAGAAGCAGGACAGAGCCGTAGACACTTGGCAGGCTAGCGTGTCAGGCTCTCTCCTGTCTAACCTGCCACAGTGCAGTTGATAGTGTCACCCAAGGCTCAACCATGCCCCCATCACAACCCCCCACAGGGGGAGAGTACACCGCATTAAAGGGTAGGTGTGGCCGAATTGCAGTAACAATTGGAGGTCCTTACAAAGGCATTGTTAAATACCATGAGTGCATAATGCACAGGGTTCAGAAGTACACTACATACAGAGTGTAGTGTTCAGGAATGTGATACAAACAGGGTGCAGAAGTTCGCTATGTACAGGGTGCAAGGATCGCTATTTACAGGGTGCAAGGATCGCAATGTACAGCCAGTGTACAAGGGTTCAAGGATCGCTATGTACAGCCAAGGTCGCTATGTACAGTGAGGGTGCAAGGATCATTATTTACAGTCAGAGAGTAAGGATTGCTATGTACAGTCAGAGGGCAAGAATCGTTATGTACAGCAAGGGTGCAAGGGTGCAAGGATCTCTCTGTACAGTCAGGGTTTAAGGATCGCTATGTACAGCCAGGGTGCAAGAATCACTATGTACGGGGTTCAAGGCTCAAGAGTTCTCTATGTATAAGGTGCAAAGTTAAGTACAGAAAAGAAGGAGGGCGCACCAACCTAGTGCATTACCACTAATAAACTTTAATGCAGCATAAAAACAGCAGAAATAATACTCACAACCGAGCTTGTAAAACCAGCTTTAAAAAGGCGCAACAGCGCTGATTCTGTAAATCGACACAGCAGGACCTATTGCCAAGAGGGTCAAACCAGTGCAAACGGCTAACGCGTTTCGGGGGAGCACCCCTTTCTTCAGAGCCTAAGCGGGGATGTTTTTTTCTAGCTTGAATACCCATTGTTCAAAGGAGGGCTGCAAGACAGTAGGCATTACCTTTTTAGGCCGTCGCACCACATGTTTGGTTCATGGACACCTGAGTGCAGGAGAGATTTTTACTGTGTTTGCAAAGTTAAGTACTGCATGCTTTACAGGACAGAAGAGAGGACAGAAGAAAGGACAGAAGAGAGGACAGAGGGGATACTGCCACAGAGCAGCTTCAACTTACAGAGAGTATGCAATCTGCACACATGGGCTTTAGAAGGAGCTGCCGCCATCATCACGGCTCTGGCCAATCACACAGCCTAAGCGCGCAAACCCTGAAGAAAGACCAGGGGAAGATGGCAGCCCTCTCAACAGTGACAGCGCAGCACTGGAGGGCTTCATTGTAAGGTAAGTATTTCATAATATGCTAGTATGCAATGCATGTTAGCACATTGGGGGTTATTTATTAAAGGCAAATCCACTTTGCACTGCAAGTGCACTTGGAAGTGCAGTCGCTCTGAATCTAAGGGGTAGATCTGAAATGAGTGGAAGCTCTGCTGATTTTATCATCCAATCATCTGCAAGCTAAAATTCTGTTTTTTATTTTCTTTGCATGTCCCCCTTGGATTTACAGCGACTGCACTTTCAAGTGCACTTGCAATGCAAAGTGGATTTTTCTTTAGTAAATAACCCCCATTATGTCATTGTCCTACGGGTGTTTTATTTCTTTATTTTTTTTAATCAGCCGCAGTTTACTACCACTTTAAAAATAGTCAATATTGATTGAGAGAGTTTAGTTATGCTTTAAACTCTAAGGGGAACGCATTATGAAGCACAGCTAACCTAGCCTATGTTTGTGCATTAAATACACCTGAATACTTCATGTTGGGTACATTCAGTGCTTTAGCATAACTGCATCCATTTTTATGAAAGAGTATTTTTGTTTTTCAAAGATCATTCACTGGCAAGTGCGCCCATATGTTGGACAAAGACAATGTGAGCACATTTTGTCTCCAGAACTCTCCCGCACAATTCCCTTGTCTGCATGAGGTTTATATGTTTTCCTTTCATTGTCTAGATTTTCTATGAATATTCTTGTTCTCTTCTACAATATAGTGTTCAATTAACTGGCTTCTACCTAAACAATGGCCCCCAGAATGAATGCGTCCTTTAAAGAACAGTTTTTTGTTTTTTTTAAACACTGGCTTGCACACCGCTCTGAGATAAGTACAGCCGATGGTTCCATGTATCCTAATGCCCTGAGCAATATGTCAACATTATATATAAAATATAAAAATTCCAAAGATATTCTTAACTTTTGTGATGGAACAGGTTGATGCACTAGTTTACAAGTCTGTATGTATACATTTTAAAGAAATCCTGCAGTCACTTACAGATATTCATCAATTGCAGAGTAAGCAGCCTAGTGGGAAATTAAAGATTAAGCAAGCTTTGGAGGAAACCACAGACGCGACAGCTGCCAATTCCAAAATGCAGTATGTCAACAATGGAAACGGAGAGGACACATCCTGAACGTGTTGCCACAGCTACCAATCAAGAAGCACCTACAAAAGAGAATTCAAAATTAAATATAAATTTACAATCAATTTAAATTCAGTTCATAATCTACATAAAGCCAAAAATGATAACATTGCAAATTGGATTGTTAAAAGTGAAGTAGGAATTTTAAGATGTGATTCAGAGTTTGTGAAATTGGGAATGCGACCACATAGGAAGACAGATACTAGTCGATTGTAATTTGTTAAAGGACAAATGCAATTATAATCGTGTTTTGGCGGTTTAAACATGGGCTGTCGTGCCTGGGGGAACTTAGTACACTGGTAAAGGCTTCATTCTCATGCCCCTAGGATGCGCACAGTTAGGTTGGGCCTCTGATGTTCTGACACATAGAGGTTGATTCCCAAAAGTCAATTAGTCTGTTCACTTTGCAAGGGAACTATCCCCAGAGCTTAGCGAATAGGGTGAAGTTTCACTTTGCAAATAATACCCAATCACGTTTAAGGAAAATAAAACATTTCATTTTTGTTTGCACATGATTGGATGATGGATGTCAGCAGAGCCCTACCTCATTCACTACAATGCATCTGGAAAGTATTCACAGCTTTACTTTTTCCATATTTTGTTATGTTACAGCCTTATTCCAAAATGGATTCAATGAATTATTTTCCTCAAAATTCTACAAACAATATCCCATAATGACAACGTGAAAGAAGTTTGATTAAAATCTTTGCAAATTTATTAAACTCAAAATTGAGCTCAGGTGCATCCTGTTTCCACTGATCATCCTTGAGATGTTTCTACAACTTGATTGGAGTCCACCTGTGGTAAATTCAGTTGATTGGACAAGCCATGACATCCAAGGAATTGTCTGTAGACCTCCGAGACAGGATTGTATAGAGACACAGATCTGGAAAGGGTACAGAAAAATGTCTGCAGGTCCCAATGAGCACAGTGGCTTCCATCATCCGTAAATGGAAGAAGTTTGGAACCACCAGGACTCTTCCTAGAGTGGGTGGCCCGGCCAAACTGGGTGATTGGGAGAGAAGGGCCTTAGTTATGAAGGTGACCAAGAACCCGATGGTCACTGTGACAGAGCTCTGGCGTTTCTCTGTGGAAAGAGGAGAACCTTCCAGAAGAACAACCATCTCTATAGCAATCCACCAAGCAGGCCTGTATGGTAGAGTGGCCAAACGAAAGCCACTCCTCAGTAAAAGGCATATCACCGCCCGCCTGAAGTTTGCCAAAAGGCACCTGAAGGACTCTCAGACCATGAGAAACAAAATTCTCTGGTCTGATGAAAGAAAGAATTAACTCTTTGGCCTGAATGGCAAACGTCATGTCTGGAGAAACCAGGCACCACTAATCACCTGGCCAATACCATCCCTACAGTGGAGCATGGTGGTGGCAGCATCATGCTGTGGGGATGTTTTTCAGCGACAGAACTGGGAGACTAATCAAGAATGAGGGAAAGAGGAATGCAGCAATGTACAGAGACATCCTTGATGAAAACCTGCTCCAGAGAGCTCTGGACCTCAGACTGGGGCAAAGGTTCATCTTCCAACAGGACAACGACCCTAAGCACGCAGCCAAGATAACAAAGGAGTGGCTACAAGACAACTCTGTGAATAACCTTGAGTGGCCCAGCCAGAGCCCAGACTTGAACCTGATTGAATATCTCTGGAAAGATCTGAAAATGACTGTGCACCAACGCTCCCCATCCAACCTGATGGAGCTTGAGAGGTCCTGCAAAGAGAATGGAGGAAGCTACAAAAAATAGGTGTGCCAAGCTTGTAGCATCATATTCAAAAAGACTTGAGGCTGTAATTGGTGCCAAAAGTGCTTCACCAAAGTATTGAGCAAAGGGATTTTTTTTGTCTTTTATTGTTAATAAATTTGCAAAGATTTCAAACAAACTTCTTACACGTAGTCATTATGGGGGAATTGTTTGTAGAATTTTGAGGAAAATAATGAATTTATTTCATTTTGGAATAGGACTATAACAAAATGTGGAAAAAGTGAAGCGCTGTGAATACTTTCCGGATGCACTGTAAGTTTTGGGGAAAATTCTCTCACAAAGTTCATCTTTCCTTGCTAAATGAAAAGCCCTTTTGCATTTAGAAAATCAACGCTATAAAGAATCCCCAGCAAACCCTGATAGATTAATCCCCACTCTCCAAGTGCATGCAATGATTGCTCTGTTCTCTTTATCCCCTATTTGGCTGGTAACAACTATCCTAGCCACAATAGTGTTTATGTTGCCTGCAAGAGGCATTCACTTATTACTGTCATTTGAATAGTTTAGATACTCAAACCCTCAAAACACTATACCTATTTTTAAAACTCAACTTACCGGGCTCACTCTTTTTTTTAAAGCTGAGGTTTAGGTATGATTTTTATTTCATGGTCCAACTTGGACCAATGTAAGTATGCATATCTCATACCTTACTAATCCCTCTGTAAGCTGCAAATCACTGTTGTAGTCTCTGCTACTACAGTGATAGCAGCAGTTTTCAGAGTCCAATGTTGAGTGACTGCAGTTCTGCATAGTAACGTTTGCTCGGCACCGCAACCATTCAGAGAAGGCCTTGTATTTTTTTCAATTAATACAAGGTGGTCTCTGATTGGACAAGGTGGGGAGGCGAGGTGGTGATGTCTCTCAAGTGACACACTATAGTATTCCCCCTCGCTCCCCCTCTGGCTACTACATACAAGATGATGTGGGGAGGTGAGTAGGGAAGCTTGGCCAACACACAGACATTATTTAGATACTCTCAGAAGAGGAGAGGGTTATGACATGAAAGAAGGGAGATAAGTGGGGTACAGAGTTTATTGCTACATTGGAGCTTAGTGTGGGAAGAAGAACAGAGACTCTTCAAACTACTGTACACTGAGCTTGTGAATATCATCAGGTGGTCTATGAGTGTAGGGAAGGGGTGTCTGTACTGGGGGTCCATCTGTACTAGAGGGTCTGTACTATGGGGCCTGTGCTGGGGGGAGTCTGGGATAGGGGGTGATCTGTCTGTGCTGGGGGGTCATTCTATCTTAAGGGGTCTGGGGTTGGAGGGGGTGACCTGTACTAAGGGGTCTGTCCTGGGGGGAGTCTGTGCTGAGGGGCAATCTGTCTGTGCTAGTAGTGGGGAATCTGTCTTAAGGGGTCTGTGTTGGGGGGTGATCTGTACTAAAAGGTCTGTGCGGGGGGGGGGGGGGTCGAGGACTGTGCCGGGGGTGCGATCTGTACTATGGAGTCTGTACTGGGTGGGTATTCTGTACTGATGGAGGGAAGATTTTTCTATGCTGGGCTGGTAATCTGTATTAGGGGCTTTGTGCTGGATGGGTGTTGGGGGGATTAATTCATGCTGAGGAATCTGTGCCGGGGTGGTGGCCAGTCTGCAGTCTGTACTAAGGGATCTATGCTGAGGGAGTTGGTCTGTGCTGGGGAAGTCAGTCTATACTAGTGGGGATAAGGAAAGTCAGTACTGAGGGGTTTGTGCTGGATGGGATCTGTTTGTGTTGGGGGGGTCAAACTGTGCTGGGGGGGGATCAGTCTGTGCTGGGGGTCCTATTTCTACTGAAGGTTCTGTGATGGGAAGGGGTCGGTCTTTGCTGGGTGGGGGGGGAGGTCGGTCTGTGCTGAGAGTTCTGTATTGGGGGAGGTCAGTCTATCCAAAGGAGAAATTACACAGCTTCGGGTGAAATAACCGCTCAACATGTTTCAATCTCTGGGGTAGTTGCTCGCCCCTGCTCTCCACCGTCACATACCAAGACAAGAGAAATTGTCTGCACACCACCATGAATGTAATGCTGTTGCTGTTAACACATTTCAGACATATTCCTGTGCTTATCCACAACAATCTGGAAATCTAAATAGCCACTACACACCTGCCAGGTAATAAGCCTGAAACCACACCGCTGATTCCCCCCTGACAGCCATACCACACATCAATTGAAATATACAAAACACAGACAGAGCAATTAAATCCATTAAAGTGTTACTAAACCCAGGAGCCTGCATTCACTATATCTGGTCTCCCACAGTACACAGAACATGGAAATGCAATTATTTTAGGAAATATAAACTGCTAAATAGCTTTTCTCATCAGCAGTATATAGCAGCCTTGTGACTTCTATCAGTGTCTGGCCGAGCACTGGTTAAAGCTTGTAGGAGGAGTTTTCATTCTCCTCTGACTGTTCTATGAGGCTGTATGACCCCTGGCCCTCTGTCTGGACAGTGCTGATTGGCCCTGTGCTGATCACATGCACAACTCTCTAGCAATACACACCAAACTAAGCATGTGCCTCCAAGGCTCTGTTCCATGGGCGTAGCATAAGGGGTTGCAGGGGTCAAAATCGCAACCCCGCCCCTAGCTCCAGGGGGCCCCTGCAGCCTCCCTGTCATATTATCATATCCTCCACAAAATCCAGCTCTGATCTGCCCTAGTGCCCCACAGCCACGCTCCAGTACTGGGCTTTTACTTTGCCTTCCACAGTCCACACCCTCTGTTCCCATTGGCTGGGGAGAAGCTGTGAGACATTTCCTGAATGGGGAGGAGCACGAGGTGAGAACAGCCCAGGATGGGGAAGTGTCTGTGCTGTGTGCTGCCAACATAGAATGGTAACCGAGCTCAGCGAGGCAAGAGGAGGAGAGTGCCACCCTGTAGCCTGCCCACAACACCTGCCAACACTGACAGAGAAACCTTCAGAAATTGCTAAAGCAAATCCCTTAACACCTCCTTGGGGGGGGGGGGTCTGAAGGGCTGCAGGCTCCAGATTTTGTGTCACATGGCTTTGCCCTCCCAGAAGTTGCCCCCCCCCAAAGCCCCCTGACCACCCCCTCCACCCTGCATGCTATGCCCGGCTGCTGAGCTCTTTTCCCATTACAGCACTCTATACTGTTCCTCCTCCGCAGGGCTGAAATCACATTCCTTTACAAAACAGCCAGTTAGCCATGATCTGCACAGGGTGTATCTGCCTACAGCAACTACACTGCCGTTCCGACCAGAGAATTTCACAGGTCAGAAGGGCAACATAAAAGCCATATACACCCTGTGAAGACTGACAGACTGTGTGTAAAGGAATGTGATTTCAGCCCTGTGTAGTGTGTGTGTGTGTGTGTGTGTGTGTGTGTGTGGGGGGGGGGGGGTGTATACTGTGCTGGGATGGGAAAGGAGCTCTGCCTAATGTCCTGCCAGGGGTACCTGTCCTCTGATTCTCCAGCGATGATAACTGTTGTCTGATGTAAAGAAGAACTCTGGGAACTCAAAACTCTTAAGCCACTTTGAATATCTTGGTGTGCGGTGGATGTATCTGCACGCACGTTGGAAATAGTGGGGAGGGCCCGGGTCAATGTTTGCATCGGGGCCCGCAAGCTTCAAGCTACGCCTCTGCTCTGTTCTAGCAAGAGATGGACAGAGGACAGTGGAAGAATGGGAGGATCAGAGAAGACAGGATCAAACATGATGCACAGGATTAACCCCTTCCACAGTGAGTATAACAAGCATGCATTAGTGCATATACAGACTGATTTTACTGTTGTGGGTTTAGTAACTAAATATCAATAGGAAAAATACACAGAGATATACTTAGATAAAATGACTAGATCCATCTCACCAATGAGGTCAGTCTGTGCTGGGGATGGGAGTCTGTACTAAAGGGTTTGTGTTAGGGGGTGAAACTAAGCCATAAGGGGAGTCTGTATTGAGGGGTTTGTCCTGGGGGTTATGTACTGAGGAGGTAGACTGAAAGAGGGGATTTAGAGAAGTTACTGGAAATCTGTACTGTGGGGGGATATGGGCTTGGGGTAGGGCGTGATTTGTATTGGAAAGAAGAGGTCATTTTGGTTGTACTCTGTAAACTGGTCTGTGCATTATGCACTCCTGACCCCTGCACTATGGACACATGGGGTTGATTTACTAAAGGCAAATAGACTGCAAGTTCAGTTGCTCCAGAGCTTAGTACATGAGGTAAAGCTTCTACTTTGCAAAGAATACCCAATCACATGCAAGGAAAATTAAGAAAACAGCATTTCTGCTGGCACATGATTGGATGATTGACTTCAGCAGAGCTTTTGCTTATTTACTAAGCTCTGTAGCAACTGCTCTTGCAGAGTGCAATTGCACTTTGCAAAGTGCACAATCTATTTGCCTTTAGTAAATCAACCCCACAGGGCTCATTCAGACGGGTGCTGAAACATGTCTCCCAAGTGGAGGTGCTTATTTCTGCATCTGCATCCACCTTAGAACTAATAAAGATGCGAAATCCAAAAACATCAAATAAGGAGGACTATATAAATGCCAAACATGTGCTACAATAAATTGATGTGCTTAAAAATGCCGAAATGAAAAAAAAAAACAAAGAATAAACAATAAATAAAGCTGTGTAGTCCAAAAAAGGGTTGACCCAATGTGAACAATCAGGACAAACTTCTCAGAAGAACAAACGTTTTTTTCTGTTCATCAAAAAAAAAAGTACGGTAAGTAAAACAGCGCCACTTACCAGATGTGATGGATCTCAGATTATAGAGATCAAATGGGCACACACAGGAAGGAACACTTGGCTAAAGGAGTTGTATCCACTGACTTTTCCAATAACAAGATCCCTCCTCCTGTAGCGGCTTTTCTCTGCTGAAATACTCCTCTCAGAGCCTTCTGGTGAAATAGATTCCTCCAAGGGATGTATTTATAGAATGGAAAGAAGAGACTTCATGGTGCAATACTCGATTTTAAAAGGTATTTATTCTTAAAACATCGTAGGCACTGACATCCAAACAAAACGGTATTCAGTGTATTCAAACCAGCCAGCTGGTGGACGTCAAGACCTGTAGCTCCACCCGACGCTTTTGCCCATACAAGGCTTCAACTGGGAAAGGAGGCAAATGCACTGCTCCAGAGTTTAGTAAATGAGCAGAAGCTCTGATGACTTCCATCGTCCAATCATGTGCAAGCAAAAATGCTGTTTGTTTATTTTCCTTGCACGTGATTGGGTATTCTTTGCAAAGTTCAGCTTTACCTCATTTACTAAGTTCTGGAGCAACTGCACTTGCAGAGTGTAACTGCACTTTGCAAAGTGCACAGTCTATTTGCCTTTGGTAAATCAACCCCAAAGGCTTACACAGTGCAGAGATTCTGGGTTGGTTTACTAAAGGCAAAGAGACCGTGCACTTTTCAAAGTGCAGTTACACTCTGCAAGTGCAGTTGCTCCAGAGCTTAGTAAATGAGGTAAAGTTGAACTTTGCAAAGAATACCCAATCACGTGCAAGGAAAAAAAAAATACATTTTTACTTGCACATGTGTAGCGCCCTGGAGTATAGTCAGGGAGCTCCTCACTAAATTCCTTGTCAGGAGTAGCTACTGTAGCTTACTAGGGATCCATTGACTTCTCCCTAAGTTTGGCCTGGTTGTACTTTCCTCTTCTACCACCAGGTGGCCGGGCACTTGGAGGTATTAGATTGGGAAGGACAACTCAAGGTCAGATTATGGGTATATATGGTATCTCAGACAATGGCCAGGGATTTTGTTGAATCCCTTGGCCTGCTGGGAGAGCCTATATATTCGGGTGAGGTCAGGTGATCCAGGTTCTTGTGTGCCACCCGGACCGCCATCTGGGTAGACGTGTGTTGTCTGCCCCGGGCTGCTAGGCCAGAGGTTGGGCCTATCCCGGGGGCATCCGGCTGCCAGGCGGTGTGAGGACCTATCCAGAAGTAAGAGGGCAGCACAGGGTTGGGACTGCGGCTTGCAGTCCAACAAAAAGTGACAGTTCTACAAGCCGGAGAACCTATCGTGGTTGTAGGTAGAAGGGAAGCTGTGGCCACTAAGGGACCAATCACCTTGCCAGGGACCACAGTGAGTACCTGATGCAAGTACCGGAGCAGTATTCTCACCGAACGGACACGGTGGAGAATCGGGAAACTTCAGGTAGTGATAAGGTCAGGGACCGAGCCGGTCAGCAGGGGTGAAGCTTAAAGGTACCAGAAATGCAAGGCTAGGTACCCAGCAGGGCAGCATGGGTGACGCTTGAGGGAGATACCACCGCAAAAGCCTTGTGGAGCTCACGGGATTCAGAGACAGTGAATCAAAGGGTCCAGTGAGAGACCAGAAGCTCAAGGAGCTGAGGAACTACAAGAAGAAGTTGTAGTACAGCTGAGAGAACTGTTACTTTGAGTTAGGAACTGTTTAAGTACTGTTGCCATAGGAGATAGCAATCCTGCACTTGCAGAAATGGCACCTTGCTGGGGCCTTTCCCTGTACGGCTGTCTTCCTTTTGAAGTCTCAGAAACTGCCATTTGAATTTGCAACTACTTAAGGGTGTCCTGGCTCTAACCTTATTTCACTTGCAAAATATAAAAAGGACTGTCAAAGAAATAAAACCTCTTTTACATACATGAAGTGTCTGACGCCCAATGACGTTTACCACCTTTGCACCCACTATGCCTCACAACCCACTCCATATTGAAGGATGCCAGCTATCTTTGGCCTTGAAGGTTCCCATTAGACTGGAAGAGGTCAGAGATTCCTCTACATATGATTGGATGATGGAAGTCAGCAGAGCTTCTGCTCATTTACTAAGATCTGGAGCAACTGCTCTTGCACAGTGCAATAGCACTTTGCGAAGTGCAGAGTTTATTTGCCTTAAGTAAATCAACCCCATAGAGTGGAGTTATAGTACAGTATAACCAACACAGTATGTATTTTCTTTCGAGGACTTTCAAAATGCGCAGATGCTACAACAATCTCGGCTCTAACCTTCAGGTATCCGAGTCTCTGATATTTTTTATGTTTGCAACAAAGTCTTTCATGGCCTAGGAATGTTTCCTGAAGTATAACATTCAGGTGGATAAAACAATTGGCCCAATGGTGCCTGCTCCTTGCAGAGCCCTGGTCGCAATGAAAAAAATATTTCCAATTAAACTTGACACGATGGCAAAACTTTGTGTGATTCTCAAATAACACAGTGTGGAACAAGGTACAGTAAGTCAGTAATGGAAAAAAGATCAGCTGCAGGGAGCTTACAAGGAGCTTACAGCAATACTGGTGTTGACTAGCACTTTGCCCTTTTCTTGCTCTTTTGGTACAACTTCCATGGTAGAGGTCCTGTTTCACAGCTATAGTTGAAAATCCACATATGGGTGAGCTGTGAAATTGCCTGAACCCCACAGACATTATTAAAGCAGTATCTAATACCTACACTCCTAGATAGAGCTGGCAAGCTGACAAATTACTTCAGTATCCAGGAAGCATGGTCAAGATAGCTAGACAAGCATATTTCCAAAATAACCCCCCCCCCCCCCCCCCTCATCCATCTTGGAATTTATAGGACTGTGTTGAGGTCTAAATAGAGTCGTGGAAACCTTCTCAGCACCGGATCTCTGATGGGAACGTCTTGTGGAACGATCTGCACCACAATACCTCTACTGGTTCCTCTACTGTTCTAGTATTGAATGAAGTAGCAGCGTGCAACACTACATGAGTTTAGGTAAGTGTAGCCCATTAACACCTATTATTTTTTTCCTACACTGACACAAATATTTTCTTCTTACACTGGTATCAACTGTTTTTTACACTGACAATGTCCTGGCCTTTCTTCTTGTTGACCCAGATCACGTGGCATCTTTTCATCCCATTGACCAACAAGGTCTGTGTGTTTTTTCCACCTGCTGGTCACTGACAATGGAACTTTCCTTTCAGTGTATTACGATACATAGGGGGTTATTTACTAAAGGAAAATCCACTTTGCACTGCAAGTGCACTTGGAAGTAAAGTCTCTGTAGATCCGAGGGGGACATGCAAGGAAAATAAAAAACAGCATTTTATCTTGCACATGATTGGATGATAAAATCAGCAGGCTTCCCTTCAATTCAGATCTACCCCTTAGATTTAGGGCGACTGCACTTCTAAGTGCACTTGCAGTGCAAAGTGGATTTGCACCCCCATAGTCCAGACCACTGAATTCTGTACGCAATATTGTACATAACATAGGGGTTGATTTACTAAAGACAAATAGACTGTGCAGTTAGCAAAGTGGACAAGTGCAGTTGCTCCAGAGCTTAATAAATGAGCAGAAGCTCTGCTGACTTCCATCATCCAATCACATGCAAGCAAAAATTATTATTTTCTTATTTTCCTTGCATGTGATTGGGTGTTCTTTGCAAAGTGAAGCCTTACCTCATTTACTAAGCTCTGGAGCAACTGCACTTGCAGAGTACAATTGCACTTTGTAAAGTGCACAGTCTATTTGCCTTTAGTAAATCAACCCCATAGTCCTCACCAATGCACTCTTCTGATCCAAGGCAGACTTTATACGATCCTGACCACTGTATTCTATATGTAAACCCAAAGCTTTAGATCTCTGCTCAGGCTACCCTGGTCCTAATCAGCAGGTTCCACTTAAGGGTGCAGGCTGGAAGCGAGTCCGTCTGTAGAAGCACTGTAGAAGCATAGAAAATATTCAAGTAATTGCACCCCATGCCAATTCAGGTGTCAAATAAATAGTAGCATCCTCAGCTTGCTCTGTCTAGGCCACACCTCCAACACATTCTGCCGTGCCCCGGGGCTTAATTATGGAGGTCACCACTTCCATGATAAAACTGGTTCTAAAGACTCAAAGTTTTTTTTTTTACCTTAATGCATTCTATGTATTAAGGTAAAAAAAACCCTCTGGGTACAGCTCCCCCCCAGCACCCCTTTATACTTACCTGAGCTCAATCTCCATCCAGTGATGTGCATGAGAGAAGCAGCTCTCCGGGGTCTCTCCACACAGCAGCAGGAGCCATTGGCTGCTGTCAATCTCAGCCAGTAAGTCAATGAGGAGAGAGCGGGAGGCAGGGCCGTGGCGCACTCCGTGTGTGAATGGACACACAGAGCACAGCTCTGGAGTGAGCCTGCTCAAATGCCCCTATAGCAAGAGACTTGCTATTGGGGGCACTTGTCAGGGGGGAGGAGCCAGGACTGCCACAGGGGGAACCAAAAAGAAGAGGATCAGGTCTGCTCCATGCAAAACCTGCACAGAGCAGGTAGGCATAGCATGTTTGTTATTTTTTTTAAATCTTTCCTTTAGAAACACTTTAAGCCCCGGGGGCGGGGAGAAACAGAAACATGCCCTAGATGGAGTGAGCTGAGGCTGTTACTATTTGTTTGACACATGACTTGGCATGTGGTGCAGTTACCAGAATCTTTACTATGCTTCTACCCTGTAATCTTCCTTATATGCTATATTGTATTTGGCATAGTCCTTCCTACTGCAGTCTGTAAGATGTGGTATGTAGTGTTGGGCGAGTGGTTCAGACCGAGCATAATTTTGGCCGAACATCGCCTGTTCGCCTGTTTGGTGAACACCCAAATTTGCGAGACTGCACAGTGTTTTTTAAACCCTGATTGGCAAAGCTTTGCCCAAACAGGGCATAGTGAATAGTTGGCTGTTAAGGAGTGAGCTGGGAAGCTGCATCCTTAACAACAGATGAGTCATCAGCTGTCAACGGGCTTCCCCGCTGACAGCTGAATAAAAAAAAATTGCTGATAATAGAAAAATGTACAAAAAATGCTGTGTGGATCCCCCCCAATCCATGCCAGTTCCTTTGAACCTGGTATGGATTTTAAGGGGATCCCTACGCCAAAATTAAAAAAAAAACGGCTTGGACTCTTATCCGAGCATGCAGCCTGACAGGAAAGGAGGGGGGACGAGCGAACGCCCCCCCCCCCCCGAACTATACAAAGCCACATGCCCTCAACATGGGGGGGGTGTTTGGGGTGAGGGGCTCCCTTAAAGCACCTTGTCCCCATGTTTATGGGGAAAAGAGCCTCTTCCCCACAACCCTGGCCGCCTGCAACAAAGGCTGAGAGGCGTGTGCCTGCTCCGCCATCTGACAGTTCTTAAATAGGTAAGGGCCAGGGCCACCTGGCATCATCACCTGGTGGCACCGCCCCATGTGATGTCACTGACCCAACATGCATCAATTGGTGATGTCACACGGGGCGGTGCCACTAGGTGATGTCGCCAGGTGGCTCTGCCCCTTACCTGTATTGTAAAAACTGTGTGTGTGTTTATATTCCTTTTCAACACTTTTTCGGTGAATGAATGATCTCTCGGTCAAAATTGATGGCACAACTATCAGCCCATCCCCACATACCAAGGTACTAGGAGTAGTCCTGGACTCTGAACACTCCTTTAAGTCCCATGTCCAATCACTGTCCAAATCTTGCCGCCTCAACCTCCGGAACATCTCCAAAATACTCCCCTTTCTAACCAATGACACAACAAAGCACTTAAGTCACTCCCTGGTCATCTCTCGCCTCGATAACTGCAACTCCCTCCTTATTGGCCTACCTCTGCATACTCTATCCCCCCTTCAGTCCATCATGAATGCTGCTGCCAGACTCACCCACCTTACCAGCCGCTCTGTCTCTGCTACTCCTCTCTGTCAATCCCTCCACTGGCTTCCACTCACCCAACAAATTAAATTCAAAATACTAACCACTACCTACAAAGCAATCCACAACTCTGCCCCCAGCTACATCACTGACCTAGTCTCAAAATACCAAACTAATCGTTCTCTTCGTTCTTCTCAAGACCTCCTGTTCTCTAGCTCTCTCATCAGCTGCTCCCATGCTCGTCTCCAGGACTTTTCCAGAGCCTCTCCAAGCCTATGGAACTCCTTACCCCAATCTGTCCGTCTAACTCCTACTCTATTAGCTTTTAGACAATCCCTGAAAACCCTCCTCTTCAGAGAAGCCTATCCTACCCACATCTAACAACTGTATTTTCATTTTGTCCATCCCCCACAGCTACTCCCCTTTGTTCCACCTGACCCTCCCTTTTAGATTGTAAGCTCTAATGAGCAGGGCCCTCTGATCCCTCCTGTATTGAATTGTATTGTAATTGTACTGTCTTCCCCGATGTTGTAAAGAGCTGAGCAAACTGTTGGCACTATATAAATCCTGTATAATAAAAATAATAATAATAATAATGTGTCATGCTTCATGTTTCTATAAGGCCCCCCCCCCCCTTCTTTTGAAGTTGGGAGGTATGAGTACACCACAACCTTATCAAAATTTAGCACACCACCTTATCCACCTACTACTTGACATCTGATGTGTGCAGAAAGGTTCCAAAGGAAAGTAGATGTGCAGGACCTTGCTATGTGTTTGGCAGTGTTATTGTAGAACATGATCCCAATGTAAAAGCCATTCCTAAAAGTTTGAGAGAAAAAGAAGTGAAACCTAATATGTAAAAACACAAACTTCAAGTAAGCAAAATATTGTGACCACATTTTGTAAAACCATATTCAGATAAAAGTCTAGCTATCTCTCACATGATACCTTCTAAAAATTGGACTTGGCAACAGTTCTAGAGATGGCCAATTACCAGCCAAACTTCACCACACATCTCGCTGACATTTTCTGACATCTGAGAGAACTTTTAAAGAAAAACTATGATTTTCAAAGGGAACCTCAAAAGAATAATACATTTATTAAAACGAAATTCATTGCTAATGCTGAGACATTAGCATACTATGAAATGTCAAAAGAAAAGATATTTCAGTGTAATATCTCAAAACAAGGGTTTGATGCTGTGTGACTGCAAGGAGGGAAACAGGTTATTTATGACTCTAAAGCAAGCCATAGATTAAACAATTTTATTTCCTTCCACCATGGGTGAAATACCCCAATCAACACAGTCAATAGGTAATTACTGCCGCAGTGTGATTGTGTTCTGCTGAAGCAGCGCCTTCCCTGCCAGCAGAATGCAATGAACACTGCTAGTGGCTAAAGCCACCACCAGTGTGCACATGTCAAAATACTGACAGGCTGGTTGTGCTGAAGTTGATCGACGGATCAACTTCAGTACAACCAGCCTGCCCATAGATGGATCGAATCTCGGCCAGTCCCTGCTGAACCAGCCAAAATTTGATCCATCTATGGCAGGCTTAAGTCACAAACAATGACAGAGATTAGCTACGTCCAAATACAAAAGTATGTGGGGAGGTGCAGCGTGGTGCTGCGGCAGAAAACACCCAAAGTCCAGTTGCAGAAACAGAACTTGTATTAACGGTTAAGTTCACAACAAACCCGGTGGGAAGGCACTCAACCAGGAACACTTACAGAATGTAGCAACGATGTGTAGCTTTGTATGTGCCAACAGCATCTGTCTTGAGGGACAGAATGCGGCCTGCTGGTCCACGCAGAAAAGTGGAGGCTTCCAGGAAGGATGGCATGTCCATATTCTTTCCAGTTCACCCAGACGGGTGACCTGTTCCTACACTACCCACAAGTAAAATGCTCGCCAAGTCTAGGAGTCAGGATCTTAAAAAGACTCTGCTTGACCCAAGATTGCCGCCAGAGTCACATGAGGCAGCAGCATCCAAACAGATAGCTTCCCCTCTGACCTAGGGAACCATGTTCCTCTTCACTTCCTCTCCCTCTGTAATGCCGCTGGCTGAGGTTGAGCGCCACCTGCAGTAGAGTAAGAAGACTGCACCTGCCTACAAGTAGATGGATGGAACATTTCCATTTGTCCACACATAGTTGATGAGTAATCATTGAATCACATCAAAAACCCAAGGCAATAATCATGAAGTGTCTTGTGTACGTCAGGCCTACAAAAATATGACACTGTAGTAGCTTACAAGCCTGGCAACATGATTCTATTCTTGATACTCAAAAACAGAATATTGTAACTTAGAAACACGTAACTTAGAGACAAGACTGAAAAGACCAAGTGGTATACTTTGTAATTTTTTGAGTGAGAATAGACCTCCGTTTTTTCCAAACATGATTAAAGTCACATACTGTTGCTTGGCACAGTAAAATAATACTTTCTAATGTTACTGTCAAACTTTCCCCCTCCTCGGTTAAGGTCATGCCCCTGTGTTCTTGATCTCAGCTAAATATTGAAAATAATGCCTTCCTGTAGCTTCTCCCTGGGCTTTTTTCATCTGGAACATGGAGGGACCCTGTACTGCCATCTTCGACACTGACCCTGTGCTCACCGACTTCTCACTGGTAAACTTGGATGGAAGCCATCACTACTTGCTTCCATTTGCAGCTTCTGTGTTTACCAGTGACAGTACACCTTTAAAAGCTGCCAAGCCACAGCACCCTCCCTGCCCATATGAAACAGAGGAGGAGGTCAGCTGCACCAGCCTCATGGCAGTGGTTCCTCCTGCAGCCCCTCATCACCCAGCCGGTACTGAGGACTTCTCTGGCACTCACAGGTAAGTATTAGCTGCTCTTCCTCAGCAGCCCCTCTCTGTACCACTTTGCACTAAGAAGGGGGTGGGGTGAGGGGTAGAGGTTGAAGTCTGTAATGGGGGGGGAGGGTTTGGGGGTTTGGTAATTTTTGGTTGAACACTGGCCTGTGTTATCCACTCCTGAGCAGTACGTCCTGAGCAACACTCATGCAGGAGCCTTGCACCCTGTGTGATACGCACTACTGAGCACCGCACAATAGGAACTCCTGAGCCCTGTGCAATATGCGTGCCTAAGCTCTGTGCCCTGTGCCATATGCACCTCTAAACCCTGTCTAATACGCACTTCTGTGAGATATGCACTCCTGGGGTGGGGGATTGTGAGAACCTGGATCTATTCTCTGAAGAAAAATGCCCCGATCTCACCTGATATTGTAGACCATTGCAACCAGTGTTATGGATAAATATTATAGATTCTTAACATTGACTTTAACCGCTTCCTGCCTATAGTAATATGACATCCTTGCAGGGTCGCTCCTAGAGCATGCCACACAGGCTGAACTGCAGCGCGATCTGTCACCCGACAGACCAGTGTACCAGGCCACTGCTGGTACCATGTGATTGCTGTGACCAATCGCAGCAGATCACAATGCAATTACACACAATGAATGGCTTTAATTCAAAGCCATTCATTGTGTACTATTGTGTTGATCTCTGTGATTAAATATAGTGATCACATGGTACACACAGGGCCAATCACAGTGCATCTGTACCATGTGATAGCTGTGGCCAATAACAGCTTCACAATAGTACACACTGGATGAATGGATGTCATTCATAAAAAAATTGGGTGCTTATAACAGTGATATTTACCTCCCCAGAGTAGAACAGTGATACTATAGTAACATTGTATTGCTCTGGTCAAGGTATATAAAAAGAAATTGTAAAAGAAAGAAAAAAATTGTAATAAAAAAGAAATATGTTGAAAAAAAAAATTAAAAATATTTTAAAAATGTATTTTTTATTTTTTACACACTGTCACCAGTCAGTGTCCATGATCACCGTCACACCAGTTATGAATGTTTTTTATTTATTCCTTTATTTTTAAAAAAAATGTGAAAAAAATGACTTGAAAAAAACTCACAATGCCTCTTACTAAATACCTTTCCAAAAAGGGGTCATTTGGGGATATTTGAACTGTCCTGACAATTTCAGGCCTCAAAAAATGAGATAGACCTTCAGTACATCAGGATTGATCAATTTTCAAATGTATATACCATAGTTTGTAGACTCTTGCACACAGACTAACACCGATTTGGGTTATTTTTTTAGCAAGGAAATGTAGCAGATTGCATTCTGGCCTATATTTATAAAGAAAGATTATTTATTTGCAAAATTTTTTAACAGAAACAAAGAAATCCACCTTTTTTCCAAAATGTTCTGTCTTTTTTATAAAATGCCCAGCGGTGATTAAATACCACCAAAAGAAAGTTCTTTCTGTCTAAAAAAAAAAAATATTCATATGGGTACAGTGTTGCATGACTGAGTAATTGTCATTCAAAGTGTGACAGCATTACAGGAACAGGGTAAAGGGTGCCCGGTATTGTTAGTGGTTAAAGTAAAAACTGTATGCGTACAGACACGTTAATTCATATGTTATGACACTATCCTAAACTATTTCGGTATTGGAAAGATATATGTAGAATTTTATCCAAAATTTGTTCAATTCATTTGACGCCTGATCCTAAACTTGCCCTATTGCAGGGCTCTCCAACCCCCCGGCGGCGGCCGGTGCCAGGCAGTGGCTTATCTGCAGCCGGGCCGCGAAGGCTGTACTGTCAGATGTGCAGCAGGGAGCAGAGAGATGACGCCCGCCCTGCTTCACCACTCTTCCATCCTCACAGCTAGGCTTTAATGTCGGAGGTGCAGCGGGGAGCAGAGAGATGATAACATCTCTCACCGCCCGCCCCGCATTGCCGCTCTCCTGCTCTCACTCAGAACCCACCACTGTACGGAGGCCTGCCTCTGTGCTCAATGCAACAGTGCTGCCACAAATGCAGTGACAATCCACATTTGGTGGCAGGTGGCATGGCAAGTGACAATCCACATCTGGTGGCAGGCGATGTGACAATCTGTATATGGTGGCAGGCGATGTGGCAAGTGACAAGCCGCATCTGGTGGCAGGCGATGTGGCAAGTCACAATCCGCATCTGATGGCAAGCGATGTGGCAAGTGACAATCCACATCTGGTGGCAGGCGATGTGGCAAGTGACAATCTGCATCTGAAGGCAGGTTATGTAGCAAGTGACAATCCACATCTGGTGGCAGGCGACGTGTCAAGTGACAAGCTGCATCTATTGGTAAGTGGCAAGCTGCATCTGAAGGCAGGTAATGTGGCAAGTGACAAGCTGCATCTGGTGGCAGGTGATGTGGCAAATGACACACTCAGAACAGCTGCTTTTGCGCAGCGCGGTGATCGCTGACCCTGATCTCTGTAAAAAGCCGTGTCCGCGGCTCTTTAACCATGTGATCGGCTGAAGAGTGAAACTGATAGCTGCCCGGGTCAGAGGCCCCTCCCCTCTCCCCCGGGCATCTATAGGTTTCACTCTTCAGTGTACAAGTGAGTCGGCTCTCTGCTTGTACACTCTTGCTGATAGCTGCCCCGGTCAGAGGCCCCTCCCCTATCCACTATACACTCGGGAGGGAAACTACAAGCCCCAGGGAGATCACGTTGTCCACAGGCACCATACAGCTGCCGATCGCAACCTCCCACCTCCCCCTGTGCTGGGGGTTGGAGGTGCACAGACAGCGGAGACCAGCCAGGTACACAGGGAACCTCTGGAAGGGGGGGGGGGGGGCGGCTGTCTGGGGACCCTAATGTAAGAGGGGGCTCTCTGGAGACCCTGATATATGGGGGGGCTCTCTGGTGACCCTGATGTAAGGAGGGGACTCTCTGGGAACCCTGATGTAAAGGGGGGGCTCTCTGGGGACCCTGATGTAAAGGGGCAGCTCTCTAGGGACCCTGATATATGGGGGGGCTCTCTAGTGACCCTGATGTAAGGGGGGGGGCTCTCTGGAGACCCTGATGTAAGGAGGGGGCTCTCTGGAGACCCTGATGTAAGAGGGGGTCTCTGGGTACCCTGATTTAAGGGGGGGGCTCTCTGGTAACCCTGAAGTAAGGGGGGGCTCTCTGGGGACTCTGATGTAAGGGGGACTCTCTGGTGACCCTGATATAAGAGGGGGCTCTCTGGGGACCCTGATGTAAGAGGGGGCTCTCTGGGGACCCTTATATAAGAGGGGGCTCTCTGGGGACTCTGATGTAAGGGGGGCTCTCTGGAGACCCTGATGTGAGGAGGGCTCTCTGGGGATCCTTATGTAAGGGGAGGCTCTCTGGGGACCCTGATGTAAGAGGGGGCTCTCTGGGGACTCTGATGTAAGGGGGGCTCTCTGAAGACCCTGATGTAAGGAGGCGCTCTCTGGGGATCCTTATGTAAGGGTGGTGTAAGGGTGGGCTCTCTGGAGACCCTGATGTATGGAGGGGCTCTCTGGGGACCCTGATGTAAGGAAGGCCTCTCTGGGGATCCTTATGTAAGGGGAGGCTCTCTGGGGACCCTGATGTACGAGGGGGCTCTCTGGGGACCCTGATGTAAGGAGGGGCTCTCTGGGGACCCTGATGTAAGGAGGTGCTCTCTGGGGATCCTTATGTAAGGAGGGGCTCTCTGGGGACCCTGATGTAAGAGGGGGTTCTCTGGGGACCCTGATGTAAGAAGGGGCTCTCTGGGGACCCTAAAGTAAGAGGGGGTTCTCTGGGGACCCTGATGTAAGGAGGGGGCTCTCTGGAGTCCCTGATGTAAGGGGGGTCTCTTTAGGAACCCTGATGTAAGAGTGGGCTCTCTGGAGACCCTGATGTAAGGAGGGGCTATCTGGGGACCCTGATGTAAGGAGGGGCTCTCTGGAGACCCTGATGTAAGAAGAGGCTCTCTGGGGATCCTGATGTAAAGGTAGCTCTCTAGGTACCCTGATGTAAGGAGGGGTTATCTGAGGACCCTGATGTAAGGGGAGGCTCTCTGGGGATCCTGATGTAAGGGGGGCTCTCTGGGGACCCTGATGTAAGGGGAGGCTCTCTGGGGACCCTGATGTAAGGGGGGCTCTCTGGAGACCCTGATGTAAGGGGGGCTCTATGGGGACCCTGATGTAAGGGGGGCTCTTTGGAGACCCTAATGTAAGAGGGGCTCTCTGGGGACCCTGATGTAAGGAGGCGCTCTCTGGGGACCCTGATGTAAGAGGGGGCTCTCTGGGGATTCTGATGTAAGGGGGGCTCTATGGAGACCCTGATGTAAGGGGAGGCTCTCTGGGGATCCTTATGTAAGGAGGGGCTCTCTGGGGATCCTTATGTAAGGGGAGACTATCTGGGGACCCTGATTTAAGAGGGGGCTCTCTGGGGACTCTAATGCAAGGGGGGCTCTCTGGAGACCCTGATGTAAGGAGGTGCTCTCTGGGGATCCTTATGTAAGGGTGGGCTCTCTGGAGACCTTGATGTATGGAGGGGCTCTCTAGGGAACCCTGATGTAAGGAGGGCCTCTCTGGGGATCCTTATGTAAGGGGAGGCTCTCTGGGGACCCTGATGTATGAGGGGGCTCTCTGGGGACCCTGATGTAAGAGGGGGTTCTCTGGGGACCCGTAAGAAGGGGCTCTCTGGGGACCCTGATATAAGGAGGAGCTCTCTGGAGACCCTGATGTAAGGGGAGGGTCTCTGGGGACCCTGATGTAAGGGGGGCTCTCTGGGGATCCTGATATAAGGGGGCTCTCTGGGGACCCTGATGTAAGGGAAAGCTCTCTGGGGACCCTAATGTAAGGGGAGGCTCTCTGGGGACCCTGATGTAAGGGGGGGCTCTCTGGGGACCCTGATGTAAGGGGGGGGGGCTCTCTGGGGACCCTGATGTAAGGGGGGCTCTCTGGGGACCCTGATTTAAGGGGGGCTTTCTGGGGACCCTAATGTAAGGAGGGGGCTCTCTGGGGACCCTGATATAAGGAAGGGGCTCTCTGGAAACCCTGATGTAATGAGGGCGCTCTGGGGACCCTGATGTAAGGGGGATGCTCTTTGGAGACCCTGATGTAAGGGGGAGGCTCTCTGTGGACCCTGATGTAAGGAGGGGCTCTCTGGGGACCCTGATGTATGGGGGGGCTCTCTGGTGGACCCTGATGTAAGGGGAGGCTCTCCGAGGACCCTGATGTAAGGGGTGGGCTCTCCGGGGACCCTGATGTAAGGGGGGCTCTCTGGGGACCCTGATGTAAGGGGAGGCTCTCTGGGGACCCTGATATAAGAGAAGGCTCCCTAGGGACCCTGATGAAATGAGGGGGGCTCTGGGGACCCTGATGTAAGTGGGAGATCTGATGTAAGGGGGATCTGCACTCAGATATGTAACAATTTATATTTATATATATATATATATATATATATATATATATATACATACACACACATGTATATTGTATACATGTGTATGCCCGCCCAAGCATATGACTTTCTTTACTTGCTACACTGCTATGGGCTCTAGCTCGAGGTCTTTTGTAGACCTAGCAATGCCCCTGGTGGGGGCCTTCATGGTTTCTTGTACCGGGGCCCTGAAGATTATAGTTATGCCTCTGGGTTGGAGGTGCACAGACAGCGGAGACCAGCCAGGTACACGGGGAACTTCTGGAAGGGGGGGCGGCTGTCTGGGGACCCTAATGTAAGGGGGGGGCCTCTGAGGACCCTGATGTAAGGGGGGGCTCTCTGGGGAATCTGATGTAAGGGGGCTCTCTGGGGACCCTGATGTAAGAAGGGGGCTCTCTGGGGACCCTGATGTAAGGAGGGGGCTCTCTGAGGATCCTAATATAAGGAAGGGGCTCTCTGGGGACCGTGATGTAAGGGGAGGCTCTCTGGGGACCCTGATGTAAGGGGGGCTCTCTGGGGACCCTGATGTAAGAAGGGGGCTCTCTGGGGACCCTGATATAAGGAAGGGGCTCTCTCTGGGGACCCTGATGTAGTGAGGGGGCTCTGGAGACCCTGATGTAAGGGGGAGGCTCTCTGTGGACCCTGATGTAAGGGGGGCTCTCTGGGGGACCCTGATGTAAGGGGAGGCTCTTCGTGGACCCTGATGTAAAAGGGGATCTCTGGGGACCCTGATGTAAGGGAAATTTGCACTCAGATATGTAATGAGCAGTGCCTGGTTTTCTCCACACATGCTGCTTAGAATTAAGGCCAAAAAGTTCTATCTTGGTCTCATCAGACCAGAGAATGTTATTTCTCACCATCTTGGAGTCCTTCAGGTGTTTTTTTTAGCAAACTCCATGCAGGCTTTCATGTGTCTTGCACTGAGGAGAGACTTCCATCGGGCCACTCTGCCATAAAGCCCCGACTGGTGGAGGGCTGCAGTGATGGTTGACTTTCTACAACTTTCTCCCATCTCCCGACTGCATCTCTGGAGCTCAGCCACAGTGATCTTTGGGTTCGTCTTTACCTCTCTCAGCAAGGCTCTTCTCCCCCGATAGCTCAGTTTGGCTGGATGGCTAGCTCTAGGAAGGGTTCTGGTCGTCCCAAACGTCTTCCATTAAGGATTATGGAGGCCACTGTGCTCTTAGGAACCTTAAGTGCAGCAGAATTTTTTTGTAACCTTGGCCAGATCTGTACCTTGCCACAATTCTGTCTCTGAGCTCCTCAGGCAGTTCCTTTGACCTCATGATTCTCATTTGCTCTGACATGCACTATGAGCTGTAAGGTCTTATATAGACAGGTGTGTGGCTTTCCTAATCAAGTCCAATCAGTATAATCAAACACAGCTGGACTCAAATGAAGGTGTAGAACCATCTCAAGGATGATCAGAAGAAATGGACAGCACCTGAGTTAAATATATGAGTGTCACAGCAAAGGGTCTGAATACTTAGGACCATGTGATATTTCAGTTTTTTTTGTTTTTTTTTAATAAATCTGCAAAAATGTCAACAATTCTGTGTTTTTGGGGTGCTGTGTGTACATTAATGAGGAAAAAAATGAACTTAAATGATTTTAGCAAATGGATGCAATATAATAAAGAGTGAAAAATTTAAGGGGGTCTGAATACTTTCCGTCCCTACTGTATGTATGCCCGCCCAAGCGTATGACTTTCTTTACTTGCTACACTGCTATGGACTCTAGCCCAAAATCTTTTGTAGAACTAGCAATGTCCCTGGTGGGGGCCCTTCATGGTTTCTTGCACCGGGGCCCTGAAGATTCTAGTTATGCCTCTGGCATCTGATGATATGGAGCCCTCTTCTGTTGGTTGATGTCATGGGGTTCAGTTCTCAGAAGTCAGCAATGGCTTTGACAGCATGCTTTTCTGCTGGTAGGGTGCCAGTGAGGGCAGGATTTTGATGCAGTCAGTATAATATCTGTTGTGACCAAATACCGCCTTTCAGCTAGCTGGTTAGATTTTCCAGTACAATGTTATTTTGGTCCATTGTTACTGGTGGTATTTAATTGATTGTTTAAATATTTATAGTTTAATTAAATGGCTGCAGTGGCCAGTTGAACTCAGTGTCATGCAATTTGGTTTTATTGTGGGAGGTAATTAGGGACATTATTGATGAAACTCTCAGCCATGTTATATTGTTTAAGTGTGTGGCTATATATCTTCTGTATCCTGACTGTGTCCACACTACAACCGAACATTACAAGATTTCCTTTTCTTTAAATGCTAAAAAATAGCCTGTTATATCAGACACAGGTTCTACTGCTATTCTGGTGCTAAATGAGTGCTTAACTCATTAAAGTGCCCATTAAAAGTTACAGTATCATAACCAGATTTTGGTATAATATTCACCTTTGAGCCAGTGATTTTCCCTGCAGTACTTTTTCCTGCTGCTAGATACCTTTAGTTTAGTGGCCAGTAGGGATGGGCGAACAGTTCGACCCGAGCATAAGTTCGAGCCGAACTTTCGAAGTTCGGACGTTTGGTGAACATCTGAACAAACGGGTCGTTCGACCGTTTGTTCGCCCCCCGAACCGACCACAATGCATTGCGGTGCTGAACAGTGCATTGCAAGCCCTGATTTTCTGAAGTAGTGAAAACTTCAGCAAATTAGGGCACAGTCAGAGCACTGTCAGAGTCATGATTGGACACTGTCATCGTGACTTTATCTAATCATGGCTCATTCCCGCCCCACAGTATAAAAGTATTCAATGGCAGCCATTTTCAGTGTGATTTTGGCGTGGAGAGAGATAGAACAGGGCTCTGTTCAGTGCTATTAGTTAGTTAGTGTGCTATACTGTGCTATTTTGCTTCAATTGTCAGTATAAAATATTAGTTTATTGTCCGTCTAGGGATAGTGTGAGTGTAGTGAGGAGGACCATCATTCAGCTTTGCATAGTGTGCAGCTAGAGTAGGGACAGCTCAGATAGTTTCACTGTAGTGTAGCAAGACCGTATCATTCATACATACATTAGTGTAGAGTAGGGACAGCTCATATAGTTTCAGTGTAGTGTAGTGAGACTGTGTCAGTAATCTTGACATTAGTGTATAGCTAGTACTATAGCTAGTACATACTTCTGTATGCGTTACTGCCAGTTTAACGCCATTTACTTCTGTGTGCGTTACTGGCAGTTTAACACCATATAGTTTTGTGAGCATTACTGACAGTTTAACACCATATAGTTCTGTGTGCATTACTGCCAGTTTAACGCCATATAGTTATATGTGCGCTACTGCCAGTTTAACGCCATATAGTTCTGTGTGCATTACTGCCAGTTTACCTACATAAAGTTCTGTGTGCATTACTGCCAGTTTAACACCATATAGTTCTGTGTGCGTTACTGCCAGTTTAACACCATATAGTTCTGTGTGCGTTACTGCCAGTTTAACGCCATATAGTTCTGTGTGCGTTACTGACAGTTTAACGCCATATAGCTCTGTGTGCGTTACTGCCAGTTTAACACAATATGGTTCTGTGTGCGTCACTGCCAGTTTAACGCCATATAGTTCTGTGTGCGTTACTGACAGTTTAACGCCATATAGCTCTGTGTGCGTTACTGCCAGTTTAACACAATATAGTTCTGTGTGCGTCACTGCCAGTTTAACGCCATATACTTCTGTGTGCGTTACTGCCAGTTTAATGCCATATAGTTCTGTGTGCGTTCGTGCCAGTTTAACGCCATATAGTTCTGTGTGCGTTCGTGCCAGTTTAACGTCAGATAGTTCTGTGTGTGTTACTGCCAGTTTAACGCCATTTACTTCTATGTGCGTTACTGCCAGTTTAACGCCATTTACTTCTGTGTGCATTGCTGCCAGTTTAACGCCATATAGTTCTGTGTGCGTTACTGACAGTTTAACCCCATAAAGTTCTGTGTGCATTACTGCCAGTTTAACACCATGTAGTTCTGTGTGCGTTACTTCCAGTTTAACGCCATATAGTTATGTGTGCTTTATTGTCAGTTTAACACCATATAGCTCTGTGTGTGTTACTGCCAGTTTAACGCCATTTACTTCTGTGTGTGTTGCTACCAGTTTAACACCATATAGTTCTGTGTGCATTACTGCCAGTTTAACGCCATATAGTTCTGTGTGCGTGACTGCCAGTTTAATGCCATATAGTTCTGCGCGTCACTGTACGTTTGGCGCATTATATTGCAGTACATTATAGTGTATCCATGGAGTGTGTCTGTGTAGTGTGAGTAATCAAGTTAAAGTGCACCAAACACCACTTTATATTGATTAAAGTGCATCTACGTACAGATTTCCACTTCTTCTTTAAATTTGCTTATAAGCACCGCTCCTCCCTCCCAATAATGTCTGGGAGGACAACAAAGGAGAGGCAGACGTTCCCTTGGCACTGTAAGGGGGCCAGAAACAAATGTGTCCACAGGCAAAGGTGGACGTGGTGGTCAGTCCTCAGGCAGGGCATCATTTCCTCTGTTTAGTTAGTTTGCCTGTGCTATCCAGCCACAGCATGCAGAGGAGGTGGTGGACTGGCTTACTAAACCTTCCTCATCCTCCTCATCCTCTGTCATGCAAGCAGAGACAAGTGTGCAGTCCCCTGGATTTGCCAGAGTGGATAAACCTGCCTCCTTGTCCACATCTATTCCTGCCATAACCCCAACATCAGCCATTGAGGAGTCAGCTGAGTTATTTGAACACAGCATCAGCCACTTGCTCCTTGATGATGCCCAGCCATTACATGATTCAGATGTTGGTTCTGAGGTTGAGGATGACAGGAACATGAGCCTAGAGAAAGGGAGGAACACTGGTAGACAAACTGGCATTCATGTTCCCCAAGCCGCAGCGTATTGCCAAGTTGTCTCCAGTGGTAATGATGAAAATGGAAGAGATGGAGATGATGAAGATGATGATGATGAGGTCACTGATGCGACTTCAGTGCCAGATAGAGCAGAGGGGGAAACTGAAGGTGAGGCGGCACAACCCCAAGGAGGCCGACATCAAGAAAGAGTAGAGAGCAGCCACCCTATTCCATCACATTCTCCAGCTGGTAATTCCCACTCCCCAAAGCTCAGCTGTCTAGGCCTTTTTCAGCACATCTGCAGCAGATCACACTGTTACTATCTGCAAACTGTGTCTCAGGCATATCAAGCGTGGGAAAAACACCAGCCATTTGGGTACCACATGCTTAACAAGGCATTTAACGTCCAACCACTCAGCCTGTTGGCAAGAGCACTTAAAAGCCACACAAAAGGGGCACAAATCTGTCCCTCCTCCTCCTCACCCACTTCAGTTTGCCCCTGCTATACCAAGTCATTACTTCTCAGCAGCCTCCACTGACAAGGATGATGGTATAGCAAAGGGTGTCCCAGGTCCTAGCAGCATATCTGCCAGCAGCACACCACCAGCTGTAGAATGTAGCCGGAAAATTTCTCTGCCCCATCTGCTGCAGCGGTAAAAAAAATACAGTCCCTGCCACCCACATGCCCAGCGTCTAAATACAAGCTTGTCAAAGCTGTTGGCTCTCCTACATCTGCCTTTCAGCCTGGTGGATTCTGCCCCCTTCTGTGAATTCACACAATGTGCTTTACCACAATGGCAGGTCCCCAGTCACTACTACTTTTCACTTAAGGCCGTTCCACCTCTCTACCATCACGTGGAAGGGAATGTTCTGGCATCGTTGGGCAAGGCAGTCAGCCGTAAAAAATCCACCTTACTGCTGAGACGTGGTCCAGCAAGCATGGGCAGGGACAATATATTTTGTTTACAGCACACTGGATAAGGCTGCTTGCAACTCGAAAGGATGCAGGACAGGGCTCGGTGCTGCAGCTTGTTGTGCCCCCACGTCTCCATACAGCTGGTAGTGATCATGCTCTACCCCCTTCTCCTCCTTTTCCACCACCTCCATGCCCTCCTCTGCAGAATTGTCCTATTAACATCAGGTACCCCCTAAGCATTCAAAGGGTTATTCCATGAGTCAGGCTAAAAGGTGCCATGCAGTGCTTCAGCTGGTGTGTTTAGGGGACAGGAACCACACCGGAGCAGAGATTCTTGCAGCTCTGCAGGGACAAGCCAAGAGGTGGTTCACACCACACCAGCTGGATTCAGGAATGGTGGTGTGCGATAATGGCGCAAATCTCCTGTCAGCCCTTAGACAGGGAAAGTTGACATGCCTGGCACATGTTCTCAATTTGGTGGTGCAGCGTTTCCTAAATACGTACCCAGGGTTGCAAGATGTACTAAAGCTGACCAGAAGAGTCTGTAGCCATTTCAGGCAGTCATACACGGCCAATGCTTGGTTGGCTAAAATTTAGCGGGAATTCCATCTGCCCGTAAACCTCCTGATTTGTGACATGCCCACCAGGTGGAACTCGACTTTGGCAATGCTGCAGCAGCTATACATGCAGCAGAGGGCCATCAACGAGTACCTCTGAGTATTGCACGCTTTTTCCCACGCCAATGGCTGATCATTAAGGATGCATGCACTGTATTGTCACCATTTGAGGAGGCCACAAGGATGGTGAGCCGTGACAGTGCATGCATCAGTGACACAATCCCTGTTGTGTTCCTGCTGGAGCAGACTCTGCGTGGCATTATGGACAGGGCACTGGATGCAGAGCAGCAAGCGGAAGAGGAGGACTTCCTTTCCTCTCAAGGCCCACTTTATCCAGACACCATCATTCTTATGTCACAGAACACACAGGAGGAGAGAGGGGAGGGGGATGAGGAGGAGGATTCTGGCACTTTCATAGGCTTCGAAGAAGAGGAAGACATGCGTCAATTTGTAAGCGATAGCTTTCCAACCCCAGGACCCTTGGGAGCAGTACCTGGCCGGTGGTTGTGGGGGTCTGTGGGCAGGGGGCTTATCGGAATCTGGAAGCCTCCTTTAACAAGGGCCCCAGATCCCAGCCCCCCATGTGAACGAGTATCAGGTACAATGCACCCTTACTCATTCACCAAAAAAGTGTCAAAAATAATTAAAAACACAGAGACAGTTTTTGACAATTCCTTTTTAAAAAACAAAAACAATGTCTGCCGGTGTAGATTCAGTGTCAATCACGATGAATTCCGCTGTCACCGCCAACTGGAAAAAAGAAAGAGGTCCACACCCTCCCGCTGTCTGCTAGCTCCGCCGTCTGACAGTTCTTAAATAGCTAATGGGCAGGGCCACCCAGCAACATCACCGGTTGACCCTGCTCCCTTGTGACATCATTGACCAGTGCATGCTGGGTCGATGACATTAAAAGGGGATCGGGGTCACTCAGTTACATCACCTAGTGGCCCCGCCCCTTAGTTATTTAAGAACTGTCAGACGGTGGGAGCTGGCAGATGGCGGGAGCACCCTTTTTTTTCTCGAGTCAGCAGTAGCAGTGTTCATCGTGATTGATGCTGGATTTACTTCAGGGGACATTTTTTTCTGCCTCTCCACCTCATCCAATAAGAAAATGCTTTGCATTTATTGAAAAAATTTAAAGTGTTCCCTGAATTGCATGCTAGCGACTCCCTATAGTTGTTATGCAGCAGTGCAGCTGCTCAACACAGCACCTGGAAAAGAGTGGACAGTAGGTACGTACTACAGTGATTTCCAGCTTCCAGGGGGATCACACAGGTATGACGCACACATACTTACATTGGTTCAAGCTGGACCAATGTAACTATGTAAAAAAATGCCATACCTGAAACTCACCTTTAAGCCATCTAATTTCTAAAACAAAGTAGGATCTCTGGAAGGGAAGAGCAGGGGGACCTGAGAGAACAAATTGCATGAAATCAGGGCTTCTGTTGGTAAGCTTGAGGATGAATTGCTCTACATACCTGCAGCTACAGAGAAGCTATGTTTTAAAGCTCATGTGTTTGCTTGCTAAGAATATATAAATGGTCTATTGCTCATAGCCTGGATCCAGGGTCACTTTAAATCTCCAGTACTAACTATTTTTTAAGATCTGGACATGGGTTAAAGACAATAAACACCCCCTTTTCCAGTTGGAGTTCCTTGATGATCTGTGGACACCACAGCTGTTAAAATGAAAAGGTAGAGCTTTTCCCAGAAGAGCTTACATTCTAAAAAAACTAGGGATAGATTTTGTGAAGGGCATAGCGAGCCTGCTTTATTCTGTAAGGACACAATTCTGGTAAATAAAAGAGAATTGCAGCTATCAGACCTGGAGAAAATTATACCCTCCACACCCCCTGCAGGATAAACAAACAAGCCTATGATGTAAGCAGTATGGCATTGTAGTCAAGCTGCACTGACCCATGGATTCGGCAGAACACACGCTCACATAACTATCAGTCTATTTCCTGCTCTGATTCTGTCTGATAATTGAATTTCAGGAAATTCTATAGATCTCCCCCTCCCCACACACAAGTTACTAGGCAACACATCACCGGTTCACATGTGCTAGATGCTGCCAGGCAGCAGTGTTCCTATTAATGCCTCGGTGTCTAGACATGTGTATGTGTTAATGTGTGAATTCATTGTGTGTTTATAATGCGCCTTTGCTTCTGTACACCCTTTTACATTTCTAAGTGTCTGGGATCTCAAGCTGTGCTTTGCCCATGATGGACAAGGTTTCTGTCATGGGAAATCTTTCTTACCATTGTGTACGTACTGTGCTTATTTTATTACTGTGTATTTTTTATATTAATCATAATACATCTCCAAAGGTGGCCAGCTGCATGTTAATGACTTATGGGAATGAGCGCTTGTGTAGGTTCTTATTGTCTGTGTTTTGCCAGGCGGCACTAGTGTGACAATATTGTTATTGTCAAAGCGCAGCAATGTCATTGCTTCTCTCACTAGAGAGCTATATGGGCTGTCATTGTTGATGCCCATTTAAAATAGTTGGTGGCAATGGTTTTCATGTTGACCCAAGGCTTTGATACTTGAAGTGACTAACCTGGGTCATTGAACTGCACACCTATTTTGGGTCCAAGACTTAGAAAGCTGTGGATGTAGAGTAGTTTTGTTCAACCAGGGTGTCCAGGCACCCTGCACTGCCTTCAGGTTTCTTCAGGTGTGCCTTGGCAGAATGCCTAAAAAATTTCCCAAAAATGTATACAAACCAGTGGGTAGATGAAACATTTTAGTTACACAAAGCCATGGGTTTTCATTGTGCATCATTAGAACCTTCTAGCCACTAGGGCAGTGGTTCTCAACCTGGGGGTTGGGACCCCCTCGGGGGTCGAATGATGATTTTACAGGGGTCACCAAATCCTGGGCTGTTCCTGAAGCCCGCACTGCTCTCCCAACCTTTGTGCGGCTGCACAGCAGGGCTGTCCCTGGAGCCTATGGCCGCCCAACAGGGCTGTCCCTGGAGCCTATGGCCGCCCAACAGGGCTGTCCCTGGAGCCTATGGCCGCCCAACAGGGCTGTCCCTGGAGCCTGTGGCCGCCCAACAGGCCTGTCCCTGGAGCCTGTGGCCGCCCAACAGGGCTGTCCCTGGAGCCTGTGGCCGCCCAGCAGGGCTGTCCCTGGAGCCTGTGGCCGCCCAGCTGGGCTGTTCCTGGAGCCCGCGGCCGCCCACTTAGCTTCTTCACGGCCGCCCATTCAGTTCACGGAATGGCTGGGGGGCAGAGACTAGAGTTCAGCAGACTGGTGAGGAATGTGAAGTGGGAGGGGCTGGAGGAGACCCTATCTCCTGATTTTGGCATTTGTGTCACTGCTACGAGACACCACAAAGTCAGAGACACAGTGAAGCTGGAGACGCAGTGAGTAACACTATCTGTGATTGTAGTTGCCATTAAAATCCCCCACTACAGTTCTCAGATCAGCAGATAACCTTGATCAAGAGCACCTAAGTTGGCTGATCAGAACTCCCCCCAGCACTGCCACTGATCTCATCCCCCACACCCCACCAAGGAGTAAGAGAAGGAATAAAAATAGAGAATACATGGAAGGGAGAGGAAATGAGGAGGAGGAACAAAGAAAAAGGGAGAGAAAGAATAAGAGAGAGAACAGAAAGACGGATAGAGAGAGGGATGGGGAAAAAACCCAAGAAATTAGGATAGAGAGAGATAAAGGAGAACAAAGAGAGAGGGGTACATCCTAAAATGTACCATAAGGAGTTTTAATACAGTACGAGTGGAAGGGACTCAGGGAGCACTAAATGTTCATGGGTTAGGGGCGCACATAACTTGTCTTGCCTTGGGTGCTGACAACCCACGCTACAAAAATAATTTTACTGTTAGGGGTCCCCACAACTTGTGAAATTTTATCAAGGGGTCACGACACTAGAAGGGCTGAGAACCACTGCACTAGGGTCTTAACAAAGAATAATGTCATCAGTTGATAAGGAGGACATTGGGTCCCCGCACACCTCCTGATTTACCCCTCCCCTGACACTCTCCATCAGCACTGGGGTCACATTATCTGAGTGAGGGAGAGAAATTGATGAAAAAGAAACACTGGAATACTAGTCATTACCAGCTTGCAAATGTATGTTTGCATCACCTCTAATGTTGGGTGTCATAAGCTTGTGGAAGTTGCTGTATTATGTAAAACTTTTATTTTTTTTATTTACATTTTAGAAAGGGATGCCTCAAGGTTGTGCAGCATTGCATTTTAGAGGGTGCCTTGACTAAAACAAGGTTGAAAAACACTGATATAGAGGGTGAGCATGACAGACAAGCAATTTACGTTTTGAGAGGATGGTATGCTGGATGGCTTGAAGAGCTTGCTAAACAATTTTACCTGCTAGCTGAAGCTGCTGTTTAACTTGCCGATGTAGTGACCTCCTAGTTGGGCTGCTATGTTAATTTTGTTTTTGGCTTCTTCTGTAACCAGGGGAGCAGTAATTGTTTGGTCTGGCCTGTTCAGGGCTTCACATGCTGGGAGTTTGATTGCTTCCCCCTACCTCTAGAAGCAGTTTATAGAGTTTAGGGAGGGAGAATTCAAATGATTAGTCCGAATATTGAGCTGGGACTAGCAATACTCTGGAGAGGTATGCCCAGATGGTGGCTGGGAGGCTAAGTAGTCTGGAGCCCTGAAGAGAGGGTCTTTTCCCCAGGAGGGGTCAAATCAGTGAATCTTCAGGGGCTGCTGCCCCTGGAGTGCTTCTAGACTGGAAGCTGGACTGCTCTTCAAAGGACAGAATCTATAGATTAATTCTGTTCCAGGATTGGTGAGTAAAGCCCTTTAATCTGTGCTGCAACTGACTATATGAGCCCCAGCCATGAATCCAGCTGTTCTAGTCTACGGTTACCTGTAGAAGAGAACAAGAAGACCTGGACAGCCGCACACCGGAATGGATAAATTTGTCTTGTTTTATTCAAAATACAGGATCATGGGGTACACAAAACACGACTGTGGGGTGGTACAAAAATATCTGACGAGTTTCGCACTTACACCAAGTGCTTACTCTATGAGTAAGCACTTGGTGTAAGTGTGAAATGCATCAGCTACAACAGACAGTAGCATGTGTGGGGATTCTATACTAGATCCTTACTCTTATTTAGGGTCTAATATAGATGTTAATGGAACACACAGAACAAAAACACTTAAAAATACAAGAGTGACCCCATTAAAAAAAAAAGAAGTCATACCAGACTCTGCAGTTGATTTACTAAAACCGGAGAGTGCAAAATCGGGTGCAACTATACATGCTTCTAACTTCTAACTGAGCTCTGTCATTTCAAAGCCATTGTTTCTAATTATTAGGGACTCCTTAATGACTGGAATAGTACCAATAGATTGACGTAGGGCCAATGTGGTGCCTGGTGCCGGAGTTCCAGGCAAAATTGAACTTCGTTTGAAACAAAAGAAGACCCCCCCCCCCCCCTCATTTTTGAATATATATATTTTTTCTTCTTCATACCTTTTTGGTATGTTTTCTTCGGGACTTCCCTCCCATATCGCCGCGGCGATGTACTTCACTTCCGCAGTTTTTTTGTGGCCTCCTCCTTCCCCCCCCCCCATTGCCTTCTAGGACCTGTTTGTGTCCCAGAAGACGACGGGACCATTCAGAAAGTGCCATGCGCTCACGCATGTGCAGTAGGAAACCAGCTGTGAAGCCTGACGGTTTCCCTTAATTGCAATGACAGCGCATGCCTCCGAAGTCGATGATTGGAACGGCTTGGGGTGCCGTCATCACAGGCTCCCTGCCCTTGATAAGTGTCCTTATTTTAAAAGTCAGCAGCTTCAGTATTTGTAGCGGCTGACATTTTGTTTATTTTCCCCAGGCTGGAACTCTGCTTTAAAAGGGGATCGAAGTCTTTACCAAGTAACTATAGACCTGTTAGTTTAACTTCTATAGTCAGGAAGATACTGGAGAGTTTAATAAAAGACCAGATAGATAAGTTCTTGCTGGAAAAAAATATTTTAAGCAACAGACAGCATGGATTTATGAAAGACAGAAGTTGTAAAACAAACCAGATTTCTTTTTATGAGGAGATAAGTAAAACCTTGGACAGAGGGGTGGCTGTGGACGTGGAATACTTGGATTTTTGCAAAAGCGTCTACAGGCTTGGAAAGATCAGTTTGTAAATTGATAAAAAAAACTGGCTAAAAGAATTCAGACAGTAATGGATAATGATTCATACTCTGAATGGTCTATGGTGTACCCCAAAATTTCATCGTTGGGACCCTTACTTTTTAATATCTTTATAAATGATGGTTAAAATGGTCTGGGATTAAAAGTACCATTTCAGTCTTTGCAGATGACACCAAGCTATGCAGTGTTTAATTGGGCAACTATGTGGCAAATAAGGTTGAGGCCGGGTTCTGTTAAGTTTGACCGTTTATGTTCATGCTTTGAAATGAAAGGCACTCACGATCCAGTAGCATTCTTTTCAAATATGAGTTTACTTTGAATAATACATACAAATACAGATACAGCTGCAGCGTAGCTGGTCCACAGCTCAATGGGGAGTGGCCCTGACACAAATATAACTTCAGCTTTTATACCGAAATTATAGAATGTTTGTCTATGCATGGCATGATCCCAAAGCACAAGTCATCCTTAACTAATTATTTCTACATTACATATGGCCATCGTGACCTCTGTCAAGTCCAAAAGGGACTTTTTGTTATGTTAGCCCTTTCACAGAAAAGGGCCAATGTACAGCCAAACTAGCATTTGGCAGGACATTGCACTTCCTTCAACACAACATTGCTTAATACCTAAGAGGTTTAGAACATATTACTAAACTATATTTTGTAGAAGCAAACAGTTCAATATAAGGCAGAACTCTGTGGGAATCTTCCAGAAGCTTTATAATTCCGGACTCCAGATATTCTGTATGTTAACAGTTCACACTTGTATGACACGACAGTCATACGACTGTGGATCCGACTTTGCCCTGCGACTTGAAGTCCGACATGCGTCCGACTTTAATGAACAGGGATCTGACTTTGATCCCTGACAATACCAGGCACTGTGTCTGGTATAAATCTTTAGGGGGAACTCCACGCAAAATGTAAAAAAAAAAACAGTATGTGGTTTCCCCTTCAAGAGCATACCAGGCCCTTCGGTATAGTATGGATTTTAAGGGGAACTCCAAAAGCCATACCAGACATTTATCCGAACACACAGCCCAGCAGGTCAGGAAAGAGGGTGGGGACAAGCGAGCGCCCCCCCCCCCCTCCTAAACGTACCAGGCTGCATGCCCTCAACACTGGGGGGTGGGTACTTTGGGGCGGGGGGGGGCCTTGCTCTCTCCCGCTCTAATGCTGGGAGCGAGTGTGTGCCAGTACTTATATTGGCATAGGGCACGGGCGGTGACATCATAAGGGGGCAGAGCCTCCATATGACATCACCCGGTGACCCCACCCAATGCCAATATAAGTAGTGGCACACCGCGCACCCAGCATTAGAGCAGTAGAGAGAGCGTCACATCAACATCGGAAGAAGAACAGAGGGAGAAGACAGCGGAGAAGACACAGCAAAAGAGCTGGCAAAAGAACGAGAAGACAGCGGAAAAGACCCGGTAGAGGCAGAAGACAGCGGACAGAGGGAGAATAACTGGAAAGGGCTAGAAGACCTGTCAGAGGCAGAAGACCCGGCAGAGGCAGAAGACGTTGCCAGAAGAAGAAGAGCCAGAGAGGAAGTTGGAGGAAGGCCTCCCCCTGCCCCAAAGCACCCATCCCCCCCATGTTGATGGCATGCGGCCTGGTACAGTTCAGGAGGGGGGGGCACTCGCTTATCCCCACCCCCTTTCCTGACCTGCTGGGCTGCGTGCTCGGATAAGGGTCTGGTATTGATTTTGGGCGGAACCCCACGCCTTTTTTTGGTGTAGGAGTTTCCCTTAAAATCCATGCCAGACTGAAGGGCCTTTTTTTTTTTTACATTTTGCATGGAGTTCCCTTCATATCATCAGAGCACAAGTCGCATGCCAAAGTCGAATTAGTTAAGATAGCGATCCAACTTTGATCAAACTTCAGTGATGTTCAATGGCCTGAAGTAGGATCAAAGTCGGACCAAAGTAGTGTAGGGAGCATTTTCAAAGTCGGACCGACTTGTGTCAGACCAGTTAAGATGGCTCCCATAGGGAAACGTTGATTTTCACACGTCATGCGACATGAGCTCCCAATGTCGGAGCGTTTGTCGCACAAGTGTGAACCTAGTCTTAATATTGATAAATGTAAAGTTATGCACTTGGGTGCTAAGAATATGTATGCATCATACATACTAGGGGGAGTACAACTGGGGGAATCCATGGTGGAGAAGAATCTAGGTGTTCTGGTAGACCATAAGCTTAAAGGGGTTGTAAAGTCTAAATTTTTTTTTACCTTAATGCATTCCTTGCAATAAGGTAAAAAATGCTTAGGTGTCAGCATCGCCCAATCAGCCCCCTTTTACTTACCTGAGACCTCATTCAATCCAGTGCCATGCATGACTGTAGATCTTTTCTTCCCTTGCTTCCGGGTCTCGCTGGCTCTGCTGGGGCACCGGGAGCCATTGTCAATCAAAGCCAGTGATGAGGAAGTAGGGGGCAGGGCCGAGTTCCACTATATGTGTCAATGGACGCAGCAGAGGGACTCGGGTGTGAGCACGCATTAGTGCCCCCATGGGAAGCCGCTCCCCATGGGGCACTGGCCAGAGAGGAGACGCCAGGAGTTCCGGCGGGCGGGCCGAAAAGAGGAGGGTCCCGTCCGCTCTGTGGGATTCCATCCCACAGAGTAGGTTGGTATAGACATGTTTGTTTAAAAAATTACCTTTATAACCCCTTCAATAATAGCACTCAATGCCAAGCTGCGGTTTCCAAAAAGTCCTTTCTTGTATTAAGAGAGGTATGGACTGCAGAGAGAGAGAGACATATAATTTTGTACAAACCATGAGTAATACCTCATCTGGAATATGCAGTTCAGTTTTGGACACCAGTTCTCAAAAAGGATACCGGGGAACTAAAGAAAGTGCAGAGACGGGCAACCAAAACTGATAAGAGGCATGGAGGATCTCAGCTATGAGGAAAGATTAGAGGAACTGAATTTATTCTCTCTTGAGAAGGGGATATTAAGGGGGGATATGATCACCATGTACAAATACATAAGGGGTCCGGATAGTGAATTGGTGTTGAGTTATTCACTTTAAGGTCATCACAGAGGACAAGGGGGCACTCTTTACAGCTAGAGAAATTTCATCTCCAAATACGGAAAGGTTTCTTCACAGTAAGAGCTGTGAAAATGTGGAATAGACTCCCTCCAGAGGTAGTTCTGTACATTATATAACTGGATACTAACATTTATAGGTAACACTACCTGCCTGGAGTTTGCATGTTCTCCCTGTGCCTGCGTAGGTTTCCTCTGGGTACTCCGGTTTCCTCCCATACTCCAAAGACATGCTGGTAGGTTAATTGGTTCCTGTCTAAATTGGTCCTAGTATGTGGTGTACAGTAAATCTGGAAAGTATTCACAGCGCTTCACTTTTTCCACATTTTGTTCTGTTACAGCCTTATTCCAAAATGAATTCAATTAATTTTTTTCCTCAAAATTCTACAAACAATGCCCCATAATGACAATGTTAAATTTATTAACAAATAAAAAATGAAAAAAATCCCATGTACATAAGTATTTACAGCCTTTGCTCTATATTTTGTTGAAGCACCTTTGGCACCAATTACAGCTTCCTCTTTTTGAGTATGAAGCTACAAGCTTGGCACGCCTATTTTTGGGCAGTTTCTAACATTCTTCTTCGCAGGACCTTTCAAGCTCCATCAGGTTGGATGGGAAGCGTCAGTGCACAGCCATTTTCAGATCTCTCCAGAGATGTTCAATCGGGTTCTGGGCTCTGGCTGGGCCACTCAAGGACATCCTGTAGCCACTCCTTTGTTATCTTGGCTGTGTTTTTAGGGTCTTTGTCCTGTTGGAAGATGAACCTTCGCCCCAGTCTGAGGTCCAGAGCACTCTGGAGCAGGTTGTCATCAAGGATGTCTCTGTACATTGCTGCATTAATCTTTCCTTTAATCTTGACTAGTCTCCCAGTTCCTGCCGCTGAAAAACGTCCCCACAGCATGATGCTGCCACCACCATGCTTCTCTGTAGAGATGGTATTGGCCAGGTGATGAGCGGTACCTGATTTCCTCCAGACATAATGCTTGCCATTCAGGCCAAAGAGTTCAATCTTTGTTTCATCAGACCAGAGAATGTTGTTTCTTATGGTCTGAGAGTCCTTCAGGTGCCTTTTGGCAAACTTCAGGTGGGCTGTCATGAGCCTTTTACTGAGGAGTGGCTTCCGTCTAACCACTGTACCATACAGGCCTGATTGGTGGAGTGCTGAAGAGGTGGTTGTTCTTCTGGAAGGTTCTCCTTTCTCCACAGAGAAATGCTGGAGCTCTATCAGGTTTTTGGTTACCTGCCTGACTAAGGCCCTTCTCCCCCGATCGCTGAGTTTCGCTGGGCAGCCAACTCCAGGAAGAGTCCTGGTGGTTCCAAATTTCTTCCATTTACGGATTATGGAGGCCACTGTGCTCATTGTGACCTTCAATGTTGCAGAAATATTTCTGTATCCCTGGTTTGTGTCTCGATACAATCCTGCCTCAGAGGTTTACAGACAATTCCTTGGACTTCATGGCTTGGTTTGTGCTCTGACATGCACTGTTAACTGTGGGACCTTATATAGACAGGTGCATGCCTTTCCAAATCATGTCCGATCAACTGAATTTACCACAGGTGGACTCCAATCAAGTTGTAGAAACATCTCTAGGATGATCAGTGGAAACAGGATACACCTGAGCTCAATTGTGAGTGTCAAAGGCTATGAATACTTATGTACAATGGATTTTTTTCCTTTTTTATTTGGAATAAATTTGCAAAGATTTCAAACAAACTTCTTTCACGTTGTCATTATGGGGTATTGTTTGTAGAATTTTGAGGAAAATAATTAAATCCATTTTGGAATAAGGCTGTAACATATAAAAATGTTCACAAAGTGAAGCGCTGTGAATACTTTCTGGATACACTGTATGTATGATTGTGAGTTAGATTCTTAGATTGTAAGTTCCCTGAGGGCAGGGACTGATGTGAATGTTTATGTAAAGTGCTGCGTAAATTTATGGCGCTATATAAGCACATGAACTAAGAAAATACATAAATAAAGTTGATCCAGGGAATATCTGATTGTCTCTCGAGAGATCAGGAAGGGTTTTTTTCCCCTGCTGTAGCAAACTGGTTCATGCTTTGCTGGGGTTTTTTCGCCTTTTTCTGGATCAACTGTCGGTATATGATTGTGTATACAGGGGATTGTATGATTTATTTCTATTTTTATTGGTTGAACTAGATGGACTTGTGTCTTTTTTCAACCTGAATAACTATGTAACTATGTAACTTCAGCTTGTTCAATTAAAGGGTAACTCCACTTTGTGGGGAAAAAAAATTGCAAAAAAAATTAAAGGTAATTTAGCATATACAATTGTTAAATAGTCAATTAGTGTAGTGTAGTCAATAGTGTAATTAAATGTTATTAAAAATTACCTTTCCTTTTCATTGTGCAGTGCTGTAATTTTCTGAAGAATGCAATAAATATATGGCTACCTGGAGGCATGCTGTACACAGCTGGGAGAATAAAAATTGCAGATTTTTTTTTGTAGATTTTTTGGATTTAAATCTGATTTTTTTTATCAAATTTATTTGAATAAATTACTTATGGAGTAAAAATCTAAAGGTAGTTTTCTAAGATACCTTAATAACTTAGTTTATTCAGCATGAAATGGAGCTTAGTTATTGTAGCATGAGACTGTATATTCTGCAATATTTACATTTTTGGTAAACTCAATTAATCCAAGCTCTGCAAGCTGAGATAACATGCACTGCATTGATGCATTCACACAATTTCACAGTAACCATGAGATAAAACAAAGTTCAGGAACATTCCTTTATCCCATTGTCAAATCTATGTACACTACAAACTGTATGATTGTTTGAAGAGAAATGCATCTGTACCAGGCTCTAAGTGTAATGATGTCAGGGCTGGGCTCAGCCCTTCCTTCTCTGAGCTGGCCGCTCAGCTGTGAGCTAATTGCCAGCTCTCATCTCTCCACAGTTACTCAGCTGTTGATGATATCCTGCTCATCAGTCCTACCCACTTAAGCCGTCCAGTCCAGAGGAGCTTTGCCTTCGCCTTGGTCAACATCACAGAAACTGAGACGCTCTCCTGCGATCCTGTTCAAGACTTGCTTTGCTGACATCCCTTCTGGCTCCAGATCCTGCTTGCTGTTCTACTACATCGATTCCTGACTTCTGGCTTGGCTGACTATCCATTCCGGTTACTGAACTTTGGCTATGTTTTGACTACGTTTGTTCTTTTTACTTTTATTATTAAACAAATGTGATTAAACTGTACTTCTGTCTCGACCTGATTTCATGGTTTCTGACAGATTAGGAAGGGCAAGCGGTATAAATGAAAGTGAAACCTTCTAAGCAGCTTATAAAACTTTTGAGCTTTCTGCACAAAGCTTGAAATGCTTTATTCCTCCCTTAAAGTGGTTGTATACCCGCACATCTAAAAAAAAACAAAAAAAAAACCAAAACCCTGTAAGTCAAAGGCATAATGAGCTAGTGTGCACCGCATACTAGCTCATTATGAAATATTTTTCTTAGATGGAAGCCCCCGCATCGCAGCCCGGTCCACGGCGAGGCAGTTGACATTTTTCCCTCTGTGTTTCTCCGGGTTCACGGCTTCGTCACTGTGAGTGGCCGGAGCCGTGATGAAATCACTCCCGCATATGTGCGCGGGAGTCTTCTTCCCGGCAAGGTCCAGGACTGGCAGCGTCTAGCGGCTGCATGCAAAGTGAATATCTAGTCAACCGTACAGGTTTAGGAGATATTACAAAAGGCTTACCTGTAGGTAAAAATTACAAATGAGGGTATACAACCACTTTAAGGAGCAAAATGGTAGCAGGCCATAAAAGAGACCCAGTTTATGAATATTTTACTGAAGTTCCTCTATCTATGGGTAATAAATGCCAAATGCAAGCAATGCAACAAAGAGATGCAAGGCCTGGTGGCCCAAATGAAACAACATCATGAGAAGACGTGCTGTGATGAAAGGACCGTGTTCAAAATTTTTTTATGTGGACCCAGCTGATATATTCAGTTAAAAGTGGAGTTCCACCCAAAAATAGAACTTCCGCTTTAAGGGTCCTTTCACACTGGGGCGGTTTGCAGGCGCTATTGCGCTAATAATAGTGCCTGCAAACCGACCCGAAAGTGCCGCTGCTTTGATTCCAGTGTAAAAGCCCCAAGGGCTTTCACACTGGAGCGGTGCGCTAGCAGGACTGTAAAAAAAATCCTGCTAGCAGCATCTTCGGAGCGGTGAAGGAGCGGAGTGTATACCGCTCCTTTACCGCTCCTGCCCATTGAAATCAATGGGACAGCGTGGCTATACCGCCGGCAAAGCGCCTCTGCAAAGGCGCTTTACGGTGGTTTTTAACCCTTTCTCGGCCGTTAGCGGGGGGTAAAACCGCCCCGCTAGCGGCCGAATACCGACGGTAAAGCGCCGCTTACAATAGCGGCGCTTTACCGCCGCCGCCGCCCCCGCCTCAGTGTGAAAGGGCCCTAAGTGTTGGTGACCCCCTGACATGCCACATTTGGCATGTCTTTTTTTGGGGGGAGGAGCGGGTACCCTGTTTTTACAGGCACCCAGCTCCCACCTTCTTCCAGGCGCCCCGGCGCGGGAAGGAAAATCACCTCTCCCCCTCCCTCTCTGCAATCTTCTGGGACACGTCACGTTGCAATGCGTGCCTAGGTGTGAAGCCACAGCCAGGCGCCCACAGTTAGAATGCCGTAAAACATGACTTCATCCCCTGATGAAGTCACGTGCGGTGTGACGTCACGCGTAGGGACGGGACAGGCTCTACATGCTGTGATAGTGATACGAGCTCGCCGCTTGTCGGAGATTGGAACACTATTTTTGTTTTACATGTGAGTACCCTTGTTTTACTTAATAAAGTTGCTGGTTTAAACAGTATTACACTATTGGGGCTCCCTGTGTTTTTTATATCCCCCTATACCACCGAGGGAATCACCCCCTGAAACTAGGACCGTGAGGATAGTTTTCTACACCTTAGGAGGACGCCCCAAAAGATCCTTGGTCATATGCGCTTGCCCTATTGCCTTAAGGAGGACCCTTTTAAAGATCCCTGGTTATATGCGTTTGCCCTATTGCCTTAAGGTAAGGGGCCATCTCTTACATGAGTGTTTTAACACGAAGATGAGCACCGTGTGATTTATTTCAAGCACCGCAGAGCGACTGTTGCATGCTAGGACGCTATTGCTATTTTTTCAAATTATTTGAAAAAGGACTTTTCCTTACTGTCACATTTGGTGCATGCCAAAATATTCAAGTCACATTATTCATTAAGACTGCATGTCATAGATTCTGACAATCTCTGAATATTGCACTGATTTATTTTTATTTTTTATTTTCTCACCATTGCACTATGTCACTTTATGTGTTATCTGCTTGGTATTCATTTTGAGTCACTTAGATTTTATGATACGATTTGATGATTGTTTACACTATTGCTTACCTATTTATGCACATGATTATAGATACGGATTGATTTTTAATTTAGTGGTACTATTTATGATGAGTTATTTTTAGTGATTACTTATACCACATTTATTTGTTTCTAGCACCTAGAATTATTATTTATGAGAGTGATTATTTTATGGCTGGTGCCAACACTTCCAGAGATCAGCGTAGTCAAAGGCAGCAGACAGGATCAGGAACCAGAAGGGACGTCAGCCAGGCAAATCCTCAACAGGAACACAGCAGAGAGTCCCTAGATATGTTTGACCAAGGTGAAGGCAATTGATGAAATGAACCAGGCAGTTTAAATAGCCAGGAGTGGCTGGCTGTGGGCTTGACTGACGAGCAGGAGATGATCAACAGATGAGCCACTGTGGAACGATGAGTTCTGGCAATTAACCGACAGCTGAGCACAGAGAAGGAAGGACTGAGAGACCAGCCCTGACAGTGTGATTAACCTATTAACCTAAAATCGGTACTGATCTCGCTGTTTTACTAACCTAACAGCTTATTACTCTAAATAGGAAACCTTCATTTTGTTTACAAAGATCAAAGATTCTAACTACCAGCAAGAATAAGTAATTACATTTACATTTAAAGAGCACCTGTCATTTCAGACCCATCATGGCAGCGCCTGTTAGCAGGCATCCACTCACCTGCTGCCGCCACATCCCTCACCTTGTTGTGTCACTGCCACATCAACAGCCATCCCATTCAAGTTAATGGGACTGTCGGTGAGTCAACAGCGGGTCAGAGGAGGAGCTGTGGAACAGAGATGACAGTTGCTTTTTTTTAAAAAGTTGATTTAAATGAAGACTTTTTACTAGTGATTTAAATCATGATTTAAATTAACTTGATTTAAATAAAATCCACCCTGGTACACAGATGGTGTACATAATGCCCCCCTGAAAATGTAATTTCCTGCTTGTGTGATTGGCTCACTTATTTTCCCAGAAGTCTGCACTAAGATACAAGTCAGATTTTGGGCATCCCCTGCAACAAAAATGTAATTTTTGGTGACATACTTCTTAAGGGAGTCATGTCTAAAGGGATACAAACCCTGCCAATTTCCTCATTAGAGCCCATTAGAGCCCCACAGGTGCAGCAGCTGAATAATAATTATAAAAACATTCCCATACAGATTTACTCAGCACATTGACACAGAAAAACAAACAGCTATTTATTCAAAATAACAAAAAGGTAAGAATCTGCAACAAAGTTTGTTAAAATTATTGCAATCACCCAGAGGGGAATGTGTTTTTCTCAACAAAAGTGAAGGTACTCTTAAAGGCTGCTTTCACACTGGGGTGTTGGAGGAGTCGACGGTAAAGCGCCGCTATTTTTAGCGGCGCTTTACCGTCGTTTTAGCAACGCCATTTGGCCGCTAGCGGGGTGCTTTTAACTCCCGCTAGGGGCCGAAAAAGGGTTAAAACCACCCGCAAAGCGCTGCTGTGTGTACACTGTGTGTTTAAGAGGGAACTCCAATGAAAAAATCAAGCCCTCTCCCAAATCCAAACCAGACCAGACCCTTATCTGAGCATACAGCCTGGCAGGCCAAGAAAGGGGAGGGACAAGTTTGGCACCTGCTGCTTTAAAAGCAACCTTTGAAGGATAGGAAGTATAGATAGTAGTAGTAGTAGAGATACCGCTACTATAACAATAATAATGTTTGGCTCCTGCCATTTGGATGAACTTGTGTTTGTTTCAAACCTTGATCTTATCTCTACCCTCTGCTGGCACACATGCTTCAGTTGTTTATGCTTCTGTCTACAATCATGCTTGGGCAGCTTCTACTTCTGCCTGCACTCATGCCTGGGCATCTTGTGCCTCTACCTGTACATTTGTTTGCCAACTTGTGATTTAATGGCAACTTCCTTCTCAATGCACTAAGCTTCCACCTTTGTTGCTCCTGCTTCAGAATGGGATGCTTTATGGTGACTACTTAGTGATGACTGCTGTGAGCAGGATCTTACCAATGATCGCTGTGAGTGGGACCTAAGCTGGAGGAGAAATGGTATTAGAACGCCCCATATTCTGTCCTGTAATACTGAGTTTGTATTGTCTTTGAAATGGCTGTCTAATCCAACTTCTTTTGCAGGGCTTTTGCTCAGTTAATAAAGCACATTTATACAATTGCAGGTGATCATGCGGGTCCAGGTAAAGGGTCATCTCTGTAGTGCACAGAAGGACCGAAACAATGCAAGATGACTCCTAAGGGATAAGTGCTCTGCTTAGTTGCTTTGCATCATTACATGTTTCATCAACAACAGTTATGTATTGCATAGCATAGTTGCCAACATTTTAAAAAAATTTATAGATACACTTGTTTGCCTGTAGGCGGAGTCATATTATAATTAGGGGGCATGATTTTCATTTGTAGGCGTGGAAAGAAAAATGCTGTGCACAAAGCGTGCCACTGTGAAGATTGGGCATGATTTAAGCAAAATATTGGGCGTGGCTTAAAGGGAGCATGGCTCAAAGGGGTGTGGTTAGAGTCTGAGATGAACGAGGGATGGAGGGAGAAAGAGGGAGGGAGAGAGAGAGAGAGAGAGAAAGATAGGGAGGGAGGGAGGGAAGGAGAGAGGAGGAAGGAAAGGGGGATGGAGGGACAGCAGGCCCAGATTCTTCACCACAATAGAAATATGTGTATTCCAGAAAGTTTAACAATTAGCAGATAAAGATTCTCCAAACACCTGACGTTAGCGCTTCAATCATCCCGACACCATGGTTGTTATGGTGTCAAGATGATTAAAGTGCATTATTTCTATTATTACATTCTAATATAAAATTACATCATTCAACTCACTATAATGCAGAATCAGTGGGAGCCCTGAGCGTGTCACCTGCCAGCAGATGCCATCAGGTGCCCCCAGCGAAGTCCCTCCTTACATCAGTGTCTCCATCAGTGGAGACCCTCCTTACATCAGTATCCCCATCAGCAGAGCCCCTCCTTACATCGGTGTTCCCATCAACAGAGTCCATCCTTACATCAGGTGCCCCAGCAGAGTCCGTGCTTACATCAGGTGCCCCCAGCAGAGTCCATCCTTACATCAGGTGCCCCCAGCAGAGTCCATCCTTACATCAGGTGCCCCTGGCAGAGTCCGTCCTTACATCAGGTTCCCCCAGCAGAGTCCCTCCTTACATCAGGTTCCCCCAGTGGAGCCCCTCCTTACATCAGGTGTCCTCAGCGGAGCCCCTCCTTACATCAGTGTCCCCAGCAGCGGAGCCTCTCCTTACATCAGTGTCCTCAGCAATGGAGCCCCTCCTTACATTACTTTCCCCATCAGCAGAGCCCCTCCTTATATCTGGTGTCCACATTAACGGAGCCCCTCCTTACATCTGGTGTCCCCATCAGCAGAGCCCCCCTTTACATCTGGTGTCCCCAGCAGCGGAGCCTCTCTTTACATCTGAAGAAACCCCATCCACATAAAAATTGTCTACAACAAATGCGGCCTAACATACAAGCAGAATCGGTTGGACTCCCACCTACAAATGTGCCTAACAATTTTCTCATCCATTCCCCACCGGGACGCCTCAGTGGCCTACCCCAATACGAAAGGAGTGAGAAGCATATTCAAGAGGTCTAAACCCAGCTGCCGCCAGGCATGCACGGAAGACAGCTGCAAATTGAAATTTAGATTAACACAAGCCATCTGAATGTGTGAACAGGGCACCACTGGTCCGCGGTCGAACCAGCAAAAATTGTTCCAAGGCAAGCACCGGACAAAAAGGGGGACCATTACCCCCAAAAAGCCATACCAGCAAGCCTTTGAAACTCTGGTCAGTCTTGGATCACCAAATCCAAATCCTGACTGAGGAAGTGGAACAAGCAACGTCCTCCACCATCAAACCCCCAGCTACCTGTTTTGAAGGACTGACCAGTTTGCTAATGCGAAGAGCCCCAAAAAAGGCCACCAGAAAGGCCGCCTTAAACAATGTCTGTTCATAAGAGGATGAACAGACCGTACGTAACTGACCCAAGATAGCATCTAGAACAGAAAAAGACACAGAGCGCCGTAAATCGATCGCTCGGAGACCCTTACGATACCCTCTCATGGCCTGTCTTACCGCAAATGCTTTACTACAATCCTGTACCCCCAGCAATTTGAAACAAAAGGCCAGGCCAATTTCTGGTCCACCGCAGAAGCCGATATGCCCCTCCCGAAATTGCGACAAAATAAAGGACCAACCAAGAAACATCCACACCCCTAATGCCTACCTCCTCCAACAAGGAAATCCATTCCTTCCAGGCCCTTGAGTAAGCCTCCCAGGTTGCAGTACTTAACGAATCCTGAATCAATCCAGCGGTGCCTCCAAAGCGATCCTCCAAAGCCCCCGGAGACATGGCATCCCATGCTGCTCCGCTTCTGGTGCCAACACGCAAAACTCTTCCCACTAAAAATCAAGATAAAGCATCTGCCACTTTGTTGCAAACTCCCGGAATATGTACAGCATGAATGAAAGTATTTAGGCAAAGACAGAGCAAAACCAAATGACGCAAGAGGCGCACCACCGGTGGAGAAGAAGCAGGTAAAATTAATCGCTGACACCACTCCCATATTGTCACAATGAAAGCAACCCTTTTTATTGCGAAAAGCCTCCCCCCATATCTCAACCACCAGGACAATTGGAAATAGCTCCAACAGTACCAGATTTTTGGGAAAGCCAGCCGACTGCCATTCCTCTAGCCACCCTTCCACACTCCATTTCCCCTGGAAAAATGCTCCATGGCCAGCTGAACCTGCCGCATCGGTAAACAAAACCAAGTTTGCGTTGTTCACTGGACCAGCAATCCAGAGGGAGCGTCCATTATAGGATTCTAAAAACAGATCCCAAATTTGAAGGTCGGCCCGGAGCTCTCCGGTCAACCGTATATAGTGCCGTGGTGCACTAGCACCTGAAGTCGCTGCCGCCAGCCTGTGACTGAAAATCCTGCCCATCGGAATGATCCGACAAGTGAAATTCAGTTTACCCAGTAACGACTGCAAATCCCGCAATTGCAATTTCCGTCGACCAAAGGCCTCCTTGACCTCCCTCCTTAGCGCCACCAATTTGTCAAATGGCAACCGGCATTCCATAGCCAACTAATCAATTGTAAGACCAAGAAAAAACAGTTTCGTTGTCTGGGCCTTGTCTGGAATACCGAAGTGTTCCGATATATGCTGAAAGGTCCCCAAAAGAATCGCACAAATCCGAGAATCCGAAGACCTGATGCAAAGGAAGTCATCCAGATAATGGATGACAGAGTTCACACCCGACACATCCCGCACCACCTATTCAACAAAAGAGTTGAAAGTCTCAAACAGGGCACATGAAATCAAACAACCCATTGGTAAACAACGATCAACAAAGTACAAGCCCTGCCAGTGACAGCCCAACAAATGGATACTGTCAGGATGAACCGGAAGCAGCTGGAAAGCTGCTTCCACATCCGTCTTTGCTAATAGGGAACCGCGTCCATATCGGCGCACCTAAGAAATAGCCGCATCGAACGATGTATAGATAACCGTGCACGCAAGTGGATCAATACCATCGTTGACCGAGGTTCCCTTAGGATAAGAAAGGTGATGGATCATCCTGTTTTCCCAGGGTCCTTCTTTGGGACCACCCCCAAAGGCGAGACAACCAAACCCGGAAACGGCGGAGATGAAAAGGGACCCCTCATGCGCCCCAGAGCCACCTCTTTGAAAAGTTTGTGAAAACCCGCCCTAAAACCCGCCTCCAGGAGTTGAGCCGCCTCCCGATCAGGGTACCTATTTAGGAAAGGAACCATCTTTTCCACCCTCACCGGAGTTGTCCTTCTTTCCAGAGGAGTCCCCAGTGTGTCCTTTTCCTTGCTTAAAACAATGTGAGAGTGAATGGCTGCCCCCACATCCTGAGCATTCGTGCTTAAAATTACAGGAGCTGCCGGAACGGCAGGAACTGTCTTTAAACTGCCAGCACAACCCCTTCTTCCTAGCGGCCGGCGTACCAGAGGTGGAAGTCCCACCAGCCCCTCCTGAGAAAAACGAAGTACCCACCCTGGCAGAAGTCATAAACTTCATCCATAGGCCGATATCCTTATGATCCCAACGAATAGATGACCTGATGGCTTTTCGCTGGCGAAATTGCTCATCATAACGGAGCCATGCCGTGCCGTACCGCCATACACTCTATGCGCCTCACCAATGGCATCCAAATAACAAAAAAGCACCGAACAATTATCAGGCACCTTTTCCCCAATTACACTTGTCAAAATGGCAAACGCCTGCAACCAATTGGCAAACGTACGCGGGATATAAGCCGATATCTCCGCCGCTCCACCTCCTCCTTTTTGCTTTCGTCCAGTTTAACCCTATCCAAATTAAATTTTTTTCAGGGGAGAAGGGAAAAAATTTCCACATACTCCCCTTTCCAGATTTTGTCACGCACCTCCTGTTTAAGATGAGCGCCGAGCGGTCTCTCGAAGCAAACGTACACCTTACACTTTGCCGAATCCGCCAACCTCACCTGATCCGCCGTCTGGTCCGCCTCCTTCTCTGCCACCACTACTGGGCCAAGCGCGGCACCCTCCATCTGCGTGCCGGCCGCCAATCCAACTTGCACCACTGGCATGAGGGATGACCCCTGTGTCGCCATCCCCTGTCCCCCCGGCGGGTCCCACACCAAGCCCTCCAACCTGCCCAGCAAGTCCTGCAAACATGCCAACACCTCACTCCCACTCAGCCCGAAGTCCGCGAGCCCCCCGACCCATGCGACCCCTGACCTATGACCCCTGACCCCGCCAAGACAGAAGGACAAAGAGCAGACAAAACAGTAGAAGGGGACTCACCAGGCTGCACAGGACCGAGGGGCCCCCCACCTGCAGACCTGGGATCTCTGGATGCAGACCGGCTCTCCTCCTCCAGCTCTCCGTCCTACTCACTGCTCACTTCCCCTCCGAACGCCAATCGTCAGGGCTGCAGCCTCTCCCAGCCTCCGTTTGGCTCCTCCCCTCCACAGCAGCAGGCGATTCCTGCTGTGACATCTGGCCATGGCTCTGAGGCATTCCCTGAGCGGTGCTGGAGCTCCACCTCCCGCTGGCATCACCGCTCCATCCTCCCTCCCAGGACCTATAGGTAATCAGCAACTTTCTGGCACCAAGGGCAGACGTGCCAGACTTCCCCCGCCGTACGTCTATTCCATGAGGAGGGCCGCCGGCCTTGCCTGGAGACAGTCTGGTGCCCGCAGATGTAGCTCTCCCACGCTGGTCCGCTCCACCAACCGGTACCCCGCCAGTGGATGCAGCCGCACGCTCCCAGATCCGGACGATGGAGGGTTGACCGTGGCCCTGCGGCGGTGAGTGTCACCTCCCCGTGGGCTCCGCCTGAGATGGGGATTCCTCCCAGGACTACCCCCTGCAGAAGTTGGCGTGCGCTTAGCAGGGAGGCCTAAAGGGTCCACTTGTGGGCTCCCTATCCGGCGCTGAGCCCTTGGTGTCCGATCTGGGCTAGAGCGCTCCGGAGACCCGAGACCTCCGAGCGCGTGGCACAGAATGCCCCACTTGCAGGGGGGCTCTGGTGGACCCTTGTAGAGTGGCTGCAACCTGGCTCTGGACCCAGTCCGAGCCATGAATATCAGCAGCAGCCCTAAGTTAAGCCATCAGATGCTCCAAATCGCTCATTTCTGCTTTTCTCTGTCTTTTTCCAGGACAGTAGGATGCTCTTCTGACGTTTATCCTCACAGCAAGTGTCCCGGGACCTTCCCTTCCGGACAACTGACTACTGGCCCCACCCCACCACACCCTCCTCAGAGCCAAAAAAATAATTGCCAGTACTAACATGTTACTTTAAATATGTTAACCCCTTTACGACCGGTTCCCCTTCACACCCATGTATGCACTACATCTATTCCGTTCCTCCTCTGCGCCGTGCATGTCTTTCTGTGCTGTCAATATACTCAAAAAGACATTGGTTGGCCTCTCATAGTCTAGTGAACCAAGTACCAAGCGCTTATTAAATATGGGAAAAGCGACTTTAAAAATTCCTCGCTGTGCAGCCGCGGTCCAACGCTCCTAAGGAGGGGCCGGGTGCCGCAGGTGCCGCAGGAGTGTTGGATTGCGGCTGCACAGTGAGAGGTTTTTAAAGGCGCTTTTACTATATGCAATACCTTTATTAAACACTTGGGAGTTTATTTACTAAAAGCAAATCAACTCTGCACTACAAGTGCACCCTCAGTTTGCAATTTCTAATTGAGCTGGTCATTCTCGCTGTGGCTGGAGGACAGGCAGAACCTAATAGGGTTCCAATTTTCTGCTGTAAAAATAAAATTATTTTTCCACCTAGAGAACTGTTTGGGTGCCAATCTCATTATGCACCTGGCACCTTGACTCGTGTGCCATGTTCTGCCTGCAGCTCTCACAGCTGTCCAGACTTCTCTAAACCAGATGCGGGCATAATCAATGGGAAAGCAGCTTGTAGCTCTTCTCCATGCTGCTCATCATTACACATTAAAGAGAACCTGTCGCTGGCATGTTTATAAAGAAAGAGAGAAGAAAAAAGTAACCATCAGATTTTCTCTAGTTATGAATGATATAACATGTAGGGACAGGTGCTCAGCAAGTACGTTAGCCTTTTCTGTACTAGGCACCATCTGTCGTTCATAATGTGGAGTTGAGCTAATGCTGTTCAAATGTTTCATTAAGAAACTCTGACAAATTGATGTACTCCGCACACTGAATACAATGAAAAGGCGAAATCCTTTAGTGTTATATCAATAGTCCTCACTGTTCATGTACATTCCTGGGCATATTGAATGAGAACTGACCTCTTAAGCAGGCTATACCTGGTTCAGTTTTTTTCGTTCAGCTGTCTGGCTGAATGCAAAAAACAGAACAGTGTATGTCCAGCTTTAGTCTTATGCCACGTACACACGAGCGGAGTTTCTGTCAGAAAAATCTTGGATGGTTTTTCCGATGGAATTCCGCTCAAGCTTGGCTTGCATACACACGGTCACACAAAAGTTCTCTTCGACCGTCAAGAACGTGGTGACATACAACACTACAACGAGCCATGAAAATGAAGTTCAATGCTTCCGAGCATGCGTCGAATTGTTTCCGAGCATGCGTAGGAATTTTGCGCGTCGGAATTGGTACAGACAATCAGAATTTCCGATCTGAACTTTTTCCGACTGAAAAATTGAGAAAATGCTCTCAATCTTTTGCTGGCTGGAATTCCGTCAGCAAAAGTCAGATGAAGCATACACACGGTCGCATTTTCGATCAAAAGCTCTCATCGGACTTTTGCTGGCGGAATTTCCGCTCGTGTGTACAGGGCATTAGGCATGCTCAGCTGCTGCATTCCCCAGCCAGAGCTGGCAGTCTACTCATCTGAGACTGGTGAGGCCTGGAAAATGCTCTACTGGGTGCCAAACGTAGGGAGGCTGAAACCACATTCTGTATATGCATTTTCCATTGAAACGCACATTGCAAGATGCTTTGCAGTAACAGGTTTAACAAGTGACAGCACACTTTAACGTTCATTTAATGCATGACAACACATGTGTTTTGATGTGTTTCCATTGATTTAAAGTGATTGTATCCTCCGCTTTGTGATTGAATGAATATCTCCTAAAACTGCATGGTTTAGGAGATATGTGCCCTGCATGCAGCCGCTGACGTCAGCGGTGCATGCGCGCTGAAGATCTGGTGGTTTGTGCCAGGAAATTCAAAGCTCCTTGCCGGAATGGAGGACTTTCTCGCATGCGCAGGAGTGACATCATCGCGGCTCCGGCCACTCACAGCGCCGGAGTTGCAAACCCGGAAGAAACGCAGAGGGAACATGTCAGCTCCCTCAGTGGTAACTGAGTGGCAGTACGGGTGCTTTGTTCTAAGGTAAGTATTTCATAATGAGCTTGTATGCGATGCATGACTTTTTTTTTTGTAAGGGCATACAACTGCTTTAAAAAAGAAAACACGTTGCCAAAATGTGCAAGTTCGGTTCCAGTAAGACCTGGGGGTTATTTACTATAGTGCAAATCCACTGTGCACTTGGAAGTGCAGTCGCTGTAGATCTGAGGGGGACATGCAAGGTTCTTTTTTACCAGTGTACTTGGGTGACACTGGCATGGCTGCGCTCAGTGTACAGACACTTCCGCTGTCTTCTCTTGCTTGTTTACATCCCTCTTGCAATCTTAAAGAGACAGTATTAAGTGCACCACTATACAGATTGGGCCCCACCTTTAGCCAACTGTACAAGTCAGGCGCCATACTATAGTACCACCTCCCAGGGGTACCCCTTTCAGGAGAATATACATATGCCCACACTATACACAGAGTGCACTCTAGGGACACCTTTGATAATTTGTGCAGAGAGTTACTGTTCATACTTTTAATTACCATTCATGCTTCCCACTGTTATTTTGTTGTCGGAATGTCCGAACTAAGTCCGACCGTGTGTACGGGGCATTAGTGAGCCAAACTTGTCTGGGCATCAGTTTGATGTATACTCAAAGCACGTTTCATGGCTCACGCCAATCATCAGGAGTAAAAATGCTCTGAAATTAATTCAATAACATATCTATAAATATAGGATACCATTTAAATGGAGAGTCATCTCTCAAAAAAAGGTCTATAACTTACAATGCAGCCCAGTGGTGACGCCCAACCCGTGTCCAAGGGAGGACGGGGGACAGGGATGATGATCTCCCCCGGAGCTGAGGTGAGGAATCTCATCCAGACCAGAGACAGCAGCCAGGTGAAGACCAGGCGAACATATCACGACCATGTGAATCTTGTGTATGCTTGACAGCCCATACTGCTCTGCAGAAATATGGGGATGAAACCATGTGAAATGAATAAACTGTTAATGGATCGGCGTCATGATTTGACACCCCACTCAGTGCGTCATCATGCCTGAGCATGGAGCGGATTCCTCCTTTCCATCTAGTTGAGGCTGGGACTTGCTTGGTTCCACAGCGAATTTGCATGCCGCGGATGGAGCCAAAGCTTGTCGCCAATTTCCGCTGCATTGGCAGGTTTTCATGACGTTGGTGGGGACCCACCCCTTACCGGGGATAAGGAAAAAAGAGGCTTCCATCATGCCAAATGTAGAGTATGGTGGTCCCATCCCTAGTGTGTTAAACTGTCAGAAGAGCAGTATGGGCTGTCAAGCATACACAAGATTCACATGGTCGTGATATGTTCGCCTGGTCTTCACATGGCTGCTGTCTCTGGTCTGGATGGGATTCCTCACCTCAGCCCCGGGGAGATCATCATCCCTGTCCCCCGTCCTCCCTTGGACACAGGTTGGGCGTCACCATTGGGCTGCATTGTAAGTTATAGACCTTTTTTTGAGAGATGGTTCTCCATTTAAAGGGTATCCTGTATTTATAGATATGTTAATGATTTAATTTCAGAGCAATTTTACTCCTGATGATTGGCGTGAGCCATGAAAAGTGCATCGAGTATACATCAAACTGATGCCCAGACTAAGAGTAATTGCTTATGTTTATTTAATTATTATCAATGGATGAGCGTTTTATGAAATTGTACTGCTAATCATGTTGTATTTTACTTTGTATAATAACTGTATATTCATACAAGTGAACTGTTATTTACAGTATATTGTGTCCTTTACTAAAGATTGACACTTTTTAACTTAATTTTTAATCAATAAATAATTCAATGATCAATATGAAAACGGTACTAATTCAGTGACATGCCTCATACAAAGTCCCATTCCTTCTTCCTTTTTTGTCTAACATTATACCAAGACTCATTGTCAATTAATGAGAACACTGGGTCTAATTCAGTTGCTGAAATGTAAAGCTGTATTTAGACTCAACACAACTCATTTATCAGGAAAAAGGAGGTAAACTATGAAAAATGGAGGTTATCTGTACATATCTGTCTGAATGCATATTTATTTCTTTGACTTCAGTTGGGCTGACGCACAGTGATTGATTATAAGCTCTTGGTACACAGAAATGACCTTTCATTCTAACTTATGTAAATTCATTTTATTGTTAGAAAAATAATTTTTTTTTCTGTAAGCCATATTGAAATAAATGTCACAAAGGCAAAACTATGGGAAGCATAGTGAGCTGTGCCATACCTACATTGTGCAATGTCCTGCTATCATCCCTCTTCAGATGAGACTCCCCCTGCAGTGCATTGACAAGACTTGCAACCTGTGGTGAGGAACAAAGATCTTTTCTATGACTGGCAAATGCACTGCGGTTGCCCAGGATCCTTGTCTACGTGTCTGAAATTTTAAGCAATAAAAATGTGAAAATTATTCCCCTTAAAGATGGCTGTATAAATTAGCTGAATAGTTAAAGGTGTAAAATGTCAGAGGCTGCCAGGAATGTCATTAATGTATAGATGGCCTCTAGCTTTATGGAATGCGGTGACATATGGGAGCTCATTTCAAAGCGGCTGTGGATATTTAATGAGGTGAAGAACAAAAAGGCTGATTTACAATAAGTAGAGTTGTTACCCACACAAACCAATAAGGTTCCTTGTTTCATTTTAGTGCATGAAAGCTGAAACCTGATTTGCTGCTTTAGACAAGAACATGTTATATGTCCTAGTTTTCATAACACAAAGGCTAGTAACATATATCTTTATTTAGGTGATGTCAGCAAGCTGAAAGAAAAGCTTTACCAAGGAGATTTATGAAGTCGGCTATTTATCTCCTTCTAGGAATACTAGCTGTCTGGATGTCTCTGGTTTCAATACTTTCTGAGACTCTGACCTGGAACAAGCATTTCGATTAGAATGTCAGAACATTTGCATACTTGTTTTGGGTAGTGCATCAGAAAGCTCTGAAGCGATTGGAAAAAATATGATGGCGAAGCAACTAGCATTTTCAGAAAAGGAGGTCAGCAGTAGCAGCCTCTGTATTTTCCCAGTGCAAGCAGAAAATGGTGGGTCCAGAGGAAATATCTCCTGAGCTTCCCCAATCATTTCTTAAATGACAGACTCCTACCTCTACAGGTCCACATTTGTCCCACTGTCTGCCACTGTGATCGATGCAAGGGACCCTTCCTCTCAAACTCTGCCTGTGCTGGGTCTGGGGACCCAGAGAGAGTTTGAGAGAAAAGGCTGTACTTACAGTGTTTGGAAGCTGCATGCTTTCTCTCAAACTCTATCTAGGTCACCATGTAATTGGTGTTTGAAACACAAAGTCACACTTTACTGTTTACAAACACAGTCAATGGGACTCCAAAAATATTGGGGTCTGGTGGTAGTCCCTCTAACCTGGTGAGTTGAGAAAAACTGCCTAAATTTTATAATCAGAAAGGTGGCCCTGAGTGAAGGTATGTAGGGCGTAGAGAGAGTTTGAAAGGAAGGGCCCTGCTGCCTTATTTACAGTGATGGGTAGCTGCATCCTTTCTCTCAAACTCCATCTAGGCCACCATATGGGGGGGGGGGGGGTAGAGAGGAAGGGTCATGCTGCAATGTTTACAAACACAATGGGAATCCAAGACTATTGGGGTCTGGTGGTGCGTCCCTCTTACCTGGTAGGCTCAGGACAACTGGTGCATTTTTAAAATGCCAAATGCAGGACTGAGTGGATGTTTTGGGCCATTTCACTTTGACCATTACCATTGCTCTTTATTGAATAAACTGTCACCACCACTTTTCTTTTCTTTAGTTTATGTGTTTAAAGCTGAATTGGCCTTAAAGGTTAATTAGTAGGCTGAATACACAATTGACCTTGCAATTTTATCTGAAAATCAGTTTGCCCAAATGCCTGGATTGAGGAGAAAGTATCAATCTTGGGGCAACAGAAAGAATTTTTAATGTCTTTCCAGGTGTATGGTGTTATGCAATCCCACTTGCTGTAGAGACTTTTGGTTGTATGGCTCACCTCTTGCTATAGAGTCAGCTTTAGATTATCTACATGGATCATATAGATCATATGCTCATGGACTCTATGTGATAGCATCCCTGCCATGAATCTCTTGGCTCCGTCAACCCATTTTGGTCATTGTGATGCACTCAAAGAAGTCTTCACTGTTCAAGCTGCATTGTCTGTACTGTATAACAAACAAACACAGAGGGAGGATGGGAGCATGTTGCTATGGTCATTGCAAGGGATATGAGCTGGTCTTTGAGAAGCATATAACCTATTGGCACAGTCTCAGAAAGATAAAATAATCCATGGTATTAGTCAAAATAAAATAAAATTGTCTAAAGGGAGACTGCTTACCAGCTTAAGGGTTTTGTTTTTTTAATTTGACTCTGGCTTTGTTTACCACATTCAAAAGGCTTCTTAATCTTGGTAATCTGGAATCCTGGCAATACCCCTTTGACAAAAATATAAAGGTGTAGTGGAGTATTGCTGATCTTTGTTAGTTAATACATTGTTTCCTAGAGGGTTTAAAGGTTGTGCTGAGAATGTCACACCCTGGCACCTTCCACTCACCTTGTGGCTCTTTAGGATTTGTTCCCCTAGGCATTCCTTCAACACCACCCTTCTCTCGTGTTGTGTCCTTCCTTCCATTCAAGAGTATACAAGATGTATGATTTGATTTTGTTTCTACAGTCCCACCCAGAAGACCCAGATGCCTTAAGAAATGTCCTTAACTGAGTTCCTTTAAGAAGTTATTTGGAATTTGCTGAATGCAGAAGAGGATATTTGCAAAATTTGTTGCAGCTTTTAGTGCAATCATTTGGCTAAGCTAACTGCAGTAGCCTAAAATCTGGGTAGTTGCTTTTGGTTACTACATTTTGTACTTCGTTACCCATTTTTACACAGTGGTTGTTAATTAGCTTGGAAGTGTTGATAAGCTAATATTGTGTAATTTACTGTGAATTTTTATCCTGAGTTCTCCTTTAGGTGTATTTGGTGTTGTATTTTAACGTCCTATTAATGTGAGAGATAACTCGCAGATATAACTGTACAAGGAGATGAAAGACATTAATCTACAGAAGATTTCAGCCTGTGAACTGACAGATTCCTCTTTATTTTGTTATTTGAACTAACGCCAGTCTCCTGATCAATGTCTTATCTGCGCGTCTTTGATTTTTATTTTGCTTTGTAACAATTGTGGTTTTTCTCTAATCGTGTACCTTTGTTTATCAGCAGTTCTCCAGCCTTATAGCATCAGACAGTGGGGTGTGACATTTTTTGTATAGGGAGAAGGAAATGTAGTGCATCTGTCACCTGAAAAGGATTGACTATTCATTGTCATTAAGGTGGGATTGTGTCCTCTCCACATTGTTGTTTAAGAAGGCCTAGTTACACCCCCAATCATGTCCAACCCCATCCTTTTGCAATAAAAAGATAATTGGTTCATAGAAAATGGTCATTTGGGCTCCCAAACTGGCTGGACCCTAGACCTTTTGGTGTGGGAGCCTAGAGCAGAATTGTCAAAAAGTAGAAGATGAGAGTTGACAGGCTGTTTTTTTTTTTTTAACAAAAATACCCCTTCAACTGAGATCATATGACCAAATGCCTAGAAATCTAGCCATGTGACCAACCGCTATAGGAAACTTAAACCGGCCATTAATTTTGCAACCAAGGGGCCAGGGTGGTTCACTTTGGCTAAATAGCCAATCTAAAGGGCTTTTTATGTATCCCAGATCAGCCCTTCTGCTAAGGTCATCATCATCATCATTAATCAGCTGTTGAAATTTTAATTAATGCCCAATTAAAGCAGGCCTTGTATGAATATCCAAGTTACACATCACATCCACATACCTTAGAGCCCCTAATCTCTTATTAAAATCCACAAAAAAAATGCTTGAAACATGTGAAGCTTGCTTCTCCCCTACTGTGCTTACATTGTGCTTTTATGCTGTAACACCATTGCTTCAATAAAGATGGGACACAGAATTTAGTGCAGCTGTCTGGACTCTTCTGGTTAATGCGGGGATATGTAGTTCCTCATCCAGTCTGAAAACAAAGGCTCAGTCTGTCTGGGCACTACATCTTCCACAAGTCATAGATGTTTACAGCAGGCGATGTCCTTTCCACAATCCACAGTAGTTCATATTCCCTTTCTCTGTGTCCTCCATCAGCTAACCACAATCTGTCCAGCATACATATTGGCTCACAAATGATGACTGCCTCCAGAGTTGAAGACACTCTATAGCTGAGCATTGTTCATGGTATTCTCTAAAATGGTAATTGCAGCTTAGCTTTGCAGGCGATACATTTAATCCTCCTTGTGCCACAGGTAAGGCAAAGCTTCCAAACATAAAAAAAATGTGTAAAATGTGTGTAATTCCCACAAAATCCAAATCCTCCTTGTACAACAGTATCTCTACTTCACCCATCTTGTCCGCCAAGCTCCTTGCATTAGTGAACATGCCATGTAGTTTAGACCAGTTGCATACTATCTTCTTATTGGGTGTTCCAAAGGTTGCAACTAGGACTTGTTACTATACTTACCTTGGGTTTATGTTCTTTAGTCAACCTACCACTAATGCCCCCAATACTACCCTCTGGAATATGTTCCGCGCTAACTATTTCTACCTCTGGCCCCTCCCCCCGTCGCCTAGTTTAAAAACCCCTCTAACTTTTTGCCCTGCTTTACCCCCTGCAGATCTGCACCCTCCTTATTTAGGTGCAGTCAGTCCCTTCTATAGTATTGGTGACCGACTGAGAAGTCGGCCCTGTCCTCCAGGAACCCAAACCCCTCCTTACTACACCAGCTCCCCAGCCACTTGTTTACTTCCCTAATCTCCCTCTGCCTTTCTGGTGTGGCTTGAGGTACCGGTAGTATTCCTGAGAATACTACCTTGGAGGTCCTGGGCATCGGATGGCTGTAAGTTTTGGTCATTGAAAAGACCATAAACTTACAGCCTCTGACACTACCATAGACATAAGGCTTAATGACCTTGCCAGCTGGAAGTAGTTCTGCTCCAACATTAGTCTTATGTCCATGGCAGTGAAAGTGTTAAGGCATTTCCCAAGCGTGTTATTTATAGGATTTGTGTATTTCCAGTCTTGCCCTTTAAGCTGCATGAAGGGAATGCTGTAGACAAAAAATTCTTTATTTAGATTCAACAATAATGTACCATGAATAAAATTCCCCTCCAAACAATACCCTCTAGTGTAGTAAAAAAGCTGAATGACCACATTGTCACCTGACCTAGACTCTCTCATAAACACATCCACATTTATCAATGAGAAAGAGTTTGACAAATTCACTTTGCCTTTGCCTCTGTAAGGGCTAAATAGAAATACCATCCTATATCAAAAATTCTGAATCAATAGGGTCAACATTTAAACACGTGATACCCAAATCTCTATAGACATAGTGCGGGGAACTTACTAAGACTGGAACAGCTAGAATCATGAGCAGCTGTGTATGGCAACCAATCAGCTTCTATTTTTCATTTATCAAAGCTTAACTGGACAAGTTGAAGCTAGATGCTGATTGGTTACTATGAACAGCTGCTGTAAACTCTGTCTGCTCCAGTCCTAGTAAATTCCCCTAATTTCTTCTTTAACCCAATGCAAGCAGTAGATCAACAGTTTAATGAACAATAGACCGTGCGTTATATATATACAGTATATATATATATATATATATATATATATATATATATATATCGACAGCACGAGACCCAGCCACTGTAAATAAGAAAGTACGAGTGACACAGGGTTCTTACAAATACAAAGTGTGGGGCTCTGGAATATCTGCTTTGAGTGGAGAAAACAGTTTTTACCAGGTTTTTGTATTCCCTGATTGGGTTCTGGAGTTTGGAGACTTTAAACAGCTTTGGGAGGGAAGAGGTCTCCAACCTAGTGTCCATTTCTTGCAGAGACCAGCAGGCTGACTGTGCAGGTGTGGCCACAGCTCAGTGGTCCCATTAGGAGACAAGTGTGTTCTGCTCAGGAGACAGTACTTCATACTGGAGACAGGAGGTTTCTTGTCCAGAGGGCTGACAGAGTCGAGGCAGCTAAGCAAATCTGGAGAACTGAGAGAGTCAAGATGACTAAGCGAGTCCGGAAGACTGAGGGAGCCTAGAGGTCTCAGAGGACAGAGACAGCCCGGGGTGTCAGGAGATCCCCTATCTAGAGCCCAGGGTGTGGGCCCATGCAGCAGGGAGAAGTGACTATAAGGGCTGAGAGAGCCCAGAGAACTGATAGAGTCAGAAAAGCTGGGTGAGCTGGGAGAAGGTCACAGAAACGCAGAAGTACTGTGTGAGATGGTCTGAGGGACCAGCCAAAAAAGAAGACCAATGTTTAAGGCCTAAGCAGTGGGGCTGCTGAGAAGAGAAATATCACTCACAATGCAGTCAAACCACTGAATCATGCTAACTATATATCAGACATCATTAAATGGCCCACCATTTAGTAGCCAGCTCTTCTCTTCACCCGCCGTCGCTGCTGTCATTCTCATCCAGCTGACATCACAGACAGGGCAGCTCTGGATGGATGGCGGGAGGCACATCAGTTTAGAGCGGGCATTGGAGGCAGGACAGCTCTGGATGGAAGGCGGGAGCTGTCAAGTTAACTTTTCAAGTTATCCAGCAGCTGATTGGTTGCTAGACCTAAAATGCCCTACAGCCCTACATTTTAGTCGACTAAAATAATTTTATTCAACTAAAATCTAATGGGTTTAGCTAAATTGTAATGCATTATTAAAACATTTTGCTAGAATTTTCAAACGTATTATATATGCCTGGATTTAAAAATTCTAATTATTATTTATGGTATTATGGTTAGAACAAACTCACAGATACAAATTTAGCCACGCTGGATGGTCTGAGGAGGCCTGTAATGCTCCACAGTGCTCTGAACGGTGGTCTGAGGAGGCCTGTAATGCACACAGTGTTCTGGACGGTGATCTGAAGAGGCCTCTAATGCTGCACAGTGCTCTGCACGATGGTCTCAGGCAGGTCTGAGGGATGGCCTGTAATACAGAGTGCCCTGGATGCCGGTTGTCAGAGGAGGCCTGTAATGCACATACAGTGCTCACTGCTCTGGACGGACTGTAATCTGAGGGGAGGCCTCAGGCCTGTAATTGTAATGTACACAGTCACACTCACATTGGGTGCTCTCTGCTCTGGACGGTGGTCGTTGTCGGGACTCGGGAGTGGGATTTTCGTCAGCAGGACTTGGGAGGCCTGTAATGCACAGTGCTGCTCTAGAAGGTCGTCTGAGGACTCAGAGGCCTGAAATGCTGGCTTCACATTGGCTTGCTTGCTGGCAGCGGAAGCAGGCGGAGCTCCATGGAAACCGGAAGTTAGTTCACAATGGTAAACATCCCTGCCTCCCATTTTCGTACTGTTTTCATTTGTTAATGGAAATTGAATTGATTTTTGTCATAGTTTTCGTCAGTGGACGAAAATGTGGTGTACTTTTCATTACGTTTTCGTCACTGCGAAAATGGCGCTGATGAAAATTTTTTGACGAAAGCGTTTTCGTTGACTAAATTACCACTGCGAACCAGGACCAAACAGAACGGGCCCCTTCCACCACTAAAAGTTTATTACCACCTCTGGGAGCCAGTTAGAGGGCCTCTGGCCCGCTTTTTACTAGACATGTGCAGAACGGAAAAAATTGTAAGTCGGTCGCCCGTGTCCTAAACAACCATGAGTCATCATCTGTCAGTGGGCTTCCCCACTGACGGATGAATGTAAAGAAAACAATGCATTGCCCGGCAATAGAAAAATGTTTAAAAAAAAACAGCGTAGGGTCCCCCCAGTCCATATCAGCCCCTTCTGACATCACGGACCCAGCATGCATCAGTCCATGATGTCAGAAGGGGGGCAGTGCCACCAGGTGAGGTAGACAAGTGGCCCTGCCTATTCCCTATAAAAGAACTCTCAAACAGAGGAGCCTGCAATAGCATAGCGCCTTTGTGTCGGGGAGAGCGATCCCCCCCCTTATTTTTATTTTACGGGTCAGCGGGTGGCGTGATCAATGACAGATCTATATTGGGGGACACTTTTTTATTTTTTAATAAAGGATATGTCAAAAACTGTCTTTGTGTTTTTATTATTTTTTGGTGAATGTGTAGGAGTACTATGTACCCGATACCCATTCATTTCGATAAGACACCCACCCATAGACCCCGACAACCACAGCCCAGGGTTGTCGGGAAGAGGCCCTTGTGCCCATCAAGGTGGGAACAAGGTGCTTTGGGCCCCCCCACCCCAAAGCACCCACCCCGTCATGTTGAGGGCATGTGGCCTGGTATTGTTCGGGAGGGGGGGGCCCACTCATCCCCTCCCCTTTCCTGACCTGCCAGGCTGCATGCTGGGATATGGGTCTAGTATGGATTTGGGAGGACCCCACGATGTTTTTATTTTTAATTTTGGCATGGAGTTCCCCTGTAGTTGGGGTGGGTACTTTGGGGCAGGGGGGTTCTGCTTGGGGCCACCTGTTTACATCACCTGGTGGCACCACCCCCTTCTAATGCCATGGACCGCTGCATGCTGAGTCTGTGATGTCAGAAGGGGCGGTGTAACCTGGTGATGTATACAGGTGGCCCCACCCATTTCCTATAAAAGAACTGTCAAACGGAGGAGCTTGCAGTAGGTATAGCGCCTCCGTGCCGGCGAGAGAGATTTTCTTTGGGGTCGGTGGGCGGCATGATTGATGATGGATCTACATCGGGGACACTGTTTTTTATTCTTTAATAAAGGATTTGTCAAAAACTGTCTCTGTGTTTTTATTATTTTTTGACACTTGGTGAATGGGTAGGGGTACAATGTTCCCGATACCCATTCACATAGGGATTCCAATAAGCCCCCTGCCCACAGACCCAGACAACCACAACCCAGGGTTGTCAGGAAGAGGCCATTATCCTCATCAACATGGGGACGAGGTCCTTTGGGGTTGGGGGCGCGGAGTTAAAACAAATTTTAACGGATTTAAATGAAATTCGTTACTATTTGTTACTATTTCATAACCAAAAATTTGGCTGAATTTGTATTCGGACCAAAACGAATTGCACATGTCTACTTTTTACCGTCAGCAGTATTCAAGTTAGAGTATGGTGCCTGTAGTACTCTTTCCTCACCCCTCCATTTTCTATATTATCACCTTCAATATCCCTGCTGCACCATTGCTGCCTATGAACTGTGGCCAGAGTGGATCATCACCACCTCTGGCCCAGTTAGTTTCTAATTCCACAGTGTACATTGTACCCTCAATGCTTAACTGCAGGTTTAAGGACTATTATATAAGCACCAACACTCTTCAAAAGGGTCCCAATGTTAATCAGCAGAATATCAACCTCAGAGACTGCCCCACCCCTTCTTCCCCACCAGTCATTTTACAAGATCCTCTCATACTCCTACATTGTTTATGTTGTTTAAATTCTGACTACATTTAACCAGTTGGTCAAGGCCTAGCAAAACGCCATTGGTGCATACCGGCAGTATAGCCCTGTTATTGTTAGACTGTTTGACTACTGCCTGTTATTGCATCCTGGGGTGGCACTTCTACTGTTCCTGCTCAGTTGTCCTACGCCTCTTATGCCTAGTTTTTTGTTAGCCATTCAGTGTGCTGGACTGTGCTACCCCTATAACTATTTTGCTTTTACTTGCAGGCTTATCAGCTCTCTGAGAGAATAATACATGGAAGTTGATTTGCTAAAAATGGAGAATGCAAAATCTGGTGCAGCTGTGCATGATAGCCAATCAGCTTCTAACTTCAACTTGTTCAGTTAAGATTTCACAAAAAAACAGGTTATCAGATTTTGCACTTCCCAGTTTTAGTAAATCAATGCCATTGAGTTTACCCCTATACATTACTTGGTGTCTGTTTTTAAGGATAACTTTGGAACTGGGTACCAGGAATTATTTGCCGTGTTTCATTGTGTTTGCTTGTATCCTTTTAACCTGGTGTGTCAGAGGTTCCTGAGGAGGGCCCATCTTAACCAGTGGCTTCTCCTAGTAGTGTGCTACTAGGAGAAGCCACTGGGTAAATTTAAGCAGGCCTGGCTGGTTGCTAGGAATGTTTGTTTTCATTCTGGGCAGGGAGTGGCTCAGGGTATGGCTGGGTGACTCACAGATGGTATCATCAGGACCTCCTATTTCTTTCAAGAGGCTTCTAGTGCTTTCTGGAAAGAGAGATGGGAGGGGAGCTGGAGCCACCTGGGCTGTTTGAGGAGCCCTAACCAATCCCGAATTTGGGTTGGCAGGGGCAGGCCTTCCTAAATACACAGGGTCAGCCCAGCTGGGGAGGAGTTGTCAGGGAAAGGAGCTGGAGTGAGAGGGTGCAGAGGCTGTGGGGCCTTTGAAGGAGATCACCGGTCTGGGGGGACGACCTTGGACCTGGGCTCGGGTGTGGTCGGGACCACTTTCAGGAACACATGAAGAGGTCCTGGACCGTAGGCACAAGAGAGAGCAAGAAGACGACAGCGGGAAAGAGCACTGCTAAGAGACTCCAGGGAGGACAACTGGTCACAGCCAGGAGGGCAGTTAAGTGAGGCACAGTCATGAGGACTGGGGAGGCACGCCTGGGAGGACTGGGAGTTTGCAGTCTGAAATGGGTGCAGAACCAGAAGTATGGACTGTGGTGGAAGGGGTAGCTGCAGCCAGGAGGGCAGGCAGGGCCTGAAGAGGGCTAACTAGGATCAGTAGCCATAGTTAGGGCAGCTGGCACAAGGATTTTTCTGCTACACCATTGGGGCCTGCGGTCCAGCCTACAAAGGGCATTTGCCGAGACCTGGCTGAGTCAGTGTCAGGCCTATCCAACAAATAGTGCTAGCTGTTCCTGGGAAATCAAGTGATGTGCTGGAGGTGACTAGGAGTAACAGTCCACAGAAAGTGATGTGCTGGTGGAGTGAGGAGTGATGAGCTTTAAGCAAGTTTGTGCAGGAGGAAGATGAGCTGTTCTTCATCTGCCTGAATGCCAAGAGGGATGCTACCGCCACTCCTGTCATTTAAAATAGAGCGGAGAGCACAGGCTGTGAAAGCTGCTAGCAGGAGGGTTTTCCTCTCTTCTTCCGACAGCATAGGCAGGGCAGGCACTCGCAGAGAAGCTGCCTCTTTCCCCGGGGAGGTGAAGAAGATGATGGGAGAGACTTCCAGGCAATTGTCACCCATGCAGCTGGTGACATTGGAGTGTCCATTCTCCATACCCCCCAGGGAAATCAAGAGAAACCTCTCTACAAAACCTGTCAGTTACCCCTTGGTCATTTTGAGGGGAGGGAGGGGCCTGCTTGTCTGGGAGGGGGGGGTGTATGGACCTTTGTTCTCGTGATAAGGGGATAAGGAAAGGGGGGTAAGTGAAGTGTCATTACTGATGTAAAAAATAAAAAAGAGGGGTGAGTGCTGCAGGCTGTAGGAACATTTGTGTGAATTGGGTAATTTTATCTGCTGCGCATCCCTCTGTTAAACTAGCTGATAGATTCTGTTTAGCACGTACTCCCAGTCTCGGGTACCTTACCAACTTTTTTTACAGATATCGCCTTTCACGCTTTTTCTCTTTACCCCCTAGGAGCTGGTTGGTGGGTGTGTGTATGTGATCAGCCAAATCTGTGCTTCAATTTTTTTCCAGTGATTGCAGTAAGTACCCACAGTATTTCCCAATTTCGGGTGCCTTACCATTTTGCTTACAATGTCGCATTTCACGTTGTTTTCTCGTTACCCCTAGGAACTGGTTGGAGGATCTGTGATTAGTCGGTCTGTGCTTCAGTTTATCAGTAAACTCAGTAAGTACCCGTAGTATCCCCAGTCTGGAGTACTTTACCATTTTTTACGATGCGATGTGGGTCAGGGCTGACTTTTGCCTTTTTTTTGGAATATCGCATTTTCTCTTTACCCTCAGGAGCTGGTTGGAGTGTGTGTGCGATCAGTCAAATCTGTTTTTCAGTTATCAGTGAGTGCGGTAAGTGCCCCACTTCCCTTTCAAACGTGGGTTTGAGTTGCTTACAGGTTTTAGCGCTGACCAGGCGACAGAAAAAAAAAGGGACATTTTACTCAAAGCACTTCCACATGTGCGTTTTAAGGTTTTAAGACAGCTCATACATGTTACGTTTCATTTCTTCATTGTGTTAGGACTTACAGAGTTCTACCATTGCAGGGTCACCCATCGTGTTTATAGGTGCTAACAGATTGAGATTCAATTGGCTTGTGCGGCGGCAAGTCTCTTCATCAGTTCCTCATATGGTGCATGTTACGTTTCCATGCATCATAACATTTCACCACTCATATAGTTGCCTGACACGTCTTCAGGTTTTCTTTAGGCCTAAGCTACATGTTTAATTTGGCTGCCATGTTTCAGGTTGCTCGGCACTGTATTTCAGGGGGTTGACACGTCTTCAGTCCTACTCATACGTTATTTTTCAGGGTTGGCCATGGTCACCAGGTACAGGCCTTAAAGGTTAAGAGAGGAAATCTAGGTCGAAGGTAATTTATGATTGTTTTTGATGTACCATTCGGATATCGGTGCTTTGGTTCACCGCTTACCGATGTCTAGTTGCCAATTCCATACTTGGTACATGTTTATCCTTCACGTTTTAAGCTTTCACCACTGCAGTATTACCTATCACGTTTATAGGTAACAGTCGGTTGAGGTGACCGTTTCTAAATTGGCTTGTGCGGTGGCACAGTAGACGTTGGATTGTTTTCATATATTGCTGTCATTGCACTACTCACCACATTTGACCTGACACGCTTTCAGGTTCTGTAGGCCTGTGTTTATGTTTTAAATTGGCCTACTTCACCTCAGGTTACTCGGCCTCTGTAATTTATATGGTGAACACTTTCTTAGTCTTATAACGTGTACTTTATTGTCCCCTTACACTAGGTTCATTATCATTGCATACACGGTACATGATCATAGCCTCACACTGTAGCTATTACAGCAACACTCCACTGCAGGTTTACCTGTCATGTCTATAGGTACCAACGGATTGAGATGATCGTTCTAGTTGACTTGGGCGGTGGCAAGTCTATTCATCTGTTTCTCATACGACTTACATTTCATACATCATGACATCTCACTACTCATTTCACTTGCTTGACACGTCTTCAGGTTTCATAGGCCTGAGTTTACGTTTTTAATTTGCCTGATACACCTCAGGTAACTCAGCCTTGGTAGTTCTTGAGACTGACACGTTTTCAGTCCTACTCATACATTGTATTTCCGGGATGGCCTCAGTCACCAGGTGCAGGCCTTAAGAGATAAGAGGGGAAATTTAGGTTGAAGGTAAGTTATGGTTGCTTTTGATGTACTATTCATATATTGGTACTTTTGGTTTGCTGCTTACCAGTGTCTCGTTGCCATTTTCATACTTGGTACATGTTTTGCCTTCACGTTTCTCCACTGCAGTATTACCTATCACGTTTATAGGTAACAGCGGGTTAAGGGTGATCGTTTCTAAATTGGCTTGTGCGGTGGCAAGTCTCCTCCCCCGTTTCTCATACAGTAGACGCTAGACTGTTTTCATATGTTTTCGTTGCATTACTCATCGCATTTGACCTGGCATGCCTTCAGGTTCCGTAGGCCTAAATTTGCGTTTTTAACTGGCCTGCTTCACCTCAGGTTACTCGCCTTCGTAATTCATATGTGATTACTTTCTTAGTCTTTTAACGCATACTTCATTTTCCCTACACCAGCTTCATTGTCATCACATACATGGTACATGATTACAGCTTCACACTGTAGGTTTTCGGCAACACTCCACTGCAGGTTTACCTATCACGTCTATAGGTACTAACGGATTGAGATGATCGTTTCTAGTTGACTTGTGCGGTGGCAAGTCTACTCATCTGTTTCTCATACGACTTACGTTTCATACGTCAGGACATCTCACTACTCGTATCACCCACCTGACACGTCTTCAGGGTTCATAGGCCTGAGTTTACGTTTGCCTGATACGCCTAAGGTAACTCGGCTTTGGTAGTTCTTGAGACTAACACGTTTTCAGTCCTGCACAATGTATTCTTTGTCATTTAACCAAGATCACTGTTGGGAGGTAAAAAAAAAAAGTAAAGAGATTTTCCTTCCCTTAGAGTAAGTTGTGGTACTTTAGGTTTTAACTTTTGCTTTTGACAGTTTGTTCTCGGTTGCATAGGTCATGTCACAGGCAGCGGATATCAAAGACTTTGCCTCCATCCCTCCTTCACTGTCTGGTTTCAGCTCGCTAAGTGGAACTTTTAAGATTATTCCCCTTGTACTTCAGGCTCAGGTTACCCCATGGGCTGTCGCCTCGTCCTTTTCACAGATTCACGTCACCCTGAGCTTACTGGCAACCTCCTGCCAGGAGTTGCGGGCCAGGGTTGAGGCTTTGGAGAGCCATCCAAGTCTGGCCCGGTGGTTCCTGCGTCTCAGGCACATCAGCAGGTTCCAGGACCCCCTTTGTACCATGCCCCGGGCCTTTAACTTAGGTAGAAGCGCGAGTGCTCTCTCCTTTTCCCGGCTCACTTCATTCCTGTAAATAAAAAAAAAAAATAGTAAATAATATTTCAGACAGGGAAGACGTTAATTTGGCTTCCCTCTTAATTGCCACCACGATGTAGCCGACAAGTCTTACAGGGCGTACACACGGTTGGACTTTGTTCGGACATTCCGACAACAAAATCCTAGGATTTTTTCCGACGGATGTTGGCTCAAACTTGTTTTGATACACACGGTCGCACAAAGTTGTCGGAAAATCCGATCGTTCTAAACGCGGTGACGTAAAACACGTACGTGGGGACTATAAACAGGGCAGTGGCCAATAGCTTTCATCTCTTTATGTATTCTGAGCATACGTGGCACTTTAGTCCGTCGGATTTGTGTACACATGATCGGAATTTCCGACAACGGATTTTGTTGTCGGAAAATTTTATCTCCTGCTCTCCAACTTTGTGTGTCGGAAAATCCGATGGAAAATGTCCGATGGAGCCCACACACGGTCGGAATTTCCGACAACACGCTCCGATCGGACATTTTCCATCGGAAAATCCGACCGTGTGTACGGGGCATTACAGTTGCAGTGAGGTTCCGTGGTTGTAAAGTCCAGGGGCCACAGGCTCAACCATAAGATTTCCATCCCAGAGTTTATCTGGCCCTGACTCAGACTCTTGGGTCAAGTTAAATTCTGCGGCTCTATCTGACTTGCGTATATGGGACGAGTTCCTTCAACACTGGAATGGGTTCACCATGTTCATCCTTGCGGAGTCGGTTTTTCTCCTCAGATTTTGAGTGATGCAGCAGCCACTAAAGGCTATGCGGCTATTTCTTGGCACTCACTGGCAGATAGGCCATGGCCAGATGAGATCTTGGATGTTCTGGGGTTTGCAGAAGTATCAGTTTTATTTGAGATATGCCCCATAGTGTCGGCAGCGCAGGCTTGGGGTTCGCTTTTTGATAGATGAGACAGTGATTTTCTCCACGGATAATTAGGCTACCTCAGAATTCTTTTAGAAAGCAGATCCAGGTCTTTACCCACTATGTCTTTCGTACTTAGGCTGATTTGGCTGTCCCTTCAGTTTCCATTTCCACATTTACTGTAGGTTCAACATGGTGTAGGGCATACAGCAGCGGATGCTCTGTCTCGTTTGGACTACCTTCCATTTTTCGACAGGTCCCAGACTCAGACACCTGTGTCACACTGTCCCCACTTTTCTCGCTGCTAACAGTGGACTAGATTCTGACTGGGCCAGTGCAGCAACTAGTCATTGTCAGTTACGTCAGGTGGGCTTGTGACACGGCCTGCAATACTTTCCAGGCTTTCTAGTCCGGGTATTCCAGGTGTGTTTGACACAACTTCCATATCTACTTGGGTTTGTTGCTTTCTGCCACTCATAGCTCAAGTTAACCACAGTACTAAAAAGACATATCTGGTAGGTGTCCAGCATTGTTGCCTTGCGGGACCCTAATAAGCCTTCTATTTTTGCAGCACATCCCATGCAGGCAATTTTTAAGGAGATTCAGAAGTGTAGCCCCCCTACCACGGTCAGCAGACTCCAGGGCATATTTTCTGGGGCATGTCCGTTTTACTCTCCAGGGCCCCTTTTTGGGCTGCTACCCAGCTTGATCCTCAAGGTGGCCATGTATCTGGCTTTCTTATGGTTTCCTCAGGCCAGGTAAGTTCATATGTAGTGGATGAGATCCCGCATACTCTTGATCTACCAGTTAGGTACGCCAATCATTCCCGGTTGCATCTGGACACTTGCAAGACGCAGCAGACAGGAGCCGGTACTGACGTTAGAGTTTTCTAGGCCAGCAATGCCTGGTGCCCAGTCAGGGCTGGTGCAAGGATTTTTGACACCCTAGGCGAAACCTCATTTTGTGGCCCCCCTTTGCCCTGCCCATGTATATGGTGGAGGTGGTGGGGTGGCGATTTTTGCAGCGTCTCTCCACCTTTTTTTTTCAGCCGTGGTCCGCAGGCCCGCACTCAAGGGAAATGTAAACACCAACAATGTATAATCATCAGTTGCAGTGTGGAATCTACATACCTCAGCTCATACAGACATAAGTGCATTTAGGTCTAGTGTGAGTTCAGATGCAGTACAGACCACTTGCTGCTGACAGCGCAATCCTGTGTACATTTTATACTATCATACACATATGCCCCTTGTGGCACATATCGTCTTTTTTTATGGTATATGGCTATTTATAGCAGATCACTAATCATATAATATAGAAATAATAATCATCAACCCCTCTACTGCAAACATAATCATTCTGCGCAACACAGACAATTCAGTTTCCAGACACAGAGGCGCCGATTTTTTGCCAATATGACATTCAATAAACATTCTTGATAATCAGATAATTTTGTGAAAGCAGACAACGCCAAGATGACCGATCCTGGCAGATGTCTACAGCCTGTGTCCTCCAGCAGCACAATCAATGTCTTAGAGACTTTCTGAAATAAATTTGATGGCGTGAAGAGATTTTAGGATTGGTGACATTGATCAATCAGTTTTTGATTGGCAGGGGAAGCCATGTTAGAGATGACAGGTGGGGGTTGGGTTTGCAGTCCTGGCAGCCTGTATAGGGATGCTTTTTCACCTCCTTGCCAACATTAACTCTGTGGGGGCAGTATGTGCTGGGGGCAGTATGTAGTGGGGGCAGTATGCGGTGGGGGCAGTATGTTCTGGGAGCAGTATGTACTGGGGGCAGTATGTAGTGGGGGGCAGTATGTACTGGGGGCAGTATGTGGTGGGGGCTGTATGTACTGGGGGCAGTATGTGGTGGGGGCAGTTCGAAGTTGCACCCCTGGGAGCACTTCCCTGCTGTTTGTGTGCAGATTAGGGAGCTAAAGCATTATAGACAGAAGGAACTCCTGCAGGAGTCTCATGGCTACAGGTGAAGATTCCCGACTCCTCCTCCCAGTGCAGTCCAGTGCATTTTCAGCCAGAGAGGGCACCAATGCATGTGGGAGTCAGCCACACCCCCGCCCTGCCCACCATCTCAATCAGCCCTGAGAGAATCTACAGGCTTCAGAGAGAGTCCTTACAGGCTGCCTGGCCTACAAGGCTAATTGCCGGGTACTCCAGCTGAAGTAAGAGGCTGCTCCAGACCCCTTTGTGACCTGAGAGGAGGACTAAGCACACACCTGGTGCTGCTCCGGGGGAGAGAGGGGGGGCTCTGCTTGCTCCTTCTCCCCGTCCAGCAACTATGCACCAGCAGCCAGGCAGATGGAACCGCAGGAGTCACCTCCAGCGCCTCCTGCTACACTCCGCACCACTCAAACACCTGGCAGGGGGGAACCTATCCTCTGGAGGGGACCCAGGTGCCTTGGCTGAGCCCCTAGGTAGCAATGCGCCCTAGGCAGCTGCCTACTCCGCCTAGTGGTAGCACCGGCCCTGTGCCCGGTCACAGTTTAGATCAGCTCATGGTGATCACTGCGGACAAACCCAGGAATAGTCCACTGTTACCTTTCCCTTGAACTCCCCTCTCCATGGCACAGTTCATGAAACATTGCCACATTCTGGTGTCAAACCTAGGTAGGTCCCCAAAGCTTATTCCGGCCATTCTTTAAGGGTAAGGGCGGTTTCCGCTGTTTCTCGCCAAGGGGTCCCCATTCACGTAATTAAGAAGTTAGGCAGGTAGAATTCAGCATGCTTCTCCATATATCCCAGTTCAAAATGTGGAGATGTCACGGGCACTTCATGCATTTGGCTGATTTATGAAGCATATGGGACTTCAATGAATCTTTAGCTCATCCTACTGTCTTTATTTTTGCCCCCTTCAGGCACACTGACCACGTGACTACGGCACACCCCAGGTCACTTCCTGTTTTTCCGTTAATACCTTTCCTTATACGGTCTACTAGAGACTCCGAGTACAAGAGGAAGGCTGACCGCAGGTAAGCCTGATTTTGTAGGAGTCGGGCTGTATTTAAGCCCGCACTCTAGCCTCCATGTCTCACACACCCTTTCCCTTTTCTTTCCATTTCTTCTCTTTTACTTATACTTGGGTATGCCCCCTTTAGGCATATTGACCACGTGACTATGGCACACCCCAGGTCACTTCCTGTTTTTCCCTTCATACCTTTCTTTATACAGTCTACTAGAGACTCCGAGTACAAATATATTTGTGTATATCAGCACAAGTGCTTATGTGACTTATTTGACAAGTATGTTTTTCAGATTTATGGCTTTCACAGCTGATTTTATAGAGCCACATTTTTGATTCCTTTGGTAAGGAAAATGCTTGACAGTTTTTGTTTGTTTTTTTAGGGCTCTTTCAGCTCTGGGTTAATGCTTACTGTTCACTGAAAAGTGACCTGTGTTGAATTGCTTTTTACAGAGAGTGGTAGAGCATCGGCTTACAGGCATTAAAGAGGTGGTACTGCCGCCTCCAGAATGCTAGTGTTGTGTTTTTTTTCTTTTATTTGCTGAATCCCAATTTTACACTGCAGGACCACACTGCAACTGTGAGCAAAGCATTAAGCTTGTGGTTGTGGCACAGCCGAATTATACACAATGGGTGAGTTTGACAGGTGGTATTGCCACTCAAACTCTGCACCCTGAGTTAAAAATGCTGCAGCTGCAAAGCAAAGCATTGCGGTCATGCAAGGCTGTGTTTTGGCCTAGGCCTAGGGCGGCACTTTGCGGGGGGCGGCAAAAAGGGCCGCCCCCCTGCATGAGAAAAAGCCCCCCCACCCGTCTTGCGGATTCCCGGCTCCCGCTGCCGCCTCCCGCACACATGCAGCCCACGGCGGCCGGCTTTCTGTAGCAGCACCACTGTGTATGGACGTGCTTGGCAGAGGGTGCGGGCATGTATCTCACGCCCCCCCACTCTCTGACAAGCACGCCCATACACCGCGGCGCCGCTACAGAAAGACGGCCGCCGTGGGCTGCATGTGTGCGGGAGGCAGCAGCAGGAGCCGGGAATCGGCAAGACGGGTGGGGGGGCTTTTTCTCATGCGGGGGGCCGGCGTGTGTCATTCGCGCCCCCATAAGCAGCAGGTGACAGGTGGAGCCTTAAGCTCCGCCTCCCCTCCCCTGCACTGCTTTCCTGCAGTGAATCTTCTCCTCTGCCCTGGGGCGGGATCTGGCTGTGACGTCAGGAGGAGGAGAGAGAGGAGCACAAGTGAAACCCCCAGGACAGCAGGTACAATGATTGAATAAATTATATCAGTGTTATGGGCACTGGCAGTGGCAGCATTTGATGGGCACAGTGTTAGCATTTGATGGGCACAGTGTTAGCATCTGATGGGCACAGTGGCTACGTTTGATGGGCACAGTGGCAGCATTTGATGGGCACAGTGGCTGCAATTGATGGGCACAGTGGCAGCGTTTAATGGCACAGTGGCTGCGTTTGATGGCACAGTGGCAGCATTTGATGGGTACAGTGGCTGCGTTTGATGGGCACAGTGGCTGCAATTGATGGGCACAGTGGCAGCATTTAATGGCACAGTGGCTGCGTTTGATGGCACAGTGGCAGCATTTGATGGGTACAGTGGCTGTGTTTGATGGCACAATGGCTGCGTTTGATGGGGCATAGTGGCTGCATTTGATGGCACAGTGGCTGAGTTTGACGGGGCACAGTGAGTCTGCAATTGATGGGCACAGTGGCTGCGTTTGATAGGGCACAGTGGCTACATTTGATGGCACAGTGGCTGCATTTGAAGGCACAGTGGCTGTGTTTGATGGGGCACAGTGGCTGCATTTGATGGCACAGTGGCTGAGTTTGATGGGGCACAGTGGCTGCATTTGATGGCACAGTGGCTGAGTTTGATGGGGCACAGTGGCTGCATTTGATGGCACAGTGGCTGAGTTTGATGGGGCACAGTGGCTGCATTTGATGGCACAGTGAGACCCCCCCCATGATAGCATTAAAACTCAGCAGCTACAAATACTGTAGCTGCTTACGTTTAATATTAGAACACTTACCTGTCCAGGGATCCAGCGATGTCGACACCTCAGCCGATTTTCAGATTGGCTCTCGAGTTTTGCCACTATCATTCATGGTAAGGGAAACCGACCGGTTCCCTACTGCACATGTGCGAAGCGCGTTGCACTTTCTGAATGGCCCAGTGGAGGAAGGAGGAGGGGAGGCAAACTTCAGAGGGGACAGCGCAGTCTTCCGGAAGTGGGGAAGGGTACCTGTCAGAAACAGGTACCCGTTCCCCCCTGAAAGGTGCCAAATAAGCCTAAAAAGGAAGGGGTGTGGTTTACAGATGATAGGGTGGGTCTTAAACAGGAAGGGGTGTGGCCTCAGAAGGATGGGTTGGGTCGTATTTAAATTAGGGAGGTGCATGCATTTAGTCAGGCCTAGGGTAGCACAAAACCTAAATACACCACTGCGGTCATGGCATGTGTACAGCCCTGCCCTGTTGTTATGTTACAGTTCAGATGGGGAGCTGGGGGCAGTAAAACAAAAGCTCAGCCGTCCATTTTAATCCCCCCTGGTCGCCCCTCTGAAAGAGCCATTACTTAATATTTAGCATCCCAACAGAACTTGCCTCTTCATAACATAGCTGCTCTACCTCCCTTTAGAGCTACACAGATTCCCTTAGTTAAACGCACCCCACAGAGCCCCCACCCTTTCAGCTTTCCTCCTCTCTTCATACCACCACCAAATCCGTCCTTCTCAGATTGACACTGACACAAATAAGAGAAGGAAAGTTGACAGTGAGGGCCGCCGCTTCCAGCACAAGTGGAAAGTGGAATATTTCTTCACTGAAATAAGGAATCACTGTGTTTGTCTGATATGCCAAGAGACTGTGGCTGTTTATAAGGAATTTGATGTCAAGAGACCCTACCAGTCGAGACATAGCACATATGACATGTTAACAGGGTGCGACCACAGTGAAGAATGTCAGTCACAATGGTCAGCCCTCACGCATGTTCACTTCATCAAATCTGGCCCTCTGTGAAAAAAGTTTGGACACCCCTGAGGTAGGCTGTATGTGACCCCATGATTTCTAACAGCAGCCCTCCTTCACCCTGCATTCCACATGTACCACATGGGCTGGGTGATGGGATAAATAAAGGGTGCCAGGTGGCCAGTCCTAATGGAAGCCTGATGTTCGGCTTCCATAGTAATGTGTTAGGCCTGCGAGGCTGCGCATGTCCACCTTACCTCAGGGTTCACCGCACACACCGATGCAGGGCTCATCTGGAAGCCTGGGGCTTCCATAGTGTTAGGCTTGCACAGCTGCACCCTTTTGCCTCAGGGTGCACGCCAATCCCTGGCCCTTATAGAACCCTGGCATTTGATTTTGACTGATTCCATAGCATTGCAACTATGTTCTTTCACCTCAGGGCACACGCAGATGCACATCCCTTAAAGCTCACTAAAATCCTCAGCACCAGGCCCATGATGCTCTTAATCTGGCCCTGGACAGGGTGACAGACAAACCACAATTCTTAGCAGTCCCTATGGGGGTACCGCTACATATACATTAGACCAAAAAACATAGACAACTGAGGAGCAAAGAGGGACAGAGACATTTGATTCCAAAAGAGGGACAGAGACATTTGATTCCAATAGAGGTGCAGTTCCTCAAAATGAGGGACAATAGGGATCTTTGTGCAATGCCACCCTTTGTTTTTACATATTATCCAATGCAGTGGTGGATTTGATAAAATAAAATTATGGGAGACAATTATCGTAACTGTATTATTGTTTGCAATTGTCACTTTTTTAATTTACGTGGTCACAGTTGCAGCACAATAGAAAGAAGCAGACCATTGTTATTGGTCCCTAAACATGCTAACAGTTTTGCATGTGTAGGGGTCCTTTCCTAAGCAGGAGTGTTCCTATCCTATATTTAGTGCTGCTGAGCTATAAAGCTTAAAGCTTAAAGCTGGCCATAGATGGTTTTAAAAAACAAACAAACTTTCCCCATCTACACATACAAGGTGGATGAAGGAATCCTCCCAACTTCATTATTGCATTCTGACAGGAGGGCTTCTCTGCCATAAGGATACACTAATCAACACTGCAGCTGATTGGCTGCAGTGCTGATCAAATGAAAATTTATCAACACTCCCGTTCAAAGGGAAACGATCTAATGGTTGACTCTCTTGAACGGGTTGGTCAGGTTAACCCTGGAGTGATAGTGATAGTGATAATTTTGGTTTCTGTACATTTTTTCCTAAGCTCAGGTCATTGATTGCTTGTGCCTGCTTAGTGTTGGAGAGTGCCCCTAGCAATAATGTAAGAGAATCCAATGACCTGGTTTATGAATATTCATATTTCCCAAGAGGTTTATTGCAGTTGGTGTATGCTGGGAAAGGGTATACATATGTAGCAGGTGTCTCACTCTATAACCCACAACCACGCCAAGCTGGCCGGAACAATGTACACAGGCTTTCCAGCTTGAGTTAGGGAGAGCTGCCTGCCAGCAGCTGCAAGGGGGATTTTCACCCCCCTCCTTTTTCCTTTTTCACTGACTGAGTCTGTTGTAATATGAGCACATACACACAGAGCTGTGCATTCAGTAGCCTCTCTTGTGCCCTTATTGCCAGGAAGAAGTAAGCCAATTAAAGGCATAGTTACAGCAGCCAATCAGAGAGACTACACTAAGCTGCAGCAAGCAGCTGCAATGGATTCTGGGACATGCAGTTTCCTCACCAAGTGGGTCTAAAGCGTGGTATTTGGGAAGGAACTACAAAAAGCCCAGGATGCTCTGTGACAGAAAAGTGAAGACTCCATTTTGTGTCCTGAGGAAAAGTCAGTCAGCCTTGAGGGAGGGAAGAGATCAGACCTGAGGGAGAGATGCTGTCTCTCAGAGGATCTCTCTGCGTGATTCAGGCCTCCACTGCCAGTTGGGACGTCCAGCCTGAGAGAGGGGGATCCTAGGTGTATATCGAGGCACACCTACACCGAGAGTGAATCGTTCCAGTGTGAGGTGACCAGTCAGGTTGCCAAGAGAGCCTGTCTGTTCCGGTACATTTGTTTGGGTCTTGAACGCAGGATTTGGTGAGAGGGCATTTCTGCCCATCTGCATGGAACAGAGACACTGCACTACAGAAGGAATTATTTAAAAGCTGTATACAGACCTCATTGCTGGTAGTCATCTTGCTGACACTTGTAGTACCACAGGGATAAAGGGATAAGGCTATCCATTTCTGGGACATTGTATACAGGCATCATTGTACTCTCACCTTGTTGAACAAAACCCTGTCTGTTTGACTCCTGTAATTGACCTGGTTTATCCTGAACACGCTTAAACTCTACCTGTCCTTACCTCAAATTGCCTCTAAGACATTTACCTCTTGCACATCTGCCTGATCTCCTGTTGCAAACCTCTGCCTGTATCCTGATCATTCCCTGCCTGCCATTTATGTCTATACCTGACCGTCCGTTGCTGACCTGGCTTGTCTGACCCTGCATCCAGTTATCCAGCTGCTCTGCTCTGCATTGTGCCTAGTTATGCTGGTCTTCCATCTGCTGTGTGCTGCCAGTCTTCCTGCATATGCTACCAGCTGCTGTCTACCCAGCCTGGGGTCTGCTGTTCCTGCTGCCATCCGCTGCTTCAGCTATCCAGCTCAACTCTGGTGATGCACCTGCCACGCACCTCTGCAACCAACAGAAGATCTTATAGGCAATCTTAAATCTCCGTGCCCTCATGGCCACTGTCGCAACATCAGTGGTCAGTAAGGAGCCTTTAAAGCACCTACTGCCTGGCCAGAGGATTTACCCAGAAGGAGTGAAGAGGGAACCTAGGTATTAGAACCATCTTCTGTGGGAAATAGTTCCAAAGAGCAAGGTTAATGCTTAAACACTGCAGAAAGTCTGGTGGCTCATCTAGATTGGGAAGAATACTGAATGCAGGTCTTAAAGGTTCTTTTTCTGTATGGCTGTAAGTAGGGTTAGAGTTTGGGATCTATTCTTTTTGGGTATCATGTTCCTTATTCCCTGTCTTCCAAAGGTCTTTCACATCTAAAAACTTTTAACCTTGACTAATGGCCAACTCTTCATACCCCACTAAAGGTCAAGAATCCAACCCTGAGGTGAAATGTCAGCCCACTGAGCCATTCAGGGATCCCTAACTGCCTCCAGGGGGTAAGAGGGTGTAATACATGCAAATTGCACATTAACTAAAGTAGTGTGTACTTGCCTCAATCCAAAGCACCTAGTGTGATTTCTGTTACTCTCTACTATCTGCATAACTCACTTCTGACAGTCTATGCTGACACCATACAATCCTGGCAGACAATCTTGCCCCCCCAGCACACAGCAGGTGTGCATCACTCCCTTTGAGACTGTGTAGAGGGGGTATGTCCTTTCCCTCCGCTCAGTTGTCAGATTACACTCAGCTCCCTGTTCTATGCTGTGCAGTGTGTGACAGCAGATGCTTGCCCCCTGCCTTCTGAAGCTCAGAATTGCTGTGTAAAATCTTGACTGTGAATGGCTGTAGAAGAGAGAGGGCTGCAGATACAACTTATATCGGAGGATTTGCTTTACCTCTGTATACCAACTGAGGCTAGTCACTTTGCTTTGTATATGTAAGGGTTTACAAACACTTTCATAAACAACTGCATTAATAAATGTCCTCCTATGGCTTGATTCTGGTGTCTTGACTTCTGTTTTTACTTGTCTTAATTGAATTTTATAATTAAAAGCATTGCTAAGGAACCAAACAAGCAAACAAAATTATACACTTGCTTGGGCCCCGTGCTTGCTATCATATTGCATTCCTTCATATATTCTTTTTATTTGTCAAATAGGCTACTGATAGAAACATATTCCCACAAATCATTTAAATTTCCATTCCCCGGGAGCCTGAACTCAAGGAAAGTCAGCATTACATTAAACACCTCCCAAGGCTAATCCATGATACAAGGAACTCTACATACAGTAATATCCCTGGGAGGAACAGTTGCCTCGCCTGCAGTTCCTCCCTCCCCCCCACCTTCCTCCATTCATAGATGCTGGGGTTCTGTTGTGATACAATTAAATTAGTCATTCATTCGTGTGGCAACAATTGAAATAAAAAAGACATTAGAGAAGAAATACAATTTATTTTTGATGACAAATAAATAAAGCTTGGCTTCAATAGCTTGCAGGAATTCATCATGGTGTCCAGTTTGCTGAATTCCCCCGTTCCTGTCTGGATGTGGCAGAAAAGTAAATCAGAGTTGTCAAAAAAAAGTTTTGTTTCTCGCTAATTAGTCTCTGCTGGTTAGCCGGTTAAGAAGTTAAATAATGAAAGCTTAGGCAATGGCAGAAGAGTGCTTTTGTCTGTCTTTTTTCCTCTTTTATTTTCTCTATTTATTTTTTTCCTTTTTTTCCCTTTTTTTGGGGATTTGTTGCAGTATGATTCATCATCATACCGACAGCTGAGTGTGATGTACTATAGTACTGAAAAGTGAGCTCTAATGTGCTGTACAAGAGGGAGGTAAACTATTGTCATTCAACACCTGATATTATCCCAATGTGAACCATACCCAAGGATAACAAGAGTTTCTGGTTTACAAGGACAATATCAGGCTTCTAAAACGTTGTGGATTATTTTGACACTTTTCAGGACAAAGTAAGAGCTTCTCTGGAAAGAGCAGCCCCTGACTCTAAAATGTACCTTACCTGCACTCCCTCGCAGGTCCTTGTTCCTCAACAGTCAACAAGAGTATTCAGTACTTTCGTAGTGTGGAGGAGCATGAGACCTGCTCCTGTGTGATGGTCCCCAAGCCTTGTAGCCAATTGCTAGCCCCAAGCATTGTCACGTGACCATGGGGAGTGACATCACTGCTCCCCCAATCTTAGAGCCAGCTGAAGAGGAACAAGGAGCTGTGAGGAGGGCAGGTAAGGTGGGTAAAAGGGGGTCAGGGCAAGCAGCTGAATGGACAGTTAAAAATTCTGTTTAGCCATTTTTGTGTCATACACATCTGCCAGACAGCACAACCATGAGGCAAAATGTAACTGTATCTTAGCACCAAAAAACTGAAACCATTTTTTACTTAATTTTTAATATTCAAAGCAAACTCGCCCATCCATTTATGTCTCCATGCTTTATTTTGTCAAGAAATCACTTTGAAAAACACATCCTAGCATTTCTAGCCAAGGCCATCTTGCATACCTCCCAACTTTCTGAGATGGGAAGGAGGGACACCTATTAGCTAAAGTATGCAGGCATAAAACACACCCTTGCCACGCCCCTTAAAAGAGAATTATACAAAAAAAAGTTTAGCTAAAGCCACAAAGTTATTTTTTGCCACTTTTCCTTCATATTGGCTTTTGAAATTTACAAATGCAGCAATTTAGAAACTGGATGAAAGGTTTAGCACTGGGAAACACTTTTTAAAAGATAAATAGTGCATTTTATATACAACTATATAGATCAGACAAAAATGAGGGACAAATAAGGAGGAAAGAGGGTCAGAGAGACTTTGTTCCAAAACAGGGACAGTCCCCCAAACTCAGGGACAATTGGGAGCTATGTATCTTGAGTAAGGGCAGATGATTCATGTAGCACTTACTTCCTGGAATACATTTGCCCTTAGTTCAGGCATGCAGGCAGGAGGTTGTGCTTAGCTGAGAAAGCCCCTCCTCCAGATGAAAGAAAAAAAATATCTAAGAAGACGCCTGGGATGTATGGCATCATTTTGGCCTAGGCCAGAAACCAGAAAGAAGTATTAAAAAAGAAAAGTTTAAAACATATAAATATAATATACTTCCTTATCTATTTACTATGGCTAGCAGGATAAGAATTAAAAATAGTGGATGTTGATTGAGAGAGTTTAGTTCCACTTTAAAGAAAATAGTGGTGTCACTGCCGATAGGACAATGTAGAAGCAGCCACATACGGATAAGACATGAGCTTGCTCTGCTCACTTTCTTTTTTCCCCCGTCAGAATGTTCCCTGTGCAAGTACCAGCTAAGAAAAAAAAAATTCCTTATCATACAACGGGATACTGCAGTCCTTAAATTGATCCTTCTGCATCGTGTTTTAAAGTTGTATTGATTTTGTAATGATACCACCTCTAAATGACAGATACCCTGGATTGTCCCAGATAAAATCCAGCAGGGATCTGTCATTTAGCAGCCATGATGCTACCACAGCTAAATGACAGACCCCTGGCCGCTCTTTGTAAACACAAAATTTCAAAGCTAGGTTCACATCTGTGCGGGTGATGCCACTGCGAGTCCCGCACAAATAGTGGCAGCCGCAACCACTTACACAGAGAAATGTGGGACCCGCGGGCAGGTGCCATTAATCCTAATGGCATGCCACGCTCACTGAAAATTGCACCTGCAACTGGAAATCTCAGTTCCCGCGTGGGCTGCGATTTCAGAAATAGTGCAGGGACTTCTTTCCTGCATATCGCAGGGCACGGCAGCCCATTCAAATGATTGGACTCTCGTACCCGCGCAAACTGCGGTGGCACAGGTGTGAACCTAGCCTAAAAGACTAGAGGAGATTTCCCCATTTCTGACTCACAGACAGAAAAAACTTTGATAGAGGTTCTATTCCTTTCCCACTCTACTAAAACTTATTTTTATTGCTGTCTCGGTCCTGTGGTTTTCCATCACCTCCTATTCCTGTAAAATTGTTCCTAAAAGGAAACAGCACTAAAAAACTAAGTTTGTTCTAACTTTAACCACTTCCTTCAAGACGAAAAAAAAAAAAAAAATAGGAAGAAAACTTTTGTAACTACATTTCTATAAAGTCAGCTTCCTTCTTTTCTGCAAACAGTATTTAAAGAGACACTGCCACTTTCCCATACAGGGAAAAGGGCCCCCTGCCACCTTATACTTACCTTTCCTGTGCCCCTCATCGCCTTCTGGTGCTCAACTCAGATGTGTCAGTGACTGGAGCGAGTGGTGGCATCAATACTTTAGCCCAGCGTTTGGCTGATCCCCGTAGTGTTCCCAGACGCAACTGAAAGAATGGCGAAGGCTTCTATTGTGACACAATGAAATTAGTCAGTCATTCATGTGGTGAAAATTGAAAAAAAAAAAAAGACTTTAGGGAAAAAATACAATTTATTTTTTAAGACAAATAAATAAAGCTTGACTTTAATAGCTCGTAGGAATTCATTGTGGTGTCCATTTTGCTGAATTCTCCCCTTCCTGCCTGGATGTGGCAGAAAAGTAAATCAGAATTGTCAACAAAAAAGTTTTTGCTTCTCGCTAATTAGTCTCTGCTGGTTAGCCGGTTAAGAAGGTAAAACAATAAAAGCTTAGGCAATAGAAGAACAGAGCTTTTGTCTGTCTTTTTTCTATTTTATTCTCTGTATATATTTGTCTCTTCTTTTTTTTCCCTTTTTTGGTATTTGTTACAGCTGAGTGCGATGTACTACAAGAAGAAGGGCAGGAAAGTTGAGTAAAAAGGGGGCGGGCATTAGCAGAGACAGTGTCTCTTTGCCTGCAAGCCTAAAATGTCTATTTAATTTTCTTTTTTTTTCATCTTGAGTTAGCTTTTTCATAGTTACATAGTTGTTAAGGTTGAATAAAAACAATAGTCCTTCCAGTTCAACCTGTATTGGTGTACGTATGTCAGTGTCAATAATCATTTTCCATATCCCTGTATATTGTGTTCACTAAGATGCACGTCCAAGAGTCTTTTAAAAAATATCAATACTCCCCGCTGACACCACCAATTGTGGAAGAGAGTTAAACCTCCTTTTCACATTTTTCAATTAAAGTGAAAAAAACAAACACATTAATTTAGGAGAACTGTATAGGTTTATGATCCTCTGAGAGGGTATCATACAGTGCATCCAGAAAGAATTCACATCGCTTTACTTTTCCCACATTTTTCTATGTTACGGCCTTATTCCAAAACAGATTAAATTCATTATTTTCCTCAAAATTCTACAAACAATACCCCTTAATGACAACGTGAAAGAAGTTTGTTTGAAATCTTTACACATTTTTTAAGAATAAAAAGCAAAAAAAATCCCATGTACATAAGTATTCACAGCCTTTGCTCAGTACTTTGTTGAAGCACCTTTGGCACCATTTACAGCCTCAAGTCTTTTTGAGTATGATACTACAAGCTTAGCACACTTATTTTGGACAGTTTCAACCATTCTTTTTTTCAGGACTTCTCAAGCTCCATCAGGTTGGATGAGGAGCATCAGTGCACAGCCATTTTCAGATCTCTCCAGAGACGTTCAATCTGGGCTGTGCCTGGGCCACTTAAGGACATTTACAGAATTGTCCCGTAGCCACTCCTTTGTTATCTTGGCTGTGTGCTTAGGGTCGTTGTCCTGTTGGAAGATGAACCTTCGCCTTAGTCTGAGGTCCAGAGCGCTCTGGGACAGGTTTTCATCAAGGATGTCTCTGTACATTACTGCATTCATCTTTCCCTTGGTCCTGACTAGTCTCCCAGTTCCTGCTGCTGCAAAACATTCCCACAACATGATGCTGCCACCACCATGCTTCACTGTAAGGATGGTATTGGCCAGGTGATGAGCGGTGCCTGGTTTCCTCCAGACATGACTCTTACCATTCAGGCCAAAGCAGAGGCGTATCTAGTGAAAATGGCGCCTATGGCAAGCACTGAAACTGTGCCCCTGTCAAAACATTTGAAACTCATCTTTAAGATAACCTAAAGGGGGTGTCGTTAGAGTCTCAGATGAAAGAAGGAGAAGGGAAAGAAAGAAGGAGAGAAGGATAGGTCCAGATCCTAGACCACAATAGCAATACAGTATGTGTATTCCAGAAAGTTTAATAATCAAAGATACTCCAAACACCATCCCCCTAGGCAGATCCCATCAGATACAAGAGATGGTTAGAGAATGTGCAGACATGGTGCAGGAGACAGTCAGATACTGCAGACATTAAACAGGAGATCAGAGACTGCAGTTTCTGGCTTACTAACAGTCCATTTGCCAAGCACAGTTAGTAAGACCATAAATGGTTAATAAGTCTGTGAAGATCCAAGCCTGATCAGCCTAAATTCTGAAAGGCAATATAAAAACAAACAAATCATGCAGAGCACACTGGACTTTGGCACCAAGAGCTCTTTAGAAACAGCTGCAAATCATGATGAACACGGTCACACTTTTGGGTCTTCCAGAAGTCTAATCATTATCAGTGTGTTCACCTGTCCTGTGTGCAGTGTAAAGAGAAGAGCAAGGGGAATCATTTCCTAACCAGTGTGAGCATTGGCTGATCTGCATATAGGACAAGAGAGCTGCTGCTTAGACATCTGCAGCTGGCATTTTGTGTGTGTGTGAGAGAGAGAGACTCAGCGCGTCTCCATCCTCTTTAGGTGTCACATAAACAATGGAAGCCCCTCCTTGTATCGGCTCTATAATGAGCTCCCACCTTCTCCTGCCATCACAATATCTAGCAGAGCTCCATCCCTTCCTTCCTCCTACAGTCAGCCTATATTGCTCACCCTTTCTTCTGCTTGATGGTGTCAGGTGTCCTTCAGTGCAGCCCAGGCTACAGCGTCCCCCCTCCTCCTGGGCACAGTGCTGATGCTCCTAGAGAGCGTTCTCCAGATAATAGACACATCAGGGCTGAGGGAACATGCAGCAGGTGGCAGCCATCTTTCTTGTCATGTGATGGCAGTCAGCTGACATCTGTATCCCGGGCACTGCTATCTTTTTAGCTAGTAGCTGGCTGTTATCATACTGTGTGGGTGGCGCCAGGTGATGACGAGCCGGAGCAGTTCATGTTTTTTAGAGGGGGGGGGGGAATCAGACAACTCGACCCAGTCCATCCTTGCCTGGGACAAAAACAATTTTTAGGGAAACTACCCGGGATGGCCACAGCCCAGAAATGTTCTAGCAAAATTTTGACTGTTGGCAGGTATGCCCTGGAAAGTGCCTTGCTGCCCAGCCACTCACCAGCACCCCCTTCAGGTGGCGCCCATGGCACTTGCCATATCTGCCATACCCTAGATACGCCACTGGGCCAAAGAGTTCAATCTTTGTTTCCTCAGACCAGAGAATTTTGTTTCACATGGTATGAGAGTCCTTCAGGTGCCTTTTGGCAAACTCCAGAGGGGCTGTCATTTACCTTTTACTGAGGAGTGGCTTCCGTCTGGCCACTCTACCATACAGGCCTGATTGGTGGAGTGCTGCAGTGATTGTTCTGCGGTTGTTCTTCGGGAAGGTTCTCCTCTCTCAACAGAGAAGCGCTGGAGCTCTGTCAGAGTCACCATTGAGTTCTTGGTCACTTCCCTGACTAAGGCCCTTCTCCCCCAATCACTCAGTTTGGCCAGGCAGCCCACTCTAGGAAGAGTCCTGGTGGTTTCAAACTTCTTCCATTTATGGATGATGGAGGCCACTGTGCTCATTGGGACCTTCAATACTGCAGAAATTTTTCTGTACCCTTTTCCCAGATCTGTGCCTCCATGCAATCCTGTCTCGGAGGTCTACAGACAATTTCTTGAATTTTATGGCTTGGATTGTGCTCTGACATGCATTGTTAACTGTGGGACCTCATATAGACAGGAGTGTGCCTTTCCAAATCATGTCCAATCAACTGAATTTACCACAGGTGGACTCCAATCAAGTTGTAGAAACATCCCTAGGATGATCAGTGGAAACAGGATGCACCTGAGCTCAATTTTGAGTGTCATGGCAAAGGCTGTGAATACTTATGTACATGTGATTTTTTTCGTTTCTTATTTTTAATACATTTGCAAAGATTTCAAACAAACTTCTTTCATGTTGTCATTAAGGGGTATTGTTTGTAGAATTTTGAGGAAAGTGCTGAATTGAATCCGTTTTGGAATAAGGCTGTAACATGACAAAATTTAAAAAAGTGAAGCGCTGTGAATACTTTTCGGAGGCACTCTACATGATGATTGGGTGTAATGGGGTAGTGAAAATGTTTTAATTTGGGAGATTTGTTTTCCTCTCACTTCCTGTTTTGCCTATGGGACAGGATGTGAAGGGAAATCTCTCCAATAGGACACACATGACAAAAAAAAATCTGAATCAGGATTATAACCCTCCGTTTCTCTATCCAAAATGAAAATAAAGTGTTGTCTTTAGTTATACTTTAACTGCAGCCCTCCCCATCATCTTCCATGTACTCACTCAGCAATTAACTTGGCTGCTGGGAGCAAAGAAAGAAAACCTGGATATGGAGGAGCATGTAACTAACTGCCTGTCCTCAAATGTGATAGTCCCAAAAAATGTCCTGTGGGTGCATTGATGTTTTCAACCAGGTAGGCTTTCACACCATCTGACATCGGAGCGTACCTTTGCCTCCTGCAGTGGAGAGGCAGCAAGGAAGAGTTAGTGTACCTTGCTGGGGGAATGGGCTATTAGCAATTATTGTTACGAATTGTCATGAATGGGTCAAGTCACAATGCTCTTTAAACAAAACTTGATGCTTTGTACAGGTCCTTCTAAAGTAAGTACAATACAGAACATAGCATAGCCATTGCAATGGCACATTGTATATTTTTGTGTTTCTAAAGGAATATAAATTGGGACTGTCTTTCAGTGAAGAATTTGTTTTTTATTCGATCAGTCACCAATCAGATACAATTTTCAGGGCAGGCTTGAATGTGATTGGTAGCTTAGAAGTAACTCCAGTTAATATCACAATCCTTTAATAGAAAAAAAAAAAAAAGTAGCGTTCTCGTCCCCAAGTGGACTATTACTTTCATTCTTACAGGCAAATAACAAACTACAAACGGTTTGGAATTACTGCTATGTTAGGTCTTAAATGAACTTGGAATTATTCTGCATATCTGGCCTGCTAGCAAGTCCTCTAACTGACACCAGAGTTTGGAAATTGAATCTTTCAGTCAATATGTTAAACTCTCAGTTCACGAGGATCAGAGCCCATCAAAACCCATCTTACGGCCGTGAAAGATTGACTTTCCCCTTTGCAGCTATTTCAAAGCATTTATGAGATATCTTCCATAGAAATGGATTGAAGCCTGTGATATTGATTTGTAAAAAAAAGAAGAAAAGACTCCTGACTGTATTCTGAAGGGTCTTGACACATTGTGATCCCACATTACCCCTGCAGCAGGACACTGATGCATTCCCTAATGGTGTGGGGGCCGTGGTGTCTTACATTGAGCCTTCAGGAGGAAACAGGCCCATTCAGTTCTTGGTTCAAAGATCCTAAGCCGCCGGGTGAAAAGCACGAAAGAAAAGATTGATCAGAAAAGGCAGTCACATAGGACCGTATCAAATCTGCTGCCAGCTACATCTCCGTGGCATTTGTAATATACAAGCAATGCAGTTCAGTGGGGAGAAGAAGTTTAATAATACTCATCAAAATATTGGATCCACAGCAAACAAAGTGTGCTAAAAAAATCTTTTTAAGAGGCTGAAGTTTATCTGGCAGCAAAAAAATGAATACTAAATGTATAATACCATACCAGGACATAAACCCCTTTATTGTGATTGGGGCTGCAAAAGCCTTTGTACTAAAAGTAAAAGAGTACCCAAAGCCAAAACTTTTTTTTTGTTTCAGATTAGGGAATGGGTACTTCATTATCATTTTCATTTTTTTGTGTCCCCCTGAGGATGATTCACTTGCGTCCCCTTGAGCATGATTATATTTGTACTGGTCAAAGACCTGACTGATTCACTGTTTACTTCTCCTTAAGATCAATCTAAATAATCACACTGACAACACAATTCTTTTTCGACTGGGTTGATACTTTTATTACATAGGTATCGGCCACAGCTTGACAAATGTAAATTAACCATCAAACCAGTAAACATATATAGCCAACACCAGATCCCTTTTGCAGTGCTGAGTGACGTATCTCAACTTTCCTTACTTATTAGGACCCAATTCAGATCCCAGCCGTTCCAGGTTAGGCTCAGGGGCTTACTAAGGGCTTCCTGCTCCCCATTCAACCGACTCCATCAGCCATCTGCCATCTCAGCCCGCAAAAGGGATAACCGCCAGCTGTGACAATAAAATTGGTTTGCAGCAAACAGAACGTAAACCAATAGTAAACATTGCAGCCAAGATTTAACTAAAACAGTATCGAAAATTAACACAACAAACACAACACAAAGCCCAAGTCGATTTTCTTCTCTTTATATTTTGTTATTTATTTTATAAAGTTCTCTCTTTTTTTATGTTACTTTTTCTTTTTAAACATAACAATAAAGTACAGCAAAAAAGGGAGGGAGGGAGGGGACTTGTTCCCTCGTGAGAATTGTACAGATTGGGGAATCAGTAATTTACGTGATGCAGAATTCACTTCCTTTTTACTTCTCCCCAACAATAACCTGCCACCAAATTTATACCACCTCACCAACCCACCCCTTAGCCATTGCTTAACCCTTTTTACGCCAATGTACTGTTCCAATGGAACCGTCTCCGGTCATGATGCCTACTGTGTTTATAACACAGGGCATTGCGAATGTCTTTGGGGCTGAAAGTCAGGCAAAATCCCAAAATTTAAGTTCTTCACCAGACTCAATATCAATATAAGGGGGAAATCTTCCTGGGGGGGAAACTTGTAGTGGCAACTGGGACAGAGCGTCAAGGGAAATCTCAACTGAAAAATAAAAAGGAATTCATCCACCACATCTAAGAACTGGTAAGCTGCAATCAATTACATTTTTGTTCTTGAGTTTAGTTATGCTTTAAAACTTTAGAGCAAAAGGTTGAAGCTAGTTTTACACTAGTGTGAGTCGGGGGCGCTCTCAAAATCATAAAAATACTGTGCTCTTTAGTAGACGTGCGAGGGTGCCATTAATTCTTAACGACACCCCACACATCTGCAAAATGCCCCTGTTTTCACGCATGCAAAACCACATAATGCTGCAGCACCATGCAATTCTGCATGACGTAATTTTAAAAAAGGGTCCAGGACTTACAGTATGTAGATTGTATTCATAAAAGGCAGATGTGTTTCCAAATGCACAAAATAAAATGTAAGGAATCATTTTTTCAATGTTTACATGTAGTCCTGTAAGGAACGTTATGTACTGGTTGCTGACATATGAACACTTGTGCATTGACTGTCCTTTGTATTGGCATTGTCGTACTGTTATGACAGAAGGTCCTTCTGCCTTCTTACCTTTTGTTGAGGCTAACCATGTAACCTTGGTTCTTTGCCTTTTACACTTTTGTATTGCTGTTTTGTAAAAAGCTTTAATAAAAAGTGATTATAAAGAATAATAAAAATACAAGTTTTTAATTACGTAATCACTAGAGTAGAGATCCAGCAAAATTCACAAATGTAATCATGCCAATTCATGATTTGTGTGATTCTCTTTGACCAGAGAAATCTGTATCCTAAAAAAGGGATATAGTCATATATGGCCTAAAGCCGGTTCGCACATATGGGAATTGGATGCAGGTTTCCCCGCATCCAATTTGCATGACATGTGAGTGTAACAGGCTCTCAATGGAGCCAGTTCACACAGGCCCAGGAGGCCGCAGTCCGGATTTAAAAAGGGTCCTGTGCATGTTTGGGTCTGATTCAGGTGCAAATTCAGGCAAAAAATCGCACTAGTTTTGCACCTGAACCGGTGAACAGAGACACCGGACCCCTGGTACGAACCCGTGGCTGCACATATGTGGAAAAGGGAAGTAGAATGTACACCGCTCCAAGGCTGTCTGCAAATTAAAAATCTCTTGACACTGCTGTGGCAACAAGACTGGATGAATGCCAAAGTCCGCAACCTGGGAAATCCATGCAACAAAGAGAAAAAGCGGCACATCCAGAGATGAAGAAAAATTTGTTGGTTTATTGTAGAATCAAAGGTTAAAAAATATGACACACGAGGGATCCACACTGTTCAACAGACGCGTTTCACGCAAAGTGCTTAATCATTGCTCACTATCACCGGGTGTGCATACTCCTTTATAGACCAAAGTGTGTGGCTGGAACCAATCACAAAAAGACAGGTAGTAATCAATCACCTGTCAAAAAAGAAATGTTCAACACAACATGTGCAAATAGGATGATCAGTCAAAGAAGACATGCACACCTGGACAAAACACATATACATACATGTATAATACAAATGTCAAAATGTTACGCATACCGATGTAAAATAGTATAAGCATTGAAAATCATGTATAAAGGGGTTAAAACAGTATACATAAAAGAATAAGTACGTAGGAAACTCATGTGTAGGATATATAACATATGTATACATGACAAATTCCCCCCCCCCCAGAATTCACCAGTAGCCCAATACATTATATAAAAATACAAAAAGAAAATGCATGTAAGCATATGTATATAATTATATTTATATTTGTAATTTGTAATTGGAGGCACAAAAGTAAATAAAAGGTTGCATGAAAAAAAACACCACTATACTGACACCATTAAAATAAAAATCACCCACACATTTACAAAAAATGAGAATAGAATAGTCCTCAAACAAATAAAGTATATATGTTTCATGTTAAACAATTATGTGTGCATATAACTGAGCCCATAAAGAGAGATACTAGCCAAGAAAAATCAAGAAAACCAGGCAATTGGCAAAAAATCGCATCAAAAAATTGCATCAAAATTTTTTTACATCAAAAAAGCCAGAGAGCAGGAGTTTAATAAGAAGGACAAAAAATATACATGAAGCACATTATAATTACTCAAAATAGTGAGAAACATCCCATTCATAGTTTAAGCCAGAGGGAATATGGGTACTCAAATAAAAAATGCAGTAAACTTCCCTCCTACATAAAAGTCTAAATAAATCACCCCCTCTGGCTGAGAGTTTAACCCTTTCTACTATTTGTACTTGCACAAGACCAGTATTACCACCGCGGTTTTTCTAAAATCATGGAAAGACTGGAAAAACGTCCTCTGTACTACAGTTGTCTGAAGTAAAATTGTGTTGAATTGAACTTCTGTGTCTTAGTGAAGAGTTAAACTGCCTGTGGATGGTGCCAAATCAGCAGGTCACTCTACTGTCTGGAAAGACTGGGTCTAAGGAGGTATGCCAATGCATAAAGTGGAAAGTGAAACAATTGGGCTTCAATCACAGAAGCAGATCACGTGATATTTTGGTGTCCAGACACATTTTGCCTAAATATCGCATGCAATCCTGAAACTGTCAATTCACTATACCATTTTGCGGTATAGTGTGTAGCGCTGAAAACGATCAGTAAATATCGCATGAACAGTCATTAAACTCAATTCACAGAAGGAATTAAATGCATGCAGTAATTAAGTAGTGGTCCAGGCATGCGGTATTTAAGGAATGTGCGTGATTTTAACTGGTTGTTAAGGAGCGGGCGGCCACCGGCGTCCTTAACAATGAGTAAATGTCATGGTTGTTAAGGAGCAGACGTCCGCTGCTTCCTTAATAACCAATGAGCCTCCTCTGCCCCAAAGCAACTCCCCATGTTGAAGGCATGTGGTCTGGTATGGTTTGGGGGGGGCGCTCGCTTCCCCCCCCCCTTTCCTGGCCTGTCCAGCAGAATGCTCAGTAAAGGGACTGGTATAGATTTAAAAAATGTTGGCGTAGGGGTTCCCCTCAAAATCCATACCAGGCTTGATTTGGAGGGAGGGACCCCACTCAGTTTTTTTTCCGTGATTTTTTAATCCTGGCAATTATTTTCTTTACATTCAGCTGTCAGCGGGGAACCCTGCTGACAGCTGATGACTCATCGGTTGTTAAGGATGCGACGGCCACCAGCTCCTTAACAACCAGCTATTTACTAATGGTTCTTCTATGTAGATAAAGTTGGCAACCAGGTTGGCAACCAGGTGAGGATTTATCTACATGGAAGTACTGTGTTGCAGGGCGGAGATTACACATCAGGCATGGTGAGTGGAAACAGAGAGCTCTTGCCAGTCCTGATTGCATGATTGGGTTGCAGCACCATGATCTTGCATGTGTATTTACTAATTGTTGTTAAGGACATCAGCGTTAAATTAGCGCAAGATTTCACTGCTAAAATATCACATCACATCATAAAATAGTACATGCAGTATTTTAGTAGCATTTTTTTGTTAATGACAACATTAAAAAAAAAAAACGCTAGGCAATATTTCGTGTAGTGGTAGATACTGCTTTGTGAACGGAGACCAGTATCCATAACAGCCAAAAAAAAGCGTGCTGGTGCTCTGTGGTGATTCCTTATCTAAACTATTATCTGGGCTTTATAAGGACCTCATGCCTTCTGTTCAAACTGGCGTGGAGAGTCTTTACGCCAAATGGTAGGCAGATCTAACCCTGATATTAATGATGAACACATTTTCGCAATTGGTCGCTTGCAGAGATAGATTGATTCAGTTTAAATTGTTGCATAGGATCTATTTGACACCTCAAAGATTGCACGGCATTTATCCGGAGGTTTCTCCCCAATGCTGGAGATGCCCGAGTGACTCTGCTGATTTCAGCTGATTTTCCGAGGTCACTCACTTCATAGGTCACTTGACTACTATAGTGGTTCCCCTGTGTATTGACTTGTGTTTACTTGAACTAGTGGGTTCTCTGGCTTTTCCTTGGGGCACTTAGAACACTTGTAAGTCTATTATTATTCTATGCTTGGAAGGCTATCACCTGAAAATGGAAATCGAAGGAGACCCCCACTTTGAACTTTTGGAAATCTCTGATCAATAATGTTGTTCCTCTAAATAAAACTAAATATTTTGTCTCATGGGTGCCCTCAAAAGTTTAACAAGGTGTGGGGCCTCTGGCTTGACCCCCCTCCAATAATGCATCATAAAGATTTAGTTTTTTTCTAAGTATCTTTTGGCAGATCTCTTGGTGCTAGGTCATGAATGTCCACTTGTCCCATTATATCTGTTGCTGGGGTGGGTGATGGGAGTGCCATTTTTCTTTTTGGGTGATGGGAGTGCCATTTTTCTTTTTGCTTGTTACATTTTCTCCTGTCCGGTACTATGGAGACGGCCTATTGATTTTCTATATTGCACTACATGCTCCTTTACATTGCACTGAGCAGACACTGGTTTAGTGTTCTTAAGTTCTACTGTTTTTTTACTGTGTTTTCAAGCTGGGGTATACCCTGAAGCTCTGTTTTCTACTATTACTTTTCTATAAAATTCAATAAAAAGAATAATAAAACAAAAAAGAATGCTGGGCTGCATTCTTAGATGCACCCTATGAGGTAGGTCTACTAAAACTGTACAGAATTTTCACTTATCAAAGACCAGCTGAGTTCACTTCTAGCATAAGCATCCTGCTTTATTTATTTAATCATTTTCTTATTTTCTTGCACAAAGAGAGTCTGCATTCATTCTCTTTGAGTCACTCTGCAGTGCGTATCATCTGATCTCCCTGATCTTCCAGTCAATTTTATAGAACAGCTCTGAAACTACTGCTCTTTCTTGAAACTCACCAGCTGTAGGCTACTAATAGTAAATATGTCACATGCATTTGTAATATTTTGAGAAAGAAATTATGTTTATGGTGCACCATTGGATTAATAAAATGAGGGGAAGATAGGGGACTTAAATAGTTCTTGAAAAAAGCTCAAATGAATGTCCTAAAATCACTCATAGCTATTTGAAGTGCCTCTGATCAGAGTTTTTGATAGATCCTCCATACTTTTATACTGCAAAAGAATAAATGGACATTTGATAAAAGGTTAATATGTAATCACATGTAATAAATGTTAAAGAGGCACTTTAAACAGTCCTGTGGGAGTCTGCAGAGTTCATCATGGAAGCGAGCAGATGTTGCAGAGTAGTGCCTGGAAGCAGCTGTTGGCTATGCAGAATTTGTCAAAGAAGCATAGCTGGGCAATGCAGAGATGTAGCAAGAAGTGGATGGGTGTGCAGATGCCGGTACAAACCAGTATGGAATCCACCACAATGCTAGAAACCAGAACCAGAAGTGTGTTGACACCAATGACAAGGGTGTGGCAATGCGTTTCAGGGCCTTAGGAATACACCTTTTTAAAAAGATTTTTTTTTTAAATCTCTGATGTTCTACCTCTTTGATAGGTTTATGCATTTATTATTGTTTGTTACATCGCTTGCCTTATTATGTGGAAACTCTGTGCAAAGGCTGTCCAATGTTTCAATAATACAGTTAATACATAAAAAAATCTGAAGCCATTTTTTTCAGTTTGGATACAATGGAGAAACTTTTGACAGATTTTGCTTTGCTGTCTGCTTCCCATTGACAAATTTGGTTTTTATCCAGATATACAACAAGAAGTAATAAGAAAACCTCTCCAAAGTGAGGGGTATCCCCTACTAGACATTTCTTATTGGAACAAAAGGTTTTTTCTCACTTTGTTCTGGTGACAACTGTAACATTTTGAATATCCAATCAATTTCTGTCCCAGTGACAATGGTCATTAGAACAAATAGAAAGGGTGCAATAAATAACAACAGAGTGCAATAAATAAAAACTTTAAAATAAACATTCTCATTTAAATGGTTGTCATTGTGAAAGAAGAAAGAAAGAAAGAAAGAAAGAAAGAAAGAAAGAAAGAAAGAAAGAAAGAAAGAAAGAAAGAAAGAAAGAAAGAAAGAAAGAAAGAAAGAAAGAAAGAAAGAAAGAAAGAAAGAAAGAAACCCCAATTTTTACATCTTGGACTTCGAGGAAGTGGGTTGAATGATACTGGCCAGTGGCGGCCCGTAATGCATGTCTCCGGCCCCCTAATCTACATGAGGGGCACCGGATGCATGGATTCCAATTGAGGTTTTTTTTGTGAAGCACATGATTAGAGCCTGAGGCTCTAGCTGACTTCAAAAAAGGGTGAACTCCAAGCCCACCCACTTGTGTGACAATAGCAAATTAATATTCGCTATTGTCTACTTGATTCTCCTCCTGGCCAATCAGGAAGCCCCGATCAGCCAGGGAGTCTTATGCCGCGTACACACGACCGGATTTTACGGAATACTTGGTCCGGCGGACCGGAGTCCGTCGGACAATTCGATCGTGTGTGGGCTCCAGCAGGCTTTTTTTTCCCCAAAAGTTCAAGGGACCTAGAAATGAAACGTGTTTCAAATCTTTCCGACGGACTCGATTCCGGTCGAAAAGTCCGCTCGTCTGTATGCTAGTCCGACGGACAAAAACTGACACTAGGGCAGCTATTGGCTACTAGCTATGAACTTCCTTGTTTTAGTCCGGTCGTACGTGATCACGTACGAATCCGTCGGACTTTGGTTGATTGTTTGTAGGCAAGTCCGTTCATTCGGAAAGTCCGTTGTAAAGTCCGTCGAAAAGTCAGCCGGTCAAAGTCCGCTCGTGTGTACGCGGCATTAGGACTAAGTTTTAGGACTTATCGCCGCTGTCCATCTCCTGCAGGGGGTGTTAGTTTGCTGCCCCCCCCAAAATATTGAGCACCAGCCGCCACTGATACTGCCCATCATTCACCCTAGAATAATGTCGGCATCAACTGGTGGAATAGACAGCTCTGGGTGGATGGTATGTTTTGCCATAAAAGCTGTTTTTTTTTTATTTGTGCTTAATATTAATAACATATTAATTGCATTTTTTGGCTGGAGCTTAGCTTTAAAATGAGTTGTGTGACATTTATAAAATTATAGATTTATTTGGTTGCCACTCACTTCTTGATAGGCACCCATGTCTAAAATATCCATATAATAATCTGATGCTTTATAACATTTGAAGCCTAGTTCGTTTGTTATGTGAAGAGCATATAAGGCTTTTGTAGGACTTACAGAAGTCTTCCCATTTCATTAAGGATCCTGTAATAGGAGGTTTGTAAAATGAGTGTATTTTTACTTATTTGTAACAAATAGATTATTCTTCAATAATTAGGCTGATGGGAAATGAAGCTTTTTGGTGGCTTCTTTAGGTGCATCCAAGAAACAGATGGGCCCTTTGACATTATTTCCAAAGATCATTTCATTGTAGAGAGATATTTGCTCATTTGTTAGCGATGGCAAGAGTTTATTGACAGTCTTGTTCAGAGATGAAGTGTGTTTCTAAGTAGTAGATGTCATGGGCAAGGAATTTGTCACAAGAGCTAGTGGGAGTAATCCATAATTTCCCAATGCGTTGTCATGGATTTGAAAATGTTAGATAATAAGGCACCAACAAATGTGTTTATTGAAACCTAGTTGATAATTGTTGTACCTTTTGTGTGTACCTAGAACATCCTCTGACACATCACTTGTGAAATGCTTCCAGTAGCCATCTACACATAGCTTAAAACAACTAAAATACGTAATAAATGTCATGACATCTAATCAATATGTTGGAAAGTGAAAATGATTTTGTTTCTCATTGGTGACAATCCCTTTCCCTAACCAATGTGCCCTATTACTATCATTATTATTCTACATCCAGCATTTTTTTTTGAGCCCACAGTACAGTGCACAATTTTTTTTCTATTTTATTGGAAAATAATTTTGTCATACAAAGAAGGGGGTGTCATTAATTCATTAATTAATCTCTCTGGGTGTCTACACAAGTACAGCACATTTTTAAAATATTTTGTTAATTTATCTACAATTTACTGATCACACTAATATACCATGAACTGTAGATATAATATCCCTAGTAGATATTTTTTTCCTTTAATGATTTCAAGGGTTCCTCTAGGGTAAAAGGCTGAGGGAGGCCGGTCTAGGATGTGGTAGATTGGCATAGAGTAGGAAGATAAAAAAGCACTAGGTGAGCACCATATACATATCTTTCTGTAACATGTTGGTGGGGTAAAATTGGCACCAGAATTTCTTCCCACTTACACATAAAATGATAAATACATACTTAACAGCAAGCATAAACTAGGCCATCCTGTGTTTTTTTTCTAGCATTAATCTTGGCGTACCTGAGCAAGAAAAAGGGAGAATAATCATTTTCCTAACGTTAGCAAGGTCAGCATCATGTTGAAGTGGATCTTGAAGATGAACACAATTTTCTGTGCTTTTTTTTGATTATTTTGATTTATGTAATCACCGTGTTTCTATTTTTTGCATACACGTCCACCCAGAAATGCTGGCTAAGTTTGTTCTTCTAAATCTTTATGTCTAATCATGAGGAAGCAGGCATAATATTCCATGGATGTGACTATTTCTTCAGGCTTGTTTTAGATCTCCTTGCGGGATGTGTTTGTCCTATAAATTTAGCATTTTAGAAATTATAATACAGTTAAAATTTTTAGATTGTAAAAAAAAAAAAATATTGTTTATCATGTTTTGCCCAGTGAGCAAGACAGCCGCTACTGTTTTTATTGCTATATCCATGCAGAACTTTTTTTTTAGAGAATTGATGCAGTATTGCTGTACACACCATTTTACAATTACATTTTTTGTTAGATGTAAAACCGATTGTTAAAATATCATATAAGCTTTATTTGTTAATGTTGTTTGAAAGGTCAATAACATATAAAATCTGTGATTAACTCTGCATTCAACTCAAAACTCTTAATCAAATCTGTGAACATACAGTATATCCAAATTACATACTGCAGAAATCAAGAAAATAAAATAAAACCTTTCAGTACAAACCATTTTATTTTTGCCAGATGTAAACTTAGTCACTAAAATGACATAAAAGCTTTACCATGTCAGTGTAATTTGAAAATAATAATAACAAATCAAATCTGTGAGTAAAACTCTGCACTCTACTCAAAACTTTAACTCAAATTTGTGAAAAAATATCCAAATAATACCCTGCAGCTATCCAGACAATAATGGAGGAACTGCAGTTTGCTATTTTAACTATGGGCAGCTGAAGCTGCTGCCTGTTCCACTTCATGGATTTACGCAGACACACAGAGGCACACCTCCAGCTCTGCAGTCCTGCAGCTCTCATTGGCCCTCTTATGGCTCATCCCCCCTCCATTCCTGGCAAACTCTCACGAGAGTGAGAGAGAGAGCTGTGCATGATGTCATAAGCCTAGGCTAATGACCGGACAAGAAACAGGAAGTGGGCTGTATAAGGTATTTACTGGCAGAAAAAAAAAATGTTTTACTATCCAAAGTTAAAACAACAAGGGTAGAAGATTTAATAGATCGAAAGATGAAAAAATGACTGAAGGTCCACTTTAACTATGTAATACACTGTCATAAAAGTGGAAATCAAACTTGACTTCTTAAAAGGTATACAGTGCCTTGAAAAAGTATTCATACCCCTTGAAATTTTCCACATTTTGGCATGTTACAAACAAAAAAACGTAAAAGTATTTTATTGGGATTTTACGTGAAAAGACCAACACAAAGTGGCACATAATTGTGAAGTGGAAGGAAAATGATAAATGGTTTTCAACATTTTTTTTACAAATAAATATGTGAAAAGCCTGGCGAGCATTTGTATTTAGCCTCCACTGAGTCAATACTTTGTAGAACCACCTTTTGCCGCAATTGCAGCTGCAAGTCTTTTTTGGGATGTCTCTACTAGCTTTGCACATCTAGAGAGTGACATTTTTGCAGATTCTTCTTTGCTAAATAGCTCAAGGATGGAACAGCAATTTTCAAGTCTTGCTGCAGATTCGGTCTTAGGTCTGGACTTTGACTGGGCCATTCTAACACATGACTATGCTTTGAACTAAACTATTCCATTGTAGCTCTGGCTGTATGTTTAGGGTCACTGTCCTGTTGGAAGGTGAACCTCCGCCCCAGTCTCAAGTCTTTTGCAGACTCTAACAGGTTATCTTCTAAGATTGTCCTGTATTTGGCTCCATCCATTTTCCCATGAACTCTGACCAGCTTCCCTGTCCCTGCTGAAGAAAAGCATCCCCACAACATGATGCTGTCACCACCATGTTTCATGGTGGGCATGGTGTGTTCAGGGTGATGTGCAGTGTTAGTTTTCCACCACAGATAGCATTTTGCTTTTAGGCCAAAAAGTTCAATTTTGGTCTCATCTGACCAGAGCACCTTCTTCCACATGCATGCTGTGTCCCCCACATGGCTTCTCGCAAAATGGACTTCTTATGGCTTTATTTCAACAATATCTTTCTTCTTGTCAATCTTCCATAAAGGCCATATTTGTTGAGTGCATGACTAATAGTTGTCCTGTGGACAGATTCCCCCACCTGAGCTCTGGATCTCTGCAGCTCCTCCAGAGTTACCATGGGCCTCATAGCTACTTCTCTGATTAATGCTCTCCTTGCCCGGCCAGTCAGCTTAGGTGGACAGCCATGTCTTGGTAGGTTTGCAGTTGTGCCATACTCTTTCCATTTTCAGATGATGGATTGAACAGTGTTCCATGAGATGTTCAAAGCTTGGGATATTTTTTTATAATCTAACCCTGCTTTAAACTTCTCCACAACTTTATCCCTGACCTGTCTGGTGTGTTCCTTGGACTTCATGATGCTGCTTGTTCACTAAGGTTCTCTAACAAACCTGAGGGCTTCACAGAACAGCTTTACTTATATTAAGATTAAATTACACACAGGTGAACTATATTTACTAATTAGGTGACTTCTGAAGGCAGTTGGTTCCACTGGATTTTAGTTAGGGGTATCAGAGTAAAGGGGGCTAAATACTTATTTGTAAAAAAAAATTGAAAACCATTTATCATTTTCCACTTCACAATAATGTGACTCCTTGTGTTGGTCTATCACATAAAATCCCAATAAAATAAACTTACATTTTTGGTTGTAACATGAAAAAATTTGGAAAATTTCAAGGGGTATGAATATTTTTTCAAGGCACTGTATATTGAAGACCACTTGAGCCCATGAGGAAATGGAGCTTTGATTGATGGAAGCATAGAGTAGTGAGTGGGTGTAGAAATAGGCAGCAAAGTCAAAGTAGCTTCAAGGCGATTGGCTACCGAGGCATGGGGTTATGGGGTATAAAAAGTATTACGCTAAGGAAACTGACCTGAGGAACTTCAGTTTCAGAAGAGTAGCCCATCCATCCACCTTATTTAAGGATAATTGTCACAGCTTTATTGGTGCTTAACTATTCTTCTTTTTTGGTCTGCTCCAGGCCACCTGTTGATTGCAGTTGAGACACATCAGTCCATGGATGGTCGTAGGTTCCTGTTGCAACTTCCAAAGGATTCCACATTCTCATGGGTTGTTTCACAACACAAGCTTGTTTGACCCATCGAACGTACGTTCTTTTGGGTTCAAATGTTCCGGTAAGCCTCACTGTTGTTGGTGGTGGTTTTCTTCACTTCAAGTTTATATTTTTTCACCGTCTCAATCTTCATATGAAGCTTTCTATACATATGGGACTCATATCACATATTTATTATTAGTCTTTATTTGGATTTTGTTTTGAAGGTGTACCAGTAGTCACTGAGTTCATTTTGTTCATTGCATTTTCCCTTTTATGATTTCATATATTAGCGCTACACTTTTTTGTTTTTAATTTTAGTGCATATATCCTATTTGCTGTGTTAGCTGTTTTCCTTTTGGGCAGCGCAGAATTATTTGTTACACCACATGGTGTAGTACAAACAACCTGTTCCTTAATGTAAGCAAAACAAAGGAGGTTGTGATGGATTTCAGTAGAAATTCTGTTGTTCACCCCCCCACTGACCATCGACAGCTTGACTGTGGAGAGAGTAAGTAAATTTCTGGGAGTGCACATCTCAGAGGATCTTACCTGGACAACCGACATCACGTCACTAACCAAAAAGGCACAACAGCGCCTATATTTTCTCCGCTGCCTTAAAAAAGCCAGTCTCCCTCCACCCATCCTTACTACATTCTATACGGGAAACCATTGAAAGCGTGCTGACCAGCTGCATCATTGTCTGGTATGGGAACTTCAGTTCTGCTGACCTCAAGACCCTGCAGCGGCTAGTGAAGATGGCTGAAAAGATTAATGGTGTCTCTCTCCCCTCCATCCTGGACATTTTCCATACACGATGCTCCAGCAAAGCTACCAGTATCATGAAGGATCCTACCCATCCCTCCCACAGTCTCTTCCAGCTTTTGCCATCAGGCAGAAGGTACCAGAGTATCAAAACCAGGACTGCCAGACTGCTCAACAGTTCTTTCCCCCAGACTGTGAGAGCCCTCAACTCCAATCCTCTTTGAAATCTCTTCTACAACCTATATATTGTGACCAGGAATGTCTCACTTGCCCTTTTTTTTACTCTTGAATATGCACTAGACACTTTTAAAAAAAACACTTGCTGCTACAAAGACTTTTAGAAATATACAGTATATGTACAGTTATGTAGTTCCCAGATGTGTATAGGTTTATAATTTTTTTTTAAGTTCTTTGATGTGTTTTTATTCTTTGTATATTTATAATTATGTTTAATTTGTATGTAGCACCATGACCCTGGAAGATACGACATTTCGTTCTACCGTATGTCCTCACATGTAGTAGAATGACAATAAAGATTGACTTGACTTGACTTGACTTATCCCCCTCTCAGAGGATATACCTGTGGATGGTTGGTGGTAGACAGCTCTTGGGGCATTGCAAATAAAGACCTTGCCGGGGACTTTTAGCCATGCAAGTGCCATAAGGGAACTAAGTGCTAGAAGTGGCTTTATGGCCAGCTGCTGTAGGGTTCTAATTATACTGGCCATTCCCTGATGCCTGCAGAAAGCTGCTTTTGTAAGATTAAAGAGAGAAGTTTGTCCTCCTATCATTGCTCCTGATCATTTTGGAATATCCTGTGACCCCAAACCCCTCTCCTGTTAAAGTTTTTCAGCAATAAATACTAAACATACATCCTCTAGACCAGTGTTTCTCAACTCCAGTCCTCAAGGCGCACCAACAGGTCATGTTTTCAGGATTTCCCTCAGATGAAACAGCTGTGGTAATTACTAAGGCAATGAAACTGATCAAATCACCTGTGCAAAATAGTGGAAATCCTGAAAACATGACCTGTTGGTGCGCCTTGAGGACTGGAGTTGAGAAACACTGCTCTAGACCAGTGATGGCGAACTTTGGCACCTCAGATGTTTTGGAACTACATTTCCCATTATGCTCATGCACTCTGCAGTGCAGTTGAGCATCATGGGAAATGTAGTTCCAAAACATCTGGGGTGCTAAGGTTCACCGTCACTGCCCTAGATTAAGCCTGAATTGTCAGTGTGCGCGGGACTGTGTCTATATCACTGGCAGCCTTTGCACTACTCAAGGAAAACCTGTCTATTTCCAGTGGCCTCTTCAGGGGGTCAGCACTACATCAATAAAAAAACTGTCTCCTACTGGCTAATCAGCAAACAGAAGTGTCCACCCCAAAATAACATGGGGTCCTCAGATCATAAGGACTATAATCCATTAAATTGTTAATATGTAAGGATTAAAACCGGGCTCTTGCAATGGTGAAATAATATTACATTTATTATAAGCATAAAACAGATTAAAAAAAACATTCACATATCCATAGTGCACTCTAGCACTACATAAACCACAAAAGACAAAGCATACAGAGCCGTGCTAGTTCCTTCCTGACTGATTAGATTGGCAATAGGTAGCTTGATTATTTAGTTAGCCTCTTCCCTATGCTTTTCATCATCATGGCAACTTCATCAGAAGAATACATTTTTTTAGTGACATATAGTATATTACACAATTTGAAAAGTTGTTTTTAAAATCTTCATCTTTTAACCTCCCTGACCATCCCTACCATCCACACATTCACCAGCTTTTTTTTTTTTGCAATAAAACACCTCCTTGAAGCTCCTGAAGACCAGGCCTTTTCTGACACTTTTTGTTTACATGTGAAAATCAGTATTTTTTGCTAGAAAATTACTTAAAACCTCCAAACATTTTATATTTTTTAAAGCAGAGGCCCTAGAGAATAAAATGGTGGGTGTTGCAATTTTCTTGTCATATGGTATTTGCGCAGCGGTTTTTCAAACACAATTTTTTTGGAAAAAATTCAAATGCACAAAAACACAATATAATATCCAATGGTATTATATTATAAAATATAAAAGATGTTACGCTGAGTAAATAGATACCAAACATGTTTAAAATTGTGCACACCTGTACAATGACGACCAACTATGTACATTTTATTATAAATAGACAACGCATTAAACGTCTTTACTGTCTTTCTATTTTACCCCAGGTGTCTCCCCTGCCCTCTAAAGATTTGGACCATACCAAGATTGATATGATACGATGCTTTTTTCAAACCACTAATGGTTTGTTTACAACAGGCGAAACCGAAAGGGATGAAATGCTCATCACTTTCTCAGACCATATTGATGATTGGAGCAGTTCTAGTCCCCGATCAGCTCTATGGTCAGCTGGCAGAATTCAGAATGCACATTCAGGTCTCCCCTCCCACCACTTGGTCAGCAAGTGGTTAAAGTCATGTGTCTTCCATGAGGGAAGACTGGTGATCCGGAACTACAGTCTGCCTGCACCAATCTGCACTAATCATTCATCTCTTTGTGATGTCATTGTGCTGTGCAGTCTTCACAGAACCTCAGAGGATCCTGCTGCTGAATCGCCAAGACGCAGTAATTTGGCCACCCAAAGAAGGATCCTCTATACTACAGGGAAGAAGAAAGAAGAACTGAGGAAAGAAAGGAAGGGGAAGAATGATTGAAACATTTAAATACATAAAGCATACCTCCCAAATTTTTGAGATGGGAACCTATTAGCAAAAGTATATAGGCATAGAAAACACCCCTGGCACGCCCCCCTTAAAGAAAAATTATACTACTGTTTTTACCACTGATATTAATTTATACTGTCTTTTGAAATTTACAAATGCATCAATTTAGAAATTGGAGGAAAGGTTTAGCACTGGGAAACACTTTTTGATAGATAGATAGATAAATAGTGCATTTTATATACAACTATATAGATCAGACCAAAATGAGGGACAAATGAGGAGGAAAGAGGGACAGAGGGACTTTGTTCCAAATCAGGGACAGTCCCTCGAGATCAAGGACAGTGCATAAAGGTTGTGAATAAGGTTCAAGAGGGCAATATTTTTTAATATGTAGTTAAAATCTAGAAGAAAGGAACATGACTTCAAACTAACAAGAGGAAAGTTCAACGCTAACCACAGAAAGTATTACTTTACTGAAAGAGTTGTTGCTTGGAATAAACTTTCAGTGGAGGTAGTGGGGTTGATTTATTAAAGGCTAATGAGCTGTTCACTTTGCAAAGGAATTTTCCCTAGTGCTTAGTGAATAGGGTGGTATTTCATTTTGCAAAAAATACCCAACTTACATGCATGGAATTTTTTTTTTTTTAATTTTCTTTTTGTTTGCACTCGATTGGATGATAAAAGTCAGCAGAGGTTCACCACATTCACAAACCCTGGGGAAAATTCCCTTTCAAAGTGCAACTACCCTTGTGAATTAAACAGTCTATTTTTCTTCTAATAAAGAAAATCAACCCAATGATTCAGTCAACAGTTAGTGGATTAAAACAGGCTTGGAACAGACATACACAGACATGCATGATGCATGATGAATTGCTTTAGTGACTGATCTGTGCAGAAGAACGTGGCTAAAAATGGCCAAAAAATTGTACAGGTCCTAGGATTGACATGATTGTGTCATCTCTGAGCCATAGAGAAAAGCAGATGAAGGCATTGTCCAGGGAGTACTGTGATCTCTATAAGAAGTAATAACTACTTGCAAATGTTACCCTTACACATTACTGGGCATGCATGTTCATTACATAAAAAAATGTATCTGCGAGATCTACATTAATAATGATTTGGCAATTTTCTGTAATAATAGCAGTTTTAAACATTCAGTAGACTTGTGCTTGTATTGCTGTGCTGTCGTCAGTGATGTAAATCTGAAAGGAGTACGTGGTTTCTTTTGGTAACAATGAGCACCTCAGTGATACAACTGTCCTTGAAAATAAAAAGCATGAATCCATTTCCATGTATTACAGTCAGGGGCGTTGCTAGGGGGTGGCTTTTAGGGCTATAGCCCCGAATCTGAGGCCAATAGCCCCGAGTCTCTGCAAGGGTCCCCAAGGGGAGGGGAGGCTCTCTGTGACCCTTATGTAAGTGGGGGGCTCTCTGGGGACCCTGATGTAAGGGAGAGGCTCTCTGGGGACCCTGATTTTAAGGCCTAGGCTCTCTAGGGATCCAGATTTAAGGGGGAGGCTCTCTGGGGACCCTAATGTAAGGGGGCCTCTCTGGGAACCCTGATGTAAGTGGGGGGGCCCTCTGGGTACCCTGATGGAAGGGGGAGGCTCTCTGCCATGTAAGCAGGATGCTCTCTGGGGACCCTGATGTAAGGTGATGTAAGGGGGGGCTCTCTGGGGACCCTGATGTAAGCGGGGGGCTCTCTGGGGATATATATACACCCACATGTATATTGCTGTATATACATGTGTATGCCCGCCCAAGCGTATGACTTACTTTACTACGCTGCTATGGGCTCTAGCCCCAGATCTTTTGTAGACCTAGCAACGCCCCTGATTACAGTATATCTATATCTCCATGTGAAATAATTTCACCTGCATTATTCTGAGCACATACAATTCTAAGTGCCTACAGTAAGAGCATTCTTGTAGATGTTAATCAAGATTGTGGGAGTTATTTTAAACTTTATTACAATAAATCCCTTTTGCTTTCCATCTCAGAGCTTTACAGTGCTAGTAAATGTTGTCCATTTTTACTAAAACTATTAGAAAAGAAAAGCCCTGCCTAAACGCCAGGGTGCGATAAGCCAACCAGTTCCACTGCTGCCAGGTTCTGAGCTGCTGTTCGTGCACGTCCGTCTCGATGTATTGCAAGAACTGCACACCGTGCATGTGAACCCCAGTAACGAAAATCCACAGAAAAGGCTTCAGCAGTCTCCCTCCCATCAGGCCCCTCCAACACGTTTCACCTGATCAGGGCTATATCATGGTGAAATGCGTTATAGGGGTGTGTCTGATGGATGGGACACAGAGATGAAGCCTTTTTTGTGGATTTTCTTTGTTGTGGGATTGTGTGCAGTACTTGCATTACATCTTGGAGTTAAGATTTCTATTATCTTTTTTAACCACTTCAGCCCCGGAAGGATTTGCCCCCATAATGACCAGGCCATTTTTTGCGTCGCTTTAACTGACAATTGCGCGGCTGTTCGATGTTGTACCCAAACACAATTTCCCCACAAATAGAGCTTTCTTTTGGTGGTATTTGATCACCTCTGCGGTTTTTATTTTTTGCGCTATAAACAAAAAAAGAGTGACCATTTCTTTATTACTTTCCGCTATAATACAAATTCAAATAAAATATATATTAAAAAAAAATGTACTCATCAATTTAGGCCTATATGTATTCTTCTACATATTTTTGTTAAAAAAAATAGCAAAAGGCGTATATTGATTGGTTTGCGCGAAAGTTATCGCATCTACAAACTATGGGATAGAGTTAGGGACTTTTTTAAAAATAGTTTTTACTGGTAATGGCAGTGATCTGCGATTTTTAGCAGGACTGCGACATTGCGTTGGACAAATCTGACCCTAAATGACAGTTTTTGGGGACCAATGACATTATTACATTGATCAGTGCTATAAAAATGCATTGATCGATGTGTAAATGATACTGGCAGGGGAGGGGTTAACACTAGGGGGCAATCAAGGGGTTAAATGTGTTCCCTCAGTGTGTTCTAACCGTAGGGCGGATGGGCTGCCTGGGACATGATAGAGATCGCTGTTCCTGATCACGGGGAACAGCAGATCTCTGAGATGTCCCCTATCAGAATAGGGATCTGCCTTGTTTACAAAGGCAGATCCCCGTTCTGCCTCTGTGTACAGCGACCGCGGGCGGCCAGCGGACATCGAGTCTGCCGGACCTGGGGCCCTGCTCCCGTGGCATGCAGCGGGCGCCCGCAATCTCACATGCACGGACCGACATATGGGTACATCGGTACATGCAGGAGAGCTGACCTGCCGCAGTATTAGTGCGGCGGCTGGTCAGCAAGTGGTTAAAGCCTAGTCAAAATCTTTTTTCTTTTTATAGTTTTGGATGAAGTGGGAAAGGATTAAAACAGCAGTCGCATTATTTTGGCCTTTTGTGTCCTTCTTGGGAGATTTGCTGTCACCTCTTGTCCTGGAGACGCAACAGGAAAAGAGAGGAAATCGCTACAAAGTGAGGGGAATTCCCACCTTAGACAGCTGTTACAGGAACAGGTGTCTTCTTCAGATGATCTACCCTTGCCTCTTGTACCAGTGACCACTCTAAAATTTTAGAATGTCCTTCACTTTCCACAAGGGCAATGGTCAAATAGAACAGTGAAGGTATCTTCTTCTACGTTAGTGTAGCCACATTAAAAGACAGTAACTCCATTACTGTAGGAGTTATGGAATATAAAAAGAGTTTGCGTGTTTAAGAGGTATGAGAGTTCACCTATCAGTCTGTATAGGTGACTACCCCGATTTCAGCTATGTGTATACAGTACGTAAGAATGCAGTACAGACCATTTACCACTTAACCACTTATGACAGGGCATTATCAAAAGTTCTTGCAAGACCACACTTGAGGTTTATTACATCTGTGCATTCCTCTTAATTTTGATCTAACCATCTTGTGAATTTTGAGGAACTTGAGGATGGCATTATATTCAGTACCACTCCCGTATACTCTGTCCACTCAGTTTCAGGTTCATCAGAACTTCAGAACCACAATGTGGTGCAGTTCTCTGCAGCATTTTCCTATAATCCCAGGATGGCTTGATGACACACCTTTAGGTGTGTCCTTAATGAACTGAGCTTACAAGAAGTTGGTTACATCCTGCAGATGTCATTTAACTCAGAAGAAGCCTGGTGGATTTTTTTTCTTTTTTTTTTTTAAGTAAAAGCTGTAATTGGGTTTTAAGGGAACCTCTATTTCTGTACTTTTTATCACATGCTCAGTTTGAACTTATTTTTTATAACATTTCTGATACTAATACTTATTTTATAATGTTTGTAGTGAGGAACAGTTGTACATACCAATATAGAAAGTTGTTGTCCTCTGAATATTTTATGCTGGTGTCTTGTTAATGTTTGTGAAGAAGAGGTGATAGCAGAATTTCAATTTGAGTTGATTTGTTGCTCAGTACATGAGTTTGATTGCGAAGCATGCTCACTGTTATTTTTTATTTTCTAGGGTCTCTGGGGTTTCTGCATTTTTACACTAAATAGTTGGATTTATTAAGGAATAGCTTTGTCTTTTTTTTTTTTTTCAGACTTTTCGGCAAGCTGAATATGTTTCTATTTTTTATCTCTGTTTAAAATGTTCCTATGCTAATAGGTTTTAGCAGCAGTCTTTCTGTCTTGCATATTTTAGTTTGTAATGTCTACTCGTTATCTTCAGTATGTGATGTAGGTGGAGGGGGGAGAGTGTATCAATAGTTTACCATCAGAATCAGGTGCCTGTCTGGCATAAACCCAGCTATCTCGCATTAAGCAACAAAAATGTTTGTAATGGGACCTGTGGGATCATGGATAGTTGACTGAGACACATTTGCAAAAATTTCTGTCAGATTAACCATTGGCTTGTAGGGGGTGGTGGACCTTCTCTTAAATAATGGTCATTCCCAGAGGAACTGTGGAGAACTCTTCATGTTACAATTTTCTTCTTCTTTTGACATCAATACTTCACACAGTACAACACTCTGCATATCTTCTTGTGATATATATATATATATATATATATATATATATATATATATATATATATATATATATATATATATATATATATATGTATACATACATCAGAAGAAGATATATATCAGTACAGTTTCATATCCCTGTAGACATCATTCTTACCTTAACTATAAATGTCTACACAACTTGCAAGGCCCTTGCCTTCTCTTTCTCTTAGTGTTTTTCTTTTCTTGCTTCTGAATTTTTACTGAATTTCTAAAATGCAATGTAGTGGAACATGATCAATGGATAAGGCATATGTTGGAACAACATCCACATTGCCAGTCTTAGGTCAGTGCAAACCTTGTCATCTACTTATTTCGTCTTTCACAAACTCTCCAAATGCCGGGAACCCCTGGTGGAAATACAATCCCAACTTTGTATTCCCTCAAGTGAGGGAAACTTCAATTATTGCAAGGCAAGTTTCATTCTTCTCCAACAGTGGATTTTTTTTTCTTCTGACTCCCTCTTCAGAATTTCTCCTATATTCAGCAAATGGCCTTTACTCCTAACTCCGAGAAACATTTCTCCAATCATAGATACACACTATGGTAGGTAGAAAGGGGCCAACAAGCTGTAAATACACCTTGCATAATTATACCTGTAATTGTTTTCTGCTCACATGCCCATAGCTCCCAACTGTCCCTGATTTCGAGGGACTGTTCCTGATTTGGAACAAAGTCCCTCTGTCCCTCTTTCCTCCTCATTTGGCCCTCATTTATCTCATCTATATAGTTCTATATAAAATACACTATTTATCTTTCAAAAAGTGTTTCCCAGTGCTAAACCTTTCATCCAATTACTAAATTGCTGCATTTGTAAATAATGGTAAAAAAAAATAAGGATTAAAGTATATGGAATAATAGTGGTTAAAAAAAAAAAAAAGCACTTGCGGAGTTAACTTATTTTTTTTAGGTATAATTCTCCTTTAAGGGGGCATGACAGGGAGTGTCTCCTATGCCTACATAGTTTTGCTAATAGGTATCCCTCATTTTAATCTCAGAAAGTTGGGAGGTAAGCACATGCCACTCAGGGTCATGGACATGTTTAACTGTTAATGTTACAATACTACTTTTGGGCAACAGTGGGTGGACTTTCTAAATCAATTTTATAGCAAATACATCTCAGAAAATCTAACATTCCTCATGTTTTGCACTGTCTGGCTGTGTATCAGAGTTGATGAATCTCATAGAGCCTCCTTTTGTACACATACACAAAGAGAAATCTGCCATTGCTGACCACTTACGATAAATTCTAAATAACCACTTCAGTTTCTGAAGGGTATACCCCCTTCGTGACCAGGCTTTTTTCTTGCTATTTTAACTGGCAATTGCACAGTCATGCAACACTGTACCCAAATTAAATGTATGTCATTTTTTTCACACAAATAGAGATTTATTTTGGTGGTACTTGATCACCACTGTTTTTTTTTAACTATATTAAAGTTCTTAAAATTTTGAAAAAAAAACTACTAATGACACTGGCTGGGAAGGGGTTAACATCAAGGGCAATCAAAGGGCTAACTTTGTGCTTAAAATGTGTAATTTGTGCTGAGTTTACTAAGAGATGTGACCGTTTAATCTCCCTGCTTTGCATAAAGAAAAAAAACAGACGCATCTCCGCTCCGTTTACAGAGCCCTCTCAGCCCTGTGTGGTCATTGGCTGGCACCTGCTAATCAACTTGTGCTGTAGCGAATGACAGCACATCGTGGGTGGTGGGCGTGCACGCGGAAATGCCAGGTCATGTACATGTACGTAATCCAGAGCAGTGGGGATGCTCTGCCACAGAATAAGACCCCCATACACACTATTAGATTTTCTGCAGATTTTTGTCTTCAGATTTACCAAGACCATGGGCACAGATGACCTTGGGGCAATCTCCTTGATCAGGATGGATGTCCCTATCACAGCTGTCGGTGATCGCTGAATGCGGTCAGCGCGAGGAGAAAAAATAGCCGATTACCGGCTCTGTTTACTTACTCCGATCTGTGATCCGGTGAGTCTCATAGACTGGCTGATCACAGAGCACGCCGCGCGCTCCCTGCAGGGAGTCATTCAGGTATAGGGTGGATCTGAACAAGTTAATTGTTTCTCCCTTGGATATATATTTTATTTTTATCATATCATATCTACTTTAATGTTTATTCATTTAATATATATTTATGTACAACTTCACGGTATTTATATATTTATATGGTGCACTGTTTCATATTGATGCACATATTTGATTGTCCTGTAGACATACAGAGACCTTTCACCTAAAGTGTATGTCAAGCCAAAAACTTTTTGTTAATTTGAAACAAAGTAGAAAAGAATTACAAAACCTATCCGGTTTTTGCTGCTATCTGTGCCCTTTGATAAAGTGATTTCCACCAACTTACGGTTCCAGTGACAATGGTTTTAACACCCTTCACTAGCCAGCTCTCTATGGAGCCACCGCGGTGCACGTACTCACCTCCCTGGAACTACATAGATACGCACAGCCACTCTGTTCACTGATACACACAGGTGTCACAGAGAGGTTGGAGATGAAGGGAACTTGGAATCTGCCCACCTACCTGCCCACTTGCCTTTGAGGAGGGACCATCAGAAACCCTCTGATTCTACATCGTGCATCCACATTAGCATTGTGGTACAAGGCATCATGGTACATGTACTCAAGCTGTCAGGCATGGGGCAGAGATTGTGTGCATGTTCCCCAAATGCAAATAAGCGGAAGTGTTGTAATTGATGAAGTTGTGGTTCAAATATCAGAAAGAAAAATGTACCATTTACAAAAGGACTAGTTGAAAAATATTGGAATTTTTGTCAGTATCAAAGGCAGTCATTTAGATAACAGTTTTTTTTTTTACAAGGGTTTAACATTACCTTAAAGGGTTCCTTTATGTTATTGTAAGCAATAAGGGAAAGGGATTACTGCTAGAAAATTCATGATGTGATGAAGGAACCAGCTTTTAGACAGGCAAGGATTTTACTTATTGTCCAGTTTTAGGAAAAAGAATTGTGGGACATGGGTGTAGTTGGTAAGAAGAGTCGGTGAGTTCAAGGTCAGGATTATGCTCAAAGACCGGGCAGATATCTCCAGACTGCTTTTTCTGCAGCTTGTTCTGGTCATCCGATACTGCAGCTTCATTTCATTTCTAAACTGGTCAGCGAAAAAATATAATAATTACAAACACAGTACAATGGAGGTGAGCCATTCCTTTATTTAGCTGTTAAATGATACTGTGTCCCCAAAAAACAACAGTGCATAAAAGCTGTGCTCTACAATATGATTGTAAATATTTCTTTTATTCTATTTAACCAAATGAGTTGGTTCATCTTTCTTAAAAATGAAATATGAAAGATATATAAAAAAAAAATGGAATCTCCCTTTGCATGTCACTTTAATTGCCTGCCTGGCTCTAAATAAGCTGTTAACACCGAACACCCTAAAAGAAGGAGCATCTGTACAGTCTAGTTATGGTGTCAACATTTCTGACAGCAGCTCAGTGAAGCATGAGAAGGAACATGTAATAAGCCTGGGTTTTCTGGAAACTGGTATCACCAATACCCTTATGCCTCGTACACAGGACCGGTTTTGCCGTCGGAATAAACTCCGAAGGTTTCTCCGACGGAATTTCCGTCGGAAATTCCATTCAAGCAGTCTTGCCTACACACAGTCAACCCAAAGTCCGACCAAAGTCCGACTGTCCCGAACGAGTTCGATATACAGCACATATGACGGGACTAGAAAAAGGAAGTTCAATAGCCAGTAGCCAATAGCTTCCGTCTCGTACTTGCTTCAGAGCATGCAACGTTTTTGGTCCGTCGGAACAGCATACAGACGAGCGGTTTAACCGATAGGAATTGGTTCCGTCGGAAATATTAAGAACATGTTCTATTTCTAGGTCCGTCAGAATTTTCGGAAAGAAAAGTCAGATGAGGACCACGTACGATCGGAATAGACGATGAAAAGCTTCCGTCTGACTTTTTCTGTTGGACATTCCGCTCGTGTGTACGCGGCTTTACTCTACATAACACGTCTCATCATCTCTGCTTCCTTCACACCCACAATCTGGAATGAAAGGGGTAAAAGGTCTCATCTGATGGGTAAGGTTCTGATAGGTTGAGAGTTTAACCACTTAAGCCCCGGACCATTTGGCTGTCCAAAGACCAGAGCACTTTTTGTGCATCGATTACTGTAAAGATGTCACTGTCAGTGAAGGGGTTAACACTAGGGGGCAGTGAAGGGGTTAATGTGTGTCCTAGTTTGTGTTCTAACTGAAGGGGGATGTGGACAGTACAGGGAAGCTAACAGATCACTTGTTTATACTCTGTATGAACAGAGGATCTGTCAGTTCTCCCCTCAGAGAACCAGAAACTGTGTGTTTACACACACAGATCCCATTTCTCCGTGTGCCCCGAGCGATCGCGGGAGCCCGGCGGTGATCGAAAATAATTTTCCTGGTGTTTTTTTTTTTTCTATTTTATTAACTGTTATTTAAACTTTTTTTCTGTTTTTGTTTGCTTTGCTCATTAATATTTTTTACACCTTACAACATATATTTACACATATCACACTTAAAAAAAGTGCAAAATTGAAAAAAACTACTTTACTTCATTTGTAAATAACTTTGCAAGGATTTGTACCAAAATCATAATTTTGGTGTTGTCTTAAACAGGAAAATTCACACTTTTTATTTGCAGTAACACTATTTATTTTTAAACTAACACTGCTCAAAAAAGAAAAAGTGCCTTTTGTCTAATTGTATTACATTTAATTGTCTAAGGATTGCGAAAAAAATCATTGTTGCAAGACAATATTAGCGAAAAGAAAGCAATACAATATATGTATTACACTTTTATCTTAAAGAGGAACTGCAGTCTGCTCACATAATTTGTAATGAAAACATCTTTGCGATTCTGAAACTTCCCTTCAACCACTTTGCACATTATTTTATATATACTGTACTTCTGTACTATGCTGCAGAAATCTCCCTCCACTAAGTCTGGCTGCAATCATTTTAACTGTGGGCAGCTGAAGCTGCTGCCTGTTCACTTCCTGGATTTACACAGACACACAGAGGCACACCTCCAGCTCTGCAGCTCTCATTGGTTCTCTTATGACTCACCACCCTCCTTTCCTGGGAAACTCTCATGAGAGAGAGAGAGAGAGAGAGAGAGAGAGAGAGAGAGAGAGAGAGAGAGAGAGAGAGAGAGAGAGAGATGTGCATGATGTCATAAGCCTAGGCTTTTTTTCCAGACAAGAAACAGGAAGTGGGCTGTATAAGGTATTTACTGGCAGAAAAAAAATGTTTTACTAGCTTTACTAAGTTAAAACAACAAGGGCAGAGGATTTAATAGATGGAAAGATTTAAAAAATGACTGAAGTTCCGCTTTAAGTAACAAGAAAATCATCACAGACTCATAGCAGAGATTTGAAAAATGCTCTGGTCCACAAGGGGTGAACAGGTATGAGAGCCGAAGTGGTTAAAGTGGTTGTAAACCCTTACATATACCCTGTGAAGTGACTGGCCTCAGGTGATACACACAGATGAAACATATCCTCCCACATAAGGTGTACACGTTTATCTACAGTAGTTTTCCACTACATCTATTCAAAATGCACAATTTACACAGGATCTCTCAGCTCTGAAGAGTAGGGGGCGGAGAGCTGAAGTAACATCAGTGATACATAGTTACATAGTTAGTCAGGTTGAAAAAAGACACAAGTCCATCCAGTTCAACCTTAAAAACAATAAATACCGTATATACTCGAGTATAAGTCGTTCCGAGTATAAGTCGAGGCCCTAATTTACCACAAAAAAAAAATGGGAAAAACTTATTGACCCGAGTATAAGACGAGGGTGAGAAATGCACAGCTACTGTAAGTGGAAAAGAGGGTCAACAATGCCCATTTGCAGCATCACTGTGCTCATTTGCAGCCATAGGTCCCCTGAACTTCAAACTCGGTAGTTAAGGGTTCCTAGATGCCCCCTAGCTGCATCCAAAGTTTGGGGTCTCTGAACCCAAAGGGTCCCGAAATGACATTGCTGCAGATGGACACAGTTGACCGAATTTGGGGCCCTGTATCTCGGGGCCACTTAGTGCTAAGAACCCCAAATTTGGTGTACAAACCCAGTGGTACTAGCACCATAAAATTTCCAAAGCTGGGGTTTCTAGAACCAAGTGTCCCCGAGATACAGGGCCCCAAAAATCAGTTCAGAAAATGTCAAGCACTTTTCTGCAGCAGAGAATGACATTTGTTCGGGTTTGGGGCCCCGTATCTCAGGGCCACTTGGTGCTAGGAACCTCAGCTGTGGATATGTTATGGTACCAGTTCCACTGGGTTTGCACACCAAATTTGGGGTTCCTAGCACTAAGTGGCCCTGAGATATGGGGCCTCAAAGTCGGTTCAGAAAATGTCAAGCACTTTTTTGCAGCAGAGAATGACATTTTCTGAACCGATTTTGGGGCCCCGTATCTCGGGGCCACTTAGTGCTAGGAACTTCAACTTTGGATATGTTGTGGTACCAGTTCCACTGGGTTTGCACACCAAATTTGGGGTTCCTAGCACCAAGTGGCCCTGAGATACGGGGCCCCAAAGTCGGTTAGGAAAATGAATTTTTTTGCTGCAGAAAAGTGCTTGACTCGAGTATAAGTCGAGGGGGGCACTTTCAGCACAAAAAAATGTGCTGAAAAATTCGACTTATACTCGAGTATATACGGTAAATAAAATAAAAAATATCGTACAATCCAATATACCCAATTTTATACCCTCACTTGATGCAGAGGAAGGCAAAAAACCCCAGCAGAGCATGCTAAAATTTGCTACAGCAGGGGAAAAAATTCCTTCCTGATCCCCCAAGAGACAATCGGATTTTCCCTGGATCAACTTTACCTATAAATGTTAGTACCCAGTTATATTATGTACATTTAGGAAAGTATCCAGGCCTTTTTTAAAGCAATCTACTGAGCTGGCCAGAACCACCTCTGGCGGGAGTCTATTCCACATTTTCACAGCTCTTATTGTGAAGAAACCTTTGCATATTTGGAGATGAAATCTCTTTTCCTCTGGATGTAAAGCGTGCCCCCGTGTCCTCTGGGTTGACCGTAAAGAGAATAACTCAACACCAAATTCACTATATGGACCCCTTATATATTTGAACATGTTGATCATATCCCTCCTTATTTTCCTCTTCTCAAGAGTGAATAAATTCAGTTCCTCTAATCTTTCCTCATAGCTGAGCTCCTCCATGCCTCTTATCAGTTTGGTTGCCCTTCTCTGCACTTTCTCCAGTTCCCCGATATCCTTTTTGAGAAATGGTGCCCAAAACTGAACTGCATATTCCAGATGAGGTCTTACTAATGATTTGAACAGGGGCAAAATTGTATCTCTCTCTCTGGAGTCCATACCTCTCTTAATACAAGAAAGGACTTTGCTCGCTTTAGAAACCGCAGCTTGGCATTGCATGCTATTATTGAGCTTATGATCTACCAAAACCCCCAGATCCTTCTCCACCATAGATTCCCCCAGTTGTACTCCCCCTAGCATGTATAATGCATGCATATTCTTAGCCCCCAAGTGCATAACTTTACATTTATCAACATTAAACCTCATCTGCCACATAGTCGCCCAATTAGACAGTGCATTGAGGTCGGCTTGTAAATTGGAGACATCCTGTGAGGATGTAATTCCACAGACCCTATATCATTTATAAAGATATTAAAAAGTAAGGGTCCCAACACTGAACCTTGGGGTACACCACTGATAACCTTAGACCTTTCAGAGTAAGAATCATTAACCACTACTCTCTGAATTCTGTCTTTTAGCCAGTTTTCTATCCATTTACAAACTGATATTTCCAAGCCTGTAGACTTTACCTTACACATGAGCCGCGTGTGGGGAACTGTGTTGAACGCTTTTGCAAAATCCAAGTATACCACGTCCACAGCCACCCCTCTGTCCAAGGTTTTACTTACCTCCTCATAAAAATAAACCAGGTTTGTTTGACAACTTCTGTCTTTCATGAATCCATGCTGTCTGTTGCTTAAAATGTTTTTTTTCCAGCAAGAACTCGTCTATGTGGTCTTTTATTAAACGCTCCAGTATCCTCCCGACTGTGATGAGAGCTCTGAGAGCTGATTGGAGGTAAGGAACCCACTCCCCTTCACACAGCACACAGGAACAGAGCTGAGGCTGTCAGTGTGCTGAAGCTCCCTCCCCTGTCACCTTTTTTCTCTTGGTGTCAGGAAAATTCATCAGAAGTGACTCATGTTGATAGCAGGGGAATGAGACAGCGGACAGAAATTACACTTAGTGCTCTGGATTAGTACAAGTACACAGTATAGAGGGATATGCTTTGTTCATATTTCATGTCCGGTGTTTACAGCCACCTTAACTGGAGCTGTCCCCTGTAGAAGGTCTTCTCCATGCTACTGCTACCGCTGGTCTTACAGTTGAATGACAGCCAACATCGGTCAATCCACTTTCTGTAGGCCAAAGCTCTCCTTGTAGGAGGGACCATCCATTGTTGCCACCAAGGCAAAAGTGGAACCATCTATGATGTTACCAAAGATTTTATACTATAAAGATATTCTTAATATAAAAAAAAAACGAGGAGGAAAAGAAGGTGGAATGGGTCACACAAAGCATTGACATATGCTTTTATTTTCGGTCTATCAATTTTGAGACCATCCATTATTGCCATCAAGGAAGAAATGGAAGCATCTGTGATGATTGGTTATGATAAAGCACAATATAAGTGTGTGAAACGTGTCAACCTCTGTACTTGCTGCTGTCCTGTGGTGATTGTTGTTACACTCTTGGGATGTTGCAATAAAATGAACTCACATTGTTTTGGTGTGTAGCAATTCCTTTCTTACATATGCATTCTACGGAAGGCGGGCCGAGACTAGCACCCGCATGTGGAGTCCAACTCACCTAATTATCTCACCTGGAGTGGTACACCTCTTGCTTGCATTACCAGCATCTATGACAATACCAGACCTGCCTAAAGAGTGCTGGAAAAAAGATATTTCTAACTGAAAATATAAAGATCCAAGGGTAAATAGAAGGTGGGAAGGAGGGGATGCTCAAAAGCTTGACTTTAATGCCATTATTTGTACATTGCTGAGTTAACAGGGGGCCATGCTGCCAATATCTGATGGAATCTGAGTTGTATAGTTTGCAGTCAGGTATTACTCTGGATGGGCCTGAATTCTAGAATTATATGTTACCTAAAATATTTGCAGATCTTCTACAAATGCTCGTCATATCGTCCATAATTTTTCATTTTGGAGGAACCAAGCGTTCTATTTGCAGTGAAAACCATTTGAAACCACTGCAGTCCCAGTTAAAAGGCATTTTCAGTGGATTTCCATTTCACATTTGGCTACTTTGAAGCTTGAAAGGAGCGCAGATTGTAGTTTCATGTTACTATCAAAAGCTGCAGGAAGGTTTCCAGAATTACCGTACAATTGGCACACATTGGCACACAATTTTGTTACATTTAATCAGAAACAAACGTTTCCAATTTCTCAAAATTAACCCCTTAACGCCGGCACCTCCTGGCCCTTTAAGAGTTTTCTGATGCTGGTGGAGTTTCTGATCACGTGACGGCTGTGATTGTCATCAAACGAAGTAGTTTCACTTCAGGATTTGGATGGGAGAACTCACTGAAGAGTGTCTAGCGAAGGCTGGAAGATGTGTAGCTGCCCTAAGACATTGTGAGTACTTACCTGAGCTCAGGATCCTTGTAACTGTGTGCTGTTATACTTTTGGGGTGCTAGCGATAGTTTACTCTCTGAGACAGCTCAAATGCCCCGTACACGCGGTCGGATTTTCCAATGGAAAATGTCCGATCGGAGCGTGTTGTCGGAAATTCCGACCGTGTGTGGGCTCCATCGGACATTTTCCATCGGATTTTTCGACACACAAAGTTGGAGAGCAGGAGATAAAATTTTCCGACAACAAAATCCGTTGTCGGAAATTCCGATCGTGTGTACACAAATCTGACGGACAAAGTGCCACGCATGCTCAGAATAAATAAAGAGATGAAAGCTATTGGCCACTGCCCCGTTTATAGTCCCGACGTACGTGTTTTACGTCACCGCGTTTAGAACGATCAGATTTTCCGACAACTTTGTGCGACCGTGTGTATGCAAGACAAGTTTGAGCCAACATCCGTCGGAAAAAATCCTAGGATTTTGTTGTCGGAATGTCCGAACAAAGTCCGACCGTGTGTACGCCCTATTACAGTTCTAGCCTTCTTCTTTATTTCTGGCTTAACCTCTTCAATACAGAGCACATTCCCCACTTCCTGCCCAGGACAATTTTCAGCTTTCAGCGCTGTCACATTTTGAATGACAATTGCGCGGCCATACAACACTGTACCCAAACTAAATTTTTAGAATTTTATTCCCACAAATAGAGCTTTCTTTTGGTGATATTTGTTCACCACTGGGGTTTTTATTTTTTGCTAAACTGACATTTAAAAAAAAAAAAAGTTTTTCTTTGTTTCTGTTATAACATTTTGTTTTCTCCTTCACTGACGGGCACTAATGAGGCTGCACTAATGGGCACTGATGAGGTGGCACTGATGGGCACTGATGAGGTGGCACTTAAAAGGTGGCACTGATGGGCACTGATAAGGAGGCACTAATATTTAGAATTGATGGGCACTGATAGGCGGCACTGATATGCAGCACTGATGGGTACTGATAGGCGGCACTGATAGGCGGCACTGATGGGCACTAATAGGTGGCACTGATGGGCACTGTTAGGCGGCACTGATGGGCACTGATGGGCACAAATAGGTGGAACTGATGGGCACTGATAGTCAGCACTGATGAGGTATTGTCAGACATTACTGATGGGCATCTGAAGGGCACTGACAGGCGTTACTGATGGGGCACTGATTGGAACTTTGATGGGCACTGATTGGCACTTTTATGGGCACTGATTGGCGATTTGGGTGGGTAGTGACTGGCAGCTGATGGGCACTGATTTGCAGCTGTGGTGGCACCTCTGATGGGGGCTGCGCTGATACTCAATGTGCCGATTATCAGCGCAGACACCCCTCTGATAGGAGAGCCGCCGATCGAATAACCGGCACTTCCTGGTTCACGCTGTGGTCTGCTGTGATTGGTCACAGCTGATCATGTGGTAAAGAGCCTGTGTCAGAGGCTCCATACCACGATCGAAGATGTGGTGTGTCAGAGTGACACGCAACACCACCGATCGCCGCGCTGCATGCCCCCACATGCGCGCGCTGGCTTGTTATCCTGAAAGACGTCATATGATGTTCAGTCAGGATAACAGAACCACCGCCTGGCCGTCATTCAGCTATAGGCCAGGTGGGAAGTGGTTAAAGACTGTTCAAAGGAGTTTCACCTAGTGAAATGTGTCCTTCTGTTATTGATCAACATTTCCAGAGTATCCCATACCACCCCAACCCCTTTCCTGTTTCAAGTTCTCCAAGTAGTAAATCATAAGAAGACATCTCCTAGACTGATTAATGGAGCCAGAGTGAATGGACTGTTGCTTGTGTGACTGATAGCCTCTGAACTGTTTGGGGAAGAACCAGTTAAAATCAGAAGCTCTTACAGGGGTGAGAGTACATAGAAAAGGGGCATCTGTAGAAAAAAAAGTGCAGCTTTAGCAAAAGTAAAATAATGATAATAATATACTGTATCCTGTGCTTAATGAAGATATATTATAACAAAAAAAGCTATAAAAAATGATGTACCCCTCCGCTGTATTCTGAGGCTGATCATACTGATATCAGCCAGCATTTCTGGTGTAGCAGCAAGATCGGTATCCCATAAAAGAAGAACACAAGTGAGATGGAAAAAGAATGTGACTTAAGAAAAGGAGAAGGAGTAGCAGGAAGAGGGGATAGACCCCGTTGACCTATAACATCAAGAACATGAAAGATAATATACTCCCATAACAAGTTCTGTGACACTGTTTATGGAAGAGGAGGCTGAAGGAGCACAGACCCACAGCATTACACCTGTCTACTCTAGAAGATCCCGAAAGGGAAGGGGGGTGGTCGGACAAAACACTCTGTACATTAATAAATCTTCTACAGTTGATCTCCCTAAAAAGTGGAGGCATATCTTCGTGAGGACACTGAATTTAGTACATTACTGTTTGGTATGTTTACAAATAATGTGATGTGAGAAAAAATAACTTATGTGGACTGTGCAATCACTCATAGACTATGAGCCGACAGCCTCAGTTGGGACAAGACTGCTAAGCACCATAATGGGCTGTTAAACAAAAACCTAAAATGGAAGAAGACATCATTGCAGATCAAAAATGATTGGTGTCACACTCTGTATTGCTAAATTTGACCCTAACAAAATTATAAAAATATTAAGGTCACCTTCAAGTTGCAAAAAAAAAACAAAAACATGTGCCCTCTTTTATCAATAAGGTCATTTATGTCATAACATAACATACGGTTATCAATAACCGTATAAATAAGAGGGGGTACACGGTTTTGGTGCGGGCAGCCAAAGTAAAATAATGCCCTTACTATACGTGTAGGGTACTACCAACACCAGGCCGAAAAACTCACATCATCCTTTCCTGCCTTTTTGCTAGGAAGTTGCTAAGACACTCCCATTCAAACCCCTTAACATTTACTCTCTCCCTCTCCTCTGATGCAGTGTCTCTTAGCTAAGTAATGCTGAGACGGAGGAGATAGTGGACCACATGTGTACGAGGGTTTAAAAGCTCGCTCCTGTGATGATGAAGGTAAGCAGTAATGGCCGGGAGTATCTTAGCAACATCCTAGCAACAAGGCAGGACAGGATGATGCCATCTCTTGGAGTTATTCAGTCAGCCTTGGGAGGTACAGTATGTGAATGGCCTACATCAGTCAAGTTTTGGGAGGTACAGTATGTAAATGGCCTACACTTATAGCAAGAGCATTATTTACCTTTGGTCAAAGCTGCACAGTTTGTTTTCATCTACAGGCATCCCTTACCCGCATAGGTAGGTGTTGTAAAAGGTGAACTAACCCTTTAAGCTGCATGTTTTACATTTGCACATTTTAACTGCTAAGCCCTTAACATTCTCTCCTAGCGCTCCCCTTGGTTTTTATATATAAAGTAAGCAGTGACAGATGACTTTCTCAGAAAGGGCAGAGGTGTCTTTGACGTGTGGGCTGTGATTGACAGCCTGGATTCACAGTGACAGGTAAGATGGCAGCACCCATTGTGGGGACAGACTTGAGTCTTTGTTCATGGATTATGTACCACTGAGTTGCGTAAAAGTTAAATAGATCATATTCAGCAGCGATTTAGGTAAAACATTGATAAAGGAATGGGTTGCTTTAGAGATTCAGGGTATTTGATGTATAAGGCTAGTCTAGCTGCCTTGACATGACGAAGGGTATACTTTAAAGTAGAGAACTAGCAGCATACATAGAAAAATCGGTTCACTTTAAACATCTAAACTGAATTTTACAAAGGTAAAGATAACAAAGATTATATAAAAAGACTAGCGTTGGGCCTGCACTAAATAGGAATATAACAAAGATTCATAATAAAAATAGATAGTACCTTACCAAAATCTTTAAAGTGATTCTAAAAGCTGTAAGTCTTTTATCTTCATATATGAAGGTAAAAAACCCTCTGTGTGCAGCTCCCCGCCCCTGCCAAACCTAATACCTTACCTGAGCCCGATCTTGATCCAGCGATGTGCATGAAAGCAGCTGCTCTCCCGTCTCTGCGGCCTCCTCTTTGGCTCAGAGACCGCAGCTGTAGCCATTGGCTCCTGCTGCTGTCAGTGACAGCCAGTGAGGAGGAAGTGAGGGGCGGGGCTATTTACTAAAGGCCAATCCACTGTGCACTTGGAAGTGCACTTGGAAGTGGAGTTGCTGTAGATCTGAGGGGGACATGCAAGGAAAATAAAAAACAGCATTTTTGCTTGCATATGATTGGATGATAGAAATCAGCAGAGCTTCCCCTCATTTCAGATCTTCCCCTCGGATCTACAGTGACTGCACTTCCAAGTGCACAGTGGATTTGCCTTTAGTAAATGAACCCCAAAGTGTGGGCTCGGGAGTGAGAAGCCTGCATAAGTGATTCCATAGCAAACTTGCATGCTTGTTATTGGGGCCAGAAGGGAGGCACAGAGGTGCGCCGGCAGAGGACCCTAGAAAAGGAGGATAGGGGCTGCCCTGTGCAAAACCATTGGACAGAGCAGGTAAATATAACATGTTCATTATTTTTTTTTTTTTACATCAAATAATTTTTTTATTTCTTTTATATACAAACATCATAAACAACGATAACAACATACAACCCAGCACGTACAGAGAGGGAATAATAAAAAAAAAAAAGAAAAAAAAAAAGACAAACAAAAAAAAGAGAAAAAAAAAAAAGAAAAAAAAACCCCACCCCTGGCCCCCATGCCCCCATGGTCTCCTCTCATCATACATCCAGAATATCAAACCATCTTCTCCATATTTTTTCAAATTTCCCAAGACTACCCCTATGTAAAAAGGTATATTTTTTCCTTAATTATGGTTTCCCTTACTTGCATTTTCCATTCTGCTACTGTAGGTGCATATAGTGACAACCATTTTTGTGCCATAAGCTTACGCGCTTGAAATAAACTTCTATTTATTGATACCATGTATTTCCCCCGAGTTCTTAGTTTGTCCATGATACCCAGGAGACATCCCCCCGGTTCTATAGACATCTTAATCTCAAATACATTATTAATCATAGATACCACCCTGTACCAATAGCGATGGAGTTTAGGGCATCTCCATATCATGTGCATTAGGTTGGCTGCCCTCCCTTTACATCTAGGGCATTGGTCTGTATCCCTCCTTTTCCATTTAAATAATTTCTCGGGTGTATAATGTACCCTATGTAGAATGAATAGTTGTGTTAATTTTTTTTTTTTTTTTACGTTTAGTATCACTTTAAGTATTAATGAAAAAGGATGAAAGAAGAAAAAAGTGCTATCAACTAACAGTATCACTAGAATTGTATCAAGTTTCATAAACACTCATGTAATAATATACTGAACCTTGTAATCTACTCTTTAAACTATAGTAAGTCTAATAAATTAATGGGAAAAGACAATTAATTGGTGTTTTTCTGAGTAAAGTCAAGTAATTGTTTGCGCTCAGTCATGAGGAAAGAGTTTAAAAAAAGGTTTCCATTTATCCCTTAGGTCAATCATTTTAATGCAGTATTTTATTCAGTTTTTGTTTTAATTGCAGAAAGCGTGTTACAATTAGGTTTTAGGATTGCATTAATTAGATGCAAATAGGGAAAATACACGTTTGGTCATTTTCATACAATTAGAGGTTTTTTTCTTCATGTTCACCTAGAAAGTGGAAAATCTTTGTATCTTGTAATTCCTGTCACTGACATATTTGTGTAGATCAGCCAAGAAACCTATTTGTATAGAATGGATCCCAAAATCAAAACTCATTGGTACAATTGAGCTGCTTATCTCAATATTAGGGAAGAGCAAGAGTTATTTTTCCCCCAAAATTTTGCCTAATTTGTGAGATTTCAGCAAAATGCATAGAGGTCTGCAGGAAAGGTGAAATTAAAGTAGATGTAAATCCCTACTGAAAGACAACTAGTGTGCTTAAATTGGCACTTAACCCACATCATAAAAAAAAAAAATTATCAATAAATGGTGTATTACATGCTGTTCACTCAGTCACTATCATTTTTGTTTTCTGTATTCTGCAAAAAAACTGGTTGATCCTGGTGTTCCGTCTCTCCTTCCTGTCCACTGTAGTTGAGGTTATTGCAGAGCAGTGGTGGCAGCTCTGCACATGCTCAGTTTTCAGTGTATTTTCTACCCTAAACATTTCCTCCCTATCACATCTGAGCAGCCCATGTGACTATAGAGTCACACATGTGGGAGTATACACAGTGGTAAATTAAAGCCCACTCCCTCCCTTCTCCTCCTTGCCCACTATTTAGCTAAACACAAAGGGGGTGCGATATTACATCTTGATTGATGAAGGCTTCACCTCCCTATTATTCTAACACACAGCTGGAGGGACATGACACAGCCTGTGGCTGGCAGAAATCTGCCCATACCATGTTATTGTAAACAAAAGCAATTATTTATTTCAAATATATTTTTGTATGACAATTTAAATCAATTTATTGATTATATTTATTTATCTGTATCCCAAAAGCTGATTTTTTTTTTTTGTCTCAACATGTGACCAGCAGCAGAGGATTAGAAGCTCCTCCTGCCACTGTTTCCCTGCAGACAGGCTGGGAAAGAGCTGAGTCATGTGACAGCTGTATGTCAATTAGGAAAAAAGACACTTTTTTTTTGTTAAAATATTTACAGTGCCATCATCCACATACAAAAAGAGAGGGGATAATGTAAATGAAACAGTGTGTGTTTAGTATCACCTTTAGCACTGTGTACCATAAACATTTTTATCCATTTTTTATATATTTTAACTTTTTTCATCCTCTGTGCTGCCGACCTTCTGTGGCCTCTTTGTAGCCTTTTCCTGTGTGCATGTACTCCAGTGGCCACTTTTAATCTCTATTGGAAGCTCACGTGAGAGGGTGGCAATGCAACAGGACAACTGGTTGACAGGAGGAGAGTGTTGTCACCCCAAAATAGGAAGGGTCTGAACAAAGACCTTCAGGGCAGAAATACTAGGTTTTATTTTAATAAAAATTGCAGATAATAAAATAATGAAAATTACTTTCGAAACATTAACATGTTGCTCCCTGCCAAGGGATACATTTGTTTTGATCAAGTAATTAGAAGTAGAACCTTGTAAACCAAAAATCTAACAATAAATACACAAACAATTTATATACAAACCATAGTCAAATATAGAGCATGTGTAAATATAAAAGTAGACTACCATGGCCAATAAAGTGACCATCAGGCGGTTCATAAACTGGATCTGGACCATGGTGGGACTTGAACAAAATCTTCTCCTAAAGTTTCCTAATCACTCTCAGTTACCTGGGTTAAGCAATCCAAAAAGGCAGAAAGGGAGGTATATAGTCTAGCATGTTTTATTCGATGTAAATAGAAAAATATAAACTGTATGACCTCACATGTTAGATGTGCTGAACCAGCACTGACACACACAGCTCACTTGCTATTGGAAAGGTTCCACACCACCGCTTGTGATCTCAGAGCCGACGCTCGTTCCACAAACCTGGAAATGACGTAGGGGGCAGGCCCGGAATGAGCATCAGTAGCTCAAGCCTCAATGCATTTCATGCAGGCGCACGTCCTCAGGAAGTTCCCCCATGGTCTGGACCCAGTTCAGTTTATGAACCACCTAATGGTCACTTTGTTGGCTGTAGTGTTCTGGTGAGTGTGGAATTTATATGCATGTGTTGGAGCACATATAAAGAATATTTGGTCACTTTATCCATTTGAAAACACATTGATTGGCAATAAATTACTGCAAGTTTGTACTTTTATATTTGACTATGGTTTGTATATAATATGTTTGTGTGTTTATTGTTAGATTTTTGGTTCACAAGGTTAGCAACTATTATTACTTGCACATTTTAGAGTGCTTTTTTGCACTTAAAGGGCCTTTAAGTTTGGCAGCCTTGGTTACAATTTGCACTTTTAGGTTTGGCGCCCTTCTTATATTAATTGTAAAATTTGTTGTTTTGCTTTTTAATGAAAAGTTTAAACTTTACAAGATAAGTGCAAGACAAAACAGAAAATATGTCAGTAAAGTATCAGTAGTTGGTACATGAAGCAACAGATGACATGATATAAACAAACACTTTTCCAGAATGAGTAGTATGTCTTAAAATGAGGACATAGTAAAGAAGACAATAAACAAAAGGCACCAGGGAAGGGGGAATGGGAAAAGAAATAACATGTAACATAGTGATCACCACATAACGAATCATAAAAGATATCCACTCCACCAGGGTAGTATATGTAATACAGAGTCACTCCTTAATACAAAAGGCCCATTTTTTGTAGCCAACCAGAAAAACAGCAGCAGAAAACCTTACAAGATTAAATAAAAAAATTAGAAGTGCAAACATTAAGATAGATGTCTGTCCCGCACCAATTCCACAGGTGTGGTGGTATAACGATTCAATGAAAATGGTGTAAACAATAAATGCCCCTGATAATGTCACGTATGAAGAAAAGCGAGGGGTCGGAGTCACGCACACGTGCTACCACACACGCGATTGATGTTCGACCATCTTGTTCCCTAGAAGAACAATTAGTCATACTAATATGCTTGATTTTAAGCTACATATGTGAGTGTTACTCCTTATTTTATCAATAAACTGTCTTTACAATATCATGCCATGTGGATTACCCTTCTGTTGCATGTCTGGTGACTCGTGATCATCCCGGTGGGGGAGTTACATTCAGAGGGCTTTGCTTCCTGGCTTTTATCCATTCATCTCTATGGCGCATATCCAGTGACAGAAGAGGATACCTAAGAGGTCCAGATCCCCGCCTTGGTTATTGTGAACAAAGCGTAATGGACCACTCCTATTAGGGGGTCACTTGTCCTCTGGTATGTTTTCTGGCTGGTGACACTTACCTTCATCAATTTTATGGCTGGAGGGACTCTTTCATTCCTATTGTTTTGTATGCAACTGCAGAGATTGCTCATGGACATTTCTATGGGATTACACTTTTATGTGGCTTTTGGAATACGGTATGTTTGTGCAAGTTCATTTCATTTTTTTCTTTTTTTTTTCTGTAACTCTGCACTATTTTTTATATATAATAAATATACTGAAAAAATGTGCAAACTGATATGAATAAAGTGCAAATACTACAAACGTATGTGTTTCCTACATTCAACTCCAATTTTAGGCCAAATTACAATTGAGCAAATTCAAATTAATAGCAAGCCCAAATTTCTGTGCAAATAGTGCATAAAAGAGTAAAATTTACTTTTATCTTGTGTTCCAATCCCACAGAATCAGTGCTTCGGTGCTCGTGTCCTCTAAGCCACTCATCAGAGCAAGGGGGAGTTAACACCTTTTGTGAGGTGTGTATGTAAAATAACTGACAAAGGAACCAATAAAAATAAATACTACAGCAATTGTATTTTATTATGCCCTACTGCAAATAAAATCTTTACTAATACCATGAAGTGTGTTTTGCAGCTAGCCATAAAAACCTGGAATGGAATTCTAGGGAAATTCTGATTATCAATAAATTACAACTACATGCATTTTGTAAATTACAGTTAGCTATCAGAATAATAATTCTGGCAAAGAAAATATTCCATTCCTTATACATAGATCCCTAAGTTTCACATAACCCAAGTGGCATTTTATATTTAGTTTATTTTTTTTAATATAAGGTATCTGAGTAGCTCACTTATGAAAATCTAGGCAATCGCTTGATTTTATTCAGCAGGAACCCTATGGTATGTCATTTTTACATACAAATTGGAACACCTCTACACATAAAATATATTCTATCAACTTTACACCATGACATCAGAGTGGGAACAACCCCCGCCTTATATTCTGATCTGCAGCCACACATTATACTTCACAGAACTGAATGTTTATGGATGTTAGCAGCAATGAGATCTTCATCTTTGTAATGAAAAACCTTCATGAATTTCCTTTTCAGCTTCTAATAATGCTCATCGTCTAGTTTCTCAAATTCTATTTTCTGTCCTCACTATCCCTTGAGTTATCTATATAGAGCAAAGCATATAATCCATAGAATATTTTACATTGCTTTTACCTATGTAATGGTGTACCTCTCATCCATTACATCCCAGTGCCAACATTTGGATAACAGGACATCTTCTTTAGAGTTTGCCAAGTGTGAGTTCTGACAATACATTTAGCAGCCTGATGTTCTTAAGTCTCTAGTGCCTCCACCTGTAGGGGGGCTTCTGGATACAAGAAGGGTTCTCCCATAGGACATTCCTAATCTCCAGGATAGATTACTCTTACTTGCCCTTGAGTAGGTCCACACTTGAAAGCAGTTTTCAATGCTTTACTTGATCTTGGTAGGTAAGACAAAGGAGGTGGGATACTCACACAAGACTCCCAAAGTTGAATAAAACACAAAATCTCCTGCGCATGAGTAAGGCAGTCCAATACCAGCCCTTGCCACTCAACTTGAGATATAAAGGCACAACACCTTGCTGCCCACTTTGGACTGGGGATGTTCCGAAGGCAACTGGAAAAACACAAAAGAGAGAGGATGCACAGATACCGCAATATCTCTAAAACCATTTTATTCAAAAGCATGAAAAAATGCACTTAAAAGTTACACAGTCTCATAACTGTTCCTGATTTCGAGGGACAGTCCCTGATTTGGAACAAAGTCCCTTTTCCTCCTCATTTGTCCCTCATTTTAGTCTGTTCTATATATTTGTATATAAAAGGCACTTCTTATCTTTCAAAAAGTGTTTCCCAGTGCTAAACCTTTCCTCCAATTTTTCTATTGCTGCATTTGTAAATTTTGTTTGTTTAACCAATTTTTTTTGCACAATTCTCATTTAAGGCGTTGCAGGGAGGGGGGGTGTCCAATGCCTACATATTTTTGCTAATAGGTGTCCCTCGTTCCCATCTTAAAATCTGAGGAATGCAGTCTGTTCATCCAATCTATGTGCTCCTGGGCTTTGGAGGTCATCACCAAGGATCCAAAGGTGGATCTCATAATTCCCAGAAGAATGACACAGAACTTCTCAAACACATTAGCCACAAAACTAGAGGTTTGGATATAAACTTGTTTCAGTAGTGATATGCCTACATGACCTTCCCTATCATAGAGAGCAACAAAACCCTCTACATAGCCTTCACCTGCAACCATCCTCTTCCCATGGACCTCCTCTCCCCAAGAGTGATTAATGAAAAAGGACCCTTCCAGATCATCTCCTCCCTGTTTGGTCAAAGCTAGGTCCATCCTGCTAATGACAAGCTTACCAGGGGTTGGCCAGCATGAAGGCTTCTCTGTATCTGCAACTAAGACAGGACTCCGGAGCCTCAACTTTTGCTAAAGCCCAACTGGGCAGTCATAAAATAATAAAAATTTCCCATTTCCCCTTGCTGATGACCATATTCCTAGTTTTCTAGGGGGTAATCTTACATACAGTTGTCTGCCATGTCAGTTCTTTACTTTTTGTCAGTCTCCATGTGGTCTCGTCGCTGCTCCACTTCCAGACCTCATCACATAAAATACAGGATCAATGGTCTCATCCCACCCCCAACTTAGTTTGTGCTTTTAGTAAGCAGTAATTACTACTGCAAAGAATTACGTTCACATAGTGGTTGCTTTGAGCCCATTGGACATTTCACTTAGCTCTTTGATCCTTGGAATGTCTATTGAAAAGAATTACAACATTTTAACAGTCTTCAACAGAAAATGACCATGGCTCTTCTAATATACTGGACACTCTGCTCCAACATAAAAACTTACATAAGTAAAATACAAGCTTTACAAATGGGGCATTCACAGTGCAAAGCCTTATGCCCCGTACACACGGTCGGATTTTCCGATAGAAAATGTCCGATCGGAGCGTGTTGTCGGAAATTCCGACCGTTTGTGGGCTCCATCGGACATTTTCCATTGGATTTTCCGACACACAAAGTTGGACAGCAGGAGATAAAAATTTCCGACAACAAAATCCGATCGCGTCAATTCCGACCGTGTGTGGCCTGTTCCGACGCACAAAGTGCCACGCATGCTCAGAAGAAATTCCGACACGGGACAGCTCGTTCTGGTAAACTTAGCGTTCGTAATGGATAAAGCACTTTCGTCACACTGCAATGTAAAAAATGGTTTAATACAGCGCACTCTCTTCTTCTTTATAATGTGACAAGAATTAAGTCGTTTTGATGCTCATATTCACACACACTTCTCACAAACTTTTTTCGTTACTATTTATCGGGATTCCCTCAATATATTTTGATTTCTCACATCTGACAACATATTTTTTTTTTTTTTTTACTTTAATGTAGAATCTTTTTTTGTGTTTCTCTTTTTATTTATTTTTTTTTGTTGGTGATTTTGATTTGTACTCCCGAAAATGTTTGTGTGTTTTTTGTGACAAGTTCCCACAACACCATTGATATGTTGTTCTATTTAATCTGTAGGAGGAGATTGTTTGGTGTTGTTGTCCCTTGTTAATTTCACATTGTACTTTAGAAATGTACCTGAATACTCACCAACAAACTGTCCTTTTTGGATGAAAACACACACAGGAGAGTAGAATTTACCTAAAAATATTTTATTAAGGGGTCACAACTATAAACAAAGAGGGAGGCAACGCTGGAGAAACTGCAGAAGTGGGCGAAGCCTTGGACCCCCAGGGCAGACATCAATTATTTAAAAGCAAAATTGGTGGCCTGAGGAGTCCATATCTAAGGGAGTGCAGACTGGTCCAGAAGTCCCAGAGATCCGGAAAGCAGCAGATGACATCTGTGTCCCCAGGCTGTGGTCATACGAGAGACTGCATCTTCTGTCAGACCAGACTGAACCCAGGGTCATCACTCTCAGGTCTTCTTTCCACGCTTCCTTCCAGCCTTTGGCTGTGGTGGTGGAGTTGTGGCAGCAGGAGGAGCAGGAGGAGGAGGATCGTCCCTCTCCATGACATCCGTCTTGGGTGTTAGTTCCCCACTCTCCCCCTTACGAAGGACTTTATAAATCAGGTCCTCAGAGATCTTGCGTTGGCCCTCCTGCATGCCCAGCAATTTGGTGGCAGCCATGCAGGCAAAGGCCTCTGCAGGACTGGGGAAGGCTCTGAGGGACGCCGAAGCCTCCTGGATCAGCCTGTACACTGAATCCTGCACAGGACTTGGAGTGGCCTTCCTGGACCTTTTATATGGCAGGCGGAGGGGAGGGACCTGAGACTCAGTCAGGCTGCGACTTGTCCCAGGCTTCTCTTGGCTGCCACTTGTCCCTGGCTTCTCTTGGCTGACACTTAGCCCCGCCTCCTCCTGGCTGCCACTAATCCCCGCCTCCTCCTGGCTGCCACTAATCCCCGCCTCCTCCTGACTGCCACATTCCACAGCCTCCTCCTGGCTGAGGTCTTCCTGTGTATGAAAAAGGGACATAGTTTTAGTATTGTTTTCATCAATCACACACAATTTTCACCTCCTGACTGCTGCAAATTGAATGTTAACAAATATAACAGACTATCCTTCTGAGCCCAGCATTTTGCATTCTTGTCCCAAATATTTTTGCCCACTACTGTCTATTGATATGTAAAACACTTTTTTTAATCAGCAATTAGTGATCAATAATAACATCTAGTAAACATCATTTCTTTATTGACCAGAAATCTGTAGAAGAATGCTATACCTGACTCCAGCTGGGCTCCTCCACTTCTTCCTGGCTGGAAGGCCCAGGTTGGACATCGGAAGCCTCAGCTGGTGTGGAAGGAAGAGTGGAAGGAAGAGTGGAGAGGGATTCCCTGACTTCAGTGTGGTCTGACAGAAATCGCAGTCTCTCATAGTACCACAGCCTGGGGACATAAACGTCATCTGCTGCAGCTCCAGACCTCTGGGAATCTGTGACCTTCTTGCGCTCCCTAAAATAAGTGCTCCTCAGGCCACCAATTTTAGCTTTTAAATAAGGGATGGTTGCTGTGGGGACCACCGGCTTCACCAACTCCAGCAGTTTCTCCAGCGCTGCCTGCCTCTTTTGTTTGTGATTATAGTGGGTGTGTCTGACCTGCTACAGACAGGGCAGCTCCCTGTACTTGTCTATGAACAGGGGCAGGAAATTGTGGTCATTGAACCCATCCATTTTCTCTGCAAGACACAACACAAGACAAACCCTAATGTCAGGCCAAACTCCCCTAATCTTGTTACAATATAGGCTTCCATTTCGAAGCAGTATAGGCCCAAGTTTAGATCCTACCTTCGTTAGCACGATCGGCGTCTCCGATGCTCCTTCCTCCGCTCACAGATCGTACGTAAGACGCGCGCGTTATGATTTATACACACTGCGCATGCGTATAACTCCGCCCGCCTCTGACGTTCTTTCTATTATATTCCCCGCCCCTTTTCGTTCGGCGCAATGGAGGAAGAGCACATGGCGGATAGACAGCAGGATCGTGCTAATTACAGCAACGAGGAGGAGGAGGAGGAGGAAAGGCCGGAGCCTGAAACGTCCCGATCCAGAAGGAGATTAAAGGACTCAAATATGTCCTTTGGGGAGATGTTGGAAATGGTGGACATCCTGAAGAAGGCCGACTATGATGGAAAGTATGGGCCTTACCCCAACCACAATGTCCGAAAGGCCAAGATCATGGCGAAAGTGGTCAGGAGTCTGCACCGGAAATTCGGGGTACGACGATCGAAAGATCAGCTCAGGAAGCGGTGGTCGGACCTGAAATTACGAGAACATGAGCAGTACAGAAAGATCCGGAGAGTGCTGCAAAAAAGTAAGTAGTTGTGCTGTGTTCCTATTCTGTATGTTTATTACGTTCGTGCTGCTCCATGTGCTTTTAGGAACTGTTGTACAGTTTAAAATGGCAACTTTCATGTTCATGGGCACATTATTCGTTCGGATCACACATTTTTTTTTCGGACTATAAAACACCATTGTTTAGCCCATATGCATTTGGCCACCATTTTGAGGCCCTATACTTGTCTTCAAAGAATTGGGTTGTGTAGATGGCTTTGTTACTAGAATGAAATGCAAACTAGATTGTGTGTAAGAAGAGGACACTGAGCAGCTGTTTTCACATCTGGACACTGGAGCACTAGTGTGGGACCCCAGAACACCATTTTTATTAGGGGGGCCACACAGGTGCTCCAGTGTATACTATAGGGGGGTCTCCATCTGTGAAGCTTGTACAAAACAGGTAAAGTATTGCAGCTTGACAAAGGACACTAAAAAAGCTACATCTTGGAACTCGGCTAAAATAGACAATTGTACCCCACTTCCAAGCAATGTTTCATCTTTAGAGTTCTGCCATCAAATATCTGTGTGCTAAGTATACCATTTTTGTTTTACATAGGGGAGAAAAGACTCGTAGGACACCCCTCATCCCAGGAGACCAGAGCCCCCCCCCCCTCTGGAAGAAGGGAAAATCCCCCCAACACAAGCTGAGCAGGAGGAAGAAGACGTGGTGGAAGTAGTTACCACAACAGGTGAGTGTCTGCGACCACAGGCTCAGATAAGAGATGGATGGCGGCATTTTTTTTAGACCTAATTTATTTTGGGTTTCCTTTCTTTTTAGGTGATCGTGAGGTTGTGGATGAAGATCCTTTCACATCCGAAAGTGCCCAGATCCTGATCGGGGAGATCATGGGGTGTAATTTACAATTGGAAAACATCAAGAAAAACATCAATGATGTTATTCCAAAATATAAAAACATCATTGATGTTTTGGGGCGAGTTTAAAGCCCCTCCAAATCACTTTCTTCTTTTGTCTGCTACAATGTGCGAAATGTTTTTGTGATTTTTCCCAAAGCCAAATTTGGAGGATGCACACAGTGTGCCAACATGTGCTATCTGCCATTACGGGGGATCAATGGACGCGTTTTGGGGGTGCAACTGCTTCCTCAATAATAAAGTAGCGGTGAGGAAGGGCTTTCTCCCCCAAAACACGTCCCTTGATCCCCCATGATGGCAGATAGCACATGTTGACATTGGGAAATTTGTGTGCATCTTCCAAATTTGGCTTTTCCAGGGGTGATTTCCCCCCATCTGAACGCAATATCAAACACAGTTCCTAAATACTCATGTCTGATATTGCCTTCAAGTTCTACCAAATGTAAACTTTGTAAGATCAAGATTTGTGTCTTTCTTGTGGGTTTTACACAGGCCTGTTTTCTATAAAATGCACATTTTGATTTTGGATAATGACACCACAAAATATGTTATACAATAAACATGTTGGTTTGTCAGAAAAACCTTTGGTAAATGCACATGTGATTGTGCTGGTATTAAAAAGATTGTTCATCAAGAATGTGTGGATTATTGTCTCAACGCTACAACACTTTTGGGGTGATGTAATTGTTGTTTGATGAGAAAATGGGGGTTATTTCCTAAGGGCAAATCCACTTTGCACTACAAGTGCAGTTTCAGGGCAGTTGCAAGTGCACTTGTAGTGAAAAGTGTCTTTGCATTTAGTAAATAACAGCCAACAGTGCTTTGTATAAGGTTACACAATCACGACATTTTCTGGACTCCACACATTTCTGTCAGGGTCAGCTCAAACAAACACAAGCAGTAAATGTCCACAAAGAAGAGCCTGGGGGGAGATGCCTGTCGAGAACTGGAGGTCCTGCAGGCTTCTCCCTGTGGCCAAATACCGCAGGGTAGCAACCAACCTCTGCTCTGGAGTGATGGCTTGCCTCATGCAGGTATCCTGCCTGCTAATATAGGGGGTCAGCGAAGCAAACAAACGGTGAAATACGGGGTCCGTCATCCTGAGAAAGTTCCTGAAATCCTCAGGATTCTTCTCATGGATCTCACGGAGCAAAGGCATATGACAGAACTGGTCACGCTGAAGCAACCAATTCTTGGTCCATGAACTCCTCCCCACCCTGTTCATGGACTGGACTTGTGTCAAGGTCAGGACCCCAACACCAAGCCCCCGCACAGCACGAACTGTACGAGGAGTACGCATACGCAACATGGCTAGAAAACGCTCGGCTGCTCAGAACGAAGTAACAGAACGCACTGAAGAACAGCAAGGCCTGTGAAGAGCGACCTGAAAAACAGCAACGAGCGGACAAGATCACACAGAAAACTCCGATACGAACTGACTGCACGCACTGAAGAGCAGATACAAACCCACAAGCACAAACTGAACGGCAGAAAACGATCTGAAAGCCACGAGTCTGAAAAAGCGCGAATCGTCTCTCACCAAACTTTTACTAACACGAGATTAGCAAAAGGAGCCCAAAGGGTGCCGCGCTTGGTTCTGAACCGGCCTTTTCTAGTCTCGTCGTACGTGCTTGACGTCACCGCGTTCTTGGCGATCGGAAATTCCGACAACTTTGTGCGACCGTGTGTAGGCAAAACAAGTTTGAGCCAACATCCGTAGGAAAAAATCCGAGGATTTTGTTGTCGGAATGTCCGATCAATGTCCGACCGTGTGTACGGGGCATTAGACATGAAAGAAGTGTCTCGTGCTTTGAAATAGCTTCCTTAATTCCCTGAAAGCTGAAAAAGGGGGGTGTGACACAGAGTGGCAGTCTGTCAAAACTTCTTCCCTTCCTGCAGGGTGAAGTAGTACTCACAACACACATTCTACTGGCACCTTAGCTACAGCTGGAAATGGCAAATCACAAAATGGCATTATGCAGTACAGGTTGCATTTCAGCGCTAATATTTAAGCCTGTAGGGAAGCTGTACATTTTGACAGAGACTGCCACTCAGCATCACTGAAAGCATCCAGGGTAGTACGACAGCTTTTACAAAGCAGATATGTCAATTTTGCTGCCAATGGTTAACAGGAGGATGAACTAGATTTCTTGTTCGAGGGGAAGTACAACGCTATAATTTGACATTAGTAGCATATACCCTAAGGTAATCTCTGTCTGCTGTGGTAGATACGTAAGAACTTTTAAAGTATATCTATAGGCAGTTGTTTTTTTTGGATAGAGTATGGACCCTATGGAACCTTTGAGAAGGTACACCCTTTCCGCTTGTCCTGGTGACTGTTGTCATTGGAACAGAAAGTAATGGGAAGTCTTTAGATGTAAAGTTTTTTAGTTGTCATTGGAGTCTTTTGAGGTATTGAATTGACAAAGAGTTGTCCTGAACTGTACAGCAATCTTCAAAGAAACATAGGCATTTGCACACAATAAAGTGTATATTTACCAAGAGTTAAATAGGGTAATATATACCAACTTCATTTAGTAGAATGTTCTACTGGTTGATCCATGCCTCTCTCAATGGTGGTTGGTCGGAGCACAAGGCTGATCCTCTCTTAACATCCTGGTCAGCTGCTTTGCCAAAACCACATGGACAATTCCCTCATCTTTTCCTCTTAGCTCCACTTCCTACCACACTTCCTTTTTAAAAGGCCTTTTCAGACCAGCTAAGCAACTTCACTATAGTGGAATCCTAGTTTAGCTGAAATCCAGCTAAAAACACTATTATCTTCCCAACTTCCAAATTGTAAAGCAAAATGAGAGCAAATATTGATTTTTCATTATTGTTGCTACAAAAATCACTACAGTATGGTCATGCAGGAATATATGAAAAATCTTCAATTGGTATAAAGGGCTTCCAATGAGGACTGTAGGTGGCAGCTATCTAAGAAGGGTTTTCCCCTCACTTTAGTATAATAGTGCAGGTATGTTGAAGGTGCATTGGTTTAGCATGTTTGGTACCAATGAATGGCACCACAAAGCTAGCCTTACCAAAACATATAAGTGTTAAAGTGATTCTAAAGGATGATGGTTTTTTACCTTCATGTATTCTATGTATGAAGGTAAAAAACCTTCAGTATGGAGCCCCTCCTAATACTTACCTAAGCCTGATCATGATCCAGACATGTGCATAACAGCAGCTGCTCTCCCAGGTCTTTGCCTCCTGATTGGCTGAGAGACAGGAGCAGGAGCTATTGGCTCTCACTGCTGTCAATCACAGCTCCCAGCCAGTGAGGAGGATGTGGGGGTGGGGCTGAGCCCCATTCTGTGTGTCTTTTGGGTACACAGAGTGGGGTTTGGGAGCGAGCATGCACGAGTACCCCCACAGCAAGTGGCTTGCTATGGGGGCACTCGGAGAACAGGAAGGGCCAGGAGAAGCAGAAAGATCAGGGCTGCTCTGCACAAAACCATTGCACAGAGCAGGTAAGTATAACATGTTTGTTATTTTTTTAAAAATACAAAAATCACCTTTAATATCACTTTAAGCCGGTCTTAATTCTTTTTATGTGTAAATAGTGTACGTAGATTTTGCTATAGCGTTTGATACAGTACCTTATAAAGCTTAAAGTATAAATAAAGGCAAACCTTTTTTTTTTACTTTTGGATAAAGTGGAGAGGGATTGGGATACCTGTCAGTTTATATTGTTGTCTGTGCCCCCGTTAGAGTGATCCACCCTCTCTATCTGTCCCGTTTACCATTTTTTTTTAGAGTGAACGTAAAAGAAAATCCCAAAATGTAGGTTGTCCCCAGAAAAGTAATAGAGGGGAAATCTTCTAATGGAGATACTAGTTCTGGTGAACTAGTGGTCCCCAAGAGATTCCCTTAATTTGAAAAGATTTCCTCTTACTTCCTGTTTTGGCTATGAGACAGGAAGTGAAGGGAAATCTCTGAAATGGGGCAAACCTTACAGGGGTTATAACCCTCACTTACTCTATCCAAAAACTTCATAACAGGATATAGCATCTTAACAAGAAAACCTCAGTAAAATAAAAGGGTGGGCAGCTATATGGCAGATGAGGTTTAATATTGAGAAATGTAAAGTAATGCACTTCAGAGCTAAAAATATGAATGTGCTGGTCGCGAGGGGGAGAACCTCTGAGGGAATCAGGAGTTTAAATGGATCTGTGGTCCTAATAGATGACAGACTCAGCAAAAGCGTGCAATGCCAAGCTGTGGCAAATAGGGCCAGCACGCATTAAAAATAGTATTTACTTAAAGGAGAAGTACAGCCAAAGCTCATTTGGCTGTACTTCTGTGGTTTACAGGAGTGCCGTTCGTTCTGTAACCCGATTTCAGCAGACAGCGGGCTAAAGCCTTCTGTTGACTAACATCACAGAGCCGGTCCAGGCTGGGGCAAGTTAACGACAATAAAGTCTGGATCCAACCACATGCCTGGACCCACACCCAGCTCAGCCTCTCAGCGAGCCGCTGAGCCGCCTGCACCCTATACAGCCCAACGCTCCAGTGAGGTCCAGTGACCTCCAATGACCTCCAGCAGGTCTTTATTCAACCATACCAACTATGCAACTATGAATGGTGGAGGTTGATAGATAAGTAGCACTTTTTTCATCCAGTGTTTGTTTTAAGAAGCTAGATCAGGAGTAAGGCTAAGTTACAGTCAAGCTGGCCGGTTCAAATCTTGTTCCAGATCGGCAGGGATCGGCTGAGATTTGAACCATGTTTGGGCGGGCTGAATGAACCTAAGTTGATCGATCGACCAACTTGGGTGCAACCAACCTGTCGGATTTCGGATTATTGCTAGCAGCCATTATAGCCGCTTAATCATTATAGCCACTCGATCTATGGCCGTCTTTAAAGCAGAACTTTACCCATAACAACTTGATAAAAAAGAATGTTCTTTAGCAAGGAACATCCATTCCACATTAATAATTATGCTGCCAAATTAGTGTGTGCTGTAAATTGCCTCCAGCATTGCTCCTGTTTCTTCTTGCTGGAGGCAGCCATTTTGCTGAAGCCTAAAGCCCCAGCTGTAAATCATAAAGCGTAACTAAACCCATCGATTTACCAGTTTCAGATATCAATTTGATTTGATTGTGCTCTCAACCAAACTGTCACCATGAAATGGCTGGTGCCCTAACTGATCACATGTGCAGCACCATGGCAGTTGCAGTTCAAACAGAAGCAGCTTCCTTGGCTGTACAGGATAGAAGGGTTTAATTTCGCATTAAGGCTGTCAACAGATCGGCCTCTGCAAACTCGGCAGTGACTAAAAATGGAGAGCAAATGAGCATGTGGAGAGCGGGGTGAGACAGTGTATTACTGAATTTTAAACAGTATAGGCACTTATTTTTTATGTTTTACATAACTATACTTGCAAAAGGGGCCAGCCTGAAGTCATCTAGCAGTACTTAATTTTAAGTTCACATTCAGGGTTAGGTCAAGTGTTGCTCTTATATAAGTATTAATGGCTTATTAAAGGTTAGGTAATTGTTACTGTAGGCGTTAAGTGTTCAAGTAGGGGAGGAGTAATTGCCAGAGGGGAGCTTTAGTGTATTGGATAAAATTCTATCCAGCTATATTATGTATGACAAGGCTTGGGAGCCTTACAGTGAAAATTTAAGGGTCCAATCCCAGCCCTAAAATAAAATGTCTACCAAGCATTAATATTTCTGTTTTTGGTAGATGCTGAAACAATAAACTACCTAATTTTTATATGTCTCTCCCAGCATGTGAGCCGCCAGGTCAGCTTACCTGTCACTGCCATGGCGGTTCCAGTCTCCCAGTTGGATTTGAACTAATATTACGAAGAATACTATACAATATTATATACTAATATACTAATAATATGAAGAATACAAGAGAATACAAGAGCAATGGTAATACTGTACTTCAAAATGTAGGGGAACACCCAACTCTTCAAGGCAGCTGGAAATAGAGCTTGGACTATGACAGGCAAATTTTGCTGCCGCAAACCTCAAAATAAATAAGAAAGCTAGCAGGTGTCTCGACTCACCAAACCACACCTATAATTATCATTTTGACTTTGGTTGAATTGATTCTGTAAATAGGAATAAGTCGATAGAAAAAAGATTTTTAAATATATAAAGCTAAATTCCAGCTTGGATCATATTTTTTATCAAAATGAAGGTAGAAAATTATAACTTTGTAATGTTTATGTTGTGACTTTCATAAAGAAGATAAAAGAGGAGGTGTATAGTTTGGAACTATTTGTTGTGGCTTTTTTTTTTCATTGCCAATCATTGGTGTGACCTTTTTAAAGATATAAATGTCACAGCAGTCAGATTTATTTTATACTGCTGGGTCGGAGGTAACGCGATTGAGATGATGTTTTTTTCTGAAAATGAAAGCAATGGAAAGCAGTCCTCACTGACCTGTCATCTAAATCGATCTTGTACTCAGTGGCGGCTGGTGCTCAAAATTTTGGGGGGAGGGGGGCGCAAGCAAACTGAAAAAAAAACCCCATCAATTGCAGCCTCACTGTACCATCAAACGCAGCCATTGTGCCCATCAATTGCCACCACTGTGCCCATCAAACGCAGACACTGTGCCATCAAACGCAGCCACTCTGCCATCAAACTCCCACTGTGCCCATCAAATGCTCCCACTGTGTCATCAAAGGCTCCCACTGTGCCCATCGAATGCTGCCACTGTGAGCCCCCCGCCCACCGGCAGGGAGCGGTTTCCTCCATGTCCTCGATGTCTTCTCCCGTCTGCTCCTCCCGTCCTCTCCTATGATTGGACGCCTGATAGGCATCCAATCACAGCTCCTGTCGTTTCAGCCGATCAGGTGACTGGTAACAGACCCGAGCACCTAATTGGCGGAGAGGCGGTTCAGTGTTAGGAAAGCTTATATTCATTCGCTTTTCTAACACAGCTGAGTGAGATGCGAGTGCCAAGCATCAAACCTTTTTTGACGCCTATCAGAGCCTATGGCTCTAATCAGGTGCTTCCAAAAAAAAATACCCCGGTAATTCAGGCGTCCGGCGCCTGAAAAGGGGCCAAGCGCCTGAAAAGGGGGTGGCAGCGGCGGCCATAGATAGATTCATGCAATGCATGAATCTATCTATTGGTGATAGAGGGGTGGCTGGAGAGAGGGGGTGGCGCCCGTGCACCCTTATGGACGCACCGCCACTGTTTGTACTGGTCTGGCTTCATAAAATGAATACTGATTGGCTGCTGAGGATTGTAAACTTTCCCCTGGTTTTTCCCTGAAGCATGCTTGTCCAATGATGAGTACTATTTGACTGCATGGTTTTGGTTTTGGTAAGTCACAAACATCTGACTTACAAACGGAGGGAGACAACAGGAAGTGAGAGGAAATCCACCCCTAGGAAGGAAAATTCACTCCTATGTGAGCTATTATGGGAAAAAGTACCTCCTCTGATGCTTTATCACCAAGGCTTGTTTCCACAACAACCCAAAATTTTCAAAATCCAATTGTCACTGGGACAGGAAGTGAGGTGAAATCTTCTGAACAGGGGCACAGACAGGAAAACAAACGTTACAGGGGTGTTAACCCTTCCCTATGTTATCCAAAAAAAAAAGTTTTTTTGGCTGGAGCTACACTTAAAAAATGTACCAGTTCCGACTTACAGACAGATTCAACTTAAGAACAAACCTACAGACCCGATCTTGTTTGTAACCTGGGGATCGCCTGTATGCCAACCTTCTAGTAACCATCTTTGGTGTGCATGGAAATAGTTGGAGCATGCCCATTTTGAGCCTGTGGTATACTCTCACCCAGAGGCGTTGCTAGGGGGTGGCTTTTGGGGCTATAGCCCCGAATCTGAGGCAATAGCCCCGAGTCTCTGCAGGGGTCCCCAAGGGGAGGGGAGGCTCTCTGGGGACCCTTATGTAAGTGGGGGGCTCTCTGGGGACCCTGATGTAAGGGAGAGGCTCTCTGGGGACCCTGATTTTAAGGCCTAGGCTCTCTAGGGACCCAGATTTAAGGGGGAGGCTCTCTGGGGACCCTAATGTAAGGAGGCCTCTCTGGGAACCCTGATGTCAGTGGGGGGGGCCCTCTGGGAACCCTGATGGAAGGGGGAGGCTCTCTGAGGACTCTGATGTAAGGAGGAGGCTCTCTGGGGACCCTGATGTAAGGTGATGTAAGGGGGGGCTCTCTGGGGATATATGTACACCCACACGTATATTACTGTATATACATGTGTATGCCCGCCCAAGCGTATGACTTTCTTACTATGCTGCTATGGGCTCTAGCCCCAGATCTTTTGTAGACCTAGCAACGCCCCTGCTCTCACCTATTCAACCTGGGTCCTTTTATATGCCTAGTGGGCATATTTTATCTCAATATTTTAAATATCTTCATAAGTTCTATGTCTGGAGATCAATTGGGATGATTCTGACCCACTGTGTTGGAATGGCGGTACACCCTCCCAGTGATCTAATATGTTTCTTTGTTCCCTTAAAGAAGAGAGTTACGTAAATGCATCAGTTTATGGTAAAGTTGTACCTAGTTTGTATCGTGATCACTATATATTGTATAGTTCAGTCTTGTAATGTGTTTTATGAGATGTGATAAATAAAATTTGTATATAATTTGCAGTATTAATGCCTCAAAAGTCACAATCCAAACGGCTTCCTATTGTATATTGCAAATTCTGTTTGCACCTTGTATTGTATCACTGAATGCTGTCCTTTTTTCAAAGTTGGTGTATTGAATTTCTCTTGAAGTCCAAATTCAGGCAGAAAAAAAAATGATCCCCTGCGGGTGGGGCTGTTTCTGCTCTGCAAGGGTTAATAGCTCAGTTTTTTCAGGGGTTAGGAGAAACAGTTTTACTTACCTGATCCTTCACTCCCCTGGAAGATGGTGCATCCCCATGCTCCAGTGGTGGCATGTCCCTCGGCATCCTCATGTACAATGAAGGACTAAAGACCCGGCTCTTGTCCTGAAGACATCAAGACGATAGATCGCTATACTGTAGATGGGGGGGGGTTAAGAGATTCGGGTAACTATATTTCCTTTTTCTCTTCCCCTATATATAAACGAGCAATTAACCTTTGCGGTGCTGACACAGCCCTACTGCAATTGATAATTTTTTATTTGTCCAGAGTTGGGTTTAAAATTAAACACGGGTTACTATTGCTGATCTCCTTCTGAAAATGCTAGTTGCCTGCAGTGGCTGGTGCTCCATCGGTGGGGGGGGGAGCGGCAGACCTGACCACAGACATCGTGCCCCAGTTGATCCAGGCCGCCATCCCACACTAACTCTCCCCCGTGGCTTGAGCCCACTACGGCACAACATACCACTCACCCACTAACTCACTCACCCTCTTGCCCGCCAGACCCCCCACCAGCATGAAACCCCAATGAAATACATGCGTCCGGCGCCCTGCATGTACATTAGGGGCCGAGCACATGGATTGGGGGGTGGCTCCTGTACCCCTAATGAGCGCCCACCACTGGTTGCCTGGCCATTACATTGCCCCACTGACCTAAAAACTTTCTGTCCCTGAACAAGATCACAGATCAGGAAAAAAACTGTTTTCTCTATATACACTTCCGTTCAGTGACTTACTGCCTTGAAAAAAGATGTTCTGCCTGTCACCCAGACCAACATTTTTGGAAGGTCAGAAACGGTAACCCCTGTATTTCCCTTATGTCTGGTTTCAATGAATTATGAAGAGCATCTAAATCATTCCACAGTGTGTGTTATCTGCTCTCCTGCTGCTATTTCAGTTGTTAGTAGCCTTTAGAATATTGGTGCCATCTGCTGGTTGCAAGTAGTAAATATAGAATATTTATATGCAATACCTACCTGATTTAAAAAAAAGTTTGCATTTTTTCATTCCTGAGCATAATACAATTGTGCTCAAAAGTTTGCATACCCTGGAAATATTTATAATATGCAGTACAGTATATAGTACAGTACAGTATATACAGTACAGTATTTACTACTTGCAGCCAGTAGGTGGCACTATTAAGAACGTGAGTTAGCATACAAAAAACAATACTTTAATTTCTCATGGGATTCATATTCAACTGTAGGTCATAACAAAAAAAACACAACATGGTAACTAAACAAATGAAATGACCCCTGTTTAAAAGTCTGCATGCTTTTAGTTCTTAATACTGCCTATTGCTCCCTTTATCGTCAATGACAGCATACAGTTTTTTGTAATAGTTGTCTATGAGGCCCCCCAATTCTTGAAGGTGGTATAGCTGCCCATTCCTCTTGGCAAAATACTTCCAGGTCATGCAAAGTCTTGCATGAACCACACATTTGAGATCTCCCCAGAGTGGCTCAATGATGTTAAGGTGATGGCCACTCCAGAACCTTCTCTTTTTTCTGCTGTAACCACTGGAGGGTCAACCTGGCCTTGTGCTTAGGGTCATTGTCATGCTGGAAAGTTCAAGAGCGTCCCCTGCGCAGTTTTCCTGTAGAAGAATGCAAATTGTCTTCCAGTATTTGCTAAGAACATGCTGCATTCATCTTGCCATCGATTTTCACAAGATCCCCCGTGGTTTTAGAGGTCATACACCCCCAAAACATTGATGAGCTACCACCATACTTTCCCATGGGGATGTTGCTATAGGCCATGGGTAGGCAACCTTTGAGAGATGGAGATCTACCTGGTCAAGATTGAAGAGACCACCGGGGAGCAGACTAGCAAGCCCCTGATAATAAAAAGTAAAGACAGCATTAAAAACCTAGAAAAATCTACTAAAATGGTCACTGTAAAAATATAAACTTAGCCTACCCTAAACTAGCTTCAGTGAGAACCTCGGCATTCACTTTCATTCACAATTTTTTTCATGTCTGGGGAGCAATTGGTTACCCCCACAAGTCTGATGCCTGAGTTCATCATGAAAGCAGAAGATCTGGTACTGCAGAGTCGGGCAGTGTCCAGAGGTCAGTAGTAGGTAGGGCAGTGTCCAGAGGTCAGTAGTAGGCAGGTTAGTGTACAGAGGTCAGTACAGATGCAGGGCAGTGTATAGAGGTCAGTACAGATGCAGGGCAGTGTACAGAGGTCAGTACAGATGCAGGTCAGTGTACAGAGGTCAGTAGTAGGTAGGGCAGTGTACAGAGGTCAGTAGTAGGTAGGGCAGTGTGCAGAGGTCAGTAGTAGGTAGGGCAGTGTACAGAGGTCAGTACAGATGCAGGTCAATGTACTGTAAAGAGGTCAGTAGTAGGCAGGGCAGTGTACAGAGGTCAGTACAGATGCAGGGCAGGATTACCCGCTTAGGCTCTGAGGAAGGGGGTTCTCCCCCGAAACGCGTTAGCCATCACTTTATCCTCTTGATGTCCGGTCCTGGTTTGTCGATGCTCAGCACTGTGTACCTGTATCATTGTTAATGCCTGTCATTCATGCTCTTTTGTAAGTATATACTTTGCTGTTTTACACTTTAATACATTTTACCAGTGGTAATGCACTAGGTTGGTGCACCCTCCTTCTTTCTTTTTTTCTTCAGCCTGTGAATAGCAAAATATTCTGAGGAGGGCTGCAAGACGGCAGAAACCACTGAACGTATTCGTTCTACCACACTTTGAGGAACTAGACACCTGAGCGCAGAAGAGATTTTTATCTTCTTCAGTACAGATGCAGGGCAGTGTACAGAGGTCAGTAATGATGCAGGACAGTGTACAGAGGTCAGTACTGATGCAGGACAGTGTACAGAGGTCAGTAGTAGGCAGGGCAGTGTACAGAGGTCAGTACAGATGCAGGTCAGTATACAGAGGTCAGTATAGATGCAGGGCAGTGTACAGAGGTCAGTACAGATGCAGGGCAGTGTACAAAGGTCAGTACAGATGCAGGGCAGTGTACAGAGGTCAGTACAGATGCAGGGCAGTGTACAAAGGTCAGTACAGATGAAGGGCAGTGTACAGAGGTCAGTAGAGATGCAGGGCAGTGTACAGAGGTCAGTACAGATGCAGGGCAGTGTACAGAGGTCAGTACAGATGTAGGGCAGTGTACAGAGGTCAGTACAGATGTAGGGCAGTGTACAGAGGTCAGTACAGATGTAGGGCAGTGTACAGGTGTCAGTAGTATGTAGTGCAGTGTACAGATGTGAGTAGTAGGCAGGGCAATGTACAGAGGTCAGTAGTAGGTAGGGCAGTGTACAGAGGTCAGTACAGATGCAGGGCAGTGTACAGAGGTCAGTACAGATGCAGGGCAGTGTACAGAGGTCAGTACAGATGTAGGGCAGTGTACAGGTGTCAGTAGTATGTAGTGCAGTGTACAGATGTGAGTAGTAGGCAGGGCAGTGTACAGAGGTCAGTAGTAGGCAGGGCAGTGTACAGAGGTCAGTAGTAGGCAGGGCAGTGTACAGAGGTCAGTAGTAGGTAGGGCAGTGTACAGAGGTCTAGCGCTACAAGCATATTTGCTCTTATGCAGTCAAATTTGAGAAAACCCCATTATATAATTGTTATGTGTTCCCATTCACACATCATGCCTACATTTTTTTAAAGAAAAACATTCCTACATTTTAGATGTTTCTCAAAAGGGGGTACCATAGCTGACTGCAAGGTACTTTCAACAATGTTAAAGTGAGCCTGTCCAAGGTCCGTTCTGATTAACATAAAATGCAAGAAGTCCAGCCTTTTCCCCTTCTTAGCTCAGACAGTGTTCAAATCAAGCTGCAATTGATAATGACGATCTGCCTGAACAGTATAGACAGGGTTACTTATGGCATAAGCAGTTACCCAGCCTCCCTTGTTAACAAAGAGAACTACTTAGGATTTTTTCCTTGCTGGAAAGTCCAATGTAGAGCATCCAAAAAGAAAAAAAGGTAAGTTGCAATTTTTAAATATTTTTTTTATAGTTATGCTATGTGAATGGGAACATGTAACAAATATAATGTGTTATCTCAATTTAGCTGCAAAAGGGGAAATGCACTTTAAAGTGTTTGTTACCCCAACAATTCATAGTCCTGATATGTGCCTGCTGTACCATGTACTTGTATGAGAAAGTGTTCTCTTTGTATTGCTTCCTTTGTGTGAAATCCCTGGTGTTCCTCTGCTTTCCTGTTAAAGTGGTAGTAAACCTGCAATGCAATGTCATAATCTGCTAGTATATGCTATACTAGCACGTTATGTGAAACCTACCTTAGAACGAAGCCCTTCAGCAGTGCGTTGTCACTGCTGAAGGTGCTTCGATCGACACCTGGGCTTCCTTCTGGGTTTGTGGTCTTCGGCTGTGTGACTGGCCGAACCCGCAATGACGTCACGCCTGCACATGCGCGTGGGAACTGCTCTTTACGGCACAAGATTCTGAAGAAACAGCCCCGGTGGCCATTCTTTCAGAACGCATGCGCCGGTGGCGTCACTGGCTGCATCTACAGTAAATATCTCCTAAACGTGCATGTTTAGGAGATGTTTACATTACCTAAAGGTAAGCCTTATTATAGACTTACCTATAGGTAAAAATCATACATGGGAGCACACAGTGGTCAGTTCTCTAGCTAGGCTGGGAACTCAGTCTGCTCTCCTTCAATGATCAGACTTGCCCTGACACCGCCCCACCCCCCCCCTCCCCACACAGCCAATCACTGAAAAATTTAGTATACTGCTGCTTCTCCTCCCCACCCCCCACCCCAAGATTTATGCAGCTGAGAACAGAGGGAATGTGATCACTCATAAAAAAGGCAAAAAAGGTATTTATATTGTTGTTTTTTTTTAATCTATACAAAAATGTTTTGCCTTTAATCTCTATTTTAAATGTAATGGGTGATTTTACAAGGTGACCATTTATAATTGCTTTAAAGGGGTTGTAAAGGCAGAAGTTTTTTTTAACTTAATGCATTCTATGCATTAACATAAAAAGTCCTTCTGTGTGACAGGAGGGAGGGGCCAGGATCACGGAAGAGGGACCCGAAAAGAGGAGGATCGTGGCTGCTCTGTGTAAATCCATTGCAACAGATCAGGTACAGTGCCTTGCAAAAGTATTCACCCCCCCCCCCCCCTTGGCATTTTTTGTGTTTTGTTGCCTCACAACCTGGAATTAACATGGATTGTTTGAGGATTTGCATCATTTAATTTACAGAACATGCCCCCAGAACAACTTTGAAGATTTTTTTTTTTTTTTTTATTGTGAAGGAAACAACAAATAGGACAAAATAACAGAAAAAGTCAATGTGCATAACTATTCACCCCCTTAAAATCAATACTTTGTAGAGCCTCCTTTTGCGGCTTTCACAGCTCCAAGTCGCTTTGGATAAGTCTCTATGAGCTTGCCACTGGGATTTTTGCCCATTCCTCCTTGCAAAACTGCTCCAGCTCCTTCAAGTTGGATGGTTTGCACTTGTGAATAGCAATCTTTAAGTCTGACCACAGATTTCCTATTGGATTGAGGTCTAGGCTTTGACTAGGCCATTCCAATACATTTACATGTTTCCCCTTAAACCACTCAAGTGTTGCTTTAGCATTGTGTTTGGGGTCCTAGCCTCATATCACACACAGAGTGGTACAGGTTTTGCTCAAGAATATCCCTGTATTTAGCACCATCCATCTTTCCCTCAACTGTGACCAGCTACCCAGTCCCAACTGCTGAAAAACATCCCTACAGCATGATGCTGCCACCACCATGTTTCACTGTGGGGATGGTGTTCTTTGGGTGATGTGATGTGTTGAGTTTTAGACATAGCATTTTCTTTGATGGCCAAAAAAGTTCAATTTTAGTCTCATCAGACCAGAGCACCTTCCTCCATACATTTTGGGAGTCTCCCATATGCCTTTTCGCAAACTCAAAACATGCCATTTTGTTTTTTGCTGAAAGTAATGGCTTTCTCCTGGCCACTCTGCCATAAACTTTATGGAGTGTACGGCTTATTGTCGTCCTATGTACAGATACTCCAGTCTCTGCTGTGAAACTCTGCAGCTCCTCCAGGGTTACCTTAGGTCTCTGTGCTGCCTCTCTGATTAATGCCCTCCTTGTCTGGTCCATGAGTTTTGGTGATGGACCGTCTCTTGGCAGATTTGCTGTTGTGCCATGTTCTTTCCATTTGGTTATGATAGATTTGATGGTGCTCCTAGGGATCATCAAAGATTTGGATACTTTTATAACCTAACCCTGACTTGTACTTCTCAACAACCTTGTCCCTTACTTGTTTGGAGAGTTCCTTGGTCTTCATGGAAGTGTTTGGTTAGTGGTGCCTCTTGCTTAGATGTTGCAGCCTCTGGGGCCTTTTAAAAAGGTGTGTATATGTAATGACATGTGACACTTAGATTGCACACAGGTGGATATCATTTCACTAATTATGTAAATTCTGAAGGTAATTGGTTGCAGCAGAGCCTTTTATGGGCTTCATAACAAAGGGGGTGAATACATACGCACATGCCAATTATCAGTTTTTTTATTTCTGAAAAATATTTTTATGCATATATTTTTCTAATTTTACTTCACCAACTTAGACTATTGTGTTCTGATCCATCACATATAATTCAGATTAAAAAAAAACATTGAACTAAAGGCAGTAATGTAACAAAATAGGTAAAAAGCCAAGGGGGTGAATACTTTTGCAAGGCACTGTAAGTATAACATGTTTGTTATTTCTTAAGGGAAAAAAACGAGACTTTACAATCACTTTAAGTCTGAAAGACGACCTACCTATATGACAGTTTAGAGGTATGTACAAGATTCTTGTTCTACTCACAGGACCTAATGCATAAAAAATGTGCTGAAAGCAACATTTCTTATCGCCTGGAGCAATCAATCAGCTTTTATTTATATATTTGAGGAACAAACAAGGAAGTTGATTGGTTTCTGTGAACAACGAGGCATTTTATATTTGGCATACTCTTCCTATATCAAACCCAATATAGCATCCTTCGGTTGTACATAGAAATACCTCTCATAATGCAATTCTCTCTTTTCAAATCATTCTAAAATAAGCCACGACATTGCAATCATCACCTCATAACAATCAGGAATTAATCTGCGCTGCGGATCCATACTACGCTTATTTGTTTTGCTTTGCCCGACTCTACACGCTATGTCAGGATGCACACATAAATCATCATAAAAATAATAATGTATTGACAAAGTATTGACTCCAAGACACAAACATGACCACACACTCTAATTAAATGATCATGTGGACAGTGTCATCTAGTGGTGAGTACTGAGATTGTCCCTTTCCTCCAGTATTACCTGGCAGGTCTTTCTTTTTTTTTGTTATTCTGGGATTTTGTGAGCCGAGCACTGATGTCGTCCCGTTCTCTACAAAGTATCCAGTCTGCGTGTCATTTCCCACATTATTTTAAAGACATTGAAGAGCTTTCCATTTATATCAGGCTTTCTGCTTTCCACCTTTTAAATATCCCACCATTCTCTGGTTTGACCTTCATTTGTCCTTGACATTTTTACATAGCTCCCTAAGTGAACGGGTTTATTTAAAGAACACGTATATTGAGATCATGCAATGTCACCTTAAAATCTCTAATTATAATTCTGCAATAACTCCACTGTTAAAAAAAAGATATATGTAATTCCTACAAAACACGCATTTTATACAAGATTACCAAAATGAATCTGCTGTCTTCTATCATTTCAAATATGGCTTTCTTGTCACCACTCGGACCACAGACACTTTAGAGAGATGATGTACGTGGTTGATATAATGAACTTCTCCAGAAATGTAATTTCCTGTTCATATGATTTTCTTTCTGCTCTTTCCAGTAGTTTTTTTCTCTGATTACAACACAAAGACTATGGCGACGAGAATATCATAAAATATCAAGTGCAAGGAATTAATGGGTGTATCTATACAGAGACAGCTGCGGGTATAAATTACTAATAATATTGATACAATTAAAAAATATAATTCAATAAAATATAATATGCTATCATTTAGAACTGGATAGAGTATATGGATTAGACTATAGATACAGACTAACAAACAAGATACAAATTTACATCATGGGCAAAGGGATTAGTAGTAGGAAGACACATCAAGCCCAATGTAAAAAAATAGGTAAATAAGCATGCAACTTGAAAGCAAAAGCAAAAAATAATAACCAAAAGAAACAAAAACCTGACATTACCCCCCTCCCACCAAAACACACACACACACAAATATATATATATATATATATATAGGCATACCCCACTTTTAAGTACACAATGGGGTTTATTTACTAAAGCTGGAAAGTGCAAAATCAGGCTCACTTCTGCATAGAAACCAATGAGCTTCTAACCCCAGCTTGTTCAATAAGGCTTTGGTAATAAAACCTGGAAGCTCATTGGTTTCTATGCAGAAGTTTTATATATATATATATATATATATATATATATATATATATATATATATATATATATATATATATATATATATATATTTAGATATTTAGATATATATATATATATTAAAAAAAATAAATATATATATATATATATATATATATATATATATATATATATATATATATATATATATATATATATATATTTATATTTAATATATATATATAAATATATACTGGCATACCCCACTTTTAAGTACATATACACACATATATATATATACACACTGTATTCAGTTTAGCTAGATCCGCTAGATCTACAACAGTAGACCCTCCAGCAATAATAGATCCACCACACAACAACAGACCTTCCCCCCTAGCAACAATGGGCCCTCCCGCAACAAAATACCACCCCAACAACAATAGACCCCACCAGCAACAACAGATCCTCCAGCAGCCAGCAGTAGACCTCTCCCTCAGTAGTAGATCTTTCCCAGCAACAGTAGACACCCTGCCAGCAACAATAGACCGGCCCAATAACAATAGACCCCCCACACAAAAATAGACTCCCAACAATGACAACAGAT